>CM052807.1:107671414-107709287 GCA_028533885.1 Nasua narica | reverse complement strand
CATTTTTTTCATGTGTCTGTTAGCCATTTGTATGTCTTCTTTGGAGAAGTGTCTGTTCATGTCTTCTGCCCATTTTTTGATGTGATTATCTGTTTTGTGAGTGTTGAGTTTGAGGAGTTCTTTATAGATCTTAGATATCAGACCTTTGTCTGTAGTGTCATTTGCGAATATCTTCTCCCATTCTGTGGGTTGCCTGTTTTGTTGACTGTTTCCTTTGCTGTGCAGAAGCTTTTTATCTTGATGAAAATGTTTTTAAAAATTTAAAGTAGCAGTCTGCTTGGGCTGCCATGAATTTTTGGACAGTTGCCTGCTTCATTTATTGAGGTATTTGGGTTTGAGATCACTGGGTCCTCCGAGCCCCTGGGACAGACGGTGACAAAGGCGGGTGCACAGCAAATCAAGGCCACGTGCGGCCAGTTGCTACCTATTTGCTGCCTTTCAATCCAGTGTCAGAAGAGCCACCTGGGCTGCCAAGAACGTCCACATGGGGGGTGGGGGGATGTGGAGTGGCTGCTCCAAGGGCCTCATTTTACAGACCAGGGCCCAGAAACCCAGAGAAAAGGGACTTACTCCTGGCCCCATAGCAAGTTAATGCAAGACTGGAGTTAAGACCTGGGGCTCCTGGTGCCACCAGGCTGGTGCGGCGGCCACCAGACATGCGGGGCGTGCCCTCTGCAAAGGTGCCAACTGGGATGACGCCAGAGGGGGGCGGCGGGGACCAGCTCCTTCTGCATCTGGCTCAGAATGGCCACCCCTGGAGAAAAGCACCTTTTCTTCATTTGCACAAAGATGTGAGGACTCAGGGCAGCCCTGCATAGCGTAGTTTTGGGGGTTTTTTGTTTGTTTGTTTTTTAAGGAAAAAAGAGAAAAGGAAACAGCTTTTTTTTAAAAAAGATTTTATTTATTTATTTATTAGGAAAGGGAGAGAGTGAGAGAGAGCATGAGAAGGGAGAAGGTCAGAGTGAGAAGCAGACTCCCCATGGAGCTGGGAGCCCAATGTGGGACTCGATCTCGGTACTCCGGGATCATGACCTAAGCCAAAGGCAGTTGCTTAACCAACTGAGCCACCCAGGCGCCCAGGAAACAGCTTTTGAGTCAAAGAGATCTAAGTTTGAATCTTGGTTCTCCCCCTTATTAGAAGTGACAGCTTGAGCAAGTCGCAGTATATCTGGGGCTCGGCTTCTTTGGAAGAATGGGGACACATCTGTGGGGAGCGTGCCTACTGCCAGGCTGCCCAGCCTGAGGCTGGGGGTGTAGTGTGCCCACTAAGACCTGGGGAGGGCAGATGAGCGGGAGCCGCATTGTGACAGGACCCTGGAGACCGGCCCCAGCCGCTCTGAACTCCTAGTCTCCTCACCTGTCTGAAGTGATCTCAACAAAGCCAGGCAAGGACAACTGTGGTGCTGCCCACTCTCCCAGGAGCAGGCCCCGTCTGTTTGGACAAAATGCAATTCACAGTCAGGATCCCCAACACTCCAGCTTCTAGGGTGAAGAGAGAGCACCTTGCTTGCCTGGGGCCTTGGAGTTCCACTTGAAGTCATTTCTGGGGGCTAAAATGTCCCTGAGCTTATGATGCCCCTTCACTTCTCAGTGAAGGCTCCGTGCAGTGAGAGTGAGAAGCCAAGACCCCGTGAGTTTCCTGCAGCTAGCCCTTCTAGTTGGGAGACCTCGGGGAGGCTCAGTGTGCGCCTCTCCCTGACAAGAAGGATGGGATCTTCCCTGCCAGCTCCTCCCTAGATCTAATGACAAATATGTCTTTGAAAGTTCTTAGAAAAGTTTAAAGAGCTATTGGAAAGTAAGGGATAATCCATTGTCTCAAAAACAATACATCCTCAGTGTGGAAAACATCAGTGAATAAAAGGAAGAGAATTAAGCCCATGACTGTTGTAATCATGGAATTCCGGCTCTTTACTCAAATCGTGGAGAGCAGAAGGATTACCTGGGAGCTTGTCAGAGACGTAGAACCCCAGAGCCCGCTGGTAGCAGCCTGTGTGAGCCTCCATAACAAAATACCAGAGACAGTGTGGCTTCAAGACACAAAGAAAAAGACATTTATCTTCTCTCCATTCTGGAAGCTGGAAGGCCAAGGTCAAGTTGTCAACAGGGCTGAAAGTTCTCTTCATGGCTTGTGGACAGCACCTTCTCACTCTGTCTTCCTGCGGCCTTTCCCCTGTGTGGCCCTTGGCGTGTCTCTCTCTCTTCTAAGGCCACCAGTCCTATTGGGTTAGGCCCCTATCCTTATGACATCATTTAACAATAATTAGTTTCTTTAGGGCCCTGTCTCCAAATACATTCACCTTGAGGGTAAGGACTTCAAAATATGAATGGGGAGGAGGACACAGTCCACAACACTCTCCCTCCCATACCTACTGCATCAGAATCTTTGTTTTGACAAGATCCCCCAGTGATTCGGGTGCACATTAGAATTAGAGACACGCTGGTTCGAGGGGACAACTTTCCAATCTTTAATGTTTTACAGAGCTACATACATATGTATGCTAAAATGGAATAAACCTGTACGTGCTATTTTGTAAGCTGCCTTTTTGTTCAGCAGTATATATTTAGCACACATTATCAACAATATTCTGTCATTTACTATGATTCTGCCACATCGTATAACGGCCACAGCATATTCCATCATACAGATGTATCTTAATGTCGATCGGGCATTTATATTGTTTTCAGCTTTTCACTGTTATAAAAAACACTGTAATGAACATCCTTGAAGCAGTATTTGTGCACAGCCAGGTCTATCTTAAAAACTTGACCGTCATCATCTTTCCCCCTGTAGGGGGCCCTCGCCAAACTCCGACCCAGCCGCCGACGCGATCCGGAAGCCCGTCCCAGCAGCGGCTCTCCCCGCAAGGCCAGCAGCCCCTGAGCCCCCCATCTGGGTCTCCGCAGCAGCAGAGATCACCAGGCTCTCCGCAGCTGTCCCGGGCACCCAGTGGCACTTCTCCAAACCAGGCTTCCAAGCCAGGCGCCCCCCTCACCTCCCAGCCACGGCCCCCCGTTCAAGGCCGAAGCGTCTCCCAACAGGGGGAAGAGTCCAAGAAGCCAGCACCACCTCACCCTCATCTCAAGTAAGTGCTCTGGATTGGGCAGGGTCAAGGTCGAGGGTGGAGTTGGGCTGGGGGCAGAGCTGGGCTGACTCAGGACAGGAACTCGAGACAAAGGGCCTCACTGAGATTGTAAATGGGAAGGAGGCCTAGTGGATGGAACTTGGATGGCCTGCAGGGCTCAGGAGGTCAGAGTACAGCGTAGCTCCCACAACCGTCCTCCAGATACACACGCACACCAGTTATCTCTCGCTGCATCACCTCCCAGAAACAGTAGCTTAAGAAAACAGTCATTTTCTTTGTTCATAATTTTTTGGTTCAGCAACTTATGCTGAGTTTGACTCAACTGGGAGGTTTTTCTGCTGGTCTCGCCTATAGAGTTGCCAGATAAAATACAGGATGCCCGGTTAGATTTGCATTTCAGACAAGTGATGAATAATTTTGAGTATAAGTATATCCTCAAAATTGCATGGACTATACTTACACTAAAAAAGTATATGTTTCTCATCTGAATTCAGATTTAACTGGGTATCCTGTATTTTTATTTACTAAATCTAGCAATCCTACTGTCCTGGGATCTTTCATATGGCCGCAGTCATCTGGCATCCACTGGGGCTGGATGGTCCACGAGGGCCTTACATACACAACTGCTGTCAGCTGGGCCTCTCTCTTTCATGGGCCACAACCCCCAGCAGGCTGGGCCCTGCCTCCTCACATGGTGGAATTCCATCCCCAAAGAGCACAAGTAGAAGCTTCGAGGCCTCTTGAGGCCCAGCTTTGAAGGCACATAAGGCCATTTCATCCCACCACATGCTTTTGGTCAAAGCAACTCACATGGCCAGAGGCCCTTCGTAGGAGGACCTGCAAAAGCCACATCAAGAAAGCCTAGACCCCAGGCACCAGGGGACTGTGGCTGTCGTGCCATGTTTGCAAATGACTCATCACGGCACACAAACTTGTCCCCTTTCCTCTCAAGCCCCTCTCTCGGTTTGAGGTCAGAGAGGTCCCAGATGTGTTTTTCTTGGGAAAGCCGCTCTCTTCCTTCAAAGCCACTTCACCTCGTTGGGGGTTTTCTTCAATTCTCACAAGCTTAGGAGTTAGTTACTATTACTGTCCACATTTTACAAACAAGGAGACGAATAACTTGCCAAAGTTCCCACTGTTGGTGAGCGGAAGGGCTAGGCTTGAGCACAGGGCATCCAGTCCACGGATCGGGCTAACCATACTGTGTTTGAATGGGTCATCATTCATGTGGCTCAGAGATCTAAGAGATACCAACAATAGCAAAGGTACACAATGAAAAACCTTCCTCCCACCTCACTCCCATCCAGTGCCTTCCTGCCCCCTGCTCCCTTGTTAGCTCCCTGTGTGTTCCTTCAGTGTTTCCTTGCGCAAACACAAAAATACATATTGGTTCCCTACCCCGCTTTTTACAGATGGCAGTACTTACTATCCACCCCATTTTCCTTGCTTTTTACATTTAACAATAAATCCTAAAGTTCTTCCATCAGTTCACTGAAAATGTCTCCTTTTCACAGCTGTATCATACATATTCCACTGTATATAGCTGAATTATAATCTGACTCATCCACCACAAACAGAAATTTGGTTCACTCTTGCAGAGAAGGCTGCAGTGAATAACCTTGCATACACACCGTTTCTCACAGGTGCAGGATCAGCTGTAGCGAAGATGCCAGCAAGGCTGTTGTTGGATCCAAGGAGAAGGGCATTTTGAATTTGATAGGTATTGGCAAGAGGTCCCCCGGGCAATATGGCGCCATGGTTCAAAGCACAAACTCCAGAGTCAAACCACCTGGTTTTGAATCCCAGCTCCCCCCGCTCAAAGCTGTATGACCTCAGAAACATGACTCAACCTCTCTGTGCTTCTACTTCCTCACAGGCAAAATGGGGACAGTAGTACTTACCCCATGGGGTTATTATGAGGATTAAAATGAGTTTATGGACAGTTACTGCTTAGAATGCTACTGGCCATTATAGATGTATCTACGACAGCCTCACCCCACTCAGCTCATCCCAGGACAGGCGGGGGCTTTGGAATTTGGGATACTATCTACTGACCCTATAGCAATCCAGCTAAAAACACTGAAAGCTCCTTATTTATTGCTTATGTGTTTCAGTTCAAGTGAGCAGATGTTTATCAGATCCTTAGTCTGCACCTAGTTCTGGACAAGGCCCGTGCGGAATAAGCAAGGGATATAAGATGGTCCCCGTTTGGGAGAGGATTTGGGTTTTATGGTGATGACAACACTGTGTGGGGCTTTCTTAACAACTGTGGCCTTTTTACAGCATCTCTTCCTGTGTGTCACCCCTACCAGAGGGTGAGCCTCCTGAGAGCAAGGCCCAGTAACATTCATCTCCACGGCCCCATCACCAAGCCCTAGGCTGGCACCGAGGCTCAAACAGTGGGCACCCCAAGAATCCCGAGGCGGGCCGGAATCAGTAGTAAAGGCTTCAGGGAAAAGGTGGGAATTGAAGCCCTGAGTGGGAGAGAAGAGGCCCAGGGATGAGCTCGACCAGCCCTCCCTTTCACCGCTCAGGGGAAGGAGGCCCTGAGCCGCAGGCCACTTGTCGAGGCCAGAGGGGGCAGATGGCAGAGTGGGGTCCAGGACACGGGCCTTCTCGTTCCCAAGCTAGTGCCAGGAAGGACAGGAGGAGCCGCCACAGCCTGACGTTGATCCAGAAAATTCACAGTTGGCCACATGGGTCTGGGCACGGAGGCGGCCGGCTAGGAACACCTGCCCTCTGAGCAGCCTGGCTTAGTGGGCAGAACGCCTTGGGCACTCCCCGGTTACCTGATGTGAGCCCCAGTTTCTGCACCTAAAAATGGAGGATACCGATCACCACCATGCAGGAGAAAGACTATGTGTGTGTGATGCATTTAGCATCACGCAAGTGTTGGACTGCCTGGTTTCTGGGCATCACATTCTCGTGATGACTGGGCTCACCCAGCCGGCTTCCAGGCAAGCCCCTGGGACGCAACTCATGTCCCAGGTCCTGTCGCCCCTAACCCCCCTTGCCTTTCTGTTTCAGCAAATCCCAGTCCCTGACTAACAGCCTCAGCACATCCGATGCTTCCCAGCGCGGGCCCCCAAGTGAAGACGAGGCCAAGGCCGAAACCATCCGCAACCTGAGGAAGTCCTTTGCCAGCCTGTTCTCTGACTAACCGGGGCTGGGCTGGGACAGGGGAGTGCTCCGATCCACTCGCCCTTCTCCTGCCTCATCTTCCTTCTCAGCCTTGGTTCCCGATGGGAACAGAATGGAGGGCCTGAGAATATACTCTAAATGCCTTTGACCCAGGAACTGAGTATGTATACGTGTTCCCCTCCCTTACCATGAAATCCCAGCGTCAGCCACCTGAGTGGTGGGCCTTTGAGAGCCTCCGGGGTCCTCAGATCAGGCACTAAAGGCATCACATCACCCTGCCCACCCCCATGCTTGCTCCCCTGCCTCAGATAACCAAGTGAAATGTCTGTGTGTGGCTAGTTTTCACATTTCTTGTTAGTGTTTTGCTTGCCTTCAGGTGAAGGCCCCCTCTAGGCCTTGCCTCCCCTCCATCAGGTGCAAGGCCCTGGGACCTCGGCGACATTGGAGGCAATAATCTTCTGACAGTGTTTTGCAAACAGAAGGAGAAAAGCCCAGCCAGGGGCACCTGCTATCTACCCATGCTAGCTCCAGCCAGGCTCAAGCTGAACCCCATCCCATGTGGCCACCGGTGGGACCTTGAGAACTGTGGAAAGAAATCAGATCCCATGACAAGTAGGGCCTTCCAGAACACAAGAGAAATGGAGGAGAAGTCCTGAAGAGCTTCTCACGCCCAGACTGGACAGCCAAGAGCAGACCCCGGGTTCCTTGACGAATCATCACTAGTTCCCAGGACAATGCCCTGCACTTCCCAGGCAGGGAGTCAGGTTAGCGCTCCTCCTGCCACTCTGTTACACCACGAGGAACTCTGAATTCCCACCAGGAAGGCTGTCCCTCCTCCAGGATAGACGACGAGCCAGAGAGAGTCCACAGATCAATGGCTCAGGCTGAGAAAGGGCCACGACAGGAACTTCGAGGCCGGCATGTCAGGGACTGTTGCTAGCAAGGTGCGGGTAGGTTCCTCCCTTATAAAAGGGCCCCATGGTCAAATGTTTTTAGGAAACACTGTTTCTATTTGTTTTGAGGTTGGTAATACACATTACATATCAAAGGCCCTCGGGCTTCCTGCAGTAAAGAAATGCGCTTTCCCCATGCTTAACCCAAACTTATCTGACAAAACCATTTCCCTGCAGAGCTGGCAAATGTCCCTACTCCCTTCCCAAAGCTCTTTCCCTACATCAGACTGCCTCCTGTGATCAGACGGGGTGCAGGGCTGCCCCGAGTCCCCACGCACCGGGTGCTAGAAACGTTGCAGGTGCCAGAACCAGCAGCCTCCTGGGCTTGAAAAGAGCCCAGGACGTTAGAACATAGCCACCGCGCTCTCCCCTTACAGCCTCCCGTGTGACCTGAGACATGTCTTCCCCTCCCTGTTGACAGAGGGGAGAGGGAGGTAACAGTGAACTTGTCCTTGGCCTGGAGCTACATTCTAGAGGAGAGGAAGCCTGTAGGACAGGGTGTACCACCACCATGAAGCCCACGTGTTTGGGGAGATGAAGAACACAGAAACCACTCAAGGCAATCATCACTCTTCTACATGGGAGATTAGCTCCAAAAAAGTCAATCTCACTTGATTCTCACTTAGTAATTAATAAAATGCAACCCAAAACACACAACAGAGGGGTCCTAGGCCCGACAAAGTTTCTTGAAGTGTGGGCACAGCTAGCTTCATTTCAGACCGAAGGAGTTGGGATTTCTGGTCGTAAGGCCCAGACCTGTATGCTGGTCAGTCTCCCCGAGTAGTTTGTGCACATATTGAAGTCGCCCAGCAGTCCCACGCTGAGCGAGGTGGGAAGGCCACGCCGTGAGAGCAGTACTGGTAGGGATGCCCACAGCCAGGACTCACTCCTCTGGTGAGCAGAACTAGTGGCTCCATAGACAGGATTGCCTGGCTGAAATGCTCCCACTTCCCTGCAATCTGTCCCTTGTCCCTAAAAACATCTCAACATTCAAGCTCGAGCTCCCAGAAACTCCAGCTACAGGAGCACCAGCTTTTTTCATTAGGCCAGGCATCCTTATTTCTAGAACATGCACACATGATCCGTGACATAACACCATAGCCAGCACATTGGAAGCAATTTGCGCACTGGAAAATTTGAGCATCAAGACCAAGAGTGATCTTGCCAAGAGCACGGATCCCCAAAACGGGCTGTTTGCTCCCATGGGCTAGCGCATGTTCCTTCCAAACTCTTCACCCTTCATAGCTGTGACATTTTTGAATGGGGAAGGACAAAAAGAAGTGAGGAAGGGACTCACTCTGTAGAGGTTCTGAAAGGTTGTGTGTTGTTTTGCTTTGTGTCACAACTTCGACCCAAGGGAAGGCTAGCACTGTCCCTCCAGGCTGACCTGGTGAGGCTGAAACTTGACGCAGAGCCCTTTGGTTCGTGCTAAGGTGGAGCACAACGGCGACCGAAGGATGTAGCCTCAGGGGACACTGCCGCCAGCGCCAGAAAATTCCCGGGTCTTCCTGTCGCCATGGTGAGATGGTACTGGGGCTTAGTCAGGTGTAAAGTCAGCTTTCCGGGACACTGAATACACATATCCTCTCTTCCATTACCCCTCGGTGTTCTCACCATTACTGCTCTCCCTCCGAACGTTCATGCCTGCCGAGGAGGCAGGGAGGACGGGCCTTCACTTACCATAGCAAAGCGCGGGGGCTGCCTCCCGATGGTCCCTTGGAGTTTGCGGAAGGGAAAGCAAGCCGGTGCAGGTAGCTCAAGGATGCGCTACGTGAGTCAAGCCCGGGGCACACTGCTTGGCACACGGGTTCAGGACATGTTTTAGGAAACTAGTAAAATGTACACAAAGTGTGAAGATTGGAGAAAAAGGCTGTCTTTAAAGGAGCCTCAGTGCGAGGAAGTCACTTGCCCAGGAACAGAATCAGTCTGAGAAGGAAAGGGAGCAGAATCAGGGGGGGCAGGAGGCCTCCCCCATGGGGCACATGGCCAGGGGGCAGAGGTGGCCACAGGGCTACTGGGGCCGGGAGCCAGAGGCCCGGGGTGCCAGCATCAGCACCAGTCAGAAGAGGCCGTGGCGAGCGGACCGGGACAATACGAAGGCTCGTACAGCGGAGACCAAGACCGAGGGGCCCCGTGCAGACCACACACCAGAGCCCAGCGGAGCCTCGCGGACAGCCGGCCCCAGCCCGAGGCCTCTCGCGGGCACACCAGGTCACTTTGGAACCCGCCCTTCCCAGCGCCAGGGAGCAGAAAGCTCATGCTTTATTCGGCTTCCTGGAACAGGTCGGTGGCTCATTCTGCCTTATGTTTAGCACCAGTATGAGGATGCGGTCAGAGTCAGAGCTGAAGCCGGTTAAGTCAGGCTGGCGGAGGCAAGCAGTGACCGATCGGATGGAGGACTAGCTCAGGGCCTAAGTGCACTTTTCTTGTAGCACGCGTTTTCTTCATCCCGGAGAGCACACCGGCTGGCTACTAACCGTACTGACAATGTCAAAAGCTGTCCCCGACTCCCACGCAGTCAGTGATAAAATTCAGAGGTTCGGTCTAATATTTGGACTCTAAGAGAAAGTAGCATTTGGGGTTTGGTTGGAGATGAATTGGAAGTTTGGGCAAAAAGCAAGTCAGATCAGTCCATTAACCAAACAGAATGCAGAAAGGGCACAGAGGCTGCCTTGTGTTTCTGCAGACAAAATAGATGAGATCAGGACTCTCAGACGCTGGGTTTAGAGCTCTCTCGACCAGTCAGCTGAGAGGAAGAGGAGAACGGCCAGGATGTGATTTCTGAAATCAGGGCGGCATTCCTTTAAGGGAAAACCAATCAAAAATGAAATATTCCTTCTACACTACATGTGTGTGAATCCTTTAAATTCCCCTTTGCCTTCTGCCGTTTGTGTTCCGACTGGTCCTCCCACTTGGGTTGCCCATTTCCAAACTCTCATAGTGTCGGCATCTGCTACCTGTGGTCTTTCATTGAGTCTAGGGCAGAAGCAAGTTAGCACTTGGCAGCCACCGCCCCGGGAAGGAGAAAGGCAAGTCTTGGTGCCGGCCCCGAACACAGGGAGCAAAGGAAGGAGAGTCTGGCTCCGTCAGAATAATTACTGAGATCTAAGGCTAAGCAGGGATCTCAGGAACTGAAGCACCAAGCAACAGTGAGAGGACAAAATTAATCATTTTTACAGAGGGAATCACAAAACCTTGTATCAGAAGGAAAGGATACCTCCCATGATTTGATGTCCAGCCACACCAAACCATATCTTCCATTTATAAAGAGAAGGGAAGGAGGCACTCCTCGGTGGCTCAGTCAGTTAAGTGTCTGCCTTTGGCTTGGGTCATGATCCTGGAGTCCTGGGATCGAGTCCCATGTCAGGCTCCCTGCTCAGCAGAGAGCCTACTTCTCCCTCCCCCTCTGCCCCTCTACCTGCCTATGCTCTTTCTCTCTCAAATGGATAAACAAACAAACAAAAAAACCTCTAAGTTTAAAAGAGAGAAGGGGGAGAGAAGAGCGAGCTCCTGTTAGTAAAATTAATGGTAGGAGGAAAATACGGGGCCACAGAAAGTTGTAAACGCTCCAAGCCACTGCAGAACCACCGCAACGCTTCCTGTGGCACCCCCACGGCCGTCCCGCCTCCATTCCAGTGTGACTGGAGTGATGTCAGAAAGTCACGCAGTCACAAGCTGCCGCCAAACCATGATCTCACCCTCATGACCCACCAGCAATACATAGGGCTCCACAGTTTCCGCCGAATGAAAAGAATGCAGGGTTTTACAAGCTTCTAAACTAGAAATTTAGCTGTTCAAGAGGAAAAGCTTTGAGGCTGGTTTAAGAAGTTAGACTAACCTGCTGTTCAAGGACTGCAAATCTAGGTGTCTGGCCCACCGCCGGTGTGCTCAGCTGGAGATGTGTCACGTTGGCCGGGAAGTCGGAGGTGAGGTGTTGGAGGGAGAAGCCCCTGCAGCCCTGGGACACCAGCACCATCCACGGACCTCTCGAGGACCCTTCAAAAACGACTGCATTTTGCAAACTCATTGTTTTATAGTATTTGGTGCTTCTGGTCATCACTATGTTCTCCCTCAACACACACACGCACACGCACACGCACACGCACACCGCAGCCTAACACCACAGATGGCCACAGAGAGGTGTAGAGATAGAGAAGGGTGTACTTGGACCCACCAAAGCTTCAGGAAATTCTTCAGCCCAGACCCGATTAAAGCCACACTGCGTCTAGTGGACACATTTTTTTAAAAAGCTGCCCTATAGCTCAGCTACCACAAAATACCACAGAAAGAAATGTCAAAGCCCCAATCCTTTGCCTATATACATTAAGCTACTAAAGGTGGCATGGCCTCCAGAAAATCCTATTATTGACTGAATTTTCTTCACTGTGATGGAAATAAAGACTATTATGTGTAGCAAAAAAATATTTTCACATGTATGTAGGACTCAAAATATTCTTGCAACATAGAACATTCCAAGCCATTTCCTTATATGCAAAACAGATTTTTTAAAAAGCAGGAAGACATTGACAATATTCCTAAATATTGTCTGCAAATACTAATAGTGTTTTATTCATGTGCTGTGATTCAGATTTTCATTTGTCACTATAGCATGTTTGTATAGTTGTAAGATAAGGCATTTGTGTTTGGCCTTTTTCTTGTAAGATGAATAAATCCTGAATTTTGTGTATTTTAAATCTTAAAGGGAAAAATGTTCTTCAAATAACAAGAGGCTATCTTTGAAAGCAAGTCCTTGACTAGCACTCAAAGCAGTGAAACTGATGTTAAAAGCTGTCGTCTACTCAGATTACAAATTAGGCACCAAGTGTTCCAAACACAAGGAAAAAAAACGTTAACTCCACTCCAGACGAAGCCAGAAACAAGAGTCCCTATAACCCAACGGTTGTCAAGAAACACTGCTGCAGAACCCAGAAATTTCACCCGAGAACCTGAGAACGAGCTGCAGAGAGAGGAGGCGGGCTGAGCAGGTGGTGTCCAAAGCACTCACCCCAAGTCCAGTTCAACCGAACTCGCTTGGCTTTTATTCCTTTTATAAACCAGGCTCCCGCAAACGATTTTGTTTGAAGAAAAGGTGCCACTGAAAAATAATTTTTACAAAATCCCCTGCAACAATCTGATGACACTGAATAGGTTCTCTGATCATTCTGAAACCTCCCAAGTAATGTTGTGAAGCTGTTCTGAGTATTTATTCTTTCTGTAATAAAAATTAAGACTGCCATGTGATTTATACTTAATTTTGTTTTAATCTGGTACAGAACATTTATCAGTGAACAAGCTTCACTCGAAAGGGGAACTCAGGGCAGGGAGGTCAGTAGCTGACTATTTCCAAGGGCAGCCCGGTCCTACAAGACCCTTTGGGCCCCACCACCCCTGGAGCTTTAAGTGTATCTACGGAAAGGCCACAGTGAGTGCATTCCTCAGCATCACAATCAGGAAACACGAGAGATCAGCACCCCAACAACATGACATCTGTGGCTTTAAAAACGAAAAACCAAACAAGCTCCAGAAGCGAGGTTACAAATCAATCACATGAATGGTAGCCGGCTGTCAGTTGGCCAACCCCTGCTGGGCCTTAGCGGAAATCTGTCACTCGGGCCACCTCGCCCTGGCAAGGTGGGGTTAGGTCCTGGAAGCGGGCCAATTGGATCGAAACGTGGTCTGAGAGGAGGGAACTGGCCTGGTGTCTGCCCAGGCCCAGGGATGAGTGAATTGATGGGGTCCCCAACAAAGGGAAGTGTTAATCTTTCATCATATTCTCCACCAATAATTCCTGGAGGAAGGAGAGAGCTGGGAGGAAAAGGCCTGGGGTGCCAGGGGCTGGGGCTGAACGGGATGGGGTGGGGTGATGATGGCGGGAACAACACATGGCGCCCTCTCTGAGCTTCTTTTCTTTGTTTGTACCTCTTCCTGTACAGCTGTAGAAACACAAGAACAAGATACGGTAAGTGATCTAGATGTTTCCCCAAAGTTCCAATTTGCTTCCATTGCTCTCTCTACACTTTTCCTTTTCCTACACTCCAGAGCAGACAAAGGAACCAGTGCACACAGAGAACTTTTACCAGTTTCCATCTGCACGAATAAGGCAGTAGCTGTGAGGACAAGGCTGAACAAAGTGTACTCTAACCACACTGCGCCTGAGCCACTGGGTCGCCCTGGAGAAACACTCGGTCCCAAGGAAGGATAACTGAGTACTTCCAAGATTGCAGTCTAGAGCTCTCGGACTCACATTGAATTTTAGGTCAGCTTTTCTTGAAAGCAGAAAATTGAAATATCTGTTGAGAATATCATGCCAGCAAATATAAAGTTAAGGTCCGGAGGGGGGGAGGAAAATTTAAATTCACTTTTTCACCTAGATCATGTTCCTAATGGATCTCAGCTTAAACCGCAACAGAAGAGATGCCAACTTCCGAGGCTGGCACCGCTTTCTGAGGAGCAGTGCTGTGAGCGGACACAGCTGAGGACCCCTCTCTAGCCGCACCCCAGTTTCTCGGAGTCCTGCCCACGTCTTGTACAGTAGGTGTCTGCATGTCAAACAAGTCATTCTTGTCATAGCACACGAGTCTAATGAGCTGAACAGCTGGGCTACAGCACAGAAACTCGACATTTTTTGCAACAGGAAGAGAAAATGTTTTATGTTAAGGTGAAAAACAATCATTGCAGTAATATTTCTTTTCCTACGTAATTAAGAAAGTAAGGACTGAGTCTAAGATAAAAGTTAAAAAATACTTTCATTTACTGAAAATTAGCAATAAATTTAATAAAAACAGATTTCATCACATACATGATAATATGCCTTTAACATATTAACTCACTAGTTATTTCTGTGCTTATATTAACATTAGCTTTAATAGTAATACCTACTTCTTTCCAATCTGTGTCTCGAGCTCTAACAGTACCATCTACAAAAAAAAAATAAATAATAAATAATAAGGATTTAAAATGCTTCAAGCATCCAGCATTAAACAGCACTTTCGCTTTTAACCTTAAGGAAACTGAAGCTTACACATGAAGCATCCAAAGAAACACAAAATCGTTTGTTTACCACACACTGTAGGAATGCACCTGACTCAAACCACTCTCGCTGGCTGAAGGCAACTGCCGCCGTTCTGTGCTCGAGGGAAGTCCGTGCACAGATGCCATGGGGAATATGGAGGCTCACGGGCCACTCTCCCTGCCCTAGCTGTCCCTCACTGAGCCTCCTCCCCGGCCTCATCTGGGTGTGGCCGCTCCTTCTAACCCAATGTTATACATATCATTCACACTTTCTTGATGTGAACCACAAATATTTTTTACATCGCAATGCAGTACATACCTATAATATATACATATACTGAAACAGAAGTTTACAATTATTTTATGAAATGCATATGGTTGTGTTTTTTTTTAATGGCCCACTGCATTGATTTCATGACCCACCTCAGGGTCACACCAGTTTAAAAAAACAAAAACAAAACACTGACACACAGAAAAGAAACTCCATCAGGCTTCCAGGCTTGTATCTGGAAATCTTGATATACCAGGCAAAGGGCTTTTACATTGGGGTAACTTCTCCCTACCCCCAAGTTCCACTGTCATCACTGCTGCAATGATCACCAGGTCACCACAGATGAGACCATATGGAAATAAAGCTTCCCTAGCAACATGCCACAGGGAAGCAAGCAAGGCTCTCTTAACTTGTACACATGGTCACGACCATGGGAGTTTAGAAATGCACTAGACTGCTAAGTTACAAACAGAGGATGGTCTAAAAAGAAAGAATAAACCTGAATTTTTCTATCCTGAAATATTCTACTTCGTCTTACTAGGCTACTTGTGTTTTGGAGAACACAAAAAAGACTGGGAAGAGTTTTCAGGATATAGGCAAATGTATATGAGGCTGAGAATCTCCTTCCAATAAGGCTATAGGTTATGATTATTTGCAACTCTTAAAAAAAAAGAGCCTACAACTAAAAACTTTGGGTGAGTTAAATAATTAAGGCCTCAGTAAGACAGATTAACATGTCATCATAACAATCACCTCGAAAATCCCGCAGATATAAACATCTCCACAGCAGCTGGTCATTTGAGGCAATAAGGAGGTCACGACAAACTGCAGACAAAGAAAGAACAGAACGAACATCCAAAAGTCGGAAGATCCTCAGCTTCAGCTCCAAAGGAAGGACTACCAACCCAAATACATCTGGTAGGTGCAGTGCTATAAAGAAAAAAAGAAAAGGTATCACTGAGTAAAGAATATCTAGCTTTCCCCACATATTTAACAGTTACTAACTCGTTCTTAAGTGACAAATTAGAGGGTACTCTCCATTACCCAAGTATGTGACACCTACAACAAACTTTCAACCCCAGGTCTACCAGATGGCTCCTACTAAGTCCCTTATTCCCTCTATGTTTTAGTGGAAAGACGAATACTTTTTAATACAAACCAAATGACTAACTGACAACTTCTAAATGTTAGCCAGTGGCCTCCCTTGTTTCGAGCAATACTCAATGCAACAAAAACTTCTCTATTCAACTACAGAAAGCGGATGTTGGCTTTTACAACTGGTTCCTAATGCTGCCACTTATTAGCTGTGTGCCTTTGAACAAGTTACTTAAACTATAATTCAACTTCCTAATCTGTAAAATGGGTGAATAGTAATACCTACCTCCCTGAGACGTGTGGATACACACAGAGTTCTTAGAAAAAACATTCTCAAGTGTTAGCAAGTACTATTATTTGCAGTCTTGGAAAACAAGGAAGTAGATAAATTTCAGAAGCAAGCCAAGGAGGGAAAATAACAACATCTTCCAAAGTCAAATGAAAATGATTTAGTATTAGTGCCTTTAAATAGATGTGATACAGTTCTCCACTAGCAAAGATAATCGAAAACCGATATAGGGCTTTTTAAAATTCACATTTTTCTCTTCCGTTATCACCACCTAAAGAAGAAAACTATGGTAACAGCAGCCTTGGCCCATGCAACTGGAGACCTAAAATATATCAATATACAGACAGTAAGTGAAAGCCACATATCTATTTGTATAAATCTGAAGTTATTTTCCAGCTAAAAGATTATAGTAGATTAGGATTCTCATTTTCTAGTCTCTAATTACACCTCCCCACTGCACTGCCATCAGGCTTGGCCATTTTGATTGGTTTTGTACAGTGAAATGTGAGTAGAAGTGGCATATCACTTCCAAGCAAAAACTTGAAGAACCGACATGTGGCTGGGCCTTCTTCTCTCTCTCCTACAGGAGCATGTCCCGGAGAAGGACCACTCCTTCAGCCAACCCCCACGCAACACGTATGTGAGAAGAGTAAGTTGTTTGCTTTAAGTCATTGAGATTTTAAAGTATTTTTTTTACGACAACATAAATAAGAGCTCGCTAATATAAGAATTCTGAATGAATTATAAACCTCACTAGTTTTATCACCTGTAAGATGAGACTACAAAGTTAGCATTAAAAAAGAATGCATGTGAAATATCCACAGTACCTAGCCTAGAACCCCAATAAATCACGTTAAAAAAAACCTTAAGACCCACTTTACAGGTTATCCATTATTACTTATTGAAAACCTTCTATGGACCAGACCCTTTTATGGACCACGCCATGAGAACACAAAAGTGGACAAGGCCTATTCCCTGCTTTCAAGATATTTAAAACCTTAGGTGGAAAGACCTAAGTCAACAATTATGATACAATGGAAGATGGGCTACAGGAGAGATGCACAAAATGCTGAGGAAATACAAAAAGGAAGTAAATAACTTTAAGGAATTAACATTAAAGCTTAGTTTTAGAAGATCAGAATTTCACTAGGAGGAGAAAAGAGGCAAAAGTTCGATGTCAGAGTCACAAGCTTAGCATGTAAACTTCTACTGTTCTTTCTAGCTATCTGACCTGGGATCATTTATCATTTCTCACCTTGTCGGGTAAAAGCCAGAAGAGGATACACCAGCTGGTCTTTGAAGAGACGAGAGAGCTTCTGAAGATCTTTGTATATCTTGGCTACACTTTCCCCTAAAATATGTTTTTTAATGAAAAAATCAAAACACAAAATCAAGTGGCAAAACCTGAAATGGTATCCTCTACTTCTGCCAAATCAAAGTGGTAAATTTTCACAAATAATTCCTACACAGACAGACATGAACCAAAGTCTCTAGCAGATGGAGAAATATACAGTGTGTGGCTCTGAAAACTAAATCTTAGATGAAAGTTAAAAATGTCACCGTTTCAAGCAGAACTACAGGCCACCTATAGAGCTCACAGGCGGCAATTACAGTAGGGAAAATCGGGGGATGAGAACTGCAGACACAACATGACTTCCTGAGCCACTGCCCAACTGTCCAGGCACTGGGAGTCCGGTGGGGGACCGCTCTTCAGGTCCCGGCAGAAGGAGAACAGTTCCCGTCACGTGAGGACCAGGTGTCGGAAACTGTGGCAAGCGTTCTTCAAGCTATCTTTCACATCAGTTCTCCCTAAGCAGGAGACAAATACTCTGACCCCCGTTTTAAAAACAGGACAGATACTGAAAGCCCACCCACGGCCTCACAGTAAGCGGCAGAGCAGGGTACACACCCAAATGGCGCTGACACAGTCACTGAGGCCACTCCACGGCCACTCCAGTGTGGGTCCTGGAGCGCCAGGACGGCCATCATCTGGAAACTGTTCAGGAGCACAGCTGAATCTCGGGCCCTCCCACAGACCTACATTTTCATCCCGGAACCTGCATTTCCCTAAGATCCCCCGACGAGTCACGTGTACGTACACTGCAGCCTGGGCAGCCCGGGCGAATGCCACCCAAGTTCCCACCGCAGTTCCGGTGCAGCTCTACCAGGCACTGACCACTCTGATCCACGCCTGCCTGCTCACCTATTTTAAGGAGATACCCCCGATGCACCCAAGAGTGGTTAAACTGAAAAGGTCCGTGCACAGGGCCGGGTGTATTACAGACCATCAGCATACGCATGCTCCCTCCCCATCCTTTAACTAGGTACACTTCACTATAAGAAAGAGAACACTCTTGGGGCGCCTGGGTGGCTTAGTGGGTTAAAACCTCTGCCTTCGGCTCAGGTCATGATCTCAGGGTCCTGGGATCAAGCCCCGCATTGGGCTCTCTGCTCAGCAGGGAGCCTGCTTCCCCCTCTCTCTCTGCATACTTGTGATCTCTGTCAGGTAAATAAATAAAATCTTTAAAAAAAAAAAGAAAAAATAGAACACTTTATAATTTGATATCTTCAATGCATGAACTACAACTGACTTGAAATCAAATGTCAAGATATTTAAAAAATCAATTTGGTTCACAGCCTTTTTTCAAGTGTGAAAACTGACTCTTTTAAACAAGCTTTTCCCTTTAGTTATCTATTGTAAAAGGAATCGGGAACTTATTCATAAGTATATATTAGGTACTGTACTATAAGCCACAGTAAAAACTAATCAAAATGACTTGTCAAATAGGCAGCGTTATGTAACCCTACCCAACAGAAAAGTACTATATTAAAACTATTTAGTTAATACAGTCCATAAACTTACTGTAACAGAACAGTATTTTTCCTCCCCTTTTACTTCCTTTTTTTAAAAATTGTTTTTATTTATTTATTTATCTGATAGAGAGACAGAGAGAGAGGGAACACAAGAAGGGGGAGTGGGAGAGGGAGGAGCAGGCTTCCTGAGGAGCAGGAAGCCCAACATGGGACTCGATCCCAGGACCCTGCAACATGGCCTGAGCCAAAGGCAGACACTTAATGACTGAGCCACCCAGGCGCCCCTATTTCCTCTTTAATAGAAATCCAAATGAGCAATATGAATCTGAACTATATTCCCATAAAAGTTGTCTTTAAAAAATAGGCTTAGTAATAAGGGCACCTGGGTAGCGCAGTCAGTTAAACGTCTGCCTTCGGCTCAGGTCATGATCCCAGGGTCCTGGGATCAAGACCCATATTGGGCTCCCTGTTCAGCGGGGAGACTGCTTCTCCCTCTGACCCTCCTCTCTTGTACTCTATTTTTCTCTCTCTCAAATAGATAAAATCTTTAAACAAATAGACTTAAGAGTCAAATCTATTTCAATCCTAAATTCCACCATTTATTAGCTCTGTGACCTTAAAAGTAATTTAACCTTCTCTAGACCTGTCTCCTAATCTGTAAAATGGGCATAATAACCTCTACTGCGGTAGAGTGTAGAGTATTTCTGCTCCCCAGAGCAGGTCCTCCCCAGTGTCAAGAGGACTAAAGTGTTGTGGCCAAAGAATTTCAAGTTCTTCTGGTCCCAGTGGTAAGACCGTCTTTACACATTTATCAGTCTAGTTCATGTACCTTCATCAGGGGCGGCGTCACCCATAATGGAACAAAAACTGGTTCTTAGAGAGCAAACAAAACAAAACCCTAGCTAAACCATTGCTTTGTGACCCTCCAGAGAGCCACAGTACACAAATGAAAATACACTGTATCTGTAGTATTAAAATTTCACGTGAGAGAATGAGTGGGGGACAAATTTTGTAGAAAGGCTCCTCAGGGGATTGATAATCCAAAGAGGGCTAAGAAAACACTGGTCTGGCATGAAAATAAATGTTCAGAGTGCATTATAAATATGCATCCCTCTTGTGCTCTACTAATAATCTCACAGACTACAAGCAAAACCATGCCCAGAACGTAAACTTCTGGTGAAGTTCCAATCTGATCAAACGGCCACCAAACCTATATCAGTTGAAGCTAATGATTCTGAACAGTTTTTTCCTCCAATAATCTTCAACAATGCAGATGCACTGTGTGGTTCCACAAAACACAGATCCTCTCCGTACTGGTTAAATACGATGCTGGAAAAATCCAAAGATTAATTCAGAAATTAGGACACACAGGTATAGCACGGGATGAGTCACATACTAGTGTCATTGCATAGTGACCGTATACATAAAATCCAGCACTCCAAGACCCTAAGAAAAGCAGGAAAGAAAGAGATACTCTGTAACAGGTCTTAAATTTGCTTTAATCTCATTCAGAAATTTTCAGTCTCTCATACATTACCTTTCAGTTTTTCTATAGTGACCCTCTCACAGCTTCATCCCCCAAGTTCAATCATGCTTTTCTTACCTGGTTCTGCTTTGCAAATAAATGATTCTGGCAGCAGCTGCAATCTTTTCACACTTCTGAGCTCACTGTTGATCTTTAGTGTAGCTGTAAATAAGCAAAAGAGAGACAAATAACTCTTGTCAGTTCACCAATGGCCTTCATGTTTTAGCACAGGCTTGCATTTCTCTGCCCCAACATACGAAGGACACGTACAGAAAACAACGGCTCTATGTTTATTTCCTTCCCTCACAGCAAAGTGTAAACCTGCCACCGCATCAAATAAATTATTCTACAACACCCTTAAAAACTGAAGTATGCACCCTTTATATAAAATCCACTACGTATTACCAACAGCAGCTTATTAGTAATTGAACGATATGCAGCAAAGTTGATTGGAGACAGTTAAACACAATATAATCATTATTTCTTATAAGGTCACTAAAAACTCCACTTATTTTTTTATTTAACCCTTGGCAAGGAGTCTTCCCTTGTTTATTAGAAGAATCCTGTGCTTACTTTGGCAGCACATATACTAAAAAAAGAATCCTGTTAGGGATGCCTGGGGGGCTCAGTCATTACAAGTCTGCCTTTGGCTCAGGTCATAATCCCAGGGTCCTGGGATGAAAGCCCTGCATTGGGCTCCCTGCTTGGCAAGAGGCCTGCTTCTTCCTCTCCCTCTTCCCCTGCTTGTGTTCCCTCTCTCGCTGTCTCTCTCTGTCAAATAAATAAATAAAATCTTAAAAAAAAAAAAAAGAATCCTGCTAGTTTTCACAGTATCGTCTCTTTCTAGATCCAAAGAACCACTATTCTTGACATCAGCAGAGGTTCGATTTTAACCACATATACAAAGGCACACTTCATCTCATTCCATGAAAGAGCCCGGGCTGTGTTTATGCACATGTGCACTGAGCAGGAGGTCCTGGGTGAAGGAAAGACTGAAGGACAGACACACTGCTCCTTGTCAAAGAATCCAGCCTGGAATGGCTGGTCGCCACACCAAGTCTGCGAGCCGCCGATGTGCCGAGAACAGTAAAAGAACAAGGTAACAGAAACTAAGAAACCATCGAGAGACCTAGCAGCCATTCTCTTTCTGCTACGTAGCCTGAAACCAGTGAACAGAGGTATCGTACACATTGTTAAAGTGCTTTTGTAAGAAACGGAGGCAAACAGGACTGTCTCACGGTCACTACCGGGTAGGCGCAGCCTTGCGAGTTACCACGTGATGGAGCAGAGCGACTGGGAGAGGCAGAAACGGCTGCCCCCGCGTGTGTAAGAATGCCCAGCTGGACATCTCACGGGCTCACGGGGATGAACGCCGAGGAGACACAGCTAAGTCCTGCATCAGACAGCCACGTCCTACAAATGTGGGATACCACCAAAGCCGTTAAAGCTGTTGAAATCTTGAAGACTTGAAAGGAGCATTTCAAAGAATCTAGTGATTAAAGGGAAGTAGCAGAAATCACATCACAGGGGACCTAGAACAATCTTTCATTTCAAAGATCAAGACAAGGTAGGATGGTGGTTTTCAAAATAAATTTTTGCAGAACAAACGTTTTTCAAACAAAATTCTATGAGGGACCTTGATAAATGCAACAGGCAAACATATGGGGCGGCTCGAGGTTTGAGTGCTAATTCAGGCCCCACCAGGCCTCCCCCCGACCCCAGCAGAATCAGCAGCCGCGGAGACCTCGGGGCTAAGGCACATCGAAGCAACTGCCTTTGCTACACAGAAAGCAAGCTGTCCTTAACAATCAAAAATGCAGTCATTTCAATCTCATCATACTCTTTTCTAGCTAAAGGGATAAATCTCAAAAATCAAAAGAGAGCAGAAAAGAAAGACTCTAGTCACTTCACTGGCTCTCCGGAATGTGTGATTGTGAGTCTATTCCACAGACCACTCGGAGACGTAAGGAATTGGGGGTGGCATCTGAGTTAAAATGAAATACGAAAGTGGAATGACTGCCATCCCTGTGAAATTGCCAATAGGAAAGAGAAGTAGAGAACGCAACTACTCAGTGACTTTCCTGCGGTGCAGGTGAGGGAGTGAGCGCGCGCACGCGCACACACACACACACACACACACACGTGAAGGCAGTGCTCAGCTGTGTGTCTATGCATTACTGTTCAGAGACACCAAATGGGATAAAAAGCAACTCCCGCTCGATCTCACCTCTTACCATCACTCAGTTCCAGACCTCAGTCAAAAAAATAAACATAAAAAGTGACCCGCAGCACAAAGACCTCATATGTAAGAGATCTCCTCACTCCGATGATCGCCAACACCACCCAGAGCAAGAACATCACAAGGTGAAGACGGCTGACGGGTACAGCCGCCCTGGCACAGAAGCCTGCCGCTGGAACATCAGCCCACACCGTCCATCACCTTTCCGACTCGGGATCAGCGGCCTAGGGACGAAGCAGAGCTAGGAAAGACTCGACTAGGCCATGAACGCCCATCGCTGAAGCGGCTAGACAACGTCTGGAGAGGAACAGGTCAGCTCTGGCAAAGTGACAACCGTGAGCGGGCCAGCCACTTACCGTTTATGACCACCAGGGCTCCCAGAGGCACAGCGGTGAGAGCAGCAGAGCCGCCCTCGCACAGAGGATGCGCGTACCGCAGCTTGTACACGCCGCCTGACTTCCAGTGCTCGGGCATGGCCAGGCCTTTAGCCTCAGTCCCCTGGGGAGGGAAACCAAAGAGAAGCAAGGAAGGAGGAAAAGTGTTACTCTCATAAAGACTAAAAATCCAAGAAGCCCCTAACTTGTCTGGAAATAAGCACTTCACTTGGTCCCCTTAATAAAATTTGTCAAATCATTACTATCAACAATAAAATTTTGACAGGAAATGTTACAATATATTATCCTCCATCAAAACATTTGCTCAAGTAGATATAACACCAGAGACAGGGATTGATTTCTCTCTCCAAAGACTCACTTTTCTGCCCAGCAAAGCCATATCATTATTCAAGACCCACAGCTCAATTATCATTTTGTTTGTGAGGCCTTTTATTTAAAAAAAAAAAAAAAGCCCATTTGTCATTCTCTTTTATCCCCTAACATTCTGTTCATATTTCTATCGTTACATACTCCTATTACAATACATCATAATTTTCTTTTTGTTTCTCTCCCTGCGTTATGGACTGCTTGGGGACAAGGACTTAACCCAAGGACTTATCTTTATATCCTAATTCCTGGCTCAGTGCATGGCATGCTGCGGGGACACAATGGTCACTGAATTGCTCTATATCTGTTACTCATAAAATGGATGCAGAGTCTCAGGCTTCACCCCAGACTTATTAAATCAGAATCTGCAGGGGCACCCGGGGGGGCTCAGTTGGTTAAGCGTTTGCCTTCAGCTCAGGTCATGATCCCCGGGTCCTGAGATTGAGCCTCACATCGGGCTCCCTGCCCAGTAGTGTGTCTGCTTCTCCCTCTCTCTGCTCATGCTGTCTCTCTCAAATAAATAAAATTAAAAACAAAACAAGTAAATCAGAATCTGCATTAGTAAGATCCCCAGGTATCCTTAGGCACACCAAGGTTGGAGAAACTCTAACTGTTCTCCCCTGTGACTCTCGGCATCCCATATACATAGACATCTCTCCTTGAATTTCACCAGTACAGTCTGATGGACTGTAGACTCTCTCCCCTAATCCTGGACTATAAGAAACCTGACAGCAGGGACAAAGCACTGCACCTGTCACTGGGAAATACTTACCAAACGGAGAATGAATGAATGAATGAATGAAACAATGTCCTCTTCCTAACTGAATCTTACGAGGTTACCGGCAATTCAGAGTCATTAACATAAAAATCCAGTGAGTCAGCCATCGAGACATGCCCATCCCACACTCTTGACCACAGTTTACTACATACTATCATACATAATCTTCTATCTTTAATACAGAAATCTAGAAAACCACAATACCCTAGTGACGTTTATCAATACGCCCGTTCCCAATGGGAAACTGAAGTCCTAACCAGAGGTTTAATTTCTGCCTGTAGTCTTACCTGAGGTATGTAACCTGACTCCAACATGAGAAGATGTACTGATACTATCAAGGCGTCGTTGGCATTAGAACAGTCGGCGGACTGATACAGGATCTCTAATGAATGTGGCACCTGCCCTTCCACCGACTCACTGCAGAGCATGGGCTCTGAGGGAAAGACACCCGTGCCCTCTTCCATCTCCACAACATCTTGAACTGACTCAGCTTCCAAAGTCTGACTAGGCCGCAACTGAAAAAGAAAACAAAAACCATGAATTCATTAAACAGACTTTTATTTTTACAGTTTACTTTGTACCCTAAAGTGAACTCAGATTTGTGCTCAAAGCCAAAGCACGTTAGTTTCAGAAATGGCAACGTTTGAAGTGAGCCCTCCTAAATAAATGAGCAGGTGATCTACTCCTCCATCCTGAATTCCTTATCTCCATGAGTTCTGGCCAATATGCCAAAAATCTGGACATCGACCCAGCCTTCTCGCTCCACTGTCCTAAACTCCACCTTCTATGTGATCGGTCTTCAAAGTTCCACTCAATCTACTGCCTAAATAACCCTGAAATCTGTCCCTCCTGCTCCCCAATGGTACTTCAGACTCATCTACCTCCTGGCTTCTTGACAACAGCCTCCCCAAGTATCCGTGACTCCACTTTGTCTTCTAAGACATGTCACCCACTGCGGTCAGAGTTTGCGATGATTAACAATCCAACTATGTCCCATGTCCCAGCTTAAAACTTGCCAGTACTTCTCCAATGCAGATAGCAGCTTCTCCCTAAATTGTGCCTTGGAACATAACCCTAGACACCCTCAGGAAAAAGAGTTCTACAATCAGTGAAGTTTGGAGAATGCTACTGTAAGCTATAGCCACCGAATCTCACCCTCCATATTCACACAATACGCTGTGGCATGACAGAGCTCTGACAATTCCAATAATAACGTGTCCATGACATTTAGCCAAGAAACATCCCCTCCTTCCCCAATGCCCCATATCACCTACTTACAATTGCAGAAAAGAAGCGTTTCATAGACAACATGCTGAGAAACAGAGGCCTAGAAAATGAAGTCCAAACTGCTCAACCTCCTTAGCATACAAGGCCCTTCATCACTTCATCGGGTCCCTGACTCTGTCGAGCCCACTTCCTACCAGACTCTTCCTCCCCACGCCGGCACTCCCCACCTGGGCCCAAGAGGCAGCAGCGACTACCACCGTGCTCTACAAAGGCCTGCAAAATTATATAGGATGGATGAAAGGCTAGAAATACATAAGGGAGCAAAAGGTTGTTCTCCTGAAATCCCTGAGGACCTAGCCATTAGTAACTTATGGAAAATATCCAAATTCATTTGTTAAAACCTAGAGACCAACGACAATTAGCACTACCTAAAACAGAGGCTCCAACATATTTCTGAATAGAAACTACTTATTAAAATCATTTAACAGCTAAATTATGATGTAAGCTCTTTGCTTCTTACCAATCTACCTAACTTTTAGCTATTTAGTACTTACTAACAGTAAGACAATACATGTGAAAAAAATATTACAAGAGTTACCCTAAACTGATAATGCCATGGGAGGAAGATAATCAGAATCCCCTGGTGAGCTTATCAAACCTAACTCCCACTCCATGAGAACCACTGACATTCTGACTCATTCTGATATGATTACGAATACTTATCATATTCTTCATGCATTGTAGAAATGGGAAAAAATGTTCAGCACCACCTCTCTAGACAGATCATTTGTCATATCATTTACAAATGATAGGAACAAGTAATTAAAATTCAGTTCAGGGGGCACCTGGGTGGCTCAGTTGTTAGGCAACTGCCTTCGGCTCAGGTCATGATCCTGGAATCCCTGGATCGAGTCCCGCATCGGGCTCCCTGCTCAGCAGGGAATCTGCTTCTCCCTCTGACCTCTCTCTCTCTCTCTCTCAAATAAATAAATAAATAAAATTTAAAAATAAAATAAAATAAAATTCAGTTCAGGGCTAACATTAAGGTGTGATACCTGGTTATCCCCATTTTCCATCAAAGATCCAACAGGTAGTAGGAAGATTCCCAAATATATGAAATAAGAAAATTAATTTACACTTAATTACAAGAGTAAAATTTTCCCGTTGTTTCCAGTTTTACCCAGCTATTTTCCCTTACTAAGACTGCATCCTACACTTACTTAGCAGATCACACTGCTTCAAGCACTTATAGCATATTTAGAGGAGATTTCAAGCTTACCTTCCACCTAAGATTTTACGGTCACCCTATACAAGTCTTATAATACAAAATGACATGCTTCTAGAATGTTAATGACTAACCTGAAGCGATATTAACTTGTCAAAATTTTCCGAAAGGAAATTAGTATAAAGTAACTATCACACTTACTATGAAAAGTTCTTACTGGCATTTTTACAAGTACACAAGTAAAAGGAATGGACCCTTCTATCAGCATCTCTGAATGAGTTTATCAACAAAGAAGATTCAAAAATATAATTTAAATATGTGGCTAAATATTCTATTACTTACTCCCTAGATTACCTCCATGCAACATAGATACATAATAATTTCTAAAAAATCATAAAAATACTTTGAGATTTACAAAGCCTTTTTAAAATTGCTTAATTTCTTTCGATACTATTATTTAAAAAAAAAATCTCTGGGGCTCCTGGGTCACTTAAGCATCCGACTCTTGATTTCAACGCAGGTCATGATCTCAGGGTCATGAGATCAAGCCCCAGGTCAGCCTCCACACTAGGTGCGGAGCCTGCTTAATATTCTCTCTCTGCCCTTCCCCCATCCCTCTCCTCAAGTGCACTCTCTCAAAAACAAACCAAAAAACCTCGACACAGATGATTTTTGTACTTTACTGATCTTTTAAAAAGCATTTCTTAATATCTGTCTATACTTGATGCCATGGCAGACACAATGCATACTTATACTCACAAATGTTAAAGGCCTGGGGAACAAAAAGACTAAGCTGAAGTAATATGTATACACACAAAAAACTATGAACATGATGGCATATATATTAATATTAAAAAATTAGTATTTGTGGTCGTTTGTGCCATACAAGAAATCAAAAGAAATCAAAAAGACAGGATAATAAATCATGAGGTGTTTACAAGGCAATAAAGATAGATCAGTGATACTAAGAAATTAAAGACAATCATTGGACCGTGGCTGGCAGGGCCCTGGAAGACGGGCACAGACAGGTGAGGGAGGAAAGGCGGTGCATTCCAGGCTGGGGGAACAGCAAGAGCGAAGGCATGGAGCAGCAGGTAAGGCGTGTGTGCGGGTGCACATGAGAACGTGTGAATGTGCCATCTTGGTAACAGGAAAGATGATAAGGAGTCCGGTCTGACTGGAGATGATAGTTTACTGGGCGGGAAGAACAGAAACCAGCCCTGAAAAGCCTTAAGAACTAGGTACAGGAAGAGAGACAACATTTTCCTTCTCTGTAATATGACAGGTTTAGACTGGAGATAGTTGGGTCATTTTCAGCTCAAAATTTATAAGCACAGGTATCTCAATGACACAGAGGTACTAAAGAGCAAGGGAACAACACAATCAAAAATGTGTAGGGAAAAGATGAACCCAGAAAGTAGACTGAAGGACACTGGAAGCCTGGAATGGAAAGAAGAAATGACAGGGCTTGTTAAAGGGTGTGATATAAAGAGTTCAAAGATCACTCCAGGATTTTAAGCTCAGCAAAACAGTGATGCCACCAACAGAAAGGGCAGCTGGTTTGGGAAGAAGAGAACATTAGTTCATATTTCCAAATTTATGACAGCACAGAGTGTGAGATAGCAACGCTTAAAATCCAGGTATTTCTGTCCTACAAGTAATTTGGAAATAACTGGACTCTACATACCCTTAATGAGCGGAGCAGAGCAGAGAAGCGAAGCTCGGAATCACAAGCTTAGAGGCAACAACAGGAGCCAAGGGACGATTTGTCTGAAGCAGTAAATGTCTGAACAAAATAAATACGTAAAAACTGGGTTCTTCAGAATGCCAGTCAAGTAGTGGTCCAGGCATTTAGCAGTTTAAAATTTTCTACAAGAATATAATCTGCAAACTACTACTAATAATTATCCTGACTGACACAGAATTCAACTGAGGTGTTCTGTATGCTTTATCAACTACCCATTTCTCATCTTGATATTAATACCTACCACACCGTCATCACTCCGGACATCACTTTGGGCTGCCTGTCCTTGGAACGAAGCACTGGACTGCTCATCCTGTGCACTGGACTGATCGGAGCTGGCGGCCAAAGAGGGTTGGCCATTATTCTGGAGTGAGGAATGCTCTGAATCTGTGGATGAAGGTAAGTTAGGTGCTGGAATGGCATCTTCAAGAATCAAACATATCAAGTCCCCAGAAACAATCCCATATGAAGCCAAGGTCTCTTCATCTCCAGTGAGGGCATCCTTGTTGTTCAATGTGATTGCAAACCGGGTATCAGAACTGCCAAGAAAGATGGATAAGGATAGTAAGAGCTACCTACCATTACCCACTACCATTACCCTCAATAATGCACTTAGAACATATATAAGGTATATGGTATGATCTTGGAAGAACTGAGTAATGAAAACAAAACAAAAAGGAAGCCAAAGTTTTGCAAAAACTATCAAAATTACTTGTTCTTATCACCAAATGTCTAGGTTATAGATTTCTAATAGCTATAATTCCAGTCTGGGAGTAGGATATAGTAATTCTCTATCATTAACCCATGTTCTCACCAATTCTAAGGTACACACCTCACATCTTTTGTAATTCTGGTATCTTTGAAACAGGGATGCTTCTTAAAATTGATGACACATCACAGGTTAATTGCCAGCAATTTTTCCTTTAGTGTTACATAAAACGATGTTACATAAATCGACAGTAACTTAAGATTCAGTCAATGAAATATAGTCTTTTTAAAATACAAACAATGTCACATCATTGCTCTGCTGAAAATCCTCCAAAGGCTTCTATTTGAACTTGGAACACAATCTTTAACATGGCCTCCGAAGCCCACTATTTGAACCCTACCCACTTCTCCTACCTCTTCAACTCCATCCCCCCAATCACTGTTCTCTATCAATGTACGCTTTCTATCCCTTCCTCAAAACAGATCAATCTCACTGCAGCCTCTGGGCCTCTGCATTTGCTCTTCCAGATCTTCAGAGGACCAACTCTCATCATTCGGGTCTCAATTCATATGCCACCTCCTCGGAGATGCCTTCTGCCTAGCCTCCATCACTCTATTTCATTGTCATGTTTTATTTTTATTAAAACATCACTATTTGAAAATTCCATATTTATCAGCTCTTCTCCACCTCTTTAAGTTTCATAAGGTCAGTCATCTTGTCTACTTCAAAACTATTGATCTCCAGCACTTCCTAAATAAAAGTATTTGTAGAAAAAATGCAACCAACAAGCATCAGTTGGGAAGGTGGAGATGAAAGTGAAACCGGGGCTCTCTAGTCATTGTCTTAACAGAATAGTCAGCTTATATCTGACTAGACCCATGTCCTAGATGAATAGTCACAATCACAAAAAGATGAGTATGTAGAGGACCGAGTATAAATTCATCCCTCCCACTGTTAAATATATGGTCACCTTTCTTACTGATGACCAGGTATGTATGATGTCTTTTATAATGAAAATAGCACAAATCTAAAAACTCACTGCTAAACAAGTTAAGAGCTCAAATTAGCCTGAAGCAATGAACTCTCCCTTCCAAATCACAGGCTGATTTGAGAGAATAACCATCTTTCATCACATAGTGATGAAGAGTAATTAACAAACCATTGCACATTTTATAAGGCATTTACACTCAGCAATGCTGACTTCATTCACTTTTTGAGATGTTAACCAAGGATGAAAAATATTGAAAATCATGAATAAACAGTATTCTTACAATGCTGCATTTTCAAAAGTGCTCAAAATAATTCAATTGTTTTCTTTCACATGTTAAGAAACTTTTTCTTACCAGTTACAGTGTCTTTGTTGGAGAAATTACCAAAGTTTTGCTTATTAGAAAATAAGTAGCTATGCTTCTGTTTTCAAACCCTTTGATAAATGTTGAAAATCTGGCAGATGCCCCCCAAAACACCATCCCAATAGATAAAGAGAAAAATGCCTCAAATGTACTATGTGTTTATGGATCATCTGTCACAGCAAAAGGTTTGTTTTTTTACAGTATCTAACAAAATATTCATTCAAACATCTATCTGTAGAAAAGCTAAAGAATTATATGATGAGTAAAAATGTTGGCCTTTCCTCCCCATTTAGAAAAAGGGAAGAACTATTTCTAAAGTAACATTCAGGGGCGCCTGGGTGACTCAGTCATTAGGCATCTGTCTTCAGCTCAGGTCATGATCCCAGTGTCCTGGGATTGAGTCCTGCATCGGGCTCTCTGCTTGGTGGGAAGCCTGCTTCTCCCTCTCCTTCTGCCCCTGGTTGTATTCCCTCTCTCGCTGTCTCTCTCTCTGCCAAATAAATAAATAAAATATTTTTTAAAAGTAAAAAAATAAAGTAACATACAGCTTTTCCGCAGAGGAGTTAAAACTGGTTTTCTGAAACTGGAAAAAAAATTTTAATTCATCAGAAAATGCCATTTTACAAATAGCAGACCTTCTAAAAATATTTTATGTCAATCCCAGATGCACTAGCTCAGCAAAGACACTTTAAAAATAAATGTCTTATGGTCATTTTAAAACTGCCCATTTTTATAGTGAATGTACTTTCAGAAGAATGAATTTACTTTCAGAAGTTGAAGCTTACATTCCTTCCAGTTAACCAGCCTCAGCTGTAAAAACAAACCCAAAGGAGAAACTAACTTTGGGCTCTTGTAAAGTCCTTTCAAGACTGCCCCTAAATTAAAAAATAATATCAATAAAAAATATATATACATATATATGAAAAGTCTTTTTTAAAAAGTTGCTTGTGAAGATTTATGGTTGAGTAAATGGCATCATCATACAAAACGCTTAGGTTTAACATCAAGAAATAACACGCATGTCACTTAATAACAGCGTTTAACAGTAATATCAATATCTCATTTTTAATTTGGAGAAAAACTTACTTTTAATATAGTGCCTTAACCTGAAAAATGAAAGGTGAGAAGTTCATAATATGGCCTCATTTTACTCTATTCCCTAAAAATAAAGTCAAAGTACATAAAAGTCTCATAAAAACGGTCCACTTAATTAACAGATTTTCTTTTGACGAATTCACCTAAAAAGCCCCAGCGACCACCTTTTTCTGTTCTCTTAGTACACTCAAATTCCAAATTCGCTACCTCAGTATGTGAAGAGGTCCACCCTATGTCTGTCCCTCTACCCCCAGATTATTGTCCCCAGAAAATATTCTCTGTGGAAACGGAGCAGTCTCATTTGCAGCCCCATAAATTAATAGCGGAATCTGGTCCGTTATTTCTCAACGTCACTGCCCCCAAACTGTAAGCCCTCCAGGGTCATCCCATGGCCAACATTTATCTTCGTTTTAGCAAAAAACCAACAGCTCGCCCAGGGAAATAAAAGGATCTGACCCTCGCCGACACCCCGTACTGTGTAAAACTCTGCGGCGGTTAAGTCAAAGTGCTCCCCGCACACTCAGCGCAGCCTCAACATTACAGCGGCCCCCGCGGCCGCCCGCTCTCAGGTGGCCTCCGATGGAGGGCCAGTTTCTAACTTCTCGAACTTTCCTGACTTTTTCCCTGGTACACTGCGACAGCTAGTGATGGTGAACTTTGCAGGATCCCACAGATCCTGGAAAGGTCCGCCCCCCAGCCGAACCCCTGCGCTCCGGCCTGTCCCTGGTTTCCTCCGCGGCGGAAACGGAAGCGATGGCTCACCCTGCAAGGGAAGGGAGTCCCCCGGACGCTGGGCCATGTCCTCCGCGAGCCGGGAGCCTGCGAGCTGCAGCCCCAGTGCCCGCGCCGCGCCCGGCCTGCGCGCTGCGACGCCCCACTGCTGCCCGACCTCACGTGACCGCCCGCGGGCGCGCGCCCCCGCGCACTTCTCCCGGGCCCACGGCGCGCCCCCGCCGCGGCCGCCTACCTGAAGCCCCAAGCGGGCAGCAGGGCCTGGCCCAGGTGCGTGCGCAGCTGGCCCAGCGTCGGCTCCGGGTCTGGCATCTCCAGCGGCCAGGTCCGCTTCTGTAGCCGGACCCGCAGCTTCATGGTGGCGACGGAAGGGCCCCGGGGCCCGGACCCGAAGGCGACGACGGTGACGACGGCGCGGCGACGGGCCCGGATCGGCGACTATCGGAGCCGCAGGGGTAATCGAGGGCTGGCGGAGAGAAGGACCCGCCACGGCCCCTGCCGGCCGGTCTCTGGAACATAAGCGCCCCGCCCCTCTCTTGAGGGCGCCCCCTAGAGCCCACCCCTGCGGCGGGCGGCTGCCCAGGCTGGCCGCTCGGCGTCTTGTGATCGATGACTCGGCGCGCCACAGCGCCGCCTGGGAGTGAGAGGCGCACGGTGCGCAGGTGCTGACACTGCCGCGGGATGCGGGTGTCGCGGCTCTGGTGGCCCTTCTGCGGCCCGGGCTGTGTCGAGTCCTTCACAGGCGTGCTTGGAGAACGCGAACGCCGAGGCAGAGGCTGCGCAATATGGGACTCGCCACTCTGCAAGCCCCAGGCGTGCCTGGTTCTTAACTCATTTCCTCCGCGGCGCTCAGCTCCAGCCGCAGGCATCTGCTGTGCGAAGCCTTAGGTTGAACCCCGGCTCTGCTGGTTTCCTCCTGTTACAGCAAAGTATGAAACAGCTTGTAGTCCCTGATCTATGTCGGAGACTATAGTAGTAATCTGTTACATAGCAATCACCCCAAAGTTTAGCAGCTTAAAACAACAAACGTTAAGTGTCCCACAGGTTCTGTACGTCAGGAATTTGGGCCTGGCGTTGCTGGATGGTTCTGTCTTGGTCTCTCCTGAGCGTCCAGTAAAGATGTAGGTGATGGCTGCAGTTATCTGAAGCCTTGACTCAGGCTGGAGAACGTGCTTGCTGGATAGCTCGCTCACCTGAGTGTTGGCGGGAGACCTGTTTTTCACAGCAAGAACCTCTCTACAGGGTGTCCCCGTGACTTGGCATCTGGCTTCTCTCACAACACGCGGTCCCAAAGAGACCAAAGCAGAAGCCACCGTGCCTTTTGTGATCAAGCCTCAGAAGTCACATACCATCACTGCTGTCATTCTAGACAACCCTTCAGTGTGGGAGGATCAACCCAAAGGTGTGAATACCAATAGACAGGGACCATTGGGAGCCACCTGGGAGGCCGGCTACCATAGAGAGTCTGACAATGATGATAATGATAATTTAGATGAGGGAGGGGGAATCGTCAAATTTCATCCTTGTAGGATAGCTGTTGTCCAAATCTTTATTGAAGAGTTGAAGTTTCTCCCAGTAGGTGGCAGTACTGGTCCACATCCTGATCTTCATTGGGTAAATAAACGTGTTGAACGCTTACTTTGTGCTAGATATTATTCCAGGTGCTGGGGACTCAAAGAATGAGTGAATTCACAGTTGAGTGAACCAACTCTTGTAGTAGAGCGTAATGAGTTTTTTGTTTATGACAGAGATAAGAGCAATCCTGGGGACTGGTGTACATAGAGAAGGGTGTTTGTGCCAGTAGGATGCTTCAGTGCTAAGCAAGCAATATGAGATCGAGGAAGGGTGGTAGGACCAGTGTGGCTCAGTGTGGCCTGGCCACAGGGAAGGACAGAGTGGGTACATCTGAGACAAAGAAGAGACTTGAGCTAAGCAAAGGATTTGAGACACATTCTAGAATGAATGGGAAGGCAATGGAGAGTTTTAAGTAGGGGATTCTTTATCAGGCTTCTTAGTTCTGAGCAATAGAGACCGACTGGCTGACTAAGAAGAATAGGAACATGTTAAAAAGGATACCGGATAGCTCAGGGAATTCTGGGAAGGACTGAAGAAGTGGTTCCAGGCTAATTCCTGGAATGAAACTCAGAACCACGCTGAAGAACTGGCCTGATGAGGAAACTATCCTGACTGACCGGGGTGGCTGCTGCTGCCCCACCCGCCCTGGAGGAAACTGCTGTCACCCTGACAAGAACCACTGCGGAATGGCTGCCACCGTCAAATGCCACATGTCTTTGCAGCCTCCTGCCCCAACAAAATGCCAAGCTTCCGAAAAGCCTGTTTCCTCACCTTGCTCACTTCTAAATCAAAGGCTTATAGGGATGCATCTGATTGAGGGAGGCGAGAGTTCCATGCTTGGGTCCTGGCTGCAAAGGAGACTGAGATGGGGTGGGGGTCTGAACTACTTCCTTGGGAAGGCAAATGCCCCCAAATGTAAAAAGGTCATTCAAAAGATGGTAGGAAGCCATGAATCTGATGGGGCCCCGGGGGGTGGGGGGTCATAAGTCAGATCTGAAATGTGACTCCATCACCTGTTGAGTATAGGGGATATATTAGATCAAGGTTCCTCAACCTTGGCACTGTTGACACTTGGGCTTCATGAGTCTTAGTTGTGGAGGACTATTCTAGGCCTTGTAGGATGTTTAGCAGCGTCTAAATCTACAAAATGCTACTAGAAACTTCTCTCCCAGTTGTAAAAAGCAAGGATGTCCTCAAACTTTGCCACATATTCCCTAGAGGGTGAAATTTGCCTTGAAAAAGCACTGGATTGGGGACCGGCTTAGCTTGGAGGCTCTTTTGGTAACTGAGAGAAGAAAAGAATTAGTGGAATGACAGTAAGAATGGAGATGATGGTTGGGCAGGGATGATGTTACAGAAGTAGAAATAACAAATTAGAAAATAACAAATTAGAAAATTGGAGGCCTTATTAGTTAGAATGTAATTTTAGCTGCCCTAAGAGATTTGGTATAATAGTGACCTAGACAAGATATGTATATTTCTCTCCGAGATACCATTCTTTGAGAAAGCAATGCAAGGCTAATATGATGGCCATCTTTAGAGACCATCTACCACAGTCTACCTCTTAGTATAATGTAAACCTGGATATGTGACTATCTATAAAAATGAAAAGAGTAACAAGAATGTATCAGACAGCTGTGTTGTAAAGATTAAGTGAGATAATACCTTTCCTAGTTTTTTGTTGTAAACCACTAAACTTGTGATAATTTGTTAAAGCAATAGAAAACTAATCTAACTGGGATCCTTGTCTCCATCCTTTGCCCATTAGGTATAACCATCGGTATGGCAGAAGTAATCCAACCACAAGGGTTTAGAAGGGTCATGGAAGAGAACCAGAACATCCCCAAGACACCATCAAGATTTAAGGTACTCCGGAGGATAATCCTCCAAAACTTCAAAGATCCATGACCATGTTATATCCCCCTTCTCTCTCAACTATTTCCCTCCTTGAGAATTTTTTTAAATTTCTTGAAGGATGTCATTTCAAGGTCTGCAAGCAACAGTTACTGCAACTCTCAAAGAGTTCAGAAACTTTATTTTAATTTTTTTTTAATTTTTTTAATGGACCATTTTATAGAATACTAAAAGGGACAATATCACTCTTCTATGGGAATACATACCCTCCCTGTAGACTTTTTTTTAATAAACATTTTATTTTAAAATGGTTTTAGATTTATAGAACAATTTAAAGACTTATATACCACGCACCAAAGTAGCCCTACCAGTAACATCTTAGATGAATGTAGAACATTTATCAAAATTAATGAATTAATGTTGCTATGTTTGTATTAACCAAAGTCCATACTTAATTCAGATTCCCTGCGTTGTTTTTTGTTTTTTTTTTTTTCTTAATGTGCTTTCTCTATTCCAAGATCCCATCCAGGGCACCACATTACATTTAGTCATCATGTCTCCTTAGGCTTCTCTGGACTATGACAATTTCTTAGACTTTCCTTTTTTTAATGACCTTGACAGTTTTAATGATTACTGGTCAAGTATTTGTAGAACATCCCTCAACTCGGATTAGTCTGATGTTTTCTTGTGATTAGATTGAGGTAACATGCTCCTGGGAAGAAGACCACTGAAGTCAAGGTGTCATGCTCATCACACCAACAGTGTAAACTGTCAATATGACTTTTCACTGTTGTTAATCCTGATCACTTGGTTTCTCCACAGTAAAAGTACTCCTTTTTTCTCCTTTTGATATTGTAGCCTTTGGAAGGAAGTCACCACGTGCAGCCCTGACTTGGAGTTTTAGATTTATAGGGGTGGAGTATCTATATAAATTATTTGAATTTCTTCTGTACAGTAGATTTGTCTATTCTCTATTCAATCCTTTATATCAGTGTGGACTTATATTTATTTTATACTTCAGCTTATGATTCAAAACTGCTTCATTTATTTTGTCGCTCAAATTGTTCCAGCTTTGGCCACAGGGAAATCTTTCTGTTGGCTACTGTATCTAATTTACATCATTGTGGATTTTTGTTCATTTGTTCTGTTTTTTAGCACTTTCTTATTTTCTGGCACTGTAAGATGCTCTAGGATCATTTTGCATATATCCTGCCTCAACCCTAGAATCAACCCTTTTTCTAGGTCCCCTAGTTCTTTTTACTGGAAAGTGGTATTAGAAACCATGATCTGGCTGCTAGGTGTGCTCATTGCTGTTGAGGTGTTATTGATTCTAAGACTTCTCAACTGACAGAGCAGGGAGATACACATATGTACACACTATTTCCATACGTAACCATCTGTATCTATATTAAGCTGAGCGTGAGTTCATTCTGATGTGTCCAGCTCTAATCCATTACCACATGATCGTTCTGTTCTCCTCCCTTGCTTATCTGTAACTTCCCAATCCAACTGTGACAAATCTAGCTCCCCCTATCCACCATCCATTTACTTAATCATTCATTTCCAGCAGCTATGTATAATGGTTTCAGAATTTTTAACCCATACCCTTGTCAAAAACAACATTGTCAACTGGAGTGCAGTGCTTCAACAACGGGTCCTGCTGCCCTTCATCTTACAGCTTCCATCTGTTCCCAAAGTGACCCAGGTCAGCGCCTTCTTCCCAATTCCCTTCAGCAAGGTTGTTTCCTACATTTGTAATGCATTTAGATTCTTTTCTCACATTGTGCATCCTTTCTTGGAACCCCCTCAATCTCCTATATGATTTTTTAAAAATTTACATATATTAAGATTTACTCTGACGTGTAAAGTTCTATCAGTTTTGACAAATGCGTAATGTCTTATTTCACTATCTAAAAAGTCCCCTGAACTTCAGTCTTCTCCACCACCACCTGCCCCCAGCCTCTGGCAATTACTGATCTCTTTACCATCTCTTTAGTTTTGTCTTTTCCAGAATGTCATATGATTGGAATCATTGTGTAGCATTTTCTGGCTTCGTGACTAACTTCTTAGCTATATGCAGTTGAGATTAATCCATGTCTTCTTGTGGCTCCTAGCTCATTTCTTTGTAATACTGAATAACATCCCATTGTATGGATGTACTACAGTTTATCCATTCACCTATTGAAGGACATCTTGGATGCTTCCAGTTTGGGGCAATTATGAATAAAACTGATGTAAACATTTGTGTTTGGGCAGGTTTTTACGTGGACCTAAGTTTGTTTGTTTGTTTTCCCAAATATGTTTCTTTTATTTTTTCAGTGTTATAAGAATGATTGTTCTTATACCACACCCATTGCTCCATGCAATATGTGCCCTCCTCAATACCCACCACCAGGCTCG
>CM052807.1:107642895-107670914 GCA_028533885.1 Nasua narica | reverse complement strand
TGTTTATAACCCAGAAATAGCTGGAAATGACCTAGATGTCCAGCAACAAAAAAATGATTTTCTTTAATGATATATCCATAGCTTGAATACAAAGAATACATTAGACCTGTATGTATCAAACTGAAAATATTGCCAAGATCTGTTAAATGAACCTCTACCATCTTCTTCCCACAGTGGGACTCAGGGTGTATGACAAAGACACATAGGAGAGGATGCAAAATAGAAGAAATAGTAAATAAGCATTTGTTGTAAGCTATCACATTTATGTTTTACATTTTTCCTAATCTTAATTCATAACAATGCCTTTCTCCCGTGCCACAGTTATAAGTAGATAATCTCATTTTGTCTTCTCGACCTACCCGTGAGTAACCCTTCCTTTGAGTGACTAACTGAAAGAGATTAAGTGTTTTACCCAAGGTTGCACGGCTAGCACAAAACTCAGCTCTAAGTCAAGTGCCCCTTGCATAATACATGAAGTAGCATAGCCTCCTGACTAAGAACATCCTCTGAGACAGATCGAGGAGGGCTCCAAGTCTGGTTCTACCACTTATCTATGACTTCAACCACGTTCCATATCTTCTCATCTCTGAATTGCAGATTGCAAAACCAGCAACAACCTCATGGGATTATCGTGGGGATTAATATGAGCTAATGCATGTAAAGTGCTTACTACAGTGCCTGGCAGGGAGTAATCACTCAATACCTGGGCTGTCTACCTGCGCAGATTACCTGCAGCCCATCGCCTCCTGCCTACCTGTTGACAGCTCAGACAGCCCTGGGGGAAGTTAATACTCTAAGTTTCAAACCAGGGAAGATACTGTCCACACAGAGGGCATCTGGGAATAGGAGGAAGGCATCCTTGAGATTGTCCCAGTGATGGGGGGAGGGGCTCTGGTGGTATTTAGTTGGCAAATATGCCAGGTACCCTGAAATGTGTATAACGGTCCTCTATACAAAATAGTTGTCCCATGCAAAATAATAGTATCCCCTTTGCTGAGAAACACTGGAACAGCTGAAGGGAAAAACCGTGATGGCAGTGTTGTACCTCATGCTGTCTTTAATGAAACTAAAGAAATTGATTATTTTCAATTTTGTTTCTATACTTGCTCATTTCCCCCTCAATTAGACACCAGGGGCTTCTTGGCAAGTGTTGAAGGAGAACCAGAAGGCAGTGCCCAGAGGTGCCTGGGGGGCTCAGTCAGTTAAGCATCTAACTCTTGATCTTAGGGTCATGAGTTTAGGGGGTGGGGGGAAAAGGCAGTGCCCAGAGACAGCTCCTCAGACCTGAGGTTCCCTCCTCCATAGGAATTCATGATTGCTTTTGGGAGTTCCACAAACCTCCTTTCTGATTATGCCTTACTTGGAGATGTGCTAGAAGACGTGTGCTAACCTGTTTTTTGTTTTACAGCATAAAAATCAATGCCTTTTCATTTCCAAATACTTCATTAGCCTTTGTGCCTGGGGTGGGAATCAAGGCCCTGACCAACCACGGCACCGCCAACATCAGCACCGACTGGGAAATCAAGTCTCCGCTCTTGTGAGTATTCCTCCCGGCTGTCTGCGGCTGTTCTGGGGAGACGTGGAACTGACATCAAAAGCACATAAAGTAGCTGGTGTCTTTGACATTAGGCTTCTTTCCTTCAGCCACTAACAATCTTTCTCAAGAGTACTTTTTTCCAGGAGAGATTTAAATCAGGCTATCTCTGCCGGGGGCTGGGCAGGGGAAAAGGGAGGGCTGAAAAGCATCCTCCTCTTAAATGCAGAGCAAAATGTCATTGAAGACCTCCTAAGAGCTGGGAGTCCCTGACTGTTGGAGCAACAAACATGTGCTCAACATTTTAGACCTTCTGTGAGTCACTGTATGTTCTTGGGCCATTCCACACACTTCCCCCTCCTCAGGGGCAACTCATGGGAAATGGGCCTTCCTACCTCACAAGGAGATTAGAGGATAACAGTCAGCTGGAGCCCAATTCTCTTCCTACCAAAAGACCTTTGCACACTCTTAGAGAAAGGAGGGATCAAATTCAAGTTATGCTTACAGACCACCTACTGCATGGAAGTCACTGTCACAGGAATAATGTTTAGGTCGCCTCAGTTAGTTCCCCAGAAAGCACATCTACTCATCCAGTTGGTCATTCAACAACCATTTACTGAGTGGCAACCAAGTATCATTTATCCCCTATCCCCATCTCAAGAACTCTCACTTGTACGCTGTAGAAAATGATATATTTATTCTGCCATAAGTAACATAGATTCAGGGATTCATCATTTCTTTGCTGACTCATCAGCCACGTATTAAGTGCTTATACTATGGGCTCCTCCTGGGGGTGTGATGAATAGCACACACTCCAGTCCCTCAAAGAGCTCACAGACTGCATCTAGTGTCCCGTCCCCATCTGTGCTCATCCTAAATAAGGCTGCCCCACGTTCTCTCTCCACACAAGCATGGTACACGAATGGTGCTTAATATGTGCTCGGCCTCTATGGGGGCCAGAGCACTCAGGATAAAAATGCTAAGCTAAAGCTGTCCCCATCCACATACTCATTGCTTCATTTGTTTGGTAAACGCTCAGCACCTACTCTGCTCCCACCTGTTGTTGGTGACAAAGTTCCTGCCCCCCAGGAGCTTAGAGGACGCAGGTAGTCAGAGAAGTGACCCATCTCACCCATGCCCAGGCCTGGGTAACCTTGAGATTTTTTTCTCAACAGCCAAGACACAGGAGGAGCTGATCTGTTTCTCTCTGGGGTGTTCTTCACCGGTATCATTGTCCTGGCCCGCGACGACTTTGGTCACCCGATCCTGAGACTCCAAGACTGTTCCGCCCAAGTGAGCCACGCCCACGTGTCATTTTCCGGAGAACTCAGGTGAGCGGTAGCGTCCTGCTGGGCAGCTGCTGGTCTGGGGCCGGGTTATCCAGCAGGACCTGAGGAGGTTCACAACCGGCAGATACGGTCCCTGAATAAGCCCGTTTTTTTCTCTTTTTTCCCCAGCGTCCTGTACAACTCCTTTGCTGAGCCTATGGAGAAACCCATTTTAAAGAACTTAAATGAAATGGTAAGTCTTTAGACGTGACGCAACCACAGTAAAATGCTCAGCAGTTCTGCCAACATTTTACCTAATTCTTAGTCAATAAACCTTTATTGAGCACCTGTTGTATGCCAGGCATCATCCAAGGCCCTTTCGCACACATTATCCTTTGCAACTTACTAAGTTGTGCCAAACAGTGTGGTAGGTGCTGGAGACGCAGGGACGCAGGGACGAATGAAACAGTATTCCCTCCCTCAAGGGCTCAGCACAGGGTGGGCAAACAACCAGCAAGTGTTTCTTTATTGCGTACCTACTGCGTGCCCAGCACGGGGCTACAGGCTGTTGGGGATATAAAATAAGAATAAACTTATTATCTTTTTAGAAAATCCAACGCAGGCTTGTGGAACAATGACTGAATGAGTATTTGAATTTAATACGTAATTACATGATCATTAAACTGAACCACAGGGGTTCAGGGAAATGGAAAGATTCAGTCAAAAGGGCCTGAAAGTGTCCTGGGAGATATTTTTTAGAGGACGCAGGACTTGAGCTGGGCCTTGAAGAATAAGTACGATTTTGGTCGGTAAGGAATGGGGGAGAAGAAAAGATGTTTCCAAGAACCAGTATCAGTTAAGATAGCTTCCAAAGTTCCAAGTGTCTCGATTCCAGAAAACGGAGTTTGAGGAAGGGGAGACATGGAATTGGCTGTGTGCCTCCTTCCAGGCCAGGCCAGACCACTGCTGGACGCTTTACCCATATCTGGGGGGACAAGGAGAAGGACGAGGAGGACAGGAAATGAGAGGGTGGAAACAGTATCTGGAAGCCTCCATCCCCTCCTGCTTGGCAGGCAGTAGGTGCTTGGTGAGCGTCAGTGAGGAAATCCACATGCAAGCACATTGGGCAGCTTGTCCTCGGAGCTTGCCCAGCTGGTCGGGGCACTCCGAGGCTGCAGGGACTTTCTCCGTCCTCACCTGGCAGGCGCTGAGCGCCAGCACACGTGCGTGCCAGAGGGTGACAGGGAAAGCCCCATCGGCTCAGGGACCCCACACTCGCTATCGCTCCTCTGCTGGAAACCAGGTGTGGTTCTCCGGGCTCGGACAGGAAGCCACTAGCTAGGTTTGCCTGGAGCGTGTACAGGACTTAGAGATCATGGATGCTTTGCTTCAGGTATTTGCCTCTGTGCCACGGGAAAACAGAAAAGAGTGCTCAGACCACAGCTAGCTAGATTCCAAGTCCCAGTTATGTAACCTCTGGCAACTCCCTAAAGCTCTCTAAGCATCAGTTTTCCCATCTGTGAAGGAAGTACAGTGGTGCCCACCTCTCAGCACCGTCGTGAGGCCAAAATGGGGTTAAAACACCACAGCTGGGGCACCTGGGTGGCCCAGTGGGTTAAGCCTCTGCCTTCGGCTCGGCTCAGGTCGTGGTCTCACGGTCCTGGGATCGAGCCCCACGTCAGACTCCCTGCTCCATGGGAAGCCTCCTTCCTCCTCTCCCACTCCCACTGCTTGTATTCCCTCTCTCGCTGTCTCTCTCTCTGTGTCAATAAATAAAATCTTAAAAAACAACAAAAACAAAAAACCACCACAGCTGACTGTGTCAGCTGTGTCAACTTACTGAATGCTCGCTACGTGCCGGGCAACCGTACACGGATTACCTGTTTCCACTCACAACAACGCGATGAAGTGGGTACAATTATCGTCTTCTTGTTGCAAATGAGGACACAGAACAGACTACAAATCACATGCCAAGGGAGTCACCCCGAGGTGGCCAGGCTCCCGAGCCTCTGCTAGTAACTGCCACACTGAGTGCTTAGCACACGCCTGGCACACGCCTGGCACACGGCGGCCCACCCCTGTCGGCACTCTTCCTCCTTCCTAAAGACAAGCTCGAGTCCAAGTCAAGATCATCTTTCCAACTCCAAACAGGGTTCTGACCTAACGGATGTCCCACTTCTGGGCTCTCACACCAGCCGAATGGGACAGTGAAGGCCCGAGCTCGCGCAGGGAAGTGGGAGGCAGTGGCGTCCCCGCAGCCGGGAAAGGCCCAGCAGCAAGTCCTCAGGGGTGACCGCACCTGAAAGAGAAGCCAGGGGCTCATTCTTTCACGGGGCTAATTGGGTGGAGTCCCGGTTGCTCCCAAGTTTGGCCCGCATTCAATGACGTGCCGCCCATCCATACAGAACGCGTGGCCCATAGGCGTAGGCGAATTTGAGGGAAAGTCCCGGTGACCAAAGGGAGAATGGGTCCTAACCAGAACGACTTTGTCGGCAGGGTCTAGGCCCCTCAATAGAGGTTTAAAGTGCAATGTGATAACCTGCATTTTTTTTATTCCTTTTATGGCCAGCTCTGTCCCATTATCATGAGCGAGGTGGAAGCCTTGAATGCCAATCTCAGCATGCTAGAGGGTGAGTCCGAGAGCTGCCTCTTCGGGATGGTTCTCTTCCTGCCTTCAGACTCCGGTGCTCTCCAGGTTGGCTTTCCAATGTGAGATAGCCCAGCTCTCCTACCTGCTCTAGCCTTTGCAAACTGGAGCCACAGGAAACGCCGGCTCCGGCCCCAAATCCATCCTCTTCGGCATGATTCATGCTAATCTCAACCAAGTTAGCCCCTTCCTCCTCCTGCTCTCGCCCCTCCAGTGGCTGCTTGCTGCCTCAGGATCAAGTCCAAATGCTTTCGCATGGATTACAAGGCCTGCCCACCGCGCTCTGGCTCGGCTCACCCTTCTCAGCCTCATCTTGACCCTTTCTCTGCTCCAGCCCTCAAACCGCTTCTACTGCCCCCAGGCCCCTTGCTGAGCGTGTGCTGCCCTCCCGGCCTAGAAGAGCTTCCCCTTCCTCCCACCCGTGTATTCACATAGATATTTACTGAACACCTATTTCTCTACCAGCACTGCGCTAAGCCCTGAGGGGTCGGTCCCTTCCACTTCTTACCCCCGCGCTATCCCTCATCCCACCCACTCCTCATTATCTTTTTTTTTTTTTCTCATTATCTTTTAAGACTCAGCTTAGGGCATAGTCTCATCCAGGAAGTCTTACCAGATAGCCTGCACCCCAAAGTATTGCCTCCTCGGGGCTCATATGATACTTTGGATGTATCTCTCTTTACATTCCATCCATTCATTCACCTAAAGTGTGCTGAGAATCTGTGAGAGCCTGGATGCTGTTCTTGGTGCTGGGAACGCAGCGGTAAGCTCAGGAAGCAGAAATCTTGGCCCTCGTGGGACTAGGCAGAGGAGACAGACAGCAAGCAAGATAAGAAGTAAAATCTATGATATGGATGTGATAAGTGGTAAGAAGAAAGATAAAATAGAGAAGGAGTGGGAGAGGCGTTTCTGTTAAAGTGTGATGGCCAGGAAAGGCGCCGCTGAGTAGGCGACATTACAGGAAGAACTTGAATGGATTAGGGTGAGGGCCACTCCTAGATCTGGATGAAGAACAACACTCCAGATACAGGCTAACGCAAGCTCGGAGGCCCACGTAGAAACATGCCAAGTACGTTAGAGGAACTCTGAGGAGACCATACTGGGAGCAGAGGGTGCGAGGGGGAAGGCAGCTGGAGATGAGGTCAGAGGAAGAAAGCAACGGCCAGATCTTCGGGGGATCTGCAGGTCAATACAAAGTCTGGCTCTTAGTCTGAGATGAGAAGTCTCCAGAGAGTTCTGAGAAGGCTTGCATGATCTGACTTACATGGGAAGGAGATCACTGTGGCTTCCATCTGTTAACAATAGCAGAAAGGGGGCAAGCGTGGAAGCAGGGAGACCACGTAAGAGGCTACCAGAAGGACCTGTGTGAGCGGTGATGGCAGTTGGCCTGATGGAGTGATGGAGGTGGCGGGACATGCTCAGGTTCTGGACGGACCTCGAAGGGAGAGACAATGCTATTTGCTGATATACTGAACGTGGTCATGAGGGAAATCTAGGATGACTCCAGGTTTTCACCTGAGCAACTAGAAAATTGGAAGAGTGGAATTACCATTTACCAAGATGGGGAAGACGGGAAGACTGTAGAAGGACGGTAAGGAGCTCAGTTTTAGAGCTACTCTTACTACACTGTATTATAATTTCCTGTTCATATGTCCGACTCTTCCTCCAGGCTATGAGTCCCACCAGCACAGTGCCTAACCCGCACTAGGTGAATGAATATTGGGTCGATGAAGGGTCACGTGGTGGCTGCACAAGTGGATTGGGCTGTGTGCAGAAGGTGGAAAGCAGATGGACCGGGGAGCTAGGGAAAGAAGAAGACGTAGGAGGAAAGAACTGGCCGAGGACTCCCACATTCTAGGTTGCCATGGGCAAGTTTCTTTACCTGTGGGAGCCTCCCTCTGTCGCCTATAAAATGGGTGTGCTCCTGCTCTCCTCACAGCGTGGCAATGGGATCTGCTCAGACTGTGAATTTGAAAGCATTTTAAAAACTATAGTGACATGGGGCAGTACTGTCCCCTCACCTTGGCAAGTCCCTTCGTCTCTTCTTGTTTCCTACCACCCTCTGTGGAATAAAGCAAGCCTAGTGCAAGAGGAGAAGGTGTGCCGCTCAGATGTTTTGCTCTGGAGCAGGGGGGAGGTACAGAGCACATGGTGCTGGTCAGGAAAGCAGCTCTCCCAGGCCGAGCACTGCACCCCTGCCCATACGACCTGCCTCAGACTCTGAAATCATGCCTCCTGCACACCCGCCTACTGTCCCCCGGGCCCCCAGCCTCCTGCTGTGCTCTGAAAATGACGATACAAAGAATGAATAGAATTCATAGACTGTGCGTGAGATTTTTCTTGGCCTGTTTAACTTAGGGAATTTTATTCCTATCTTTCTCTCAACATTTCTTTTTAAAAATTACTTCTAATTACAACACTAATACATACTCACTGTAAAAAATTAAAGTTCTAACTATACAGAAGGCTATGATATAGAACTTGAAATCATCTCGTTACACCAACCTAATATATGTGGTTTAATATTCACATGTGACTTTGTCTAATTTTCTTTTTTAAAAAGTATGTATGGGAGTACCTAGGTGGCTCAGTTATTAAGCATCGGCCTTAGGCTCAGGTCATGATCCCAGGGTCCTGGGATCAAGCCCCAAGTTGGGCTCTCTGCTCAGCGGGAAACCTGCTTCTCCCTCTCCCGCTCCCTCTGCTTGTGTTCCCTCTCTCACCGTGTCTCTCTCTCTGTCAAATAACAAATAAAATCTTTAAAAAATATATATATCTTTTTAAAAAATAAAAAGTATGTATGCATTGTGCTTGTGTGTGTGTGTCTATACATAAAAGGCTAGTAACAAAATGTTATTGATGTTTCCCTCAGTATAATGTGATTGAGAAGGGTTTTTACTTTCTTCTTTTGACTTACCTACTTATCCCGGGTTTTGAACAGCGAGCATGTATTACTTATGAAATAAGAATAATTGTTCTTTTAAGTAACAGAGAATTAAAATCATATTGCTCGGCATAGATAATAGATGCTATTCCGTGCCTTTAGTAAATATAAATTTTCATTTTTATTTGTTTGCTATTTAGTTTTAACCAAGATTGACAACTATACTCTGCTGGATTACTCCCTAATCAGTTCTCCAGAGATTACTGAGAATTACATGGAGCTGGATTTGAAGGTAACTTTATCATCGCCAAATTCTCATCCTGGCTATCAACAGCCAGTATTTGAAGAATAAATATTCTTTTTTTTTTTTTTAAGATTTTATTTATTTATGACAGAGAGAGATCACAAGGAGGCAGAGAGGCAGGCAGAGAGAGAAGGGGAAACAGGCTCCCCGCTGAGCAGAGAACCCTACTCGGGGCTCGATCCCAGGACCCTGAGATCATAACTTCAGCCAAAGGCAGAGGCTTTCACCCACTGAGCCACCCAGGCGCCCCTGAAGAACAAAAATATTCTGTGCAGAAGGAAATATCGCTAAATACCCTTCAAATAATTTAATGTCCTTTCAAGAAATTCCCTCATGCTTGTGTTCTTTCAAAAGACCCTTCGACATTTTCTGGATTGGTAAATAATGGTTTGGATTTGCCCAACATACGACCATCTTCCTTAAGGAAAGCATCATGATGACTATGTCTGTGGGGTCAGGTCTGAGGCTGAGGCAGCAGCTAGAGGCGCTCCGCATGTATTAGAACTCAACACATCAGGGGCGCCTGGGTGGCTCAGTGGGTTGGAGCCTCTGCCTTTGGTTCGGGTCATGATCTCAGGGTCCTGGGATCGAGCCCCGTGTTGGACTCTCTGCTCAGCAGGGAGCCTATTTCCCCACTCTCTCTCTGCCTGCCTCTCTGCCTACTTGTGATCTCTCTCTCTCTGTCAAATAAATAAAATTTTTAAAAAATGATTAAAAAAAAAAGAACTCAATACATCAACAGACTGTGCATATCAACACTCCTGTACCTGTCTGGTTAGCCAGTTTAACTGAGGACTGTTGACCTCTTGACCTCAGTCAGGGCCATTTGTACCTAAAAATGGTGTTTGCTGATTCTGGAAAAGAGACTGTCTTGCCCCAAAGTTAGTTTCATTGTTTTTGTTTTTTTTTTTAAGTGCATATTGACTTATATTTCTTTCTTTTTTTAAAGATTTATTTATTTATAAAGATTTATTTATTTATTTAGGGGTGGCTCAGTCATTAAGTATCTGCCTTTGATTCAGATCATGATCCCAGGGTCCTGGGACAGAGCCCATCTTCGGGCTCCCTACTCAGTGGGGAGCCTTCTTCTCCCTCTCCCTCTGCCTGCTGCTCCCCTTACTGCACTCTCTCTGTCAAATCTTTTTTAAATATATTTTATTTATTTATTTATTTATTTATTTATTTGAGAGAGCCAGCACTAGCTGGGGCGGGGGTAGGGAGGGGGAAGGAGAAGCAGACTCCCCGCTGAGCAGGGAGCCCAGATGGATGTGGGGCTTGATCCCAGGACTCTGGGAACATGACCTGAGCCACAGGCAGACACTTAACCTACTGAGCCACCCGGGCGTCCCTGACTTATATTTCAATCACTTAGAGTCTTTCAGATCAGTTAAATGGTACACAAGACACCATTTTGTAATAACATCCTATAGCCACTGAGGACAGCATCAGGAGTGCCCGGAAAATGCTTTAACCCCCTGAGAGTCCTGGGTCCTTCTGAGTCTTTCTGTGACACCCCAGATGCTCAGCAGCCACAGAGTTTCAAGGTCTAGGGTTTGGCACCTCTCCATGCCCCACAGGAACTATGCAGAGCTGTGTGTCCAGTTAAAATACACCTGCCTTCGGAGAGACACATCCACATACGCTCAAGAACTCATTAGAGCTGCAAAACCATAGTCACTGGTCAAGGAGTCAGAAGGCCCTGTTGTCTTAATCCCTACCGAGTTTTTGGTATTGTCCAGATTCTCAAAGAGCAGGTTCACCTTCTTAGTGCTGTACACCCACGTCTTGACCCTATACACCGATCTTTCTCTCCGTGTTCCCACAGGGCGTATTCTACCCACTGGACAACCTCAGCGACCCCCCCTTCTCGCCAGCTCCTTTTGCCCTGCCAGAACGCCATGACTCTATGCTCTATGTTGGAATCTCCGAGTTTTTCTTTAAATCCGCATCCTTTGCTTACTTTACGGCTGGAGCCTTCAATGTCACTCTCTCCATGAAAGAGGTAAGGAGAGTTCACGGATGGAACAATCAGCACCAGCATTTAGTCTTATTATAAGTAGGCCCCCCCTGCCCCAAAATAAGTAGCCCATTATTATGGGAATTTATTGTCATGGTTTCTATTTCCTGGGCCTTTTTAGACTATCAACCCTAGCAGGACATGAATGAAGGGACTGTGAACTGAATACTCTCAGTAGCTAGGGAGTTGTTGGGTTTCTGGGTCTGCTAATTTCAGTTGTGTAGGGTACCAGGACACTGTTCTAGATTGATCTTAAATAATGCCAAGACTTCCCTCTGCCACTGATGACCTGTGACTTTGGGCATCTTCAATTTATTTAACTTCTCTGTGCCAGAGTGTCCTCATTTAGAAAATGGGGATAATAAGTCCATACTCATCAGGTCGATATGGACATTAGAGAGGTTGAAATATACGGAAAGCATTCAAAGCAATGCCTAGCACAGAGTAAGTGTTCTTTAAGTGTTGCTTACCATCATCATAACCATGCCTTGCTTAATGCCAGCACCAATATTTCTCCTGTTGGTAATTGCAACTGATTTATCTACAATGACCAGTAAGAGGACACATAGTCATGGATTCTCTTTGCCATACCCCTCCCTTTCATGATGAGAACACTCTCTCCAGCCAACCAACAACTTTTATTAAGCATCCCCTATTAATCTTTTCACTCCATTGGTCTTAATTATACAAGTGGTTATAAAACTTGGGTTCAAAATACTAGGTTTTGGTAAGGGACAGGGTAGGGGGATGGGTCAGCCTGGTGGTGGGTATTGAGGAGGGCACATATTGCATGGAGCACTGGGTGTGCTGCATAAACAATGAATCTAGGAACACTAAAAAAAAAAAAAAGAAAAGCTTAACCCCCAAAGAAAACAAAACAAAGCAAAACAAAATACTAGGTGTGGCAGTACCAGCGACTATAGACTGCCGAGAATTAGAGAGATCTAGCTTCAGATTTGGAAAACATTCATTTATGAAGATAAATTACTTAAATATCCTTTGTCTCAGTAATCTCTAAAGAGGTGGGCAATAATATAAGATTTCTTGTTTACCACTGTAGGATGCTTACACATGAATCATACATGTGTGACCTATACAGTAGGGCCAAGATTAAAAGGCACTTACTAAAAAGGAAGGTATTTCCTGTGTGACCTTGGGCAAGTTATTTTACTTCTTTGGGCCTCAGATTTCTTATGGTTGGGCTATGAAATGATAGGCCACCTTTAAACACTAATTGTTTGTTGGTGTAACAACTTCCTGGTTCATAAAAATATAACAAAAGCTAGGTTTTCCCCTGAAAAGAGAACCCAAGTAAAAACCTTACAGTGACATGATGGTCTTGATTTTCCAGGTTTCCAACCATTTGGTTCAAAACTCTCAAGGCATTGGCAACGTGCTGTCCCGGGTGAGTATTGAGGGTTTGACTCCTTGGTAATATATTTGGATTCACTGCAATTACTTCTGGAAGATTTGTGGGTTCTTTCTGTTCCTTTTTGGACCAAACCTGAATCCATCTTTCCATTCTGAAGAAATTTTTTTTTAAGATTTATTTATTTTAGAAACAGTGAGCATAAGCAGGGGAGATGGGAAGAGGGAAAGGGAGAGAGAGTCTAAACCAGACTTCGAGATGAGTGCCAGTCCAATGTAGGGCTTGACCTCACCACCCTGAGATCACGACCTGAGCCAAAACCAAGAGTCAGATGTCTGTGCCTTTGGTGAAGCAACTCTCATTTAATGTCATGCCTTTGCAGCCCCTGAATACTGGACACAGTGTCCTGAAAGGCTCAGGTTTACTCTTGAGGACAGAGAGATGCTCGCTGGGCATGCTGATTTTAGAGCAAGGGTCTGGAGTCAGACCTAGATTTGAATCCCAGTTCTTCAATTCATCCATCTGGAAGTGAAGGAAAATACATAACCAAAGGCTCACTGTCTTCAGCTGTGAAAGGGGGTTTCTGCTAGAAGCCACTCACAGGGGTTTTGTGAAGATTAAACCAGATAATCCAGATAAGTTCAGTGAATGGCAGCTGTTGTTATTATTTGTCTTGTGTGTGGTGGTGGTATAATTGCCGAAGAGCTTTGTTTCTCTTCTGACTGCATGACGTAAAGTTTAATCACCCAGGCCACCCCAAATGTGTGATTTACCCTCATCAACTCTCCTCCCTGGTCTCGTTGCCCTGAACGTGGCAGATTGCGGAGATCTACATCTTGTCCCAGCCCTTCATGGTACGGGTCATGGCAACGGGGCCTCCCGTGATCAGTTTGCAGCCGGGGAACTTCACCCTGGACATCCCTGCCTCCATCGTGCTCCTCACCCAGACCGAGAACTCGACCGCGGAAGCCATCGTGTCCATGGACTTTGTAAGGCCGGTTGGGGCAGGAGGGCAGCCTGTGGACACCAGTCGTGTTCCCACAGCGGGCCACTGACCAGCAGCACTCTGCTCAGTGTCTGGGGGTGTGAGGTCTTATTCGTCGGTTAGCAGTGAGGACAGGGGTGGGGTGGGGGGCAGGTGCTCATACCCCCTACCTGGTAAAACAGCCCTTCCCCTCCTCCACTGCCTGTGGGCACTTCCCTCAGCTGCAGTTACATTGATAGCTGGCTTTCTTTTGTTTTTCCCCAAAATAAGTCAGTCAGGATGGAATTCAAGGTTATTTGAGCAGACGAAGGCCAAATGCAACCCAATGGAAAGGGACTAATACAGCTACGCGAAATGTCTCACACACACACACACACACACACACACAAAGTACATGGAGAAGAGAGGTTAGGAAAAAAATAGAAGAATGATTTAAAGGAGGTTCTTTAAAAGTCTTTATAGTTCGTTTCCCTCCTGGCCAGAGGGCATTTTCAGAGCTACTTCTCTCCAGTATCTCTAGCAACGAGAGGGAAAGTGGTGCTTATGGTATTTCCAGTAGAAGAAATTATATCTGTGGCCAAAACAGACAGATTCACTCCTCTTAGTAACAAATGCTTTTGTTGTCTGCAGGTTGCTAGTACCAGTGTCGGCCTGGTTATTTTGGGACAAAGACTGGTCTGCTCATTATCTCTGAACAGGTAAGCTGAATTGATTTGACTGCTGAAAACCTTAGCACTAAGTGATTCAGCAGACCAGAGAGGCAACGCGAACGTTAACAGAACCCGGGGAAGTTACCACGGGATAGAGCATGAGTCACTTAGGTACTCCTCTAGTCAGGATCCCAATGATGTCAGACTATGGGCTTCACTAAAACTGTATTGTGGAACCTTTCTTTTGTCCTCCCATTAGATCATGTTCAGATAAAATGGGCAGCCAGAGAAGTGTAAATATAATTCCGTGACATAAATTCACATTCTAATGGTACCATAATATAAATTAAGGATCCTCCCTCAACAAATTCAGGAAGCATGCTATTGAGGAAAGAGGTCAGGGAACAAAGCGTCAAATCCCTGGTCACTGGTTGCATAACCATGATCAAGTCTGGGAACCTCTTTGTGCCTCAGTCTCCTTGTCTGTAAAATACTGAAGTTGGGCTGGGTCATCGCTGAGGTAGCTGCAGGTTCTGACACTCTGACCCCATTACTAGACCATAGAGTTTAACAAAACCATGCCCATGGCCTAGCTGGTTCTCCAGTGAATGCCATGCGCTGTGGAAGGGGTCGGACGGGTCACATGGGTAGACTGTGGACAGTGATTGCCATTGAGAAGAACCGTCTGCACAGCCTGTTTTCCTCAGCCCCGTGAGGCCAACATGTTGTCAAGCCATGAATCAGACTACCTGGGGGGAGTGGAAATGGTATTCCCAATGACCAGATGGCCCAGATGAAACCCACAGAAGGGGGAAGAAATGCTATAAAAAGGCGAGAAAAAGCAGAGTCTAGAAAGAACAAGAAACTAACAGAGGGGAAAAGTAAGCCAACCACCATAAGTCATCTGGATGGTTATGAAGACTATTGCAGACATATAGGAGGTGCTTTCAATAAAACGATATTAAATAGGACAAACAATGCAAAACTACATAAACACAGCAGTCAGCTGTGTAACATAGCTTTCCATCCGGACGAGGAAGTGAATCACAAATGAAGAGTGCCGTTAGAATATGGGACTGAGTGAATTTTTCTCCTTAAAATTTTCTTTGTAACTATATTGTTTTCCCAATAAAAGAAACAACGACCAAAAAAAAAAAAAAAAAAAAAGGTAGTATGGTTTCCCAGAGAGAAAAGACTTCAAGAAGGCTTTATTATGTTTTACCCAGTTCTACAACACAGGAGTGATTTCCCCATTAGTCTCAGCAGGCACAGAGCCTAGAGCCTATGGATACTTTAGGGACCCGTGAAAACGTTTTAGTATATTTTAAAATAAGAATTGAAAAATGAATACAATCCAGACTGGATTATACTTACCTTTATAACAACACAGTCTTCAAATATAATTTTTAATACTTCTTTATGGAGGGAGGGCTCCTAGAGGCAAAAGTGCCTCAGGGCCCCCGAAATCATAATGTGGCCCAACCTCCACAAGGTCAAGGCCGGTGAAACTCTAAACCTTGATGGGTCATGTTGGAGATGACAGTTTTAACAGCCAGTTAAACAGTTTTAAAAGCCAGGGAGCAGGAGAGGAGGAGGGAAGGGGTGGCAGGTGAGGGATAGGCAGCATCAGAGCCGAGACCCGAAGGGAATGGAGAGAATTTGCAGTGCAGTTTCTCCGAGCAGACCCACTGCAAGCACCGTCCATCTGCAGCCTAGGACAGCGCTGATAGGAAAGAAGGCTGGAAGTCTGGAGGGATGGGGGGGAAGGGGGGCAGGGCCGCTGATTGAGGCAGCAAGCTCTTGAGAAGGGAGAAACCATGTGTGCCCTTGGGCAGGTTTACCAGCAGGCTGGAAGGCAGGATTTTAGTGAGGGTGGGGCTTCAGGCTTGTAGGCCAGCGGGAGACACCTTAAGGACCAGAGAGACCAGGTCCCCTTGTCTGCCTCAGCCGGGCGGGCTCTCCTCTCCAGCGGTCCTCCTGATAAGGAGCCGCCCATCAGAAGGCCTCAGGTTTATGTACGGGAGTAACTGCAAAACGACCGCAGTCTTCTCAGCTCACGCCACCAAAGAAATGTGTGGACCCTTTCTCCGGCTTCCTGCGGCCCACGAGCGTGCTTTGACCTGGCGAACACAGGCTGAGATTAAGACTCCTGCCTTCCGGGGGTCTCCTTCGGTTCCCCTGCGGTCTCCTTCAGATTCTCGTGCTGGGGAGGCTTCCTGAGGCCTTCGTGGGGTCCGAGCAGGACCGGCTACCTAACTGACAAGGCCCATGGCAGAATGAGAATGTGGAGGCCCTCGTTCCAAATCTTATGAAGAGTTTCAAGATGGAGACAACAGGGCCTTGAACCAAGCATGGGGCCACTCTGAGCAAGGCCTTGTCCCGCCGCACAGGTGACCAGGGGAGGCTCCTGCCGGGGGTGCTATGGTGGACCTCGGGCAGTAGGAGGATGGGGACAAAGCGGATAGGCCAGGCATCTCTCAGTCCCAAGGCGGCCCGTGCAAGACCACGGAGGAACAGAGGCTGTACTGAAGGGGCGCCGTCCCAGAGGCCACAGGAATGGCCGCCCCGCCTCCCACATGACTGCCCCAGCCGGACGTCCGCTCCCGGTACCACAAGCACTGCCTTTCCGGACATACAGCCCGCTTTGGTCTTGGGTGAGGTCAGAGAGACACAGCGCAGAGAGGTGTAAAGGAGGGTGGGGATCAGTGAAGCATCCCTGAGAAAACCCTGGGAAACAGCGTCTCCAAATTAGGTTCCCAGAATACTAACCCCCAGGACACCTTTCTGAACATCCCCTGCCTCAATGTGTCTCTTCCCGGAGCTGCTCACGGCTGGCTACAGGGACAGGAGATAGAGAAATCAAGGCGAATCCGGGGTGTGAGTTTAAAGAGGTGGTGAGCTCACAGGCTTTAGAGTCAAGACTAGCTGGTTCAGATCCCCGCCCTGCCATTCGTTAGCTGTGGGGTCTCGGGCGAGTTACTTAACCTCTCTGGGCCTCCATTTCCTTCTCTATAAAATGAGGCTATGATACAATCCACTTCAGGGGGTTACCGTAAGGAATATATGAGTTAATATAAGTAAAGAGCATGTTAAGTGTTCAAGAAGGCTGACTATGGCTATTATTTCAGATTTGGGGCTGGCCTCACCCAGGGGAAGAAGGTGCTCAATTATACAAGATAATTTCAAGAGTTCCCCTCTTCAGAAAAACCCTATTCGGGGAAATCCCTCGTTCCCACGTCTCCCGCCCAGTGATGGCTATTAGAGAACTTGCCTTTTGTTCTACTATTTATGACTACTTTATTATTGAGCCTTTGCTGTCTTCTGGTCCCATGCCAAGAACTTCACATATATCGTTTCATTTAAACCGCCCAACTCTGTATCTCCAGGACCTGGCGCGGTCTTCAATCATTGTCTGTAGCTTGAGTGAACAGACCTGGAGGTAGCTTATTATCCCTGTTTTACAGTTCATAGAGGTCAATTAACTCGCTCGCATCACAGAGCTCTTGAGTGGCAGACCCAGAACTTGAACCTGGGTGAGCGGTTTTCACGGCCTCAAGTGTTCACTTACGACGTTACACTGCCTTGGATGTGGAACATGGCCAAGACTTAGAAGATTGAGACCGTAAACACTGTGCCCAGAAGAGGAAACCCACGAGCGTGGAGTCGCCCGGACCTGAAGCAGGCAGCGCGTCCTTTCTCAGTGTGAGGATTTGACAGAGGAAGAGAAGCCACAGGCAGAGGGTGGCCTGCGGTGGAGAAAGCACACAGCCCTTTGCACACAGCGACCTTGAGAAATGGGGGGAAGGAAAAAATGAAGAAAGCAAAAAGCAGGGAGTACAAGTAATCAACATGACCTCGGTGGGGATGTCTAATTAAGAGCACAGCCATGTGGCCAGGCGTATCTGATTTTGAATTCCGCCTCTGTCCTTTGCCAGCCGTGTGACCCTGGGCAAGTCAACCAACCTCTCTAAATATTGGCTTCCTCATCAGCAAAACAGAGCGCCTATGCACAGAGCTGTTGTATGCGGAGATGAGGTAATGTCCGAAAAGCACAATGTTCTGCATACAATCAGTGCTCAAGAAATACTAGTTACTACCAGCAGTGGAGTTTTATTTTCTTTCCCCCTTCTGCGATCAAATTTTAACCAAATAAGAGGGAGAAATTGACCCTAAGAAACATGACAGGTCAGGATGGCCTTAAAAGCCTTAGAGTTGGCCCTCAAAGTCATAACCCAGAGTCATACTGGTCTATCCACAACCGAGACTTTTGTTTCAAACGCAGTTCTGTTGGGAGGTAATCCCAGTGCAGGTTGATCCACATAGTAGACATCTCTGAGACCAAATGAAACAGCACCTTCCCTTCTTTGGTTGCCATATACATGACTGAATTCTAACCCTTTTTTTTTTTTTAATTTTTTAAAGATTTTATTTATTTGAGAAAGAGAGCATGAGCAGGGGGCAGGAGCAGAGGGAGAGGGAGAAGCAGACTCCTGGCTGAGCAGGGAGCCAGACGTGGGGTTCAAATCTCAGGACCCTGAGATCATGACCTGAGCCGAAGGCAGAGGTCTAAGCCTTTTTCTTAATCGCATCCAAAGCTCAAGGCAATCAAATATACAGTATTGTTGGACCATTTAGAACCTTGGAACAATTTCGACATTCACAAGTGAGGCATTAGACACTCCCAAACTGCATCCCACACCAGTAATATCCACACACACACACACACACACACACACACACCCCTCCCAGGCAACACCGTCAGAGAATGCAAAGAAAGCTGGCTACAAGCGCGTAGAATCACCACCCAACTCTACTCCTCACAGCTTGGGCAGATAAGCATTTCCCAATGTGAGCCATGTGGAAAGAAACCCGCAAAGGAAAACAGGTCTGGGAAGAATGGATTCGGTTTCTGTCAGAGCAGTGCTTTAGACAGGTCGTCAGAGCTCGGGCTTGGCCCCTGGGCCGCCCACCATCTCCACGTTCCCCCTGAGCTACCGTGGAAGCCAGGGCACAGGAATGCCCCAGTGCAAGGCCCTGTCAGAGGAGGAAACACAAATGACTTCCTCCCCTTCTCCCAGACTTGCTAGGGGAATTTCCAGACTGCAGAAGGCAGTGAAGATGAAACACTGGGAAACTCTTTCTCATCAAGAGCGTCTTTTAATACTGGAATGGGCTTGACGCATTCCTCACATGAAAACTTTTCATCGTTGGGGGCACCTGGGTGGCAGTCGATTAGGTGTCTGACGCTCTTGGTTTTGGCTCCGGTCGTGACCTCATGGTTGTGAGATCGAGCCCCACATCAGGCTTTACACTCAGCAAGGTATCTGCTTGGGATTTTCTCTCCCTCTGCCCCTCCCACTCATTCGCTCTCTAAAATAAATAAATAAATCTTAAAAAAAAAAAAAAAAAGCCTTTCATTGTGGATTAAAGCCACAGCCCGAGGTTGTCAAGCTCTTTGACTACTTCCCAAGTAAACCAATCTTACCTCTCATAACTCCCTAAAATGAACATTCTGCTTTATACTGGCCCCCTTCAAAGTGACCCCAATTCCAATAAACTCTTCCCCACCCATCCTTTACTCATTTATTCAATCCATTCAATGAGGATTTGAGCACCTATCATATGCTCTACACTGTTCTTGATAGAGATAGTAGAGAAAAGCAAATGTTTCTACCTCCCAGGTCCAGAGCCTCATAAGAGAAACACTCAGATTAAGAGGCAGAAACTGGGTGCTAAGGAAAATGGTGGAGTGCTTCTCTCAAAAGGCAGTTTATTCCCCCCATATCTTACACACACACACACACACACACACACACACACACATCCCTACCTCCAACCCACACTGGTTTCTTCACCTTTTCATACGTTCTTAGAATTCCTGCAGCAAGTCAGTGTAGACCCACAAAGGAGCACTGAGGACATGCTGCTTTGTATTATTCTCCAAATCCTTCCTCTACATGCGGATTCTGTCTGTCCCTCATAAATAACATTCTTCACATTGCCTAGAGCATTACTGAGCATAGAAGGGGCACCTAGGAAACCTCTTGGCCTGCCCGTCTTTTCTCCATACTGCAGCCAGAGTGCTCGTTACAAAATTCAGGCATCATCTCCCTTTTTAGAGACCTTCCATAGATTCCTTGCTCTCAAGATAAGTATCAAACTTTTACCATAGCCTCTGATACCTCAAGATAAGTATCAAAATTTTACCACCATTGTCTGCCTCTCAAGCATCGTCTTGCTGCACTCTCTTCCTGGCCTCCGTTCCCCCCACAGGGCCTTTGCAACCTCTGCCAGACCCTTCCTTCTTCCTTCTCCAATTTGCCTTTTTAATTTCATTTACCCTTCATGTCAGCTCAAGGATGCATTTCCCTTCCTCAGAAACTTTCCTGAACCTGCCAGTTTAGATCGGGTTCCTCTCTTATTGGCCTTAGTGAACTTTTTCTTTCTTTCAGAGCGTTTATCTCAATCTGTCATTAAACCGTCATCAGTAGGCTTATTTGATTAATGTGTGCCTCACCATGAGGCTTTAAGTTTTGGTTTAACTCACGATTGTGATCTCCAGCACCTGTCACAGGGCTGACATATATTAGGTGTTCAATAAGTAGCCACTGGATAGATGACTGGATGAATACTAAGTGCCCAAATGTGCCATGCTCTGTCTGGACTCAGTCAAGTTCATAGTCAGAGGGCACAGAGATAAACAACTATGTAGTATTGAGTGCAAGGGGTGATGTTCAACGTCTGCTATGGCCACAGGGTTGGAGGAGTGGCTTTGCGAGCGCCTGTGCCTTGATCCACTTGAACTGCATTATGCCGTATTTGCTATTGACCCAGTTTATGACCCCACCATCATTTAACATGCTTAAGTATTTGTATTTTTGTTCTGGTTTCCTATCAGGACGGTAAACCTTGCCCAAAACTTTCTAAATAAGCTATTTTCTTTATATGTCTGCAAGGTAGGGCTACTTGAGCTCCCTTTCTCCCCCCGACCCACCCACCCAAAACTCTGTGGTTCTGTAATAAAATGAGTTCCTAGTAGTTGTGCTTCAAGAAACAGGTTAGGGACTCGGTTTGAGAATGAAAAGTCAAATGACTGAACTTCATCGCCACCTAGTGGTCAGAGTTGCGCTGGCGTGTTTTTCAGAACCAGAAGGAGAGTTTGCTCTCTGTGCCACCAGGATTTCTACCCTGGCCTAGGTTACCCATCATAAAAAGCTGTGTGGCCGAGGGGAGGCATCCCCCTCACATTTCTCCAGCAGTACCTTCAAGTGTTTGTTCAACTGTTCAGCTTCCTTCTTTTAAAGATACCCTAAGGATTCTGGTCCTCACTGTGGCACTGAGCCACAGCGCCACCGATGCCATCTCTGATCCTTGTCAGATTTAACTGTCTTCCTGGTTTTTACTCTTATGTTTGCTTATTATCAGCCAATATCATGTTAATATGAATTAAGCCTTGAGACTTAAGTTTTGAGACTTAATTCATATTAACATGATACTGGCTGATAATAAGCAAACTTACCTCTTCCATTAATAATCTGTTAATTAATATCTATATGTTAATTAATATCTATCTGTTATTAAACGTAATAAGAGAAAGGTGCTTGAAGAGGTAGCACCTGAGTTAAATCTTAAACAATTAAAAGAAGTTAACCAGTCAACAAGACGGGGGAAGGGCAATTTCAGAAAGAGTACAGCATGAGCGAAAAGCGTGGAGGCCAGAAGTATCATGGAATATTCAAGGAAATACTTTACAGTTGTTTTAAGATCGCTATGACCTTATCTACTCTAATTTTGAATAATCCAGCCCCAAATATATTGCACATATTCAAATGCATTCCACATTAAATATAATTAATTTCACCATGAGTGGAGTTGAATTAAATGACTATTCACCATAACGTTAACTTGTTTTGGGCATGTATTAATTTTCATTTTTCAGGATATTTTTGTTATGTGTTTTGAAGCCAATACATTTTTCAGGGTCGTGAGTTCAAGCCCTGCATTGAGCTCCAGGCTGAATGTGGAGCCTACTTAAGAAAATAAAATTAAAAATAAATAAACCAGCATAGCAAGAAGCAGTTCAGGGTTCTTGAGTATAACATTCAAGGTAGAGAATGAAAGAAGTGAGAGTAAACAGGTAACTGGACACCAGAATACAGAAAGGCTTGTGCACCATCTAAGTGACTTGGACTCAGGCCATTAAAGAATTCTGAACAGGAGCGTGTCCTCACATGACACATGCTTGCCATATAGCTCACTCTGGGAATGGTGTGGAGGACAGATTGAAAAAGACCAAGACTGGAGACTGGGGGAGCCATTAGGAGGCTGATGCAGGGGGAGCCTGGGTGGCTCAGTCAGTTAAGTGTCTGCCTTCGGCTCAGGTCATCATCCCAGAATCCCAGAGTCCTGGGATCCAGCTCCCTGATCAGTAGGGAGTCTGCTTCTTCCTCTGCCTTTCACCTCACTCATGCACATTCTCTCTTGTGCACGCGCTCAAATAAATAAATAAAATATTTTTTTTAAGTTAAAAAAAAAAAAAGAAGGCTGATGCAGAAGTAAGGCTCTAAACCTGGGCAAAGGTGAGCCATGGAAGGACAGGAGGGAACGCAAAGCGAGGCAAGATCCTGCAGTGGACTGGAGGTTTGGGATGGGCATCAAAGGATCTGAGTTTGGGTCCTAAATCTGCTATTAATTGGACCTCAGTTTCCTCATCTGTGAAATGAAGTGATCCTACCTGTTGGTTACTACTGCTTCATTTTACTATTACTATGTATGATAAATCAAGTGTTTATTCTGGGAGTTCAGACCAAGAAGAGCTGCAGACTATTTCTCCCATCCAAGGACTAAGCAAGCCCCACCCTGCTTAGCTCCAGAGATGAGATGAGACCAGGCACATTCAGGGTGGTATGGCTAGAGATCGAAAATTATTTCTTAAGATTCTTCTGCCTGCCATGATTTTCTTTATGCTCCACACGTAAGTGAGACCATAAGATAATTGACTCTCTCCGCTTGACTATTATGATATAAAGAAAATCATGGAGGGCATCGTGAGAAGGAAAGGAAGGGTGAATGGGGGGAAATCGGACGGGGCGATGAACCAGGAGAGACCGTGGACTCTGAGCAACAAACTGAGGGGTTTGGAGGGGAGGGGGTGGGGGGCTGGGCGAGCCTGGTGTTGGGTATCGAGAAGGGCACGTATCGCGTGGAGCACTGGGTGTGGTGCATGAACGATCAATCTTGTAACACTGAAAAATTAAAATAGACATATTTGGGGGAAAAAAGATTCTTCTGCCTGCAAGTTGCCAACAGTAAGTCCCATATAGCAAATGCATTTGGGGGAACCCATACTGGTTACAAATCCAAGCCTTCTGCCAGAAAGCTCTGCTTCTTAAGCATCAAATATCAGGTAAATATGTAATAGAACATTATATCCTCACCAGTCTGTGTGGTTTTTTAAAATAGTGGCTTATGGGGCGCTGGGTGGCTCAGTCGGTTGAACAGCTGCCTTTGGCTTGGGTCATGATCCCAGGGTCCTGGGATTGAGCCCCATATGGGGCTCCCTGTTCAATGGGGAGCCTGCTTCTCCCTCTCCCTCTGCCTGCTGCTCCCCTTGCCTGTGTTTGCGCTCGCTCTCTCTTTCTCTCTTTCTGTCAAATAAATGAATAAAATCTTTAAAAAAAATTTTTAAATAAAATAGTGGCTTATGGATCTTTAAAAAAAAATCCCCTTTCCTTTTTGTTCCTTTCTATTGAAAGGGTTGTTTTTAAATCTTCTATCCTTTCAACTTTTCCTATTGACGTTTGTTGTTTTGTTTTGTTTCAGATTCCGCCTGTCTTTGCCAGAGTCCAATCGCAGCAATATTGAGGTAGGAATCCAAGCTCTCAGAGTTCCTATCAAGGGAAAAATGATAATCTTCCTATGTAGTAGCTGGATGACCGTTTTCTAAACTTCTAAATACTTGATTTCCCCATGAGGGTAGGTTTTAACTTTAAAATTCCTTGTGTAGCTGCTTGTCCACCAACCCCATAACTTTTAAACAGGACAGGAACTCTCCAGTTTACTTTTATCTATTCAGAAAGACTTTTAAAAGAATTTTCTAAAAACTAAGACCTGTGTAATATTGGCATTTTCAGGGAAATTTTCAGGGCGATTTCATTCTTTGGATAAAATAACCTTTGAGAATTAAATATAAGATCCAGACTCCCAAAGGAAATGGACAGGATGAGGTTATCTGCAAATTATTAGGCCATGACTAAGTTGCTAATTATTAGGCCATGACTAAGTTGCTCTTGGAAGCCTTTCTAGCCAACTCCTAAAGCCTCCGCAAGGCTGGCTGTGCAGGCTGGGGGGCCCCAGCCTGGTGACCTCCTGATGGGAAGGGTATATCCCGACTTGGATATACTTGGAAACAAACCCACCGCCCCCAAACTGCAGGAAGATCAGCCAAATCACTACTTGGTGTCCCTGCCCTTGTGGCACTTACATTCCAGAGCAGTGGTTCTCACCTAAGGCCCCTTTGGCCCCCCAGGGACATTTGGCAATGTCTGAAGACATTTTTGGTTGTCACAATCTGGGGGATGCCATAGGCACTTAAGGGGTAGAGACCAAGGATGCTTCTTACCATCCCGTGGTGCATATGACAACACCCACTGCAAAGGACCCATCCCAAAACGTCAATAGTGCCGCCGTTGGGCACTCCTATTGAGAGAGAGAGAGAGAGAGAGAGTGTGTGTGTGTGTGTGTGTGTGTGTGTGTGTGTGTGTGTGTGTGACAGACAACAACCAAATATATGTTGTCTGCTGAAAAATATTGCAGAGAAAGATAAATCGGAGCAAGAGTATAGGCAGTGCATGTAGGGACAGAGCTGGCCGTTCCAGCCTTAGGGTTGTTGAGACAATTAGCTGGGATTATATATGAGATTCATTTAGCACATCGAATACATGGCCGGTGCTAAATAAATGATGGCCATTGTTCTTATAAAAATTAATTTCCGTTATTGCTACCTCTCTGTCAAGGGGCAGCATAGCATAATGGTTACATACACAAGCTCTGAGGCCAAACTGCAGGAGTAAACTCCCACTTACTGGCTGTGTGGCCTCAGTCAGGGCACTTGACCTCTCACAGAGCAGTCCTGGGACAGGGTCCTGACTCGATGAGCATGTTCGACAGAAGCAGCTATTAAGAGAGGAAGAGATCTGAGGAAAGTAGCAAAGAAGCCCAGGAATTTATCCAGGTGACCAAACAAGATGTTTGTTTGTTTAATTTTATAGGAACATCCTAATTTTCAGGTTGGGAAGATTAGAAGCCAGTGGCATTAGTGTCAACAAGCTGGGAAATAAGTTACATCTTTCATGCCGGATATTGAAATTTAAAATATCTGTAGTGTCTCGCAAACTGTGGCATAGCCATTTGGTAGATAATGACTATGATCAATGACAATGTGTAGCTGACTTTCTCATAAATAACATTTCTTGAACCTAGAGGAGGCAAAATGAGTCCAAGTCTTCCAGGAAGACCCAAAGAAAATGCTTGGTATCAACAACAGAGTGTGCTAATAATGACACTTCCGGAATATATACTCCAGAATATAAAATATGACATATTTTATATGTCATATAATATTATATTGACATATTATATTCCGGAATATAAAATGACAGTGGTGTATACTGGGCATTTTACATAATATTCACTTGTTTACTCCTGAGCCCAACTCTATGACATTAGTGCCGTTATCTTCGTTTCACAGCAGAGGAAACTGAGGCACACTGAGATTAAAGAGCTTTCCCAACATCACAAAAGTGGTAAAAACAGAGCTAAACCTAGGAAGTCGGCTTCCGAGCCCTCCTTGCTAAGCTGTTAGGCTTGCTAAGCACGTAGGATGTTCAAAATCTATTTGCTGAGTGAACTGATGTTCATCACAGTCCATTATTTTTTACAATGTTTATGTGTGAGAGAGAGTGTGTGCACACGCACATAGTGGGGAGGAGCAGAAGGGAGGAAGAGGGAGAGAGAGAATGCCCAGCAGACTCTGCACTGCGCAAGGAGCCTGACTCTGAGATCACGACCCCAAGATCATGACCAAGCCAAAACCAAGAGTCGGGTTGGTTTTATCTGACTGAGCCACCCAGATACCCCATAGTCCATTTGTTTCTAATACCTGAATCTTCCCAGGAACTAACACTCTTCTAAGATTTAGCAACTACTATGATTTATTCTGGATAAATTGGATATTCTGGTGATAGTGTTAACTAGAGAGCATAATATAATGTGAAGGACCTCCATCAAGGAAAGACTACTAATTGGGATACTTAGTAATTGTTCAGATTGTCCTACTTGATAGATACCTAAGCTGCCATGTTCGCTGCATCTGTTGTCATCATGATCCGGCCTACAGGGAGCAGAAACGTCCAACCTCCAGGAGGAAAAAAGATTGGGGAACTGTAATATGGTTTCCTGCCAAGTAGTGTTCAGTGTCTGGAAAGCTAGATTATCTCCATGGGGAAACTCTCATTATCGCCCCCTGTCGTGATAAGGTCTGGGAAAGTGCACGTGGAGACCAGGCATGTTGTCTTCAAAATGCCCTGATTTGGCAACTAATTAGTATTCCCTTTCATTTTAGGTCTTGAGGTTTGAGAATATTCTGTCCTCTATTCTCCACTTTGGAATCCTCCCGCTGGCCAACGGTAAGGGATTCTGGGGAAACATGTGACTCTGACGGTAGCTAAACATTGGGGATTGTTTGGGACTTTCCACCCCAAAGCCCATACTTCTAGCATGTGATTGTGTGAATCCAGGCCACGCCGGAACTTACAGAGTCTGTGCCATCAACGATGTGGTTGCAAAATTAGTTATTCCAGGTCCAAGCCTTGTTAGCAACACCACCTGCAGCTTGGAAACAACAGCTAAACTCCAGTCAAGTTAAGGAGATTGAAACCACTCTCCTGAGGCAGTAATGACCCTCCTTCAGGTCCGCCAGAAATGAGAGTCAACTCCCTAGAGGGCACGTCTGTGCTCCTGACGCACAGACCACCATCTGGATAGATAGTTTTAATGAAGGACAGTTCGAGGCCCTTTCCCTGTATGCCGTTGTTCATAAACTGCAGGGTCCTGAGTTTGGCTTGGTTAAAATATATTTTGTATCAGAGTCCAAAATGTTCTCAGACCCACTAATTAAGGTATTTTCGAAATATAAACTGGACAAGTTGCCAACATTTTTCTGCCATTCAAGGGTACATAATTGCTTGTGCATTTTTACTAAGCACTTCATTAACTAATCAAGTATTCACTGAGGAAAATGCAAGGAACATAAAATGAAAATACAGAATCAGGAAGAAGGAAAAGATAAATTTAAAAACTGCTTAGTCATCCTTTACCAAAAAGTTTGCCCAAACTTCTGTGTCTGTGCCTAGCTATCTTACGCCTTGTTGTTTTTCAGCAAAATTACAGCAAGGAATTCCCCTGCCCCACCCACACAAAATCTCATTTGTCAATTCAGATATTGAAGTTTTGGAGGTAAGAATGTGAATATTCTCTTCACTGCACCCATTTCTTTTCATAGTGGAATAAGCCTCTTCCTAGTTTGCTTATTCTGTTTTAGGCTACTTTGTTCTGCTTTGTGTTTTTCCAGCCCAAGGAATTTTATAGACAAAAGGTTTAGCTCTTAAAGCTTGCAGTCAACAATGAAAAGCATTTAAATTTGAATTTAAAAATCAGACCAAGGCTGATTTCCCTTGGCAGCCAGACTTATACATGGCAAGAGAAGGTGCACTGTGGTGATGTGGTTGGCTCTATCTCATTCATTCCGCGAAACAACCTGCGAGGCTAGGATTGACGGTCTCTTTGTTTTTGTTTTGTTTTTTTTTAAAGATTTTTATTTTTATTTATTTATTAGGAAAGAGAGAGAGTGAGAGAGAGCATGAGAAGGGAGAAGGTCAGAGTGAGACACAGACTCCCCGTGGAGCTGGGAGCCCGATGTGGGACTCGATCCCGGGACTCCAGGATCATGACCTGAGCCGAAGGCAGTTGCTTAACCAACTGCGCCACCCAAGCGCCCTACAGTCTCTTTTAAAATGAGGAAAGCAAGGCCAGGCTGAGACCTGACAGGTTCCTCTGATTCTCTCAGTGAACTTTTGCCTGAACCAAAGACCCTCCTCAAGGCTCAGGGATCTGTTGTGAGCTGTTTCCTCATTAATCATTATCAATAAACTTCAGAACACCTTTTTTCTTCCATTTTGGCACTTTCGAGGGGAGGCGGGTAAATAAGATTCTGAGGGAATTCTCCAATCCCATAAGCTATCCTGCCCTCCCCCTTCCCTCACCACTCCTCACCCCCACCATAGCTGCTCAAGTCACATAAGG
>CM052807.1:107622640-107641438 GCA_028533885.1 Nasua narica | reverse complement strand
GTTTTCAAATCAGTTGGATAAATATCCAGATACACCACTGCTGGGTTTTATGGCAAGGCTAGGATTAATTTCGTAGGAAACCGCCAAACTGTTTTCTTATATAGCTATACCATTTTGCATTCGCTTTAGCGATGAATGAGAGTTTTTGTTTCTCTACACCCTCACCATTGATTTATATTGTCAGGTTGTTTTTAATTCTAGTAGATGTATCTCATTGCTTTAATTTGCAGTTCTTAATAACAGTATTGAGCATCTTTCTGTATGTTGATTTTCCATCTATAGATCTTCTTCAGTGAGGTGTCTTTAAATCTCTTGCCCAATTTTTAACTTTTTTTTCTTATTGTTGAGTTTCCTATAGTTTTCTGAATAGAAATGAGATTTCTGTGCATGATAAAAACCCTTACTAGTCCAACTGGAAATCACTTTCTTCGATTTTCCCAATGACCCCTATAGACTACTCACACTCCGCTACTCCAGAATGCCTCTCCTCCTACTTTACATCCTCTCCCATCAAGTTTGTGTGCTCTTGTGCTTTTGTACATGCTGATTCTTCTGCCTGGAATACTTTTCTTTTCCTTCTTCCAAAGAAAGTATGTTGCTCCTTCCTTTTGTTCCAGGAGCACTTGGAACATGCTTTTCAATGTTACCTATCATATCATAGTGCAATTATTTGCTCATCAGGCTTTCTCCAGTCTTACATTATGAGTTTTTCAAGGGGAAAAGGCAGGTCTTAATCCATCTTCACAATGTTCAGTCCCCACCTCCCTTGTTAGGACTGATGAGGCAAAATTTAAAGTGGTATAATGATATCCATTGTTATCTCTGAGTTCTTGATATATCTGCTTGTAATTAAGATTTTCATTCTGTCTCTACCAAAGAAATCCAGATTGGCCTTAGTTTGAGTGTTTATTTAAATCCAGTCCATTTTCCTGAATCTCAAGCTTTAATTTACACAGAGTTTTCTAATTTAGCAGGTCTGGAGAAGGGCTTGAGAATTTGCATTTCTAATGATTTCCAGGTAATGCTACTATGAAACCAAACTTTGGGAATGACTGGTCTATACCATGTGGTCTTGCTGTGGTTGTTTTGGTTTTCTTAACACTTATAAAGCACTTTGAGGTATCTGCTATGATTGGTGAGAAATTGAAATGGATCTTAAAAAGTGTTGTGAAATGAAATTCGAACCATACAAGTTAGGAAAAGAATCTTCAGAAGTTGTTCAAATGATTAAAACCCTATCCAGGGGCCAAATGAAGATGTCTGAAATCTATTGAAAGAAAGAAATAATAATGTTCTTGGAAAGCAAACTAGAAGGAGGCATACAGAAGACAGAGATAAGGGGTGGAAGAAGCATCAGGGATTTTCACAGCTCAATATGTAAACGTCAGTGTTGTTTGAATCTGTCACCAAGAGAATGTATTCAAATATGTATTGGATAAGTAAGAAAAATATTATTAGGAATATTAGAATCTGACTCTCCAGAGGTGTGCCGGTTTCTATAGCAAGGGCTAAATAGAATACTTGAATATACTTTATTTTCTTGGTTCTCAACCAAGGCCTGTCCAAGGACATCAGCCATAGTCTAGAGACATTTTTGTCACAACCAGGGTAGGAGAAAGTGATGCTACTAACATCACGGTAGAGCCAAGCGGTGTTGCTAAATGTCCTATGATGCATAGGACAGCCCCCACATCAAGGAATTACGCGGCCCAAAATATCAATAGCATCGAGGTAGAGAAATTCTTGTCTGTCTGAACTGGGCTCACACTGGTCGTTCTCAGACGTTTCAGAGTTGTATCCCGCGGTCTTGTTTGCTTGGTTCTGCAATATCTCTCATGTCTCATAAAAGACATATGTATGTTCATTTCAAATTTAACATGAATTTAAATTCAGTTTGAACTGCAAATAATAAAATAACTCCCTTTTAGACAACGAATAATAAGTGAGACAAGTAAGTAGGTTTATTTTTCAAAACCAGGAGGGAATCCATGCCATAAACCGCTCCAGAGTGTGAGTAGCGGGAGAGTCACAGTCTGGGTCAGTCATCACAGGCCTCAGGAGAGGGTGGCCTGGGACAGAGCTGGAAAGAGAGGGGGAGATGCTGCCAGGCAACAGGATTCTGCCAGATGTCTCCTCAGCACGTCCAGAGTGAACCACTGATCTCTCGAGAGAGCCACACAAATTCCAGACGCCTTCCTCTGGTCTGGAATAAGCCAGCAGCTTCAAACACACACATCTATCTGTGTCACTCTCACAGATCCGATTAGCGGCTTGGAAAATTAGATGTGTTGCCTCTCAACAGCATCCTCCTCTCTCCTCACCTTCTACATCCCCGGGGCTATGCGTTGCCCGTTAGCGGCCTTCCTGAAGAGGCAGGATTGGATAGCGGTTAAGAGCACAGACTCTGGGAAGCAGGACATCTGGGTCCTGAGTCCTGGCTCTACAACTTTAGCTGTGACACCTAAGCTTCAGCATATACTTAACCCCCTTGGTTTTCTTACCTACAAAATTGAGATAGTATTATGGCCTCCTACAGTCTTGGTGGGGAATTAATAACATAATATATGGCTGGTGCCCAGAGTGTAACAGAAAATGTTAGCTCTTATTTTTCCATCTTCAGGGTGTCCGTGTCTTTTTTTTTTTTTCTAAGATTTGAGAAGGGCACGTATTGCATGGAGCACTGGGTGTGGTGCATGAACAATCAATCTTGTAACACTGAAAAATTAAAATAAACATATTTGGGGAGAAAAAAATAAAGTAAATACCTAAAAATTGCCAAAAAAAAAAAGATTTTATTTATTTATTTGAGACACAGTAAAAGAGAGAACACAAGCAGGGAGCAGAAGCGGAGGAAGTAGGCTTCCTGCTGAGCAGGCAACCCCATGCGATCCAGGGTCCTGGGATCAAGACCTGAGCCAAAGGCAGACGCTTAACGACTGAGCCACCCAGGCGCCCCTCGGGGTGTCCTTTTAACCAGATTTCACCAACACAAAATTTTAGATATAGGTGATCCTTGTGTCCTCTGACTTTACTCTCTTGCAAAGAATAATATAATTTGTCTCCCCAGCTCAAAAAAGTCTGGTATTCAGATAGCTTTTTTTTCTGTATGGGAATAGCCCAGACATTCTAGAAACCAAGAAGTAGGATGCTCAGTTCCTTAACCCTGTATCTTGAAATTTTTCCTCAGTGAACAATTATTCTACCTAATTAATTATGATGTTTCTTTGGAGTTTTAATTAAACGTGTCCCTTGATCTGTAGAGACTAAGATGCTGTCAGCCATTAGTAAGTGAAATAATTAATCTTGCCTTCTAGGTTGCTATTGTGGGCAGTCTGGATAAGCAGGAATTCCCAGCACACTTTCTCAGTTAAATCGGAAAAACTAAAATAAATAGCGACACTGGACATAGTGCTGCTGGCTTTGGTTGTGATGATGGATTCAGCAAATTTGCCTTAAAGCCCCTCCTTAAAGCCCTGCCTTAAAGCCAGAAAGGAGGCTAAGGAGCTGAAACCTCAGGCCCTTTCTAAATGAAATAAAAACAGACTAGCTGCCCTCTCTTCTTCCATCGTTGTTTCCTAAACTCGAATTATTTGAACCTCTTTTTCTAGAATTATTCCATCTCCCACCTGAGCCGCACCGTTATTTACTTTACTTTTCCCCATAAATCAGTCCCCTTCTTAAATTGTATGTACATTGGTTTAGGGGCGCCTCGGTGGCTCAATTGGTTGTGTCGGACTCTTGATTTTGGCCCAGGTCGTGATCTCAGGGTCGTGAGATTGAGCCCCACGTCAGGTTCCACACTCAGCACAGAGTCTGCTTGAGATTCTCTCTCCCCCTCTCCCTCTGCCTCTCTTTCTCTGCTCTCTCTCCCTTTCTAAAAAAATAATAACAATTTTTAAAAAGCTGTATGTACATTTGCTTAAAAGGGGGAGCTATGTAAAGGGAACACTTATTAATTTCCAAATAGAGGGTAAATGTAAAAAATAAATACCATGGAAACTAAACTTTGTATGTTTAAAATAAAAACAGAGAAACATGACGCATCTAATTACTGCTGCATGAAAAACTATGTGCTAGCTTGTTCAGTTTAACTCTCTCAGTGACTCTGAAGAGGATGGCAGAGACCCAGGGGTGCAGCAAATTGCCCAGGGTCCCAGGTGGGGTGGGCAGGGCAGGTCCTTGTGAGGCCAGAGCCCAGCACTACAGGACGGAGTCCCCAGGACACCTTTTCCAGGTCCCCCTTCCTGAGAACGCCCCTCAAATCCTGTGCCGGATGCCCCAGGATAGACAACAATGATTCAGATTTCCACCAAGACTTTCAGGTTTTCCAGGATAAAAGGAACAATTAATTATTTGCTTCAGGAAAAATACTACTGTTAACAACGATCAGCTTCTCTGTAAGTCTAGCAGACCCTATGCAGCTGGTTAATGGATGGAGAGGCAAATAGGGGGCTGAGCAGGATGGGGATCTTACTGACGGAGAAAAGGCATCTGGCCACGGGAGAGAGGGAGGGAGCAGGAGAGGAAGGAGGGTCCAAGCAGCCACTCTGGGCAGGAGAGATGAGGAGGGGGCGTGAAACTGGTACTGCCACCCAGAGAAGATTCTGAGGAAGGGACAGAAATCTTTGGGGTGCCTTGTGAATTTTTTCCATGTGATCTGTGATGTCATTCCTCCGCTTCCATGCCTGGTTGTGTAATCTTTTTCCTCATACACTAAAAGCAAATGGCAATACAATTTCAAGTGTTTCTCCATCAAGCACCTGAAATCATCCCACAGCCCTCGGTAGCCCATGCACTGTGGGAAACTGCCCCACGTGCCCCTGCCATCTGCTGGGCTTTCATTTCGCCTCCAGCATGATGACTTATTTTTTTTCTTTTTAATAGAAATTTTTTTATTGTGTTATATTAGTCACCATACAGTACATCATTAGTTTTTGATGTAGTGTTCCAAGATTCATGGTTTACATATGACACCCAGTGCTCCATGCAATCTGTGCCCTCCTTAATACCCATCACTGGGCTCACCCATCCCCCATTCCTTTTCCCTCTAAAACCCTCAGTTTGTTTCTTGGAGTCCATAGTCTCTCATGGTTCATCTCCCCCTCCAATTTCCCCCTCTTCACTTTTCCTTTCCTTCTCCTAACGTCCTCCATGTTATTCCTTATGCTCCACAAGTAAGTGAAACCATATGATAATTGACTTTCTCTGCTTGACTTATTTCACTCAGCATAATCTCCTTCAGTCCCGTCCCTGTAGATGCAAAAGTTGGGTATTCATCATTTCTTTTTTCTTTTCTTTTTTAAAGATTTTATTTATTTATTTATTTGTTTGTTTGTTTGTTTGTTTATTAGGAAAGAGAGAGAGTGAGAGAGAGCATGAGAAGGGAGAAGGTCAGAGTGAGAAGCGGACTCCCCATGGAGCTGGGAGCCCGATGTGGGACTCAATCTCGGAACTCCGGGATCATGACCTGAGCCGAAGACAGTTGCTTAACCAACTGAGCCACCCAGGCGCCCGGGTATTCATCATTTCTGATAGCTGAGTAATATTCTATTGCATATATGGACCACATGATGATTTATAAATTCACATTTCTAGCCAGGGTTTCCCCAGAACTCCAGTTACCCACCAGACCCTGCTGTTCAGATGCCTAATGCCTGTATTTGTATCCTTCAGACAGTACAGGGGTTTACACCCTTATTCCCTTCAGAGCTCGGATCTCGGCTCCAGTACACCTGGAGAAGCCTTCCTGGACCATCCCACAAAGCGAGCATGCCTCCCCCAGTGAGAGCACCCTGCGAAGTACAATACTACACACCAACACAGTCCCTGGTTTCCTTCATAGCGTAGGACACAATCTATACATTTTTATTTATTTTGCTGTCTGTTTGTGTTATAGCTTCATCTAATATACTTCATGTGGACGGGGACTCTGTCTTTTTTACTGAAGAGGCTCTTGCCCAATATTTGTGGATTGAATGAGCAGAATCTGTGATGACTGACAATAAATGATTTGACGAGGAGAGTATCTTCAGGCTTGTATCACCATTGAGAAGGCCAATGGTGAAACCAATTGAACCAATTGAACAAGAACCAATTGAACCATTGAACATACCAATGAACAAGATTTTCCAGCATTTTTCGGTTTTAAGAGCAAATTCTTCCAGGTTATTGCTATGGTCTGAATGTTTGCGTCCCTCCAAAATTCCTGTGTTGAAATCCTAATCACCCAAAGGTGATGGTATATGTGGGCGGGGCCTTTACGAGGTGCCCAGGTCCCGGCGGTGGAGCCCTCATGAGTGGGACTGATGCCGTATAAAAGAGGCTCCAGAGAGATCCCTGGCTCCTTGCATTGTGTGAGGACACAGCCAGAAGGCGCTGGCTATGAGCCAGGGAGATGTGATCATGCTGGCTCCTTAATCTTGGACTTCCCAGCCTCCAGAACTATGAGCACTGTTTGTCGTTTATGCACGAACCCCAACAGACTGACGGTTAACAACACTTCTTATTTTCCACCAGAACCTATCAAGGTAGATGCTATTTTTTATCCCCATTTTGTCCCTAAGGAAACACAATTTAAATAGGTAAATAGAACTGGAGGCCCTCCCGGACCGAGAGACCCAAAGAGCTCTCAAGAGTGCAAACAATGCCAAGTGAGTGTGCCTGTTGTTCTTAGCGCCACCAATCTCCTGGGTTTTCCCGGGACTGTTCTGGTTTTCGTACCGAAAATCCTGCATCCCAAGAAAATTGGGACAGTGGGTCGCCCTATCTCACCCAGAAAACTGTAAATAAGAACCTGTGACACTTCATGCCATCAGGTCCCTGGCCATGTGAAATGCAAAGACCAAAGCGTGAGGGACGGGAGGGCAGGTAGGGTTTAGGACCTACCAGTGTGAAGTCACGTCGGAGTTGAGGCACCCACCCAACTGAATGAACCTCAGAAATGCTGGGAGCGGAAGGCACTAACAACCCGAAAAGGAGCGGGCACATAGAGATACCATCTGCGCTCTGCTCCTACCCTGAAAGATAAAGGTGGTAACTAGGTCAGCCTGGTTATCAAGCCTCATGCTTTCAGACTAAATCCGATCCACCAAAAGTCTAAAAGGTATTCTGGGCAGTGGTGGGGCCCCCCGCTGCAGGTGCTCTGACCAAGAGAAACTGGCTTCTTATCCCAGAAAGGAAAATTCTTCCTCTTCCAATTCAGTGCAGTTCGACACTATTTTAAGTACATTGGAAGTCTCGAGTTAATCATTCTGGTAACGTCGTCATGAGAGAGAGACAGAGAGACAGAGAGAGAGTGTGTGTGTTGGTTACAGGGAGTAATCATTGCATGGGTGGCATTATCTGCTCATCTGGGTAGAGGCTGTAGTGTTCATTCATGCTATTGGGCAATTGGATGTAGCAATTATGTATCACATGTTGAAAGAGGTATTTAAAAAAAAATCCACCACTAGATGATTCAGACTTAATTATCTTGTCTTTTCAGCAGCTGAGTTCAAGACTCAAGTGGAGAACACAGAGCTTCAGAGGCAGAAGGAATCGAAGGTGCTCCCCAGCTTTGGATGCTTCCTCAGCTTGAGGTAAGAATCACAAACAAACTTTCGGTTTCTGCAGTGCAAAATCTCCCAGCGGGGATTACCCTTTCGCTGGTGACGTCCCATCTCCGTGAGCTGTCATGTAGCCTGAGTCTTTATTGTCTGCCTAGGATTCTCGGTTTTGTTTTTGTCTTTTGTGTCACTCATGGCCATCCAGAAGACTATGAGCAGGTCTGAGAAAGAAAAGAGAGTTGGTGTGGACGAGTGATTGACATTTGCATCGTTCAGCAATGTTAAGACAGTCACTCAATCTTCTGGACTTATTTTTACCTTCATTTCAGGGGGGAACCCAACTAAGTGGCAGAAAATTCTAACTTGTCTCTAGGTCAAACCAGTGTAGGTTTAGGAAGAAGGGGCTGCTCTGATCCCTGTGTTTGGGGCCAGGTCTTAAACCCCATCAAGTGACCTACATCTTGCCAGAGCAAAGGGCCCTCCCACTCACTGGAATTGTTTAACCTGTTTGTGTTAAGTATGGAGTTTGGGGAAGACTCAGTGTAAATTTTCAATGCCCTTGTCATTTGAGAGCTTGGTGAAAATCAGATGTGTGAGCTGAATCCCTTGAAACAGCCCCCAGTTCTCCCCATATTCTAAACCTGTTGATTTGGACTCCTTATACACATTCTGTCTTAACCATTAGGTTGGAATATTCTGTCAGTCCAGGCTTCTTTAAACCAGTTGGGCTTAATTTTTCAACCTTTGCCTCTGTTTTAAAGGCTGCAGTTCATTCATTTATCACCTCTTTTTTTTTTTTTAAATGAGAGAGAGCATGAGAGGAGAGAAGGTTAGAGGAAGAAGCAGACTCCCCGTAGAGCCGGGAGCCCGATGCGGGACTCGACCCCGGAACCCAAGGATCATGACTTGAGCCGAAGGCAGTCGCTCAACCAACTGAGCCACCCAGGCGCCCCCATTTATCACCTCTTTTAACTGATTTTCCCGAAGTCTGTCAAAGCTCCCCTCTGTGAATACCAATGGCAAGTCAACCTGTCTCAGGAATTTTCTAAGTTGTACTAGAGTTTTCTTATTTCTGGTCACCAGAATGGTTCAAGCAAGGGCCCCCTGATATATTTATGTTTTTATTTATTAAGTTTTTATTATAATTCTAGTTAGTTAATCTACAGTGTAACATTAGTTTCAGGTGTACAATATAGCGATTCAACACTTTCATCTAACACCCAGTACTCATCAGGACAAGTGCCCTCCTTACTTCCCATCTCCTGTTTCACGCATCCCCCTACCTCCTCTGGTGACCATCACTTTGTTCTCCACAGTTAAGAGTCTGTTTCTTGGTTTGCCTCTCTCTCTATTTCCCTTGCTCATTTGTTTTGTTTCTTAAATTCCACAAATGCGTGAAATCATATGGTATTTGTCTTTCTCAGACTGATTGAGTTCACTCAGCATAATACTGTTCCGTTCCATCTATCTTGTTGCAATGGCAAGATTTCATTCTTTTTCGTGGCCGAATGAAATTCCATTCTGTGTGTGTGTGTGTGTGTGTGTGTGTGTGTGTGTGTGTATCACAACTTCTTTATCCATTCATCTGTCAAAGGATACTCGTCTGTTTCTGTAGTTCGGCAATTGTAAATAATGCTGCTATAAACATAGGGGTGCATGTTTCTCTTTGAATTAGTGTTCTTGTATTTTGGGGGTAAATACCCAGTAGTGCAATTACTGAATCATATGGTAATTCTATTTTTAACTATTTGAGGAACCTCCATACCGTCTTCCACAGTGGTTGCACCAGTTTGCATTCCCAACAGTGCACAAGGATTCTTTTCTCTCCACATCCCTTGCCAACACTTGTTGTTTCTTGTATTGTTGATTTTAGCCATTATGACAGATGTGATGTAATATCTCACTGTAATTTTGATTTGCATTTCCCAGATGATAAGTTATGTTGAGCATCTTTTCATGTGTTTCATGGGGCATCTGGATGTCTCCTTTGGAGAAATGTCTGTTCGTGTCTCCTGCCTATTTTTTTAATTGGATTATTGTAAGGTTTGGGGGTGTTGAGTTGTATAAGCTCTTTACGTATTTTGGATACTAACCCTTTACTGCATGTATCATTTGCAAATATATTCTTCCATTCCATAGGTTACCTTTTAGTTTTGTTGATTGTTTCCTTCATGGTGCAGAAGCTTTTTATCTTGATGAAGTCCCAATAATTTATTTTTGCTTTTATTTCCCTTGCCTCGAGAGACATATTTAGAAAAAATGTTGTTATGGTAGAATCATCTAATTTAGAAGTGTTATTCTGTCCGTTTATTGGTATGGAAATGTAATGACTTCTGAGGCTTTGAATTGTGGAAGAAACTATTCCTTAAACACAAAAGATAGGTAACTTGTGGGCAGGGTTTTTAAGTCATTTCGGATCCCTTCTTTTTGTAGGCAATTCATCCTGCCCTTACTTGTCAGCCAAATTACCTAACCTTTAGGACTCATCTCCTTGTTTGACAAGGTTCCTTCCCTCCTCTGCCTATAAATTATTATCCTAACAAACAATTCAGCCAAAAGTTACATACAATCCTTTTATAACCCCATAATTTCATTCACTCATAAAATTTCTAGAGGAAAAATATGTTTTTCTATGTGCAACTTTGAGTTCCTGGATCTCCATCAATGTAGACCCTTTCAGAAACTTCCTTTACTGAAGAAGGGAAAATAGGGTTTTGCTGCTGGAAGGACATTAAAATTCCATTTGTGCCCAAGAAAATATGAAAGGATTTGCACTTTGACACTTGAAAGTCTCCAGATGCTTCGTGATTTTTTTTTCCGCGTAGAAGATGGCATCAAGCATCTCCTAAAGTTTCCAGATGAAAATGAAAAATCTAGCACTTACTGAGCAATTAAATTCATAAACGTTGGAATTGGGAACCAAAACAGCAAGGTGTGGTTCCAGGTGCCTGACTTACCATGACCAGAGACAGGTCTCCTACCCAAGTCCTGCACCCTTGGCTCTTATTGTCATTGCTCTGTGCTTCCCTTGGTGTCCTCTGCACCCGACCATCCCCAAGCCAACCCTCCATAGCCCTGCCCCGAGCACTGCTGCCCAGGTTCTTTCTGTACATTGTCCAGTATAACCCAGAGCCACTCTGCAGGGCTGAAACAATACTGAATGCTAAGACCATAGCAGTGTTAAGATATTGAAATGCCCCCATTTCTAATAGTAAATAGTCACTGCTCTGAGTCTCCCACCCCATCCCTAGTACCCCGGTTGCACTGGCCAGTCCTCCCAAGACTTCTCCTGTGCCCATGATCCAATACCTATCTCCCTAACCCTGCTCCTGGACTGTGGCCAACATCTGTACTAGTGGGTGCATGCACTCCACAGTGTACAAATGCTTTGTGAGTCACCCCTGTAATATAATGCAGAGCGAGCTAAGGTTTCTTCCTTAATTTATGATTCATTGATTCATTCTACCAATAATTATCAATCACTCTATGTTTGAGACACTAAGCCAGGCTCTAGGGCCTCCAAACCAAATGAGGTCTCTGCCGTCATGGCACTTACAGTCTCACAGAGAAGGCAGACAGCACATGAGAAAATAAATATACACACATGAATAAATATCTGTTTTGACCAAGGATTCAGAAGGACATGAGATTAACTTAGGCTTCAGAAATGGCTTCAGAAAGAAGGCTGTATTTAAAATGAACCTTAAGGAGGTACAGGGTTTCTGCAGGCCTAGGTGAAGATGAACAGCATAAGCACAGGCATTGGGCAGGAAACATGGGGAGTGTTTAGGGACCAGGAGTCCAGATGGTCTGGACAGAGGGCTCCTGGGAGATCAGATGAGAAACATAAGCAAGTTGACTGAGCCAGCCGCTTCTCACACCTGAAGATAGACAGACGGATGCATTGCAAAACAGATAGGTCAAGACCCCAATTCTCAGCCTCATGGCCCTCCAGCGAAATAGCCGCACGAACATTCAGTAATCATGTTGAACATAGGTCCCCTGTATAAATTGGGCAATGCGTATACTAGACAAAATACAAAATAGCCCATGGGGTGCCTGGGTGGCTCAGTTGGTTAAACGTTCTACTCTTAGTTTGGGCTCAGGCCATGATCTCAGGGTCAAAGGATGGAGTCCTGTATCGGGCTCCACACTCTCTCTTTCTCTCCCTCCCTCTCTCTCTAAAATAAATAAATAAATGAATTCTAAAAATTTTTTTAAAATGCTAGCCCAAGGGGTGAGTGGAGCAGCCCTTACTCTCTCTACGAGGCTGGGCGCCCTGGTATGGGATTTTCCTAAAACATTTTCTGCTTGCCCCATTTTGTACCAGAAGGCTGGTATATCTCCAAAAGGAACTTTTTCCCATCCATATAGAAGGCCAGGGTAGGCTAGCAGCAGCTCTGCACGGATGCTCCTCTCCCTAGTCAGACTGTTCAGTTCCTCCCACTAAATTCTCTGGAACACCCTGTTGTCTACATCATTCCATTCCCACCTCTGTGGCCTTATCCATAAAGCCCACACAACCCCCTTTATCAAACCTCTTTCTTTTCTTGGCCAAGCACCCCATACACACCTTTTGAAATGATCTTTTCCTTCATCCAGACTGCTCTGGAATCCCAGCCCTTCTTTGAATCCTTCCCTGCCCCACCTGGCCTGAACCCTCCCTTTGCATGGTTCCCACAACTTCCTCTTCCTTGATCACCCCCACAAATACTTCCCTGATTTGTTTCATGGTTGTATGTTAACTCAGTGCGTATCTGTCACCTGTGGGTCTTTGACACGTATGAACGCAGCAATGATAGCTCACCCAGATTGTAAACTGCCAGAACTAGAAACAAGGCCTGTGAACATATTACTCACTCACCTGTCATTAAAAGAAACCCATGTCACTGTTGCTATTGGTAACCTGTGCTTTATTCATCAAGAAAATGGGCTGAGGGGCACCTGGGTGGCTCAGTCATTTGAGTATCCAACTCTTGATCTTGGCTAAGGTCTCAATCCCAGGGTCATGAGTTCAAGCCCCACATCGGCCTCCATGCTGGCTGTGGAGCCTACTTTAGAAGGAAGGAAGGAAGGAAGGAAGGAAGGAAGGAAGGAAAAGAAGGAGGAGGAGGAGGGGAAGAAGAAGAAGAAGGAGAAGAAGGAGGAGGAGGAGGGGGAGGAGGAGGAGGAGGAGAAGAATAAGGAGAAAGAAAGAAGAAAGAAAAAAAGAAAGAAAGAGAAGAAAATAGACTTCCATTAATTCATTGAGTCCATTCATTTAACAAGTACACATTGAATATTTAATATATGCCAACCACCAGCAATATAACAGCAAAAAAGGTATGGTCCCTGCCCTTGGAGATGTTTATTTAAGATTTTGTTTATATGTATCTACTGCATGCCAGGCATTGTTCTAGATTCTGAGGTGAGCCTGGCATGTGTGTTAAGGAGGGAAGTCTTTGGAGGTGTAAGTGTAGAGCAGGGAAGGCTTTGCCACTGGGCTGTGAGCTTAAACCCTGTCCTGTGGGCAAAGGGGAGTCATTAAGGGTCTCTAAGCAGATGAGTGATTGTCTCACACTCTCTAAAGCCACCTTTCTAAACTACAGACTCGTGTTCTAAAACTGTCGAAAATCCCACATCCCCACCCCCTTATCCTTCTCAAGACATATCACAAGTGTTACATTTACGGTAAGGCTCTTGTGTTGCATTGCATTGCATTGTATTGTATTGTACTGAGTCATAATCATCTGTGTGTGTGTCTGACTCACCCACTCGTCTGTGAGAGGCAAAAGTCAAGGACACACATAGGTCATCCTGCATCCTTAGCACCTAGCACATGTCCTGGTGTGTTCAATAAATGATTATTGGATGAGTAGATGGATGTTTGGATGGATGGATGGATGGATGGATGGATGGACAGATGGGTGGATAGAGTGAGTTCTGTAAGTGAGCAATGAAACAAGAAATCATAGAAAAGCTGGATGGGATTGACCAATGGAAGGTCAAAAATAATAAAGGAGGGATGCCTGGGTGGCGCAGTTGGTTAAGCAGCTGCCTTTGGCTCAGGTCATGATCCCAGCGTCTTGGGATCGAGTCCCGCATCGGGCTCCTTGCTCCGCAGGGAGCCTGCTCCTCTCTCTGCCTCTGCCTGTCTCTCTGCCTCCTTGTGTTCTCTCTCTGTTAAATAAATTAAAAAAAAAATTAAAAAAAATTTAAAAAAAAATAAAATAATAAAGGAACCATAAATGTTGATTAATTGCAGATGCGAACAAAGGCAGTCCAACTCCTTTGGGGATGTTTCTTTCTGTGGAATCTCTACATCTCATCCTCTCAGACCGTTTACCCTGGAATCAAGGCCATGGTTACTCAGCGGGCTCTGGACTATGGTAAGTCGAGGGCTTCCAGAAGCCAGGCTACAACCCCCCAGGTGGAGTTTGTGACCCAAGCTCATATTGGACTGTCTCATGACTGAGGCAAGCACTCTTGTGGAAGGATCCAGTCCCTTATGCAGAGGCTGCTAAGATAGCTGGGAAGGAAGTGTTGTCTAAAAAACAATCACCTTGATGGTAGGTCTGTCCAACCATGGCCACAGATATTCATCCTCTCCCTGCCCCCATCCCCTGTCCCCCCACACGCACATACAATGAACATCTCTGCTCTAAAGGAAGAGACATCATAGGCTAGAGGGCAGGAGATGCGAAAGTAAAAGTAACATCTTAGAACTTCAGAAAGGGCTTAATTCCAAAAGGAACTTAGAGTCTCCTAAAATTGTGTGCCAAATTTAATATAGATGATGATTATGTATTTTTCTTGAGAGAGGCTCCATACATTCAGTAGATGCCAGAAGGAGCCTGGGACACTGAAAGATTAAGAAAAACTCCTTTAGAGGTGTTTATAAACACAGGAAGAGACAAATATTGAGCAGAGTTGGGGTGAGGGCAGATTGTGTATGGGTAAGAAACTGTGAAATCAAAGTGTGCAGGCCTAGTTCTAGCCTATAAATCGTGGCCCAAGATTATTAGCTGAATACAGGCAGATAGAGTCACTCCAATCCCTTAACTAAAGCAGTCAACCCAAGGACTGCTAGTCTAACTCAGAAATACCCGAGTGTGATCAGGAAACACCTCACCTGTTATACCAAAAAAGAAAAACAGGAAGGATGCAGGGAAGGAAGGGAGGGAAGGAGGAAGGAAAGATTGAGTTTTGGGCAACTCCTTGTCCTTCCCTCAGTACCTTATCTGGTACATCGAATCTAAGTTTGATCCATCTTGCACAATTGTCATATGAGCTGGCTATATAATGAGAAATACGTACCAGGAATGCATGTGAGTATCCACATGTATGTATCATGTGTGTATGTGTGTGTGTCTTGTTACTATACTGATATGCTTATATGCACAGAAACACATATCAGAAATAGACATCTTGTAACATTATTAAAGGTGTGAGAAGAGCTTATTCCATCCTCAAGATCAGAGCAATTAAAAGAACAGATCTAATCAGTTCACATGGGTATGAATCTCAGTTCGGCCCCTTTCCTCAATATGTAGGGTTGGACCAGTGGATTTTCCCATCTGGAGAGCAGGGTGAGGAGAATGATGGTAACGGTGCCACCCTGTCATGATGTGAGGACCAGATGGGATCATCTGTAGAGACATGGCGTGGGGTGGTGGGGAAGGACGGGCTTTAAAGCCAGAGCCATGTCTTGGTTGAGCATCTACCACGGCCACACTTTCTGATATGTGCCTTATGGGCTCTGGGTTGACTTAATTCCCACAACAACCCTACAAAGAAGGGATAGTCATTTCACAGAGGAGGAGTCTGAGGCTCAGAGGAGCTGGACTGAATTTGCCGCATCACACACCAGAAGGGGCAAGGCAAGATCGGAGCTCAGGTCTGCTCTGCCTGATGTCAAACCTGTGTCCTGTCCTCTGCTCCGCGTCCCTCCAAAGCCTCGCCGATGACACGCGGGAGCTGTGAGCTCTCGGGCAGGCCGTGCACCTCTCTGAGCCTCAGCTGCCTCCTGTGTGAGATAGGAATAATAATACCTATGTCACTGGGTTGCTCTGAGGATCAAGGGATAGACCACGTGTAGTGCACGCGCAGGCCCGGCGTGCACAGGCGCACACTTACCACGATCTCGTGACCGCGCTGGGATTCGAAACTAAGCTGTCTGATAGTGCCTTTGCTTCCATCTTTATAGCCTTTACATCCTATCCCCGCATGCCTATATTACAGTATTATTCGTGGTATTCTAGAGGATAAGATCTGCTCTGAATCTCCACAGGGACAGCCTAAGTGGAAGTGAGCTTAAACCGCAAAGTAAGGGGTAAAGGCAAAGCTTCCTCTTTAAGAAGGTTAAAATGACAAGATCATTCTTCATTACTATGTCAGTTACTTTTCTCAAGCTCTTTATGTGAAAGAGTGCTCTTTTTCCCCATGAACTCAGAAAAATGTGTCTTGTGGTGCTACCATGTAAAGACAGATTTATTCCTGAATTGCACAAAAGCAGGGCTTAATAACCTTTTCGGAGTCCTGGGATCCTTTGAGAATCTGATGCAAATGTGGACTCTCTCCCCGGAAAATTAGACACAAATGCGCGTGCGCGCGAGCACACACACACACACACACACACACACACACACACATCCTACTCAGTCTTTTACTAGGATTTCAGGAGGGTTAAGAGTGCCCAACAGTCCATGTACCCAAGGCCAAAAATTGCTGAGCTTAAAGAATCTAGAGGAGGGGCGCTGGGGTGGCTCAGTCGGTTGGGGTCTGCCTTCGACTCAGGTCATGATCTCGGGGTCCTGGGATCAAGCCCAGTGGGGAGTCTGCTTCTCCCTCTGCCCCTCCCCCCCACTCATGTTCCCTCTTTCTCTCTCTAATAAATAGATAAAATCTTTTTAAAAAATAAAGAATCTAGGGGAGAATGTGGAGTAACTTTCTAATAAGCCATGGATTCTGGAGCCAAATCGCCCAGATTTGACTATGGGGCCCCCAGGTCTTTGCTGTGACTTAGGTGAGAATTCATCTCTTCGAGGGTCAGTTTGTTCATCTCAAAACATGGATAGTGATAGTATTTGTACTTCTCCTATCACAACACCCCGTGGGAGCATCCTTTCGCTTTGGCCACATAATGAGAATCTCTCATGCTGTTAGTTCTGGGGTCCTGGGGTCTTCGTCAGCCTCTCTGAGGATCAGTGTTTTCGTCTGTGAAACAGAGACGGTAGCACCCGCTTTGTAGGGTTGCTGCTTTCTAAGTTTCTAGGAGCAGGCCTTACTCAGTAAACTTCACCTGTATGTTTAATGATATTATACCATTACCATCTTCATCATTATCAAGAAATGCTCTCTTTCCTTCACAGGCGTTCTAGCTGGGATGGAGATGATTGAGCAAATGGTTAAGGAAAAAAATATCCCAGACCTAAAAGGTTCTGAATCTCTGGAATTTCTGAAGGTCGATTATGTGAACTACAATTTTTCAAAGTAAGTAGAAGAATTTTTTTTTCTTTTTTAGTAGAAGAATATTTTTAGCAGTGAAATTATTCTCTAAAACCTTAGGGTTGTGGATATGCTACTGGGTGTTCTGGTGTAACACCAGGGACCTGCAGGGTAGAAGTTAACCTGCCTTTGGTAAGGGGCTTATCAGATGAATGACCTCAAGAAAGAGGGGTCATAAAGCTGACAAAGAGCGGAGGGTTGGGGTCAGAACACCCAGGTCCAAGTCCTATCCCTGCTGCACACTAGTTGTGTGCACCTGGTCAGTCTGCTCAGAGTCTCGATGTCCTTGCCTGTTTCCTAGAATGAGAACTCCTTCCCCCTTGAATAATAAGGGAAATTTTTACCCACCCCGTTGCTGCCTCCACCCGCTAAACCTAGATGCAGGATTCAATCACAGTCTCAAAAACAAATCTGCCCTCATCAAGTCTTCCCTTGCTTTAGTGAAGTGTAGTTGAGATTTCAGAGGTTATAGAAATGGGCCACAAATAAAAAGGTCAAAAGAAAGAGCAGAAGGGCACCTGTGTGGTTCATTTGGTTAAGTGTCTGACTCTTGATCTCTACTCAAGTCTTGATCTCAGGGTCATGAGTTCAAGCCCCACATTAAAAAAGAAAGAAAGAAAAAGAAAGAATAGACAGATCCTATGGAAGCCCCACAATTTTATCTGAACCCAGCCTTTTTGTATTTTTCTGCCCCGCCGTCCTCAGTTCTGGCTTCTGTCCTCAAGTTTGTCTCATGGTTCAGTATGGCCATTGCAGCTCAGCCATCAAATCCACATTTCAGGCCCAAGAAGGAGTAAGAGGACTCTTGTAAGCTGGGTTAATCTCTTCAGTGAGGTTTTGTGTGTGTGTGTGTGTGTGTGTGTGTGTGTGTGTTTTCTGGAGCCCTGCTCTCTAATACTCTACCTATATAATAATGGACAGATCTTACTTTGTTTTATGGCCTTACTTATTATTATTAGCAAGAGAGACTGGAAAATTCATTGTCCAAGCAGATATCTTTGTTATCCTGAACAAAGTCAGGGATTCAGAAGAAGGGGAAATGACTGTTCAGAGAGAAGCTGGCAACCTCTGTTGTAGTTGCCAACAAAAGCCCCAAAGGATGGTACAGGGAAAGGACGTCATTGTCCCATCTTAAGCTCAATCTTGAAGTAAAGCAGAAAGTTAAGATTTTGTAAGGAATTATCTGTGATTCACAATTTGCCCCCAAGGCTTTATCGATCCAGTTATAATTCCCTGCTGCTCTAACCCTTTGGTGTAATAATTTCCCTGTTATCAGGGATACCATTCTATAAAACCATGAGTTCTTAGGAGGGGTTGGGGGGATGGGGTGAAGCATGGTGATCTAGGAAAAGCGCCTAGCAAATGCTCTAGTTGTTAATAAAGACAGCCATTCAACAAGTATTTATTGAGTACCTACTAGGTACCAAGGCTTTGTTCTAGGCATGGGGGTATTGTAGTGAATGACACAGATATCCCCTGTCCTTAATGTCCAATAAGAGAGATGGACATTATATGTTTACAAAATGAATTATTTAGTTACAGTGATGATAATATCCTAGCAGAAAAATCCAGAGTTAAACATATATTGTGAAGTGTAGGTGAAGATTGCTAGTGGGAGTAGCAAAACTGGTACAGTACTCCTTGACCTGCTGCCCACATGGGAGCCACCAGCCACATGTGGCTACTGGGCACTGGAAATGGGACCAGTGCAACTAAGGCACTGAAGCTTTACTTATTTAATTTTAATTAATTTAAAAATAAAAAATGG
>CM052807.1:107579403-107622140 GCA_028533885.1 Nasua narica | reverse complement strand
TGTCTGATTACTCCAGTCACCTCACTACCTTCCTGTGCGTGTGCTCCCTTCTTGATGAGGCCCCCTTCCCACTTCACCCCAAATGTCCTCTCCTGCTTTGTTCTGGTAGTCCTGACCTCTATCCCTTCATTTAATGCAAGCTAGAAACATAAATATACTTAATGTTAAAAATCAACTACGTCCCCTTTTTTAATACCGAATTTTTGTCTTCAGGTGTTGGTGGCTTCCTGCCAGCCATGAAACAAATTGGCAATGTGGCAGCCCTGCCTGGGATTGTTCATGTAAGTCCTCGTTTAGAGTTTGAATCATTTATGTTTTCTCTTAGTTTCAAAATTCTCTGACTGGATGAATGGCCAGGCCTAACCAATAGTGATGTTGCTTGGACAGTGACCTTCAAACTTCTAGAAATAATCATGGAGCTTAAAGCCATAATTGAGTCTGGATAACGTCTGTTTCTGGTTGTTTTTTGCTAGAGCCTGGAAGCATTTGAAAACCTTTGAAGTAGTTTTGCTTTCTTGTTTCTTCGTCACAGTATAGTATTAGTACTGTACAGTACAGTACTGTATTATTTCTGGGCCCGGGTACCACCACTGAAAGTTTCACTCTGGCCCCATTCAAGAGGATGATTAGAGAAAGAACAGACAGAAGTGTAAGGGTTAGACCTGTGGGGAGGGAGAAAGGACAGTACAGGTGTGGTAGGCATGATTGGGAAAGGAGGGGGTGGTGGTAACGGGTGGGCCTAAGTGGTGCAAGTGGGGCCCCTCCACAGTCTACCATTAAGGTTCCACCATCACAGGAAGGTGTGAAATCTGTACAACAGGCATTTTTTTTTTTGAGGTCTTTATTACCATTTATTGTGCTGGCACTTGGGAGGAAAATGAAAAGAAATGGCTTGCACATGTGAGGAACTCTAAGCTGTCTAGGTGTCTGCATTGACCTGCATTCGTCCTTGGTCAGGGCCCTTTCCTAGTCCCCAGATGGAGAAAGCGTACAGCATTCTTACCAGCAAATGTAATCCATTTGCCTATGATTGCTTAAACACTAAGGGCCTGTATAAATCAGATATTTCCCTTCACTTAGCTTGATGTGACCACAATTTGTCTTTGTTTAAAGACTGTCTTTAAAACGTAATCCTACTTCCGGTGGCTGGTGGCTCAGTTAGTTGAGTATCCAACTCTTGACTTCGTCTGAGGGTCATGGGATCGAGCCCTGCTTTGGGCTTCACACTCAGCAGGGAGTCTGCTTAAGATTTTCTTCCTCTCCCACTCACTCCCTCACCCTGCTCTCACTCTCTCTCTCTGAAATAATAAATCTTTTTTTATAACAATAAATATTTAAAAAATAAAAGAATTTAAAAAGAATAAATATTTAAAACGTAATACCACATTGAAGTTAGTATGTGGCCCTCCTACAGCATGTTATATTGAGGCTTTCCTGTTCCAGTTTCCTTAGTTAATGGTCAGATTTTATTTAAAAGGTTTTTTTCCTGCTAATTTTAGGTTTATGATTAGAACTAATTAAACTAAACTAAACTAATTTTAAAATTAGTTTATTTTACACTTAATTTCCACCAATAGAAAAGGTTTCACAAAAACAGAATCTTCATTTGGGGAAGGCTTCAGCCCACAGCCCATTTGAGAATTAATACGGTCTTGTCAGGTTGAGAAAGCTGGATTTCATTTTCTAATTCTCTTTCAGCGATCTATTGGGCTTCCTGATGTCCATTCAGGTTATGGGTTTGCTATTGGGAATATGGCAGCCTTTGATATGAATGACCCCGAAGCAGTGGTATCCCCAGGTAAGGTCACTGTGCACATCTGCCGTCAGGGGTGAAGCATTGTCCTTCTGAAATAGAGTACAGACGTCTCTCAGTCTCATGTCCTATCATTTCTTGTCCCCTCATTTACTGAGAGGATTAATTGTGGACACTCAGGCTATTAAAATATCAAGTAATGCATACATTTATGGAAAATTATTTGGGCTTCTACCATATGCCAGGCACTTTTTAGACATTGGCTACAAAACAAACTGAAACACTTTGCTGGCAAATTATGGGTCTTTTTTGTGTCCCAGTTAATTCTCAGGCAAATTGGAGCTAGTAATGTTAACTCCTTGTGGCATTACTGTGAGGAGTAAATGACCTAAGCTGTGAAAAGTACTTAGCACAGTACTAGGCACTTGGGAAGTACTGGGGAAGTGATTGCTCTCATGATCATCATTACGATCAACCTCCAGTTGTATACATCTTTTTTAACCTCCAGTCTAGATGATACTCATTGTTCGTTACCGCCTTCCTGGCCTACAAAGTACCCATAGTACGGACATTACTTTAAATGTTTCGATGTCATCAGACTTTACCTACTTGTGGGCTGCTTTTAAAAAGTTATCTTCAAAAGAAGAGCTGTCTTTCAAACCCATACTATGTTGAGAAACCACAGGTAACATTGCCCAACTACCTGGTGTTGCTAATCTGTGATAACGTCTCTATTTTGCAGGTGGCGTCGGATTTGACATCAACTGCGGTGTGCGCTTGCTCAGAACCAACTTAGACGAAAGCGATGTCCAGCCTGTGAAGGAGCAGCTTGCCCAAGCTATGTTTGACCACATTCCTGTCGGGGTGGGATCAAAAGGTGTCATCCCCATGAGTGCCAAGTAAGAGGACAAGATTCCAGTATTTCGGGAACGAAAATAACCATGGGACCCTCGTATTCATAACCAATGTAGGATGCTTAGGGGATAGGGATTGTTCAGTCACCTTTCAGGAAGTGGTAATGAATTTTTCTTTTACACAGGGGGTCCCTCCCTCCCTCCCCCATTGATTAGAGAGATTGATCGAATGATGTTCATTAGAACAGCCTTTGACACACAGTAGAATTGATGGAGAAAGGCCTACTGACAGTTACTGAGCACTTCCTACATGGAAGGCGCTGGGCTGTGGTATACGTGTATCATGTCATTTCATCTAGATAATAACCCTAATGTTATTCCCAATTGGCAAGAAAGGAAAGTGAGGTTTAAGGAGGTAATAGTCAGTAAGCTAGTAAGTAAAGTTAGGATTCAAACCAAAGATTTGGCTTCAGAGGCTGTATTCTGAACTGCCTTTTATCAGTGAGCCTGTATTTAGCCATATCTGAAATGAACTATAGTGGGGAGATAACATTGACCATTTAACCTTCCAGATACTGTGTTGGGAGGGCTGAACCTTAGATGAAAATCAAGGCTGCTTCCTTCTAGGGATTTAATGTATCTGCCCCTTCAAAATGCATGTGCACGGAAGCCATGTAGTATTTCTGCAAAAGTACCTTCAAATTTATCCTGTGCCACCTGAAGGCATTTACGTAGGTTTATTATTTGGCTGTAATTTTATAATTTTAATGGAGGGGGTAGCTGTGGTAAAGTTAGTGGTAGATGGTCATATGACAGTTACAAATTTTCTTTGCCTTTCAGAGAGGCAAATCTAATGTTAAAAAGATTTGAACAGTAAAAAGGACTGAATGAATGTCTAAAGAACTATGATCATCTTTAATATGATCCTACTATTTTATGTCACAATTATTTACATAACTGCTTTCCTCAAAAAAAAAAAAAACGAGTTGCTGAGAGCATAAACATCACATCTAACACAGTACCTGGTATTCAGGCAAAAGTAAATGGAGCGTTTCCTTCGGCCCTTTTGAGATATGGTCATCTCAGCTTTTGTCCTGTCTCGTCTTGAAATGACCAGACCTTATTACTCCCTCAGAGACTTGGAGGAGGCCTTAGAGATGGGTGTGGACTGGTCCCTGAGGGAAGGCTATGCCTGGGCTGAGGACAAGGAGCACTGTGAGGAGTATGGAAGGATGTTGCAGGCCGACCCCAACAAGGTCTCCGCAAGGGCTAAGAAAAGAGGCCTTCCTCAGGTAACACGTGGGAGGGCAATGTGCTGGGGTGGGAGAGGGGTTTCATATGTTTCTGTTGAGGGGAAAATGTTGTCTTGTGTGTAACAAATACATCCCCAGGTTTGTCACAGTATATCAAAAAGAACACAAATTTGTTAATACTTCGTTCCAAGAACCCTGGGATCATGACCTGAGCCAAAGGCAGACGCTTAACTGACTGAGCCACCCAGTGTCCCTCTGAGTCTGGTTTTCTTATCTGAAAATCAAGAGTAGTTAAAACTAGACAGCCTTTAAAGATTTTTCCAGCACTTCTGTGCTGTGGTTCTTAAATCCCCTATTAACTCCAGTTACATTATACATTTTCAGTGGTGCATAATGGTAGGTGTCAGCAAACTCATAAATGTTTTGAAAATCATTTGAACTTGGACCTTGTTTAAAAGTCCACATTCATGGGGCGCCTGGGTGGCTCAGTTGGTTGAGCAACTGCCTTTGGCTCAGGTCATGATCCTTGAGTTCCGGGATCGAGTCCCACATCGGGCTCCCATCTCTACGGGGAGTCTGCTTCTTCCTCTAACCTTCTCTCCTCTCATGCTCTCTCTCACTTTCTCTGTCTCTCTAATAAATAAATAAAATCTTTTTTAAAAAAAAGTCCACATTCACCAGAGTTTATCCCAAAACTTGACCCTTGTCTCCACACATTTAAAATGTTCTACGGACCATTTAATGGTCTAAGTTTTGGTTTATGAAGCTTTTAATACATATTTGTATATACCTCAAGCAGGTAATGATATAATAAACTTTAGGAGCTACTCTACCATATTTTTATTGTGTATTGGTTTAAATGCATGAAGGATTTCTGAGGCTCAGAAATTTCTTTGATATATAAAATACAGTGATTATTTTTTGTTATCTGTTGATTTTTATTGATTTGCTTTTTAAATGGATTTTTAAAAAGAATAGAAGCTGGGTGCCTCAGTCCGTTGAGTGTCCGACTTTTGGTTTCCACTCAGGTGATGATCTCATGGGTTGTGAGATCTAGCCCCATGTCAGGATCCCCGCTCAGTGAGGAGTCTACTTGAAGACTCTTTCCCTCTGCACCTCCCCTGACTTGTGCATGCACATTGGCACTCTTTGTCTCTCTAAAATCAATCAATAAATCTTTGAAAGCAGAATAGAAGCTATTTTATCAGACATTCTACTTTTGCAGTTGGGGACCCTGGGAGCAGGCAACCACTATGCAGAAATCCAGGTTGTGGATGAGATTTTCAATGAGTACGCGGCTAAGAAAATGGGCATCGACCATAAGGGACAGGTGTGTGTGATGATCCACAGTGGAAGCAGAGGCTTGGGCCACCAAGTAGCCACAGGTATATTCCCAATCTCGTTTTGAAACTCAGTGCTCAAACACGCATTTATGGGGAGCCAAATAGAGATTTCAGAGAGAAAGCTCTAGAACTATATACTGCGTAGGTTTTTACTATTCACGTGGTGTTGTCATGGGAGATTAAATACTTCACATATACTATTTCATTTATACACTTATGATGCATGCAAATGTGTCTCATGTACCTATACTATAAGATGAAGTGTTATAGTGGATTCAGTGATGAAATTGGCAAGGACCTGCCCTCAAATCGTCTCAAAAGATTGATTAATTAAAATGAAAAGGTAGTCCTGATAAAATATCATAGAACGGTCTCTATAAAGTATTTAGAAAAAATATATTGGAAGTGAACACATGTTGAACGCATGTTGAACACATGTTGAACGCATGTTGAACACATACTGTTTGCAGTTTGGACGTCATGCACAAAGGACATTCATGACAAGAAGACAGCATGAACAACAGCAGAAGGCAGGCGAATAGTAGCAATTGATAGGATGTGTGAAAGGATTTATGAATTTATGAGAAAGTATATAGACACATGGAAATTACTATAAACCTTAAGTTGTTTATTATATAGTTCATCCTTTTTGTGCATTTCATCCTTTGGGAATTTAATAATTTGGGCCAGCCTGACTCATTAGAATATTTAATCTAGCAGATGTATGGAGCACTGACTAGTAACTCTGAACTTCGTGCTGAGTACTTCTCTACACTTTGCCATGGATTTGATTTTCTTGCTCTTCTAGCAACTTGTCTCCAACTCTTTTCTGTTAAATCACTAAAAGATTATTTTTTAAAACGGTGACGGTAATAAAATATATTTTACTACTTCTGTTCATTCATTCTCCTGCCAGGAAAGGAGAAATTAAGACCACGTTGTTGCTATGTGTGTGTACACCTCTCATTCCCTTTCCGAGTTCCTGCAGGGGAGGTGTTAGCCTTGGAACCCACAGACATTGTGTCACACAGCACTGACAGAAGATTCTCAGTAACTGTGTCTTGACCAAGCCAATAGATAAACCTAGAAACACCTCAAAAGAAAAGTTATATTTTATTTGCTTTTTTAAAAATGAATTTGAATATAGCCTACTTTTCGGCAATTAATCTGAATTATGAAGGGAAAAGCAGCCTCTTTAGACTTGCCGCTCTCTTGTCCAGATGCACTGGTAGCTATGGAAAAAGCCATGAAGAGAGACAAGATTATAGTCAACGACCGGCAGTTGGCTTGTGCTCGGATCGCTTCCCCCGAGGGTCAGGACTACCTGAAGGGGATGGCAGCTGCTGGGAACTATGCCTGGGTCAACCGCTCCTCCATGACGTTCTTAACCCGTCAGGTACGGTCGAAGTTGCTCTTCTGTTATCGTGATGAGGTTTAGAACAGAGCCTATAGAATCCAGTTTTCAAAATCTACGTTAAATATTGGAAATATTGGCAAAGTGTCCAGGCTCTTGATGTCCTCTTAAACCAAATCAGCAGAGTATCAGGCATGTGGAATGGGAGAAGAAAAGAAGCCAAAATTGTTCTTACAATTTGCCTTGAGCATCAGATAGAAGTGCCTTCATGAAGATTAGAAGGCTGAGGAAGAAGTTGTCCCGCGGGGTGGGAACAAGAGTAGCCCGGCAGCTTTACCATCAGAGTTGGAGTTTATGGAGTGGAATTTTCAATGTGGTGTAAAAGATGCTTTTGTCTTTTTTGTGAAGACTAATAATACTGCTGTACTTGAGCTCGTAAATTCCTCACGCCCTATAGGAACAGGTCAGTTAGAGGAGTTCTGAAGAGCTGGTTCTGGCTGCTTTTAACATAGGCTTTTCCTTTTAGGCTTTTGCCAAGGTCTTCAACACCACCCCTGACGACTTGGACCTGCACGTCATCTATGACGTCTCCCACAACATCGCCAAGGTAGAGCAGCACGTGGTGGACGGAAAGGAACGGACGCTGTTGGTTCACAGGAAGGGATCCACCCGAGCTTTCCCTCCTCACCATCCCCTCATTGCCGTCGATTACCAAGTAGGTATTAAGCCATTTGTGGTGTTAAGCCGTCAGGGCATGACTTAGGTCGTTCTAAACATGGGTGAGTTTAGACAGAAAGGCAGCAGTTGTGAAAAGAAAGTCTGTCCTCCCTGAGAACAGTGATTTCCAGTCTTCTGTAAAGCGGCGACTCCTACCTCATCTCTGCCTGCAGTGGGAGGTCTGAAACATCCTGGGAGGGCATCTTTGACTCCATAAAGGTGATCTTCTCAAGGCCTTTGAATGATTGGAAGGCAAGATTAAGATTAAGTTCCTCTCTCCTCTCCTCTTGGTATCTGGCTGTGGTAGAAGTAGAAGGGCCCTTAGCCTGCTCCCATTTTCCCTGTGATAAGGAAACCAGAACCTGGAGAGGTCAGGCACCTTGTCCCGGATGGTTCTTCCTAATGATGCTTCCCGAAACATTTGAATTTGGCTTTGCTCTTGTGCTGTCTCTGCTGCCTTTCTGGTCCTAACCTTTTTCACTGCCTTCCACTTCCCTCTCAATTATCCAAGAACTAAAATAATGTCATAATAACGGTCAGGAAAGCAATGTATTTAGAGGCCCAGGTTTCTCCCATAGTCCTGCAGTGCAAGAGGAAGTATCAATCTCAGGCATAAAAAGCTCACCTAAAGCTTTTCTAAATTGTAATGTTTGATTTGTGTGTGCTTCCTCAGCTCACTGGACAACCAGTGCTCATTGGCGGCACCATGGGCACCTGTAGTTACGTTCTTACTGGCACTGAACAGGGCATGACTGAGACCTTTGGAACAACTTGTCATGGAGCGGTAAGGAAAACAGAAACTGACTTAGAAATGCTCTCTTCAGTTTAATCATCATAGGTAAATGTATTTGGGCATTAACAAAGCTGAAGTTCGGATCATTCTTCTACCTGAATTTATTCTCACAATATATGCTGTCTAGTGAACCCACTAAGATCACCTAGTATCTCTACCTTAGTGGAGTCATTGTAGGGCGAGGGACTGTTCCCCATCTCTGCAAGTCCGCAGTATCCAGACTGGGAAGTTGCCACACTGGCCTAATGGATAGAATTTTGACTGATGCAAGTTCACATCACAGCTTATCTCAGCGATTCGCTGGACCTAATCATTTACATAATTTGCTCCTTTCTAGGTAGGTCCACTCAAGATTTGGGGGATTTGCACATCAGAGCCCACCCAGAGACTGCATACCTATTTCACCATATCGCCTCTTATCTTCTAAGCCAGGGCTTGGCAAACTTTTTCTGTAAAGCACCAGACAGTAGATATTTTAGGCTTTGGGGCCATATGGTCTCTGTAGTAGCTATTCCATTGTGCCACTGAAGTGAAAAAGTGGCTATAGACAATTCGACCCACAAACCAGTTGGCCAACCCCTATTCTGAGCCATGAGAGTGCTTAGCTAGTGATGGAGTGGAAAATTGAAACTCTAGGGTACCTTCTCACAGGACAGACCCTAACAAACGTATTTGACCCTTCCTTTTTCCCTGATCCTTTCTCATTTCCAGCTGCCTCCCAACTTCTCATTTTAACCCAGTGATCAAAACCAGCACATCTCACATCACACACCTGGAGGCATTTTTTTTTTTCCAAATGTTACCGTAAGGGCGGGAAGTTTTGCTACTGGCATCTAGTAGAAGCCGGGGATGCTGCTGAACAATCTACGTGACATAGAATTATCTGGCCCAAAGTGTCAATAGTGCCAAAGTCGAGAAACTGTTTCAAATTATAAGGCACAAAGTTTTTGTGATGACAGACTTACTGTTTATGATTAAAATCAGTTTATTTGTATTGAATTGATAATAGTAATTAGAAATACAGAACTAAATCTTTCAATACTGAATGTTTTGTATAGATGGAAATTTGTTTCCCAGAAGGATATGAGATTTGTAATGAAAGAACTAAGGTTGATAAAACAGAAAAAGATTATTTTTCTAACTCTAAAGAAGTCAAGGAAAAGGCATATAATCCCAAAGAATAAAATAATTGCTGGAGTTGACAATAAATTGTAACTCAGAATTTATAAAGTAAAGTTCATTCCTTTCCTAATCTAGGGCCGTGCATTGTCCCGAGCAAAATCTCGTCGTAATTTAGATTTCCAGGATGTCTTGGACAAACTGGCAGATATGGGAATCGCGATCCGTGTTGCCTCACCTAAACTGGTTATGGAAGAGGTAAGTGAAATTTTGATAAATATCCAGCATAAAACTATCTGATTTATGCCACTGCACAGCATAAATTTTGGTATTGCTTATCAGATACTGTGTTTGTTTTTAAATAACCTCAGTTTATCGTTGTCTTTTGTTTGGAGATTAATTACAAGGCAAGTCCACAAGAGTGATTCCTAACCTTTCTTTCTTTTTTTTTCTTTTTTTTAAGATTTTACTTCTTTGAGAGGGAGAGAGACAGAGATATTGAGCAGAGAGGAAAGGGAGAAGCAGGCTCCCTGCTAAGCAGGGAGCCTGAAGTTAAACTCAATCCCAGGACCTTGGAATCCCCTAGGATCACGACCTGAGCTGAAGGCAGATGGTTAACCAACCGAACCACCCAGGCGCCCTGATTTTTAACCTTTCTACATATTAAACTAAAAATAGCTTTAGCCGATTCATTTTAACCTCTCTTTTGCACTATTATATATTAGAATTTGAAAGCAGATTTGAAGAGACAACAGTTTTATTTGATTCACAAGAAAGTCAAGATTTTGTTTAAATTATATGTATATACATAATCAATTTTAGAAGCAACATAACTTATTTTAAAAGTTTAAGAGAAAAGAAAAAATCATGCAGAAATTCAGTATCCTAACACAACTGTTAACCTCCTTTTTTAGGATATTTACATTTTTTCCTTTTTTTTTCTCCTAAATACTTTTTTTTAACTAATTATAATCATAGTTTACAAACATTTTGAAGTTCTTTTTCTAATTTCTTTTTCTTCCTTTTCTTTTGTTGTTTTCTTTTTTCTTTTTTTAATTTAGCATGTTACTATAATATTGTTGGTAAGCGTCACTTTTTAATGATTATTAAGTATTCTACCAGCTAAGGACCGTAAGTTTCTGCTCATATTGAACATTTAAGTGGCTTCCAAATTTTTGCTACTATAAATTAAGTTGTAATGCATGAAGCTTTTTTCCAGCTGTTCTTTGGTTTGGTTTGGTTTTTGGTTTTAAGATTTTATTTATTTGACAGAAGAAGCACAAGCCGGTGGGGCAGCTGGCAGAGGGAGAGGGAGAAGCAGTCTCCCCGCCGAGTAGGGAACCTGATGCAGGGCTGGAGCCCAATGTGGTCTTCGATCCAAAGACCCGAGGATCATGACCTGAGCTGAAGGCAGACGCTTAAGCAACTGGACGATCCAGGGGCCCCATCCAGCTATTTTTAATAATGAGAGTGAAATCCCAAGAGTAGACTTACTGAGTCACAGAGTATGACAAAGCCTTATTTCTTAATAACAAGTAATTTTTTCTCTGATTTTAAGAATATGAAGCATGTGAATGGCTCAGTCGATTAAGCATATGCCTTCAACTTAGGTCATGATCCTGGGGTCCTGGGATTAAGTCCCATATTGGGCTTCCCTGCTCAGTGAGGAGCCTGCTTCTCCGTCTCCCTCTGCCTGCTGTTCCCCGTGTTTGCGTGCACTCTTTCTCTCAAATAAATAAATAAAATCTTCCAAAAAAAAAAAAAAGAAAGAACAGCACCCTGTTTATGGGGCACCTGGGTGGCTCAGTCACTTAAGCATCCAACTATTCGTTTAGGCTAAGGTCATGCTCTCGGGGTTGTGAGATCAAGCGGGGCTCCGTGCTGGGCATGGAGCCTGCTTAAGAGTCTCTCTTTCTCCTTCTCCCTCTGCCCCTCCCCCTTCCCTCCCTAAAAAAAAAAGAAAGAAAGAAAAGAATAACACCTGTTTCATTAAGAGATTTTGGAGAATGCAAAGAAGAAAACAAAACATCTAAAATTCCACCAACCAGAGAGAACTTCTATTGACATTTGGTATTTTCCTTATGTGCATATTTTACATACAATTTGTTCATTCATTCAGGAAATACTTACTACACATCTATAGTCAGGTGCTATTCTAGGTGTTAGGGGTACTGCAGAGAACAAAAACAACAAATCCTTTTTTTGTGAAAGTTAGCACATAGTAAAAAAACATAGTATGTTAGATGACATTAAGTGCTATAAAGTACGAATGGAACAGGGATAGGGAAAGATAGGAAGTGGGCGCAGTTTTAAATAGGGTGTAGTGGGTTGAAACTTGAGTGAAGACCTAAAGGGAATGAGAGAGTGGGCTATGTAGGTATCTAGGGGCAAGCTTTCCAGGCAGAGAGAACAGCCATGTGCAGAAACCCTCAGGCAAGATTATGCTTAGATGTTGGAGAAATAGCAAGGAGGCCACTGATACAAGAGTAGGCAAAAGAGAGCTGAGGTCAGAGAGGTAGGAGTGCCAGATCCTGTGATTCCTTGCCTTTCCTTTACAGAAAGACTTTTGCTCTTTTTACTCTGAATGAGGTGATGGGAAGACATTGGAGAATTTTGAGCAGAAGAGTAACTGATAAGAATCTGGAAGAGAAATTGATGATGCAGAACAGCAGGGGGAATTACTGGAGCCGTGTCCTTGGATAGATGAGAGGAGATGGGATCGAGTGTCTAAGTGGATGGGGTTGGTCTTTGCTAGGAGCTCAGAAAATGAATCCTTAATAAAAGGAGAGAAGATAGGATGCATGTCGTCAGGGAAGAGATCATGAGATTATATGGAGATTCCGTTCTGGTGGTTTCTCTGTTTTTAGTGTAATAGAAAGTTGTACCAGCAACTAAGAGTGAGGGGATGCAGAAGGAGGTAGGAGATGACCATTTAAGAGAACGAGTAATCAGCCTGGTGAGATTCTGGTTGGGTGCCAGGATAGGAGCAAAGGCCTCCATGTGCTAAATTCAGTGATTGGGCTTTTTCGACTATATCAGCTGTACAGGTGCCGGCTTAAAATAGGTGCTGAGTTAACTTTAACCAGGTTTGCAAGTATGGTGCAGTGGAAGAGAAGCAAGGTTGTTGAGGGGTTGCAGAGAGATTATACGTCTCACAGGGTTAAAGGATTGTTGGAGATGGAGCACAGGAGGGAGTGAGCTGAAAGCCTAGCTGTGATCACCAGCCTGATGTGCTTGAAACGGAGATTATGGAGGAATTGTAATCACTGGTAATGACAGGTTCCAGGGTATGGCCCTGGCTGGGAGTGAATGATCAGGGTAAGCATTGAGGAGCAAAAATCAGGGAACTAGAAGCCAAGATACTGCAATGGTCCTCTTGCTAAATATTGAAACCATTTGGAATTATAGCAGGATAGAGTGACAGTGAGCCGGGAGCGAGAAATCTTTAAGTAATGCTAGTGCTGCCGAGTCTAGCAGGTAACTACAACAAGAAGAGGGAGTGAAATGTAATGACCATAGACTGAAAATTGGGAGGACTTAGGGAGGAGGGAGTGGGAATGGTCTAGAAAGTACCAAGATGAGCACAGACACCTGGCACACTCTTGGGCCTAATGACCGGACCCCATTCGGGAGGGAAAACAGCTACTACTCTAGAAAGTTGGAAGTGGAAGTCACATCCCTAGAGGAGATCTGTGTTAGCGCAAGAACAAGAGGGTGAAGGGAATGTTCAGAACAGAGGGGAGCGGGGAGGGAATTCTGCACATGACTCACTGGAAGGAGTCCAGAGGCTGTGGTGCAAAAGATAGAAATTGGAAGGGAATGGGCGATGAGCTAGCAAGGAGTGCGTTCGGAGCCCTGTGGAAGTCCGCTGGGAGGAGCTGCTCTGCTTCCGTGAACAGGGAGAGAGAGGGTGTGTGATGAGACTGGTTCTGAAAGGCAGGACAGTGTCTGGCCGGAAACCCAAACAGTGTGCGTGTCTGTGTGTAGACCCGCAAACATACATACAGTGTTGGTAATATGGGTGCATTGAGTAACTTTGCTTTATTGTGAAGGGAATAGCTCTTCATTCCAGAAATTTTGACAAGTGTAGAAATAAAATCAGAATGGCCAGTAACTACCACCCAAAGATAATTATACTACGAACAGGATGATTTGGCGCATTGCCTTTCTGTTGGGTATTAGTGTGTGTGTTTTATTCAGTTACATTTACTGCTTTTCCTAGTTACACAACTAATATATATTCTGTGGGGCAAAGCATGAGACGTACAGAAAAAATATAAAACAAGGTGAAAGTGTTTGACACACACCAAAAAGAAAACTCAGTATTATTTTAATGTGCATTTCTTTAATCCCATATGAAGATTAATGGTTTCAAGGATTACATTGTAAGTAGATTTTTACAGTGTTTAACTCCTCCCCTGCAGGCTCCCGAGTCATATAAGAACGTGACAGACGTGGTGAACACCTGCCACGATGCTGGAATCAGCAAGAAGGCCATTAAGCTGAGACCGATTGCCGTGATCAAAGGATAGAACGCTGACCGCAGCCGCCAACGCCACTGCCCCTCATGGTTTGGAGGTGGACTGAAACGCTCCTCACACATCAGACTCCAGACCCGACAGGCTCCCGAGTGCACAGCTGTCACCGCCCGTTCCCGAGTGGCTGGCGGACGGCTGCTGCCCTCGAGAGCCGGGGCTGTAACATTACCTTCCGTGAGGAGCCCCCCTGCCCTCCCTGATTGTCCCACAGGTTTTAGTATTGGGGGTGGGGATAGGTCAAGATACTGCCTAACTCAGTCGTAGAAGTCTGTAGCCCTCAGAATGAAGTTCTTTACAGCAAGTCCTGTTTATATTCTGAGAGGTGTCATGAAGAGCGTTCTAGTAAATACGGTTTTAAAATGTTTCCTTTCCCTTCTCCTTTTGTCAGTTTGTCCATTCATCCACCCATCCATCCCCTTCGCCTGAACCCAGCAAAACCCTAACCACCACTCTGACTTGGAAAGTACCCGTGGAGTCCTATCCGGATGTTCGATGAATGGATGATGGGACACATTGAGGAGGGAACGTGTATGAAGGTGTAGGAATAGGGGCTCAAAAGTAATTTTTCATAGACTTACTACTTTGTTCATCCTGAATGTGAGGCAGAGTTTTGCCTTACCTGCACATGGGGCTGTTGGGACCTATCATTAGGTACGCCTGGTCTGGGAAACGGCTGTGGGGTGAGGTCTTGCACAGCAGTGGCGGAGAACCTGCCCAGAATACCGAGCATCTTTATGTTTGTGATTGAATGATTACAAAAACGTTACGTGACCACAGCTGTCATGTGAACAGTTCTGTTGGCCGGGTTGACTGGTGCCATCTAATCAGATTTTGTGTTCTGTACTGTGACACCTGCAGATGTTGAAGTGACAGGTTACTAAGGCCTTTGTTGGGTCCAAACAGCCAGTAAAATGGAAAAATCTAATAAAGTTGCAATACGTTGTCTTATCTTACGTAATTGTTTATTTCTTAGGACAGTTAGTATTTGTGCTTGATTGACTTTGGTTAGTGTTGCTGTTGCCTGATTTTCTCCCAGGTTGCTTTCAGTGACTCACTCTAAAATACTCTTTCCTAAAACTTATCCTTCAACTTACAATAAAAACCCTCCTTAGAGTATCTTCTAGATGTTGCCGTTTGGAAGGCTGGGGAAGAGACTTCCCCTGAAAAATGTCTGATATGAATTAGCACAGTATGTCTTTACTCTGAGCATCCAGTCGCCTAAATAGTTTGATGGTAGAGTTTGAACATACCCAGCAAATCAGTTAGGACTCGTAACGTAATAATTACAGACTCCGTATGCCTTCAGACTGGACCGGCCGCTGCCCTGCACACAAGATTTCAGGATGCAAGTTACCGGTGAACTCTGGAGGGCACCTCAAGATGAGGAGCAGGCTTCTGGCGGGCGCTGGGTCCTCCAGGGGTGAGCAGCGTTGGAGCGTAGACTCCCCCTGACCCCCCGACGTAGACTCCCCTTGCTTAATGACGTGTCATTCGAAACGAATTCAAAGCAAGGTCCCCTCCCCAAACTAACTGATGTCAGTGTAAGAAATGCTGTGCATCATCTTAAATCCATATGTCGAGTTTTATTAGAAGCTTTGAAGGTTACTCCGGGGAGGTATGAGGAGGAGGGGATACAAAGAGGATGGTTCACGTGGGGGCGTGTCTCCTCCTCGACCTCTCCTTGTATGTGCATTTGCAGTGAGCTCGGCCCTATAAATGGCCATAGGAAGTAATGGTTAACATTTGAGTTCAAAAAGGAAGGTACAAATGTTGTTTTTCTTTCTCTGGAAAGAAAAATGTCTCATTTGTCCCAAATGTCTCAAATGTCCCATTTGAGACAGACAGCCACTTAACAATAAATGGTCAGATGAAGCGGACATCAGCAGCTTAATGCCCCGAGTACCAGTGCCCTCGGCCCGTGCACACACGCACAGCTAGAGCACCCTTCCCATAAGGCCCCATCTGGCTCTTTCAGGCATAAAGAGGAGTCTTTAACGCTGCACATCTTGGTCCCTTTTTAGGGCCTCTAAAGTCAGTCCATTTATAAGTAATATTCTCAGAACCTCACACTGATGATGGACTGTATCATCCCTGTCTTCAGCAGAGGGATGGGAAAACCAGTTGATGAGATGTAAGCAAAATAGGAAGAATCACTCATTTTCTAATTTGATAACTTTCCTGGAACAGCAAGGAAATGATTTAAATACCGAATTAAGTCTTGCAAATCCCACTGTTAACTCCAAATTATACTTCATATAACCTTCAAAAACTTAAACACAGAATAACTGAAAAAAAAAAATAACTGAATTGTTTTTCTGCTTGAGACTGCTAGTCTTCTTATATTCATTATAAAGTTTTTCTGTCTCCCATTTCTGAAAATTCCCTCCAGGCTTCACCTGTGTTGCTGAGAAATGGACCATTCCTTGTGCTTGGGATTCCAACACACAACCTACACCAGCTCATTCTATACTTATTTCTTACATCCTTATGTTTGCATGTGCTCTAGTGCTTGACTGTGGGATTTTTATATCCAAAGCTTGATTTGTGGGCATCTGGATTTGCTGATGATGGCGGTGCTATTAATTATCAACCAGGCATGTTGGCGTATGCCAAGTCGTCTGAATCGATCCGGATCTGTAGAAGCTCTTGCCCTAGAACTAGTATCTGATGTTGGAAACGCCAGGATCCAAGGAGAGGACAATGGTATGGGGGAAGGGGATGTCATAGAGAAGTGAGTGGCGATTTAAGTTGCAGCTTGGGAACAGGTAGTGAATAAACAAAGTGCCAAGAATGTAGTAGGTGCTTAACATTAAAAATCACCATTCCTGCTCCTGCTCTGTGGTTTACCCAGTGTTTTTATACCCAGTTTGAGTTCTTACTGGGTGCGGAGGGAAGGAAGATGATGTGACCCGTTCACCAGAGTTTAATGAGGTTGGCAAAGTAGGTATTATCTCCTCATAACCAATTAGAATACAGCCTCAGAGAGACCCAGCAGCTAGCCCAAGGGCACCCAACTAATGACACAGCACAGAGAACTAGGTCTTCTGGCTATCAAGTTTAATGCTGTTTTCCTGATGTAACAATCATGTGCTTCTTTTCCTCTTCAGTACAAGAACCAGCCAAGTCCAGTCTGGAACTTTCAATGCCCGGAGCCCTCACCAAAATTTCTTTTAAATGGGATTACTTGGCCTTGCTGAGCCAGGCCAGATTCTGACCACCATGAAGGATTCTGGGATGAACTGTAAAGATTTCACTCTGCTTAATGAATGTGCGTAAACCAGGTCTCTCCTTTTGCCTTGTTTTATCGTCCACAAATCAGTAAATTACAGGTAGCCCTCAAAACCCCAGGGACCTCCAGGGCCTCAGCACCCTGGAACCGTTTGCCGACTTGTGGCGTGTTAGCTTGAGCAGCTTTTCTGAACTTCGCCTCAGCTCCGTTGCTACACATTTCTTTCCCAGAGTGGGACAAAAACTGGAGACTCAGGCACCAAGACCCTTGGCCGGGTCGCTGGTGTAAGGATACCCTTTACTCAGGCTCCAAATCCATGTTTTACTGATCAAGTATTTTATTCTTACTGTGGGCAGAGTACTGTTCTCAGTCTTAATGAAGTTCACACAGATAAAGTCATTGGCCACCTTCAAGAACTTAAGAGTCTACTTGAGGATGTGGAACAGAAGTGCGTATGTTTAAAACGAAAGCTGCTGAAAACAACTGAGGTGTCGACTGATATGCCCAAAGAATACGTGCTTTAGGGAAAAGACACTGTATTCTGGCCTATCTTCCATCGCAGCCAAGCTCCTTCAGAGGGATGCCTTCCCCCTAAGCCTATGCTTCCTCAGCTCCCATCCCATCCTCGATTCTCCTTAATCCTGGCCTGTGCTGTTACCATCCCAATGAAACTACTCACCAAAGTCACCACTTTGTAGTTGCTAATTAGATGGACCAGTTTAGCTTTTATTTCCCTTCTGCAGTATTTGAGGCTATTAACCACTCTTGGCACACTCCTTAAAATGTTTTCACTGGGCCAGACCTTGGCCCTCTTCTCACTGTGCCCATTCATCACGGCTCATTTTCACCCATTTCCGTGACTCCCACCATCACCTATGGCTGGCGACTCCACGTTCATCTCCAACCCACATCCTCTGGACATTTCTACCTAAGGATCCATAAACATGTCAAACTCAGTCATCACCTTTCCTCCTTTAAAATCTCTTCTTGGTCTCAGGAAAGACACTACTACCCACTGACCATCTAAGCCAGAAATTCATGTCCTCTTGGATTCCTGCCTCTTTCTCACCCTCACATGAGTGTTGTCAGTTCTGACTCCTGGGTATCTCGAAGATGCTTCTCCTTGTTCTCTGTGCCTGCATCACTTACCTGTTCAGATCCTTATCTGCCATCTCTCAGACTGTGGCAGGTGTCTCCTTAGCCGATATCCTGCTCCACGTAAGTCCTCTGTCTTCCTGGTGATGGAACCCATGTACCTCGTAGACAACCATTCCACCCCTATTCTCCGTTCACGGGGTTGGGGTGAACCGACTCCACCCCTAGAGCCAGACCTGGGCACTCTGCATCACTTCCTCCACCTCAGGCCCCTGCCCTGGAAACTGCTTGAGGAATTGCCACCTGATCCAGTTAGAATAAAAGCTAATCCAGGGAGTTTTTCCGTATTACCTGAAAACAGGGCGCTCTCTTGCCCCTGGTGTTGCTAAGGATACAACGTAAGCCTGGACTTGTTGGCAGCCATCTTGCCACATGAGCAAACTTGCCTGAGAATGGAGCCCGAGTAAAGGAAAGCAGAGCTAAGAGAGAGAAACGCAGGAGAGTCCCTGTGATTTCAGATTTGAATTCCTGGACTCATCTATGGGTGGAAGCAGGATATCCTTGAATTTCCCAGTTATGTAAGGAAATTTTTTATTTACCCCTAAGTCAGTTTGAGTTGAATTTTCTTCCAAACAAAAGATTCGTAGCTTGTATGGTGGTAAGACGATGGAAGTCTAGAAAGAGGAGTTGACAGTGAATCCAGGATTCCGTGCCTGGGGTACTGAATACAGGTGGTTCCCCTCTCAGGAACCAGGAAGTGCTGGGGAAAACTGGCTTCTGGAGGGCTGTGAGGAGTTAGCCCCATTGAACTGAAGGGGCTACAGGACATTAAGGTGGCAGCTGACTTTGTATTACAGGAGCTCAGAAGAGAGACACTGAACAGATGATTAGATTTCAGAAAAGAAGAGATTTGCGAGAGAACCAGGTTAGGGTGAGGCAAGGGCTGAGGGTGCAGCTCTGCTTATTATGAGAGGTAGAACTATCTCTGCCTTGGTGGCACACTCCCAGCCCATCAGCACTTCCTGAGAACCACAAAGAACCAGGCTCTGTCCTGAATGCGGGGGCTGATGACCGGGTCCCTGCCCTCAAGGCTCACGGTCTGCTGGGACCAAGCAGAAACAGATGGATAGGCTATTATCAACCAATGTGGGCACAGAAATGGGAGCAGGTTTCTCCATTAACCTCATCCAGTACTGCAGAGCAAAGGAGCTCTGAGAAAGTTCCATGGGACTTAGAGACCAGCAAACCACTAGTGCAGTTTCAATAGAATATTTGGCCAAGTGGCTATTTTAATAGGGAAGCAGCAGCTACCATGACATAACATTTACTGTGTACCATGCACTGGCCTCAGCCTTTCGCCCATCGTGACTCACTTTAACCTCAGAACAGTTCTCTGAAGTCGATACTATTATTTCCATTTTTCACACTATTCTCGTTTTATTACTCATTTGCCCTAGGAGAGTAAATAGTCTACCAAACTTTTGCAAGAGCACGTGTTTTAAAGGTCCTCAAAGTCATGTTTATGTGATTCTCAAATGATTTACGCCCTTAACAGATTTCATGTCAGTACCAACCGACTGAAAACCCCCCAGGAAGCTTACCTTGCCAAATGCAGTTTCAACTAAAGAATGCTCCTTGAATATTTGTACTCCCCTATTTCTTTTTTTTTTTAATAGAAGTATAATTGATGTACAAATCTTATTAGTGTCAGGGGGTGCCTGGGTGGCTCAGTTGGTTAAGCAACTGCCTTGCTGCAGGGTCCTGGGATCAAGCCCCATGTCAGGCTCCTTACTCAGCAGGGAACATGCTTCTCCCTCTTCCTCTGCCTGCTGCTCTGCCTACTTGTGCTCTCTCGCTTTCTGTTAAATAAGTAAAATGAAATTTTAAAAAACTAGCCAAATCCTATTGGTGCCAGGTGTACATTAGTGATTCAATATTTCTAGACATAGCGAAATGACCCCAATAAGTCTAGTTACCATCTGTCACCTTACAAAGCTATTGCACTATATTTTTAATTGCAGTATAGTTGACATACAGTATTATATTAGTTTCACGTGTTCAACATAGTGGTTGGTTCAACGGTCATCTACATTTAGACATTGTGCTGTGCTCAGCGCCATCAATGTAGCCGCCATCAAAGTATCCACCATCTGTCACCATACAAAGTTGTTACAATATTACTGACTATATTCCATCTGGTTACTTCTCCCCGAGACTTACTTATTTCTGACTGGAAGTTTGTACTTCTCTTTGTTTTGTCTCCCCCAGAAGAACGTGGGCACCTGAGAGCAGGACGGTGCCTGCCTGCTTCGCCGTGTCTGCTCTGTGGGAGCCGTCTTCGGGTCCTGGGAGAACAAAGGAGACCGGATCCCTTCTCTCAAAGAGGAAACAGGTTTAAATGGTGGTCTTCGTGTGTACCTGGAAACAGGATAAACGAGAAGTCAAAAATTACAGGAACTCCATAAAATGGAGTTACATAAGACTCCATTTGGGACAGCCCATCATCCAGCCCAGAAACCTCAAGTAACTTGTCCAAGCCTCACCCAGCAAGTTGCTGGAGGCCAGAAGGAAGGGCTCTCACTTTTGGTTGAGAGCTTTTCCTACATCTCACATTGTCTTGCAGTTAGAAACAACAACAACAACATTCCTAGTCTCGCCTACAGGAAGCTTCCAGCAAATATTGGGTAAAGTGAGATAAAGGGAAATGAATGCCACACAGCAATTCACAGCGCACATGCTCCAGCCTTCCAGGAAAGGGAGAGCAAGATTATCTTGGGTGTGACGTGGCTGGAACAACACCGGATTTTCCACCTTAACTGAAGGACACTAACCGCTGCCAGCCTGGGGGGCGGGGAGGGAGGACACTGAAGGAGGCAGGACCGTCCCATGATTCCACTACAGGTCTTCCCATCCCAGGGGCTGCCCCGGGGCTGTGCAGCTCCGTTCAGAAGACCTGGGACGCAGCAGGAATTAACACCTGCCTCCTCGCTGCCCAAAAGGCAACACCTTTTTGTATCTCAGTAAGTTCTACAACCACTTGAACTGGAAATTCCACTCGGATACTCAAGGACTCAGACACCAAAGGGTCTAGCTGCTGGGCATGAGAATCCTCCCTTACAGTCCTAACGGCTAACATTCACTGAGCATTTCCCATAAGCTGGGGATTGTTTCAGGGTGGAAGTCTTTCAGATAGCAAGAGGGCTAAAGCCACTCCAAGCTACCCAGTGATAAGAAATCTGAAAAACAACTGATCTGAAAGAATCTCAAGGAATTCCTTGAGGTGTTAGTTGGAGTCCTTAAACTTTCAGAGGTCAGGAAGCTTCACTGAGAATCTGATGAAAGCCAGACTAGACTCCCCAGAAAAATGGACAATACACAAAAGTTTCCATGTCATTTGTGGGGTTTTAATCCCTGTGAAGTTGTGTGTGTGTGTGTGTGTGTGTATGTGAGAGAGAGAGAGAGAAAGAGGAGAGAGAAATCTTGTGCCAGAAAATAATGAAATGCTCAGTGAATGATGGGACATGTCAAAAGAACCAGCTTAAAGGACTCCTCCCGTCCTCCAGTCAAATTAGAAACAAGTTCAATAATTAAGAACATTTGTCGAAAATAATAAAATTAATAGGTTATAACCAACTGGAATTAGTACAAACTTATAAAAATAAACAAGTAGGAGAGTAAGGAAAGCTCCCCTATTTTTTTTTAAGTAGGCTCCACACCTATTATGGAGCCCATCATGGGGCTTGAACTTGCAACCCTGAGATCAAGGCCTGAGCTGAGATCAACAGTTGGATACTTAACAGACTGAGCCACCCAGATGCCCCAAGGAAGCCCTTCTTTTTCAAGAATGCCAACTAATAACTAACGGAAATAGAGAATCAACATTCGGCAACCACTGTGGAGGTGACTGGGACAGGTGGGAGTTATCAGTGAATGTCAACGCTAGTTGGTGGGAGTCTGATGAAGAACAAGAATATTGGCATAATATTGGACTATGTCTCTCTCCCCAAATACTAATTAATTATGAAGGGGAAAGTGGTGAATTTAAGGTAGAGAAACCAGGCAAACACCAACATAAGTAGGTGGTCATGGTTAACACGGCCAATGATGGAACAAGAGACGTCTCCTGGTGTGAGGCACTGGGAAGGGCACAGCACCATCTCTGAAAGGCTCTGTCAGCACTGCATGGCCAGAGTCTGGCCATGAGCAGACATCGGATGGACTCAGGTTGAGGGTCCTCCTACAGAATGAAGGTATGAACCCTCAAAACTGTCATGGGAATGAAAGTCAGGGAAAGGCTGACAAACTGTTCCAGACTGAAGAAGTCTAAATAACATGACAACTAAAGGCAATGTATGTATATTCCTGGATAGGATCCTGGACCAAAAAAGGAAAAACTGACATCGTCGAGACAGTCATGAAATTTGAACAGAAAATCTGTAAATTGGTCAGTAGTGATGGATAAATGTTGATTCTTGATCTGGTGTTTGTGCATGTTAGTATCCTTGTGTGGTGTGTGATTTACAATAAGAAATACGTATTTGGTCTCCATCCTGGTTTCTGGCATAAAGCTCGTAAAACCTTTGGAGTTTCCTGAGATAAGAGTGATAGAGGTGTCTGTTATTCATAACAGACCCCTTTCAACCACACCTGAGTGCATGATAAGGAGGGAACTTTGGAAACCCCCTAAAGATGGGGAATGGTTGCCTGGGGAAAAAATTAGAGGGTTGTAACTTTCAGCCCCACCTCCGATCTCTGGGAGCGGAGCGGAGAAGAGCTGGAGATTGACTTCAATCACCAAGACTGATGATTTCATCAATCATGTCTGTGTTATGAAGCCTCCATAAAAACTCAAAAGGACAGGGTTCAGAGAGCTTCCAGGTTGGTGGACCAATTTGCAACCACATGCAAGGAGCGGGGTGTACCCCAACTCCGACGGGCACTTCTGTGTTCAGGACCCTTCCAGACCTCCCTGAATTTTTTCTTCTGGCTCTTCATTTGTATCCTTTAACATCCTTTGTAATAAAACAGCAATCTAATCAGTAAACTAGTTTCCGGAGTGCTGTGAACCACTCTAGCAAATCCATTGAACCAGAGGAGAGAGTTCCTCCTCGGAAGGGGGCGGAGCGTGATTTACCGCCAGAAAGCCAGATTGATGTGGGAAACAAAGGCAGAAGGAAATGTAGATTAAATGAAATGTCCTTATAACCTGCAGCCCATTGGCAAATACTTGAGATGGGTGGATCATAGTACTCCTCCAGGATCCTGAGTCTCCTTTAGCATATGAAAGTCCTCTTGGAACTTTCCTTATCTTTGGCACCCCCCCTCCCCAAGGTGTATAATCACTTGCTCCTCACAATACCAGGGCAGCAGGCAGCAGTGACAACCATGGTTCTTTCTGCCCACAGGTCCCGTCCCCATGCTTTAATAAAACCACCTTTTTGCACCAAAGACGTCTCAAGAATACTGTCTTGGTCGTCGGCTCCGGACCCCACCAACCTCACCAACACTCCAAAAAAAACTACATCAAGAATGACAGGTAACAATTGGGACTTGCTGTTGACGTCGGCATTGGGGGCAGTCCTGTGGGACTGAGGCCACCTCCAGGTAGATTGTGTCAAAATTGAGTTAGATCGTAGGACACCTGTTAGTGTCCACTGGGAATTGGAGAATTGCTTGGCAGTGTGGATAAAATACACATCAGATCTTCGTTTGGGAAATATACATACTGGAGTGCTGAAGGCTGATGGGACATCATGTTTGAAGATTCCAAAAATGACAAATGATTATTAGTACTTAATTAGAGTGAGCAAAGGAACGAGTGCAGTAAAATATGAACACCTGGGGGATGTGGGTGAATGGGGAGATCAGAGAATATGGGACTTCTCTGTACTGTTTTGGCAATGTTAATGTAAGTTTGAAATCATTTGAAAATAGTTTGTTTCAAGGGCACCTGGGTGGCTCAGTCGGTTAGGCGGTTGACTCTTGACTTGGGCTCAGGTCATGATCTCAGGGTCGTGATCAAGCCTCGAATCAGGCTCCATGCTAGGCATGGAGCCTATGCTTAAGATTCTCTCCCTCCATCTCCCTCTGCTCCTCCCCCATCCCTGTCTAAAAATAATTAATTAATTAATTAATTAATTAAAAGGTGGTTTCAAAACAAAGAAAGACATATAAAAGTATTTGCAGCAGGTCAATTACCAACACGGCCACAGAAATTTCTCCTATCCTAGACACCACTTTGCAGTCTCTCCCATCAAGAGGTGGAGTCTGTTTTCCTTCTCCCAATCTGCACTGGCTTCGTGACCTGCTTGGCCCAAAGAATGCAGACATTGTGTGACTCCTGAGCCTTGGCCCCCAAAGGCTGGCAACCTCCATTCTTGTCCTCTTGCTGCTCTGAAATCATCATAGAAAGAAGCCCAGGCCTCCTAGGGGATGAAGGACCACACTGAGCGAGGCCACGTTGGGCCATTCAGCAATTCTAGCCGCATTCTCACAGCAACTGCAGGCCTCTGCGAGAGCAGCAGATGAACCTCCCAGGCAATCTCACAGTCTCAATTGTGAGAAATAACACATTGCTATGGGTGTTACGTTTGGAATGGCTTACTATACAACATGAGAAAAGCTAGCATGTTACTACTTCTAGCATTCTACTTAAGAATGTAATCAACCAGGGACGCCTGAGTGGCTCGGTCGGTTAAGCCACTGCCTTCAGCTCAGGTCATGATCCCAGGGTCCTGGGATCGAGTCCCACATTGGGCTCCTTGCTCAGCGGGGAGCCTGCTCCTTCTGCCTGCTCTGCCTGCCACTCCGCCTGCTTGGGCTCTCTCTCTCTGACAAATAAATAAATAAAATCTTAAAAAAAAAAAAAGAATTTAATCAACTGACTTTACACTGAAGAGAATTTCCCCCAGACTGGATAGAGTAGCTGCATTTCTCTGCAAAGCTATCTCTATCTTCCAGAGAACTGATGTGCAGAGGGGTAGCAATGACAGCACTTTCTAGTTTGCAGGAATCTTTGACTTACGTAGCCTCGTTTGCCCTTTACCACAACCCTAGGAGAGGGAACAGGCGTTACTGTCCTTAATTTTACAGACGAGGAAATAGGTTGAGAAAGGAAATGTCTCCTGCCCAAGGAAAACGCAGCCAATAAGCTCTGAAGCTAGGGCTGGAATCCACGTTCTTTCTGCTTTGTCAAGGTGCAGCTGAAGTCTAGGGGCTTCTGTAGAGAACGCTTTGCTCTCCTTCAAGTCTCAGACTGATAAGATACCAGGAGGTATTCTGACGTCGTGCCTCAGGGCTTGGTTTGCCATGAATGTGAACGGGGTTGACTGCAATCCCCTAATCAACCAGGACCCCAAATACACTTTATTCTGCTTGTCCCTCATTCTTTTCTAACACGGATATTCAGCTGTGTGGTGACTGTGGGTCCCGGACAAGACGAGCTCACTGAACGTCAGTCTTCACATACGCTGCTGTGATTCCGAGTCCGCCAGTCGTTCGAATCTGCTCAGCGCTGCTTCAGAACTGTGCGAGAAGAGGTGTTGAGTGCCCGTAAGGTTGAAGAGTAGTGGAATTACAAAAATCTCTGCTTTATTTTTCTGCTTAGCCACCATCACCCCCCGAAACATATACGTATGCTTGTTTGTTGACTCTCTCCCTCTTCCTAAACTTAAGCTCCACGCAGACAACCAATAGTTGCTGCTTGATGAATGGATGGAAAAAGACCAACCAGACACGGTTTGCTCCCACTGATCTGTGTATGTTACTTAGCCTCTCTGAGCCTCAGTTCTTCTTTAAAATGGAAGTGACATATAATACATACCTCGCAGGAGAGCTGTGATCAGATGAGAATACTACCTAGAAAGGATTAGCCTGCCAGCCGGCAGGCTCTCAGGAAATGTTAGCTGGTGGGGAATTTCTGTCATTGGAGCTCTTTCAGGAGAGACGAGATCCGCTTCTATACTGCACAATTTCATCCTTCACTTCGCTGAAACCCCCACGGGTGCGTCAGGTCAATTTTCAAGGCTCTTTCTAGTCCTATGACTGTGAGATAGGATTCCTCCTTCAGAGATGTATCCCCCCCCCCCCCACTGTCAGGGAAATGAGAAACATCTTCAGGAGTGGCCCCCTCGAGGCTTGCTCTGTAGGCAAAAACCAGTTTGGAGAGTTTTATCGTCTGGACACACTTCCTTCTGCAGCATGTGTGGTTTCTTTTTGGCCATGGTTAATGGCAGTGAGTAACCCAACATGAAAAGGCTGCTGACAGGTTTGCACCAAAGGACGAAGCTTAGTAACTACGGAAGGATTAAAAACCCATCTCACCACCCAGGGAGCCTGCGAGTAGCGCGCACGCGTGCACACACACACTCTCACACACACACACAGACACACACAACATGACGATGAGAATCAACGAGCTGGAAACGGTTCCCTGGTTTCTTGGGCCAATAAGGAGGAGATCAGGTCCTTCTAGGACATCTGCTCTCCCCCAGCGGTCTGTCCACCTGACAAGGAGAGGACAGGGGTGGTGGTACTGATAGAGAAGGGTCCAGAGAGCTCACCCAGAATAGAGTTTGCCTTTTTAGTGACCACTCTGCAGAGAAGGATTCCATCAGGCCACATTCCCATCAAAAGTCTCGTTGTCTGGGCAACAAGTTTGCTTGGGTTGCTAAATGGATTGCCACCCATTTTTGGAGATGACGATGATAACTTTGGGGGCTTTGAAGCACACCTTTGTCTAGGTGTTCAAAGCTTTGTTGTTGTCTAGGTTCAAAGCTTTTCGCAGGGCACCAGCTGAACCCTTGGTTGGCTTGTTATAGCTGGGTAACCCTGACTCATCCTATGAAATACTTTCCTTGGCCTTGCAGGACTTTGCTCTCAAATTCCACTGAGAATTGTAATCCCTGGAGTCAAGAGGATGAGAGTTCAGTTCCGGTGTCCAGGGTTGATGTGATGTTACCCACAGATCAAAAACTATTGACAAAGGAGCAGATGTCATCTGTCCACATCTGGATGACTGAAGGGCATCCCATTTCTACGCTCCAAGCCCTGTTCCTTTTCCCTAGGCTGCTTTCTTCTCCTTCCCCCGTCCCAGAAACTCCACAAAGGGAAGGAAATAAGGTACCATTTTCTCTTTCTCTCCAGACCTTGATCCACCGCATTTCCTCTACACTGGTTCCTCTGCTGAAATTTTTCTACATAAGAACAGTATCTTCTTTTGACCTTAGAAGCCACAGATAAAAGGAAATTAATAAGTAATTGAGCATCTATTCTTTGCTGCCAGACTCTTGGGTAACATGTTGTATATATTAGCATTATTTCATATACTAAATGCTGATGAACTTTCCAGAGTTACATATGGTCACAAAATGATAAAATAGAAAATAAATACAAATATCATTTTTAAAAAGATTTTATTTGTTTATTTGACAGAGAGAGTGAGAGAAGGAACACAAACAGGGGGAGTGGGAGAGGAAGAAGCAGGCTTCCCACTAAGCAGGGAGCCTGATGTGGGACTTGATCCCAAGACTCTGGGATCTTGACCTGAGCTAAAGGCAGACGATTAATGCCTGAGCCGCCCAGGCACCCCTACAAATATCATTTAAAGTGTGGTGTCATCACAGAGGGTTTAATGCAACTTTTTAACCAACCCATTAAACACTATTAACTGAATGCCTTTGAAGCCAGGCAATACCTAAGGAACAACTCCAAAACAACGCTCTCCTCATGTTCATTGCCATTGTTTACACCTGTTCTATCTTCTTTTTTGTTTTTAATTTTTTTTAAGACTTTATTTATGGGGCGCCTGGGTGGCTCAGTTGGTTAAGCGACTGCCTTCGGCTCAGGTCATGATCCCGGAGTCCCGGGATCGAGTCCCATATCGGACTCCCGGCTCTGCGGGAAGTCTGCTTCTCCCTCTGACCTTCTCCCCTCTCATTCTCAGTCTCTCTCTCTCTAATAAATAAATAAATAATCTTTAAAAAAAAGACTTTATTTATTTGACAGAAGAGAGAGAGATCACAAGTAGGCAGAGGGCAGGCAGAGAGAGAGGGGGAAGCAGGCTCCCCGCTGAGCAGAGAGCCCGATGACAGGCTCAATCCCAGGACGGTGAGATCATGATCTGAGCCAGAGGCAGAGGCTTAACCCACTGAGCCACCCAGGAGCCCCTACACCTACCTGTTCTATCTTCTTCAGGGACTTAAATACCTAGCTTAGTCTCAGCTGGTTCCCTTCCAACCTGCTGCCCTTCCGGTTCCTTCATCTCCCCAGTTCTTAGGCCCTCCCCTCCACTTGACTTTGGCGTCTTCGAAGCCTTGTCACTGACGAGGCTCCGAATCTGCTAGAACTGTTTCTCCCGGAAGACCTCAGGCTCAGACCTGCCTTGGCTATGTTATCTTTTCCTCCACTGGGTTTTCCTTCACATCCTGCCAGCTGTTTTGCTCATTGGCTGTGAAGCATCTTGAAAGGGCGGGCTTCAACCTCACCTCTGCTTTCCCCTCCCACCCCTTTTATGCCCTTACAAATGTTTCCAGCGATCTTTCAGTGGCCGAATCCAATGGATCCCCCTCTCACCTAAACTCCCTGACACTTCTGATTTATACGATGCTATCAGCCACTCCCTCCTCCCTATAAAATGCCGCCTGCTTGTAATTGCCATGATCTCACACCAGCTTGCTTCTCCCTCCTTCTTTGTCCTCTTCACATCCATTTCTTCACCTGCCACTCCTTCTGTGAGGCCTGCCCCAGCTTTCTCGTTCTCGATATTTTTCCCAGGACAGCTCCGCCACTCCTATTACTGCTCAGAGGTGCATGACTCTCCACTCTACAGCTGTCTTTGACATCCCCCCTGACCTCGACATTGGCATTTCCAACTGCTTGCGGACAGAAGTAGCCTATCTGTAATCCAGCATCTCTAACACATGATTTTTACTTTGAAACCTGCTCCTCGTTCCGTGTTCCCGGTTTCAGTTCCCGGTTTCAGTCGATGGGAACTCACTAGAGTGGTCTTTAGCGTCTCCCCTCCCTCTTCCCCCACCCCCGGCTTCTGAGGGCCCACACCTGTCAGTGATATAGCCATATCACCTTCCCAGCCCCGCTCTCCTCCCCGTTTCTGGGCCCCTGCCTGGATGAGACCCTCTCTCCCTCGCTCTTCATTACTGCAATGCCCTGTAGGTTGGCTGCTTCCTGCCACCAGACTGATCCTCAGCCACAACACTGAGCAGTTTACTCTTTCTCTAAACCAATAATAATAATAACAACGACAACAACAACAAATCAATAATCAAGTTTTTCAGCCTGGCTTTCAATGCCTTCTAGAATCTTGTGTCAGCCAGCTTCTAGTCTCCTATTACTCAGCTTCTATTCTCCAAACATAGTTCCTGCCTCTGGGCCCCTGTTCCCCGCCCCCCCACTGGCTCTTCTGCCTGCGGTCCTCATTCCATTTCACCTTCCAAATGCTGCACCTCCGAAAGCCTTTCCTCCTGGTTTTCCACCCGCTTGAAGCTAGAATAACTCCGTCTTTTCTCTGTATCCTGATACCATTTTTCGTTTTGGACATCAGTTACAACACGTATATCTTTTTTCATCACACTGAGGTGAAATAGGTTAATTTTCCCTCCAGATTGGAAGGTTCTTCAAATTCCATTCAACAAAAAAATTATGTAGCTTGCATTTTTTTAACTATTTTTAAAAGATTTTATTTATTTGACAGAGAGAGAGAGAGAGAAAGCATGCAAGCAGGGGGAGCGGCAGAGGGAGACAGAGAGAAGGAGACTCCCTGCTAAATAGGGAGCTGGACTTGGGGCTCGATCCCAGGACCCTGAGATCATGACCTGAGCCACCCGGCCCTGACTTCACCAAATGAGCCACCCAGGCATCCCAGTTTGCATTTTTTTTTTTTTTTTAATGAGGCATTGAAACAGCAACTAGGACTCAAAAAAAAAAAAAAAAAAAAGTAATTCCTGCCCTGAAGTTGGATAGTCTCTAGTGGGAAAAGATGAATAACAGAGCTGCCGTACTATGTGGCAGGAAGCAGGCACGTCTTGTTGACGCTGGTTTCCTCGAGCCCAGGATGGGGCACGTGTTAGCGGAATGGTGTTCTAGAGCTGGAAACGCCTAAAAGATCATGCAATCTAAACTTGAGGTCCTAGCATAGAGGACTGAGACCACAGGAATCAGGAGCCTACCCAAGGTCACCAGGCCTGTGAAAGGCAGTGCTGAACCAAGCCCTACCCAGGGCACGCGCTATCACAGCCCCTCCTCCTTTGCACCCTCGGGGTGGTGTGCCATGGGGTGAGTAGCCATTAGTCAGAGTTAGGAACCACAGGGAATATTCCAAAAAGTGATATAGGATAGTCAATGGCTCAATCTGGGCTAAGCAGCCAAAAAAACTCAGGGAAGATTTTAAATGACAGGTAAATGTTTCTCCTGTCATGGACGCACCATTTCCATAAAGCTCTGCTCACCACATTGTTTCTATGTAACTTTTTGGCCATGTATTTTGTTCTTTCCAAGAGTCAAACTGTCCAATGGTTAATTAATTAAGCATCCATCCACAGGAAAAAGGGAAAATTGAACATTTTAAAAAGTCTCATTCCTGAATTAGTGCTCCTCCTATAAGCCATCCGGAAGATTCCAGAAAAACTGCCTGATTTTTTTTTTTTTTTCCAAAAGGCGTCTCAAAATCATTGCCTTGTTCTCAGTAGGGCTTCAAACAAAACCACATGAAAAATCTCTCAAGGCATTTTTATCCAGAATAAAATTCTTTTAAAAAAATTTTATTTATTTATTTTGGAGGGAAGTGTGGAGCAAGAGGGAGAGGGAGAGAGAGAGAGAATTCCAAGCAGACTCCGTGCTGAGCATGAGGCCCAAGTTCAGGCTCAATCTCATGACCCTGAGATCATGACCTGAGCCAAAATCAAGAGTCAGATAGATGTTTAACCTACAGAGCTGCCCAGGCACCCCTGGAATAAAATTCTCTTTTAAAACGCCCTCTGTCCTTTTCTTTATAAGCCAATCATCTCCACAAGGTATATATTTATTCACACATTTTATACATTTATTTTAGAGAAGTAAATGAAGAAAAAAGTTTTTATTTCATTTTCCTGCGTTTAAAAGCAACCACAGTATATAAACAGAATATACTCTTTCATTGTTATTATTCCTACCGTAGAAAAGAGAACGTCAAGGTGCCGACCATGGCTGGAGCAGAATGAAGGCACTGAGACTGTCATTAACGCTCATGGAAGACCCCTAAAAAGTTTCTCAAGGTTCTCAACAACTTGGTGAATTACCCTCTCCTCCAGCTCAGCCAGAGCGGTATCATGGGGGTTTTCCTCCCCGCCCCCCAACAATAAATACATCTCAGGGAGGCTTGCTTCACTGAAACCTCTACAGGGAATAACAGCCTGCCTGGAGACCAAAACGAATACATGACAGATGTCGGCAAGACTGTAACCAAGGAATGGGCAAGAGAAAGCGTCCATCTTGCTCCTTGAGACCCACCGCCTCTGCCCAGTTCTTAAGAAAAAGTAAAGATTTGTTGTGAATCATGGCAAAGCATTTATCTGTGCTGCCAGAAACACAGAATCCATTAGAACTCATTGTTACAAATATTAGTAATTATATGTCTTAACAGGGATTCAGCTTCCACAGGTCAAGTCATACCTCCTGGAAATTTACAACAGAAGGCAAAATCCCAATACCATGTGGTTACTCTGTCTTCCTTCTAACACACTGAAGAAATCACACGAACTCCACCTAGAGATCATTTTCAACCAGGCTCTCCTTCCCATAGCACTGAGTGATAGTATTTTCTCCGAAGGATGATGACACCACTAATTTACCATTGGATAGTACCTTGCAGATTACCATGGTCTTTCATCTACACTTCTCCTGTGAAACAGCTCCGATGAGGAAACTGAGTTGCTGAGAGATTAAGAAATGTTTGCTCTGTCACTCGGCTAGCAAACAAGGGAGCAAGGGAGGACAGGAAATGAGACCCAGCAAGTCAAACTCAGGACTCTCAGCTCAACTAACCATAGCCACACAAACCTGGGCAAGGCCCTATTTTTTAACCGCAACGTATGTGTTGTACTCACCTCGCGGATGAATGAGAATGAAATAGGACAACGTGTAAAACACACACAACATAAAAGATATTCATTGCATAATAGCTTCCCTCAGTTGACACAGGGTAAGAAGGAGGTACGAAAAAACCTAGCTCATGAGGCCCGTGTGGGGATTAAATCATGCCCTGTAAGGGCTCACTAAGAGTCCTTTTCTCTCCTTGCCCATGTCCTGGCTCGGCTCCCCACCCCCATACCAGGACTGCCTCTGTGGAAAGGTGGATTCAAGATATTGGAAAACAACTTTAGAGAGAGGAATTTTATCTTCATAGGCTGGCAAGCATTTTACTTATCTGCTGAATCTCATACTTCTCTCTAAGACAAAATGGACCCAAATTAAATGTTTTTCCAAGACCAAAAACAAAGCCAAAGTCACCAGATAATTTCAAAATACCTAGAGGCCCTCATGGTGATGAAAACTTGAAAACATACCAATTTCAGAGTCCACTCTGTTCAACCATCGCCACATTTCCTTTTGTTCCTTTTTTTCTTTTTTTAAGCAGGGGTGTCACTTTAATTTAGCCAGAGGTTAGATGAAGTGAGAACTACAGAGGGGTTGGAAAGAAAAGGAAAATGAATAACCAGTGGTCAGAAACGACTGAGAAGTTTTCATACAAATCTGAGTTTTCTTTCAAAGAGATCATGCGCCGTAACACATGTTATTTCCTGAATGCTATGAAGTTTCCAAACGGCCGCTTCTGGATAAAGCCGGTAGTACCAAATAGGGCCGGGTCTTCTCCAGCACCACGGTGCACGTACTCAGCCAAGAGCGGGCGCAGGCAAGGGCAGCAGGCCCTGGCAAATGCGTGTTTGCTCAAGCGTCACTTTAACCCAAAGTGGCGGTGTCAATTAAATTTCAAATACAATTTCCAAAGGAAAGCATGCAGGAAAACGTTCCTCTTGTCCTAAAGGCTGTTATTTATTTGGGAAGTTCTTCTTTGGTTCTGTTAAAGTTAATTCGATATTCATGTACCCACCCTGCGGGCTGTGGGTCATTCCTGTTGTTGTCGCTCTCAGAGTTTTTAGAATACTCGTTTTCAGAGTGAGATGCTCAGAATCCGGTTTTCAGAGTGAGATGCTCAGAATCCGGTACTGTGTACATTTGAGAAGTACGGTGGAAGAGTTTCCGTAATCAGCACCTTCAAGTTTGCACGCGCATAACAAATAAGGGGGGGCCAGGGATGGGGGAAGGGGAGGAGGGCAACCAGAATGTCAAAATACACCTTGTCTCGTAAAACACACATTTCTTGTTCCCAAGATTTAGTCGTGGAGAAAAAAACCGCCCCCAAAATGCAAACCACCCCGGGAGACACTCCTCGGCTGGACTCCTGGGCCGCGGGGGGCGCGCGGGGCCAGCCCGGCGCGGGGCGTTCGCTAGCTGCCCGCCTCCTCCGGCTCGCTGCAGGGCGAAGGCGACGACGAGGCCTTGGACTCGCCGTCGCTGTTGCACTCGGCCGGGCGCGGGGGGCGGGCGCCGGCGGGGCCCTCCGGCCCCCGGGCGTGGCGCTCCAGCAGCTCCTGGAGGTGCCTGATGTAGCCGATGGCGGCGCGGAGCGTCTCCACCTTGCTGAGCCGCCGCTCCGCCAGCTCGCGGGGCAGGTGGGCTCGCAGACGCGCGTAGCCCTCGTTCACGCAGCGCACCCGCTGCCGCTCGCGCTCGTTGCGCCGGCGGAGGAAGGCGGGCTCGAAGGCGCACTCCAGCGGCGGGGGCCGGCAGGGCGGCCTCTCAGCGCAGCCCCCGGGAGTCCGCGCCCAGCACGCGGCGTCCGGACGCCGGGAGACCCTGAGGGGGTCCCTGACAGGGAGGAGGGGCGGGGTCCCCGGCAGGTCCAAGGGCACAGTGCGGAGGTGGAAAGGCAAGGGCAGCAGTCCGGCCGGCTTACGTTTCTCCATCCCTCGCCGAAAAGCCAACAGATCACCCCAGAGACTAATCTCTTACAAGATGAGACTTAAATCTTCGAAGCGAAGATGCTGGTCCATTCAGACAGCCTGGCACGGCCGCTCTGCCTTTAAAGAAGTTTCTGGTTCCAGGACAGGCGTCAGGGAAACTTTGCATGATTCCCTTAATGCATCGCACTCCTCGATCATTTATAAAGATCTAGACGGAGGTGGGTAGTAGGCAAAGATTTAGGACCCCCTAATCCACACTTCAAACCCTGTCTTCCCTTCTGATCTTCTTATTTCAACAGATAACAAAAGGGATGCCTCTCTTCGGTCCCCTAGCCTGGAAATGGGAGCGTATACCAAACAGTAATCTTTCAAAATCACCCAAGCTTTTCAATTACTGTAATCCACCGCTCTGGGTCTTCAAGAGTATAGGAATCTTCCAGGTTTCAAAGAGCCCCTCCCAGGAACCCACAGATGTGGCGGCTGAGCGAAAGTTTACCAGAGGCTTTCTCCTTGAAAATCAAAACTTGACTGCCCTTTGCGGTTTCCGGCGTCCAGGGCTAATGGAAAGAGCTTTCAGACTGTTTGCAAACTTACCCTTGTTCTTCCATTTCTGTGGAGGTGGAGGGAAGACCTCATCAAAGGAAAGACTGCTCCCTTGTGGTTAAAAGATGTGTCAAGCAAAGGTGGACCTCAGGGGACGCTTGAGGGGTTTCTTCTCCAAAACCCAATCTTTTAAAAACCCAATTCGACATTTTTCAAAGAGACAAGGAAAGGAATATACCTTAGCAACAACTGTAAGTGTCCGAGTATTACGCTCAGGCTTGTGTGGAACGCAGGGCCCCCCCCCCCCCCGTGTGTGTGTGTGTGTGTGTGTGTGTGTGTTACTTTTTAAGAGCACATCAAAAGGCTGAACAGTAACAAACACTTTTAGTCAGTTATTTCTTATAGTGCTTACTGTAAACACAGATTCAACACCGCTTCCCAACCTCTCCTAATCCCACCCAGGAAATAAGGCCATTTTTCCATAGTGCAAAAAGTGTATTTCTATTGTATTCTTCTTTTTTGTCTTAAAAACAAAGATGCAATTTATTTTCTCCCTTGGGGGCAGGTGAAGAGCCCCGATTCCAAGAATAAAGGATGATGGCTTTGAAGACCTGTCTTTTTAACATACCACCAAAAAAAAAAAAAAAAAAGAATAATTAATCCATCCGTGTTGATGAAAGGCTTTGAAGATGAAAGTGTCATTAAAAACCCAACAGTGCTGGTTGATGTCAAAAAGTGTGTTATCACACTGAAAATCAGATTTTTTTTGTTCTGCAAACCCAGCACATTAAAGGCAGCTTCTACTTTTAAAAGTCCAACTTAAAGAGGAGAAGCAAAAACCCCCGACACTTATGATCAGACTTTCTGCCTATTCCTCAGGAGCCAAGGTGTCGCCCTGACATGTTTTTTTTGACAAGTGCTATGCTTACCTGTTTATCCGAAATGATCTGCCTGAAGCAACTGGAAAAACACCTCCATCAAGGCAAATAAAATAGAAATAATTATTCCTTTTAGGCATAAGTTAGTCACATTTTAAAAACTCCCTATGAGGCTTGTACCAGCAAACAACCTAATGTGTCACCTTGATTACTCTGTAGAGTTGAGAACAATCCAGAGAAAGCCCTTCTGGTTAGGAGACGAACCCACCAGAGGTCAAAAGACTACTAGACCACAAGGTGCGTTGGGCCATGTTAAGGATTTTGGCCTTTGTTCTAAATGAGCTGTCTTAAGCAGAAAGGTGTCATAGTAAGATTTTGTTTGTCAAAAGCATCACTCTATCTGCAGACTGGAGAGTAGACTGGAGAGGGGGGAAAAGGGAGAACAGATAAGAGATACCATATTTCATCCTCAGATTGGAAAATGTGAAAATGGCTAACATCCAGGGCAGGCAAGAATTTGGGGAAAGGACAGAAGCATAAATGGCTACAAGCTTTTGGGAAAGTAACTTAAAATTAATAGTGTACATCACCTGTCCCTTGACCCAGAGATCCTACACAGATAAATGCACCAGCATGAGTTTATATGTACAACGTTATCTACTGCAGCATTGTTTGTAATGATTTTTAAAAGGAAAAAAAGGAGACAGCCTGAATGCCCATCAATAGAGAGAGGGCTAGTACTTTGAGAATATTATGTTATTACTAAAAATAATGAGTTAGAGCTATATGTAAGAACTTGCAGAACTGTACATAATGTGGTGAGTGAAAAAAGGCAAACTGAAGAGTAATATATGCTGTGTGAATTTAAAACAAACTATTCTACATGATACATATATTTTATATGTGTTCATGTGAGCATAGGGAAGTAGAAGTGGAAAGACACACAGTAAATTTCTGTCATTGGTTGTCTTAAAAAGGTGGCTCTGCGGAGAAGAGATGTTCATTTTTCTTTATAGATCTCTCTACTGCTTAATTTGTTACAGAAGGCACATATTACTTTTGTATCTTTTAATCTAGTTTAAATAATTTTTCAGATAATAAGACAAATAATGTTTAAAATAAGAAGACAAAATGTACAGAAAACTCAAATGATAATCTGATCTGACCCAAGCCAACAGATTTATCATTATAATGTAAACGTCTTGGGCCAAGTTTTCTGACTCTGTATAAATTCTGTCTCTGAGGAATAAATATAAGATTTTTTTTTCCCTACTAAAACCACATCAGAAATGGTCAGATCTTGGTTCTCTAGTCATCTTTTTTTGGGTCCAAGTAATGTCATGAGATAGGTACATGGTCACAAAGGATATTGTTAGTCTTAAGCTTTTTAAAGGTGCAAGGGCATTAGAAATAAGTAGCTTCTTGAGTAAGAGAAACATTGTTTTGTTACATAATGTGAAGTGGGGAGGGGCTGTGTTCTTGCCACAGAAGAGATAGAAAGAGAAGGTTCTGACTCCTGATCTCTCTGGTCAGTTTTGACCCAAACAAATGTTTTCTCCAACTTTAAAGGTGTCTCTCATATGGATCAGGTCGAGATATGTTGCAGATACGTCTAGAATACGTGACAGATACGCTAAATCTCCAAGGACACTTGGGACTAGGTTTAGTTGGTTGTCCTTTTCGGGATCTGCTTATAAAAGGCGACATGGGGATTCACTAAAGACCGGGCACAGTAGATTCAAAGATCTCTCAAAGGCTAGGGAAGACTTCTACCACTAAAACTCAGCTGACGGGTCCCTTGTTGGCTGCCTGAAACATGTGAGATGAAGACTTTAGATTGACTTTTCTTCCAAAATGTTTGATGTCACATTATAGATTTTGGTTTCCTAGGCTGGTGGCACAGAGGCGTACATACCTAGCTGTCCCCACACTTGCTGTTTGCATCAGCTGCCACAAGGGGAAACAGGAAGACATATGTTATGACCTCACAGTAGAAAGAATGTGTCTCACAGGTGTAGCTAACTAAATCCCAAACTGAATAGATCATACAATTCTATTCTATTCGGTTAGTCCTTTTCCACCTAGCTTGGGAATAAGTTATATTTATTACCATGTGCAACATCTCCCAGGGGTCTTTGGGCTACAACTAAATACTGAGACTCAGTAAGACTCCCTGGGGCCACATTTGGTGTCAAATTCACTGGCAACGATATAGATCAAGAACAATGCTTGCAGCAGGGCTAGGGCTGAGCTAGACATTCCACCTCCCTGGGAGTCCTTGCAGTACTCTGCACGGCAATCCACACGGGTGCTTCTCCCAAGCCCCCTGTAGCCAAGTTACAGCTCAGGTGTGTGGAAAGATGACTCACATCAGCCCCATGTGGTACCTGTCCCGACTTAGAAGTCTCCTTCCCTTCTCAAGTCAGTTTCATGCCCTCAGACCCCTCTGGAGACTTAGAAGTCTCAGACCCCTCAGGAGCTAGGTCGTTCTTGGAACAACCCAACAGACATAGCTTCCAGGGACCCCACCAGGGGCCAAGGAAAGAGTCTTCCCACTAAGAGAAGCCCAAAGCTATACTCCCACATTAGGTATTTGGAGTTGTGCCAGATGCCGTTGCTTTATTTATTTATTTTTTAACTTTAAATGCTGATTTTCTTATTCTTTCTTTTTTAAAAATTTTTTTATTGTGTTATGTTAGCCACCAGAAAATACATCATTAGTTTTTGATGCAGTGTTCCAAGAGTCATTGTTTATGTGCAACACTCAGTGCTCCATGCAATACTTGCCCTCCTTAATACCCACCACTAGGCTCACCCAACCCCCCCCCCAAAACCCTCAGTTTGTTTTAACACAAGTAAGGTTGCCTAATGACATAGTTGACATTCTATCTTTATCAAGTTTCAGACGACCAGAAAACTGAAAGTTAACTGAAGGTCAAATTGTCACACAGAAGGATGAAACCTTCATGAATCCTTTAAGTACAATTTATTACTAGCTTTTCTGTCCTTCTCAAACAGTATTTGCATGCTAGCCTTTTCTCTGCAGTTTTTTTTTAATCATACAACAATGTCAAATTTTGCTGTAGTCAAATATATTCATCCTTTCCTTTTTGTCTTTTCTCTCTTCCTTACGGTTGTCTTTTCCTGCCCCAAGTTTTGCATGGCCTTTTCCTTGCCTGTGTCTGGCAGCTCGGTGTGAGTTAAAAAAAGAAACCAAACTCAAGGCTTGGAGATTGGATGGCTGACTGCATAAGTCATTTGAGGGGACAATTCTTGAACAAGGACATCTAAATCTGGAGAAGTGCAGAGAAGGTAACATGCGCTTTTAATTTCTGTAAAGAAACAAACAAAATTTGGGATTCTAGTTGGGATTGTGTTAAATATATGGATGGACTTGGAGAGAGGTTGACTTTTTGAAACATTGAATTTCCTGTAAGAACATAGTAGAATTCATTCATCCAGGTTTTCTTTTTTTGCCCTTTAATGAAGTTTCACAGATTTCTTAGTGTACATCTTATGTGTTTCTTATTTCATTTATCTCAAGACGTTTCATAGGTCTGGTTGCTATTGTGAATAGAATTTTTTTCTAGTTTTTGAAGCTAATGATTTAGTGCATGTTAATCTTTAATCCAGTCATTTCACTGGCTAGTTCTACTGGCTTTTAATTGAGAGAAAAATCTACGTGCAGTGAAATGTACATATATTAAATATATAATTCAGCGAATGTTGATAAATGTGCACACTTGGGAAATCATGCCCCACTCAAGATAGTTCTAATAGTTATTTTCTTTTTTCTTTTTTTCTAATAGTTATTTTCTAAAAGTTATTTTCTAGGTTTTTAAAAAAGATTTAATAATCTGTCATTTATTTGACAGAGAGAGAACAGCAGAGGGAGAGGGAGAAGCAGACTCCCCGCTGAGCAGGGAGCCCACTGGGGACTTGATTCCAGAACCCTGGGATCATGACCCGAGTCAAAGGCAGACACTTAACTACCTGAGCCACCCAGGCAGCCCAATTTTCTAGGATTTCTTAAATTACAATCATATTGTCTACTAACAATGATAGTTTTGTTTCTTCCTTTCAGTGTAACTCATTTATTTTTCTTACTAAATTTCACTGCCTAAGATACCCAGTCCAATGCTAATAGTAGCAGTAGTAGCTATCATCCTTGCATTTTTATATGGGAAAACTTCTAATGTTCTACCATGTAGGAGATATTTTTTTTAATCAAATTAAGGACATTTTCTTCTACTCTTAGTTTGCTAAGAGTTTTATTAGTATTTAATGGCTATTAAATTTTATCAGCTGCATCCAAGAAAATAATCATGCATATTTTCTTCTTTAATTTACTATTGCAGTGAAATGTGATAATAGATATGCTACAATTGAGCTGTCTTGCATTCCTGGGATTGAACTTTACAGAGTCATGTTTCTTTTAGTACACTGCTGGATTCAATTTGTTAACATTTCATTTAGAAATTTTGTTTCTAGAGTTCCAAGTTGTCTTGGTTCCTAGTTTTATTTTCTTGTACTCTTCTTTTCTGGTATTAGGATTATTTCAAACTCTTAAAAATAAGCTGAGTAGCTGTCTATCTATTTCTAGGCTCTGGAACCATTTGTAAAAGGTAGAAATTATCTATTCCTTGAAGACTTGGTAAAAACCCATCTTAAAAACCACATGGAACTTCTTTAGAGCTAAAGCTTCAGTTACTTTTAAAACTTATTTTATCATTCCTGTTGGAATTTTTGGAGGCCATTAATAATGTTCTTACCAACACCCTCCCCCCAGTTTCCACCCACCTTCCATAGCAACTACTCCTCCTTTGTGTATCATCCTAGAATCACAGTCTATTTTTGCCCCATAAAAATCTCTAAAATGGATCAGAACAATACTTTAGTTAAATGAACCCTAGAACCTAGTGGGCTAGGGTTAAAAATTCATTCCTGGTTCTTTTCCTTTCTCTAATGAAGACCATTCCAATATAACTGGCTGGAGGTTATGTAATCAAATAATCATAAGAAAGAATACTGCAAATTTTAAAATATGCCTCCCATTACCAAATTGCGTTAGTTAAAACCCAAAGTTTAAAAAACCTTAGCTTAGAAGCTCACATTTGAAGGTAACAACAGGAAAATGTCTTTGGTTAAACTCCACAGATCATTCCTCCCAATTTCTTATTGCACTCGGGCTGAACCGGAAGGTTCTTACTCCAAAGCCTGAGCAGAGTCAGGCTTCCTTCATCAGTTACAACCTGGAGGCTCCTGAAATTAGTATATCTCCTTCAAGCCTAAGAAATTGAATTTGTTCAGTGGCACATGTGCTCTGCTTCTGAGGTCTCAAGACTGAACGGAACACACAGGATTATGTCAGCTCTAGTCCCGCATTGCCTACATGTAGAAAATAAGCCATTCTGCCTTGCATAGGAGAGTGGAACCAAGTCTAGGCACCCCTCTGAGATATATTGCAGGTTCAGTTTCAGGCCACCACAATAAAGTGAACATCACAATAAAGCGAGTCAAATGAATTTTTTCCCAGTGCATATAAACGTTACGTTTATCTTACACTACAGTCTCCTACGTGTGCAATAAACAGCATTGTGTCTAAAAAAAAAAAAAACAACATACATACCTTAATTTAAAAAAACATGCTATTGGGGCGCCTGGGTGCCTCAGTCAGTTAAGTATCTGCCTTCAACTCAGGTCATGATCCCGAGTCCCACATCAGGCTTCCTGCCCAGTGGGGAGTCTGCTTCTCTCTGCCTTTCTGTCCCTTTCCCTGCTTGTGCTCTGGATTTCTCTCTCTCAAATAAATAAATAAAATATTCTTTAAAAAATTTAAAAATACATTATTGCCAGAGCGCCTGGATGACTCAGTCGTTTGAGTGTCTGACTCTTGATTTCAGCTCCAGTCATGATCTCCGGGTCGTGAGATCGAGCCCGGTGTCAGGCTCTGCACTCAGCGTGAAGTCTGCTTGAGATTCTCTCTCCCTCTTCCCCATCCCCTGCTTGCACGCTCTCTCTAAAATAAATAAACAAAAGTCAGCCGTGAGGGTTGGAATCAACTTCTTCCAAACTCCTGTTCATATTGATATTTTGACCTCTTCTAATTAATCATGAATGTTCTTAATGGCATCTAGAATGGTGACCCTCTTCCAGAAGGTTTCAATTGACTTTTTCCAGATCCATCAGAGGAATGACGGCTTATGGTAGCTATTGCCTTAGGAAATGTATTCCTTTTTAAAGTTTTAAGTAGGCTCCACACTGAAAGGGGCTTGAACTTATGACCCTGAGATCAAGACCTAGGCCAAGATCCAGAATCAGATGCTTGGGGCGCCTGGGGGACTCAGTCGTTTAGTGTCTATCTTCAGCTCAGGTCATGATCCCAGGGTCCTGGGATTGAGCCCCGAGTCAGGCTCCCTGCTCAGTGGGAAGCCTGCTTCTCCCTCTCCCACTCCCCCTGCTTGTGTTCCCTCTCTCGCCGTGTCTCTGTCAAATAAATAAATAAAATCTTTTAAAAAAAAGGATCAGATGCTTAGCCAACTGAGCCACCCAGGCACACCCAAAATGTACTTCTTAAATAGTAAGAGTTCAAAGTTGAAATTACTCCTTGACCCATGGGCTGCAGAATGGACGTTGTGTCGGCAGGCATGAAAACAAAATTACTTTGTTGGAGATGTTGTCCATCTACATCAGAGCTCCTGGGTGACCAGGGACATTGTCAACAAGCAGTAATACTTTGAAAGGAGTCTTTTTTCCGGAGCAGTAGTTCTCAAGAGTGGGCTTAATATATTCAGTAAACCATGTTGTAAACAGCTGTGCTGTCGTTGGACTTTGTTGCTCCCTTTGTTAGAGCACAAGCAGAGTACGTTTTGCATAATTCTTAAGGGCCCTAGGATTTTTGGAAGGGCAGATGAGCGTTGGCTTCAACTTAAAGTCAATAGCAGCTTTAACCCCTAGCAGGAGAGTCAGCCAGTCTTTTGAAGCTTTGAAGCAGGCACTGACTTCTCCTCTCCAGCTATGATAGTCCTAGATGGCATCTTCTTCCAACAGAAAGCTGTTTGTCTACACTGAATTCTGTCGTTTGGTGCTCCTTAATGATCTTAGCTCGGGCTTCGGGGTCACTCGCTGCAGCTTCTCCATCAGCACCTGCTGCTTCACCTTGCACTTGTATGTCATGGAGACGGCTTCTCTCCTTGAACTTCATAAAGCAACCCCTTCTAGCTTCAAACTTTTCTTCGGCAGCTTCCTCCCC
>CM052807.1:107541230-107578903 GCA_028533885.1 Nasua narica | reverse complement strand
CAAGCCTAGCACGGAGTGTAATATGGGGCTCCATCTCACGACCCTGAGATCGTGACCCAAGCAGAAATCAAGAATCAGATGCTCAACTGACTGAGCCACTCAGGCGCGCCCATGATGAAAACTTTTGAAATATTTGGAGTATTACCAAAATGTGACACAGAGGCATAAAGTGAGCCAATGCTGTCGGAAAGATGGCCCCCACTGACTGACTGACACAGGGTTGCCACACACCTTCAATTTGTAAAAAACGTGATATCAGCAAAGTGCAATAAAAGGAGGTATGCCTATTCTTGGACATTAACTCTAAAGAAATAATGTTACAAATACTAGTGCTTAATATTCATATCCATGTAACATTTCCAAAGCTCTGAGCAGAAAATCAGTAGTATCTAAGGAAAGGAAGGCAGGCTCCTTCAGAGTGACCACCAAGGACACTACCCCAAGATTCAGTCGATTAAGGCAACAAGTATTTATTTAGTTCTTGAGCAATTATTTAGTTCTTGAGCAATGATAGAGGCTGAGTTCTAGTAAAGTCTAGTATGGCCAACTCAGAATTAAGGGGCACAAGAAAAGGACTCTAGGTGATTCTGGAATGAGCTGTAAAGTCACCTTGCAAAGGGCATCATTACAAGGGGGAGTGCCAAACTGGAACCATTAACATGGTCACTCTATTTTCCTCTTTTGCCCTAAAATAATTCCACAATTTGAAGTAGGTACATTTTAGACGTTCATTAACCAAATGCGGCTAATGGCTGCCATTTGGAGTGTGCAATTCTACTGTCATTGGCCTCCTTGCAATTCTTCAAACCTGCCAGATGTTCTTCTACCTCAGGACCTTTGCACTTTCCCTTACCTCTGGCTGAAACTTTCTTCTTCAGATGTGCATATGGATCACTCTCTCACCTCCTTTGGTTCAAATTTCATCTTTCAATGAGGATTTCTTTGTCTATCCTATTTTAAATTGCAGCCCCTATCTCTGAGCCTTTTCTTCCCTGCCATAATTTTTCATGTTATTTATTGCCATCTGGAATCTTACATATTTTAATCAATTACTTGCTTATTATCTGTATTCCTTCACTGTAACGTAAGCTCCGTAGGGACTGGCATTTTTTTTTTTTTTTTGCCCATTTAATTCACTACTGTATCCCCAGTGCCCAGGGCAATACCTGGCATATAGTAATTACTCAAAAATTTATTTGTTGAATAAATTCTACCTTTCCCATGCCTTTCTGCTAATATTATATAAAGGAAAGAGTCAGAACCTGATACAATAAATTATAATTGTTTCAGGCTTAGAGGGAGAATCTCAAGAATGCTAAAGAACAGGTTTATCCACAAAAAGTGGCATTTCCAGACTCTTCCTAACATGAGAGATCAAAAGCAAGATTTTATACCTTAAGTAGAGTCAAATGAAAAAAAAAGATACTGAGCAGCCCAAACTAGGCCCCAATTTACCCATTCTTGCCCCTATCTTTAATGCTAGAAGATAATTTTCCATCCAGCAAAAATGTGAATGGTTGTTATCAGGTTTGTCTTATACACATTTATGTCTAAGTTTCAGCCTTTGGGTGCAAACCAGCATCTCTGTTTCAGTCACTTGAATACTTGGGTCCTAAAAGAACAGCTAACTCTTTGTTTCTATTTGTCTGATTGGTCAGTAGTTCTCTCATTATTTTGATTGTTTTACTGGCCCCTTGGTGTCTCCCTAAAGTGACAAGTCATCCTAAATCAGCTCCTTAGGAAACTTTTGGGCATTAATTTTTTCTGTATGTCTCCAAGTAAAGTGATATGTGAGTTACAAGCATAGTTTACGATTATGCCAGTTTATCTTTCATTTATGTATTTGTTTTTAAAGATTTTATTTATTTATTTATTTGAGAGAGAGAGAGAGAGAGAGAGAGAGAGAGAGCACGAGATGGGAGAGGGTCAGAGGGAGAAGTAGACTGCTTGCTGATCAGGGAGCCCAATATGGGGCTCGATCCTGGGACTTTGGGATCTTGACCTGAGCTGAAGTCAGGCACTTAGCTGACTGAACCACCCAGGCACCCCTAATTTTCGTTTATTAATCAAATATTTATTGAGCTCCTAGTATATGTCAGGTATTGTGCTATCTCATATAGCATTAAATCAGATAGACATGGATCTTGTTCCCAAAACTTAAAATCTACTTGGCAAGACATAAAATTAAACAATTAATTACAATAAAGGTTAAGAATGGTGAGAGAGGGGTGCCTAGGTGGCTCAGTCATTGAGCGTCTGCTTTTGGCTCAGGTCATGATCCTGGGTTCCTGGGATCGAGCCCCGCATCAGGCTTCCTGCTTGGCGGGAAGCATGCTTTCCCTCTCTCACTCCCCCTGCTCATGTTCCTGCTCTCGTTGTCTCTCTCTCTGTCAAATAAATGAATAAAATCTTTTTAAAAAAAGAAAAAAGGATGATGAAAGCATACAGCGACCTACTCTAGACTTTCTGAGGATTTTTACATACAATAAAACTCACCAATTTCAGTGTACTGTTTGATGAATTTTGACAAATGTATACAGTTGTGTAACCTCTACGACGATCAAGATAATTTTCATCACCCTTGAAAGCTTCCTCATGCCCCTTTATAGGCAATCTCATCCCTCCCATTCATCCCCAACTCCTGACAATCACTTATCTGCTTTCTATTACTACAGTTTTGCCTTTTTAGAATTTTATATAAGTAGGTACACATAATATGTGTAGTCTTGTGTATGAAAGATGAGATTTATTCACATATCAATATCTTGTTCCCTTTTATTGCTGAGTAGTATTCCACTATGTAGATATACTCCAGTTTGTTTATTCACTCACCAGTTGGGCTTTTTATAGTTTGGCACTATTACAAATAAAGTTTTTATGAGCATTTTGTACAAGTCTGTGTACACATGTTTTTATTTTCTCCTGGATAGATACCTATGAATGTAATTACTGAATTGTATGGTGTAAGAAATTGTTAAGTTGTTTTCTAAAGTGGCTGTAGTATTTTGAATTCCCGCCGGCAAAGTGTGAGGGTTCCAGTTGTTTTGTATCTGTACCAACACTTGTTATAGTTAGTCTTTTAAACTTTGCCCCCTCCAGTAGGTGTATAATGTTACCTTATTGTGTTTTGATTTGCATTTCCCTAATAACTAATTATGTTGTTCATCTTTTTGTGTGTTTAATTGCCATTCATATATCTTCTTTGGTAAAGTAGCTGTTCAAATATTTTGCCCATTAAAAAGATTTGGGTTGTTTACCTCTTTATTATTGAATTTAAAGGTTTCTTTATATAATCCGGGTAAAAGTTCTTCATCAGATATTTGTTTTGCAAATTTTTTTTAAAGATTTTATTTATTTATTTATTAGGAAAGAGAGAGAGTGAGAGAGAGCATGAGAAGGGAGAAGGTCAGAGTGAGAAGCAGACTCCCCATGGAGCTGGGAGCCCGATGTGGGACTCGATCCTGGGACTCCGGGATCATGACCTGAGCCGAAGGCAGTTGCTTAACCAACTGAGCCACCCAGGCGCCCTGTTTTGCAAATTTTTAAAAAAGATTTTATTTATTTATTTGAGAGACAGAGAGAGTGAGTGAGAGAGAGTACAAGCCGGGGCAGGGGCAGAGGAAGAGGTAGAGGGGGAAGGAGAAGAAGGAGCAGACTTCCTGTTGGGCAGGGAGCCTGATGCTGGACTGGATCTCAGGACCCTAGGATCATGACCTGAGCTGAAGGTAGATGCTTAACAGACTGAGCCACCCAGGCACCTTGTTCTGCAAATATTTTATACCCATTTCTGGCTTGACTTCGTTTTGTCAACAGTGTCTTTTCAAGGCAAAAAGTGTTAATTTTGATGAAGTTCAATTTGTCAATTTTTTTTAGTTGTTCTTGATTTTCGTGTCCTATCAACGTTACAAAGATTTTCTCCTATATTTTCTTCTGTAATTATTAATTTTAGGTCTCACGTGATTCTATGTAATCATGATTTTTTACGTGATTTTTACATCTTTGAAATTAATAACGTTCGAAAGGAATAGGCACGGAAAACTGGAGGAAAATTATTCAGCCTCTTATAAAATGCACCACTATTCTCTAGGTCCCAGTTTTGAATTTGGGATTTTAGGGAGTATTGTGTCTCACTTACTTGCGATATGATGACTTTCCTGATTTAGACTTCTGTTTGTTGTCAACAAGAGAACAAAACCAGTGTGACCTGTCAGTGTTCAGTGATTAGTTCCCTCATCTGGAACGTGCTTTCTTTTTGTGAGAATGGAAGGGAAACACCACTCGCATCTCTCATTCAAAACATTGTGTGTGCCTCTTTGCCCCTTTACCTGGGACTGAATTTGCAAAACTCACCAGTCTTGACTAGATTACAAGCTGTCCAAGGTCAAGACTATATCTTATTTTGTATTTCTATGTTTGAGATGTCATTCAGTAATTGTTTTGTGAACGAAAGGAGGAATTCCTGGGTCTCTGGGGTTCTGCTCGTGTCTGGAAGGTACCAGGCAGTTTATTGTAGTTTTAATGTCCAGTCCTCACAAACTTGACTTTAGAGAAAAAATGATCCCATCTCAGTATTCCTAGAGCTTAGCACAGTGCTTGGCATACAGGAGAGGACAAAGAGATGAGGGGAAGAAAATCTGTACAAATCCCACTCCACCATTTATGACTTGAAGCAGGGAAACTGGGCAACCTTCAGGTGTAACATAAGGCGAAATCTATTCAAGATAGACTCCCAATTCCTCCTGGGCAACAGCGCCAACATCTTTGGGCTAAGTCCCTTACTTCGAATCTTTGGGGCTTGCGTGGACCCACGCTTCTCTAGGAGGCGAATGCTAAGAAGACTGAAACCTTGAGTCTGAGGATTTAGGGGACTCAGAACCCCCTTGCTACTTGCAATATGAGCCGTGGTTGCCTAGCAACTGTGGGTCGATAGCTCGGCGCTCGACGTAATCCAGCTAGCCTGAGACGCGGCGCTCCCAGCGAAGCGTCTCACAGACCTGCACCCTCGGGCCCGGGTCCCCGCGGCGCGCACGCGCAGAAGGGGCACGGCTGGGGGAGGGGCGCCGGGACGCCGGCGCCGCTAAGCGGGCCAAGGCGGGGAGGGGCGCACGCACGAGGGGCGGAGCGGCAGGCGCCCCGAGTGGCTGAGGAGCCGGAAACGCGCCTCAGAGGGTGCGGCCCTGAGGAGACGGCGGGCTGGGCAGGGCCGGGCGGGAAACGTTAGGCCAGCGGCCCCCGGGGCGCCGGGGTCGAGCGGGCGGGGAGGGCCCGAGGCGAGCTCTGCCCGGATGAGGAACAAAGCGGTGGGGCAGGCGTGCGCGCCCCCCGCGCGGCCGGCAGGTGGGCTGCGCACGGGCCCGGCTGGGGCGGGGCGAGGGCGGCGGGGCCTGCGGGCCCCCGCCGGCGAGCGGGCGAGTGAGCCGGCCGCCCCTGGGAGTCGGTGTCCGCAGCGCCTGGGCTCTCCGGTGGCGAGGGGACGGGGCCTGCATCTTCCCCCGTTTTGGTGACCGCCCTTGTCTTCCCCCCTCCCCAGGTTGGGCAGCCCCCCTCCCGAAGCTTCTGGAGGAAAAGCCCCGGGTGTCCCTCGGCATGCCCCATCTCGTGGCGGGGAGCGCGGCCGCCGGCTCTCGGGAGAAGTTGGGCGGCCCTGGGCGGCCGCGGGGCCGAGTGGCCGCGTTTGTGCAGCGGTTGTAAGCAAGATGCGGTAGCACGTGACCCTGGAACGCAATCCCTGATGCCGGTTCCCCGCCACCCGTGTGTTCTTTTCTCTGACACTTGGCCCCAAGCAGATGCATCACAGGTGAGTAGCTGAGACATCTTTGGAAAACATTTGGCAAATGAGAGTGTAGAATGCCTTTCTTTGGTTTTGGTGCTGTGGGGGAGGGTTACAGGTGCGATTTGCAAATGGATATATGTCCCCAAAAGATCAAGAAATCAGAAACCAGAGTTGGGTTGATTATACTCTCAGCCAAATTTACTCCAAATGTGAATAGTTCCAAATAGCCACATGTGGATTGTTGGCTCACTGACGTTTTCTCTATGCCTTTGAGTTATTTGAGTTTTTAATATCTTGATCTGAATTCCAGAGTGTAGTTTTAGCTTTTCACCATGCTTCAGCTTGAATTTTGCTGGTTACTCTATGGCTTGTATGGTAAGGTGGAGAAATTCTTAATTTTGCAGGTAGAAGTCATTAGTTTTGCAGATTTCATGCTAATGTTTCAAGTACTTGATCATACCATGCCAGTACAGGAATATGCTAGATATAGTTACCTTTGGCTGTTCTTTTGGGGCTCTTTCATAGGCTGTATGTTTAGGATGGAGGAATATGAAACAAATTCATTGAAGTTGCTGGAACTGTCCATTGCATTTTGCGAAGTGGCTGCATTTCAGGTAGCTTTTTATATGTCATTCTAAGAAAACGTTATAAGATTCTAAGAAAAAGTTGTAAGATCAGCAACTGGCAAATGATTTATTCCTAGGTCAAGTAGAAACACACACATAAAGTGTCGAAGTGTGAAAGAAATGATTTTATCAGGAATGAGTAGGGAAGAGAGAGGTTGGTGTGATTTTGGCCCTTCTTCCAAGATTGCTTCCCAGAAACTCCTGTGAGAAAGGTAGGTAGAATAGAATTGCACTTCAGAGTGAGAGAGTCTTATGAGGATCATATTGTTAATTCCCTTCATCTGCTTTCTCTCTGTGAGATACTAGTTACCTTTGGTTTATGGCTGCTGAGATCATCACATTTTAGTGACTCACAACGAAGCAGAAATCTGCTGAGGTTCTCATATTAAACTCTGGTTTGAACTGGTTTGAGAAGGCCTAGGAGTCAACCTAGAAACACCATTTTGATTTTTATCTGGAGATTAGGTACCCAGATTAATATTCAGGAATTTTTAGAATGGGATTTGAAGCTATAAACTTTTAAGTGTACTTTAAAAAATTATTGTAACCCTTTTGTTAAAACGCACTGCTCCAGTGGTTGTAGAGTTTTAGTTACATTTGTAGCTATAAAAAGTTACGAGAAAAGTCTGTTTTAAACCAACCCACTGCCTAGAAACTTGCAAAATTAAGTTAGCTATTGTTTCTTTAGGCTATAAGGAATTTTTTTGCATTCTTTTATAGCATAATTAAATACTGTTATTAATGTGCTGTCCTTTGTAAGATGTACCTCATTTGTCATATACGTCTAGTTGCCTCTCTAGTAGCGATGAAAATGCATTGCTCCATCCAAATCAAATATTTCAGAGTGCCTATTCTCCACTGTTGGCCTTGTTCATTTTATAATGTCTGAGAGTTTAGTTTTATGAGATACCTGGCTTGGGGTAAGAATAAAGCCTGTGGATGTAGACTAATGCAGGAACAGGTCTACGTGGGACTTTATTTATTTTTAAAATTTTTTTAATTTTTAATTTTTTTATTAACATATAATGTATTATTTACCCCAGGATACATGTCTGTGAATCATCACGCTTACACATTTCACAGCATTTGCCATAGCACATACCCTCCCCAATGTCCTTATCCCTACCCCCCCCCCACCTCCCATACATGGGACTTTAAACACAACCCACAATATAAATACACAGATCCTAATTATTGTAACTGGGTAAAAGGCAAAATGGTTCTTTTAGTGTAATTGTCTAATTGTAGGTAACAACTTGAGTTTCTTTTTTAAAAATTTTGTTATTGTAGGGGCGCCTGGGTGGCTCAGTCAGTTAAGCATTTGCCTTCAGCTCAGGTCATGAACTCAGGGTCCTGGGATCCAGCCCTGCATCAGGCTCCCTGCTCAGCGGAGAACCTGCTTCGCCCTCCCCCTCTGACCCTTCCCCCTCCCCTGCTCGTGCTCGATCTCTTTCTCTCTCTCTCTTTAAAATAAAAAAAATAATAAAATCTAAAAAAAATTTTTTTATTGTAGTTGACATACAATGTTATATTAATTTCAGGTGTTGACATACACTGTTATATTGGTTTCAAGTGCACAACATAGTGATTCGACTTAGGTTTCTTAAATTGGCAGACCTGGATTTAAATCCCAACTGCCACTTGTTATATAATCTTGGGTTAAGTTTCTTAGCCTCTCTGTTTTCTCATCTCTAAAATGGGATCAAGAATAATACGTACCTCACAGCAGTTATAAGGATTAAGTGAAACAATTACATGTAAATCACTTAGGTCAGTGCCTTACATATACAGTAAGGGAGTAGTAAGTGTGAGTTATTATTACTTTCAGGTTTATTGATAGCTGATACTGCCATTTTTCAGATTAAAACCTGTTTAGGTTTGCTTTCATTGCTAATAAGTAGATCTATTTGATTCCTCCTTTCTTTCTTTACTCTTGCCATGGGATAGACACAGAAGATCTTGCATTACTGTTCCCTTTCAATATAGGATTGGTGGTCTTTTTTTTTTTTTTAAGATTTTAATTGAGAGTGAGAGAGAGATCATGAGTAGGGGGGAAGGGTAGAGGGAGAAGCAGACTCCTCACTGAACAGGGAGCCCAACTCAGGGCTGTAGGGCTCTATCCCAACTGAGATAGCCAACTGAGCCACACAGGTACTCTGGGATTGGAGGTCTTTAGTAACCTTTGGATAACCTGTTGGCTAGCCTCTTGAAATTATAATGTTTAGGGGCGCCTGGGTGGCTCAGTGGGTTAAAGCCTCTGCCTTTGGCTCAGGTCATGATCTCAGGGTCCTAGGATTGAGCCCCACATCGGGCTCTCTGCTCAGCAGGGAGCCTGCTTCCCCCTCTCTCTCTGCCTGCCTCTGCCTGCTTGTGACTCTCTCCCTCTCTCTCTCTGTCAAATAAATAAATAAAATATTTAAAAAACATTATAATGTTTATAATATGGCAGTCTCTAAATCTTGATATAGGAACTAAGAGGTTTTTTTTTTTTTTAAAGATTTTATTTATTTACTTATTAGGAAAGAGAGAGAGTGAGAGAGAGCATGAGAAGGGAGAAGGTCAGAGTGAGAAGCGGACTCTCCATGGAGCTGGGAGCCTGATGTGGGACTCGATCCCGGGACTCCGGGATCACGACCGGAGCAGAAGGCAGTCGCTCAACCAACTGCGCCACCCAGGCGCCCGGAACTAAGAGTTCTTGATAGCCTCCAATAGCAAGCATCTTGATCAAACCAGTGTATTCTGATAACGTTGTTAATGATAATGTAAGATTGCATAGAAAAGGTGATTCTCAGATTTTTTGGCCTGACAAAAATGGTCTGTAGATTAAAAAAAAAACAAAGTTTGATATATTGAGAAACTTTTTGGCAGTGTTTTGCAGCATAATCTGTGCTCTTCTACTTAATTGCTAGGATTTGGTGCATATGACATGCCCTCTTTGAGACTGGTTTCCTAATTTATTTTGAAGAATTGGTGAGAGAATATGAAGTAAATTTTTATAAAGTATGTAGCAAAGCTTACATAAAAGGGACCTCGCTATATGGTAGATATTAAGATTTTTATACAGTATTTTAATAAAATCTAATCCATGGTGGAAATACGGTGCTTCTTCACGCCGTTAATAATCTAATTCAGACTCAGTATCACTGTAACTGTTAGTAAAAATGAATTATCTTTTGAGTGAGTTAAACTCTACAAAAGTCTCATTTAAAGTAATAGGCCATCTGAAGAAAATATTGTGAAAGAAAAGACTTGGATGATTAAAAAAAACTCTTATCACCATATGCTCTAAGGATTGCAGTTTGCTTCAGGCAGTGTGCATAGGTTTTGGAACAAAGCGCACCTGAAGTTAAATCCTATTTTTGCTTTGTGACATTAACTGAGTTAATGTCTCTAAATCCCAGTTTCCTTATCAGTAGAAAGAATAGGACACTCTTTCTCAGAGAACTGTGAACATAAAAATGAAGTAGTAGTTGGTCAGCTCACATTTCCCTACCCCCATCATTTCAGGTTCTTCAGTAACTTAAATGGAATCACGAGGTAAGATTTTGCCTAACTGGTTGTGTGTGCTCTTTTATAGGATGAATGAAATGAACCTGAGCCCAGTGGGGATGGAGCAGCTGACTTCATCCTCTGTGAGCAATGCCTTGCCAGTCTCAGGGAGTCATCTAGGGTTGGCTGCTTCACCCACTCACAATGCCATCCCTGCTCCAGGTGAGTAGTGAGGAAGTGTGACTAAATTTCCACACTTAATTGCATGATTGTTCTCAGCGGATCCTAAAGGGAGACAGAGCCATTTAAGAGTGTAAAGGAGAAGCCACGCAGGTCTGAACATTAGTTCCACATGTGGCAGCATCATGGAACTGTTTTTGTGGACTACTGGAGTTCTAGTGGATAGGAGTAGCAGTTTTTTCTGATTAGTCATCTTGTGAGGTTGGTCGCCTTTATCTAGAGATGTAGTTGACTTGGCATTTTATCTAGGTTTATCGATTCATCTGGTTCACACCCTTAGTACACTGTCCCTGGGTTAATAGAAGAGAATGAAAGTTATTCTAGTTGTTCCCAGAAAATAAGAGAAATTGAGCTTTATTTTCTTATTGTATCTGATATAGTTGGCAACAACTGCAAATATACCAGGCTTAGAATTCAAAGAGGAGGTACCAGAGATGGAGCTCCTACGTGGAACTCCCATGAACCTCGGTACTCAGAGAGGAATACTGTAGAAAAAGCTCATTTTCCCCCATTGCTATATTTGTAAGACTTTATTTGTTTTCTTTTCTTTTTCTTTTGAAATAGAAAATAAACAAGCTATTCTTTTTTTTAAAGATTTTATTTATTTATTTGACAGAGAGATCACAAGTAGGCAGAGAGGCAGGCAGGGAGAGGGGGGAAGCAGGCTCCCTGCGGAGCATTCCATTTAGTGAACACTCGTATTATGGAGGAAAGCATATTAAAAAATATTACCACTGGCAAAAATAATGCAAATCAACATTGCTCAAGTTAGTGAGTATTCATTGTTATACTTGGGCGTGGTAAGAGTCACATCTACACCTTGCAGGTATAATCCAAGGTAGATGTAATCTAAAGTTTAAATTTTTAAATCACGAAATACAGCACATATACACATATATACAGACTGTACAAAAGTATATTTGTACAGTTTTGCATTAACTTCCAAGTATTTTTTAATACTTCCAAGAATTTTTTAAAAGTAAACCATTCTCACCATATAAAATGGAAAATATAAAAAAGTAAAAAAAACTCAGAGACCACTCTTGTGAACTTTGGTGTTTTTTTCCCACTTTATGTGATTTGTTCTCTTAAATTGTATTTAAACTAGGTTTTTAATTGTAATTAAATGTTTTGATACTTAAAAGTTAATACAACTAGAAGATCAACTGGATCAACCTGAGAACTACCTTTAAGACATATTTGTGGGGGCACCGGGGTGGCTCAGTGGGTTAAGCCTCTGCCTTTGGCTCAGGTCATGATCTCAGGGTCCTGGGATCGAGCCCTGCATCAGGCTCTCTGCTCAGTGGGGAGCCTGCTTCCCCCTCTCTCTCTGCCTGCCTCTCTGCCTACTTGTGATCTCTCTCTCTCTGTCAAATAAATAAATAAAATCCTTTAAAAAAAAAAAGACATATTTGTGGATGTCTGCATAAGACTATCCGTCTGGGGATATAAAGGGCTATTACGTAAGATTATTTTTCCCCATATGCAGAAACCTTCCTAAGAGTTTAGCTAGTGATTATAGAGAGAGTTTTTAATTACTTACTTTTAATTGAGGAAAAAAACCCTTTTTTTTTTGTAGGCCTGCCAGTGGCAATTCCAAACCTGGGTCCCTCCCTGAGTTCTTTGCCTTCTGCTTTGTCTCTGATGCTCCCAATGGGTATTGGGGATCGAGGGGTGATGTGCGGGTTGCCCGAAAGAAACTACACCCTACCTCCACCACCTTACCCCCACCTGGAGAGCAGTTACTTCAGAACCATTCTACCTGGTAAGTATTATGGTTATTTGGGACATTAGAAGAAAGAATAGAGCCTCTTCTTAACCTCCATACTTGGAGACTTGAATAACACTTTTTTCTGTTTGCCAGTATTGGATATTAATCTCCAGGTGGGAAAAAATATATATATGTTTTTGTACCTTTCCTCTTAGAATGTACAGATATTAATATAGCAGTTTGACTAGGCTTAATTTCTTAATGGCACATAAACAGTTTTTCTTTTTCCTCCAGTATTTCCTTGGTTCAGTTTTTATAATTCTGCAGTTGTAATTCTTGTCAACCACATGTTCCGCTAGTATCATTGTTTATTATAAATTAAAGGTTTTTTTTTAAGTTTACTTTTTATTCTAAGTGTACATTTATTTTACAAAATTTAGCAAATAGGGAGAGGACCACTCATAGTCCCATCATCCATCTTTTTGGTGTACTTCCTGCGTGTCTTTTATCTTGGTGTATAGATTTTTACTATTTTTCATAATTAAGACTATCTGTCTATATAATTGTTTATCTTTACCTTTTTCCACTTTGTATTTTTATGTAGTTATTTTCTGTAACTGCTGCATGGTTTCCATAATTACTCTTTTTAATGTTGCATTACAGTCTACTGAATGGATGTTCCATGCTTTATTTATATATCAATCTATTGTTGGACAGTTTGGTTTTTCTAGGTTCTTGTTAATTGCAGGAATGACTTTGTGTGTAATATCTATAAAATGCATTTAGGGAAGATTATCCTAAGTGGAATTTCTTGTGCAAGAACATATGAATATTTTTGGGATTCTTAAGATATATACTTTCCGAAGAGGTTTTAGTAATTTACACTCCCACTGGCAATGCAGCAGTACCATTTCACCACATCCTGATAAGCACATGTTTTCAAATATTTCTTTTGGTTTTAATAAAGCAGATTCAATTGTGACTTTTGTTTTGAATAGAACCTAATGTGCTATGATAGTAAGTTGAAACTTAGTTATATTTAAATTTTCTTAAATTTTTCCTGTGGAAGATCTGCTTTTAAATCAATTTACCTTTTAACTTTTATGGAACAAATTTCAGCATCTGGGGAGTTCCAACTATGTATATTTTAAAGGCATTATTTAAATGCTTCATTTCCAGTGACTTCAAAGGAACATAGTTAACCTTTTACAGTTTCTCAGTTTCACAGGGAAAACTGAATTATGGTATATGTATGTTGCTATTTATAAAGTATATATATCAATTTAACCAAATGAGCTAGAAGATTATTTTATGGTCTACTTATGTTGCTATTTTTATAAAGTATATATATCAGTTAAACCAACAAAGTAGGTAAGAGATTAATTTAGTTAAATTTGTAAGGAATATGGTTTCTAGCATTTGGAATTCCTTATATTTAATATATACTAAAAAGTGATGTCTCATCTTTTCCTTTTCTCAGGCATTTTATCTTATTTAGCTGACAGACCACCTCCTCAGTATATCCACCCTAACTCTATAAATGTTGATGGTAATACAGCATTATCTATTGCCAATAACGCTTCAGCTCTAGATCCCTATCAGTCCAATGGAAATGTTGGATTAGAACCAGGCATTGTTTCAATAGACTCTCGCTCTGTGAACACACATGGTGCCCAAAGTCTTCACCCCAGTGATGGCCATGAAGTGGCCTTGGACACAACAATCACAATGGAGAACGTCTCTAGGGTTACCAGCCCAATCTCTACAGATGGAATGGCAGAAGAACTTACAATGGATGGTGTTGCAGGCGAGCATTCCCAAATCCCAAATGGCTCCAGAAGTCATGAACCTCTGTCTGTAGATTCTGTGAGCAACAACCTTGCAGCAGACACTGTAGGACATGGTGGTGTTATACCCATTCATGGGAATGGCCTGGAGCTCCCTGTGGTCATGGAGACAGACCACATTGCAAGTCGAGTCAACGGGATGTCTGACAGTGCCCTCAGTGACTCCATTCACACCGTGGCCATGAGCACCAACTCTGTAAGCGTGGCACTCTCTACCTCACACAACCTCGCCTCCTTAGAATCTGTTTCCCTCCATGAAGTTGGCCTAAGCCTAGAACCTGTGGCTGTCTCCTCCATCACCCAGGAGGTTGCTATGGGGACAGGTCATGTAGATGTATCTTCAGACAGTCTTTCTTTTGTACCACCTTCACTGCAAATGGAAGACTCCAATTCAAACAAGGAAAATATGGCCACCTTGTTTACAATTTGTGAGTGTGTTTAGCCTTTTTCTTTTGGAAATATTGGTAGATAGGGCCAACTTCTATAACAGATTTAGTGACAAAGTCAAACGTTGGAGTATAGAAAGTGACTAGATTTTGGAATTTTTCTTTGTGTATTGTCCTTTATATTAATGTGCCTTTTCCTCCAGCCAAATGACATACAGGCATTTTGTTGGTTCTTACAGTATTCTGAAGTAAGGAAACTGTAGTTGTTTCCTTCTGTATTTTACAGATAAGGTCAGCCCAATAGTATTCAAGATATTTCCCTGGGTTTCAGAAATAAGAGTTAGAGAAGTAAACTTCACCAAGGTATTCTGTGTCATGTTATGTGCTTTTTCAACGTAAGACAGATTTATTAGGTCATGTGCACTTTTTTATTCCCATGGAAAAATGTAGGAAGACACAAATGCAATTTTTATTTTGCTCAGAATGCATATAAATTGCTGTAGTTGGGCATGTAAAAGTTCTTCTACATGGGGCAACAATAACAGAAAGCAATATAAAAACTGTTCATTTGTTGGTGTCACTCCATGCTTCATTCATGCAGGAAACGTGTCGAGTGCTCTCTCTGTGCCAGCCTCTGTGCTATAGATGCAGGGTAGAAAACAGTATGCAAGAGACGACACATGCCTTTAAAGAGCTTATAGTCTGATGGGAAACATAGGCTAGTAAACAAGCTATTGCAATATAGTATGATAAGTGGGAAGATGGGATTAAGTGCAAGGTCTCAAAGAGCCTGAGGGGGAGCATCTAACCATCTAGCCATGGAAAGAATAGGGAAGACTTACCAGGGGAGGCCATGCATATGTTAGCACAAACCTGAAGGACAAGAAAGATGTTGGCAGCTGAGTATCAGGAAGAACAGTGTTCCAGACAGGAGTTGGCACCTGTAGGTGCCTAGAACTAAAAGAATTTTGTGTGATTCAAAATTGCTGAAGCGTAATATGGGGGTGATGAGAAAGAAGTAGGAGCCAGAACACAAAGGGTCTTCTAAGACCAGTCAAGGGTCTTAAGGAGTAAGGTTTGGGATGGGGGCTCGCTGCAATGTGAGGTGAGTAGACAGGTAAGGAAGATGATGCCATAATTTAAGTGAAAGGTGATTTTCTAACTTAGAGTAGAGGTAGTGATGATGAGGAAATTGGGGAATATTTACAGAGAACTTACTAGAGCTTGCCGATGGGTTGAAGTTGGTGGAGAGAATGGTTAAGGAGATATCCCTGGTTTCTGGCATGGGAAAAGAGGTGGATAGTGGCATCATCCCTTAGGATAATTAATGCATGGTGGAGGAGAACTGCCTTTTGTTTGTTTTTGAGGAGTGATGTTGAGTCTGGTATCAGACATGTTGATTTCAGTGTACAAAATACCCAGGAGAGATGTTTATTGAGAATTTTAATCTGGAGCACAGAGCTCTGTCTGCAGATATTCAGGGATCCTGAGCATTAAAACAGTAATTATAGCCATGGAAGTGGGGTGAAGTTATCTCCTAGTGAGAGTGGAATATAAGAGGGCTAGGGATGCTAAGACAGGTTGGTGGAGGAAGACTTCCAGAGTAGACTGAAGAAGAGGGTCAGAAAAGTAGGACAAAGCTTCTGATACCTCAGAAGCCAAGTAATGAGGAGAACTATGTTAATCTTTTGAAATCTGGAAGTTATCATTTAAAATACTTTAATTTAGGAATTTGATTAATGTAGGCTCATTAACTTAGCAGAAGAGGTGGCCTAAATAAGTCTATTGATCCTTTTTTAAGTGGGCATGTGAAACCTTTTGCTCCTTTGTGTGTTTCTTAAAAAAAAAAAAAAAAGCTATGTTGGGGTGCCTGGAGGCTCAGTTGGTTAAGCGTCTGCCTTTGGCTCAGGTGGTAATCTTGGGGTCCTGGGATTAAGCCCCGCATTGGGCTTCCTCCTCAGTAGGGAGTCTGCTTCTCCCTCTCTCTGCTCATGTTCGCTCTTGCTCTCTCTCTCAAATAAGTAAATCTTAAAAAAAATTAAGAAATGAAATATAATTCACATATACATTTTAAATTATACAATTTAGTAGTTTTTAGTATATTGACAAGGTTGTGCAAGCAGCACCACTATCTAACTCCAAAATGTTTTTATCACCTGGTAAATATTCTCCACTAGGAGTCGTTCATCATTCCCGCCCTTCTAACCCACTCCTTCCCCACCACCATCCTCAGGTAACCACGAATTTGCTTTTTATAGATTGATCTATTCTGGACACTTCATATAATGGAAGCATACAACATGTGGCTTTCTGTGTCTTCTTTCCCTTAGCATAATGTCCGGGCTCATCCATGTTGTAGCAGCTGTCAGTACTTCATTCCTCTTTAGGGCTGAATGATAGTCTGTCATGTGGCTGTACCACATTTTGTTTATCCACATTTCATTCATGAACATTTGGTTGTTTCTCCTGTTGGCTATTATGAATAATGCTGCTATGAATGTTCATTTACAAGTTTTTGTATGAGCATGTTTTTAAGTCTCTTGGATATATATTTAGGAGTGGAATTGCTCTGTGTTTAACTTTTTGAGGAACTGTCAAACTGTTTTCTGAAGTAGTTGCACCATTTTGAATTCCCAGCATCAGTGTGTGAGTGTTCCGGTTTCTCCACATCTTTTGAACACTTTCAGTTACAGCCGTCTCACTGGCTGTGGAGTGGGTGTGAAGTACCATCTCATGGTTTAGATTTGCATTTTCCTAATGACAATGATGTTGAACTTCTACATGTTCTCATTGGCCATCTGTGCATTTTCAAAGAAATCTCCAAGTATTTTTTTGCAGTGTGAAATCTGAATCTCCTTTGGAGATTTAGCATGGTTTCTTGTTAAAAGCATCAGAGAATTGGTTCTCACCAAGTGTGGGGGATCTCTAATCTAATCTTCAAAGAATTTTTAGTCAAGTAATAGTTGAAGTAAGATATTATTTCTGCTTTGCCTAAATATGAAAACTTACTGCTATTTTATGTCATTTAAGGAGAAATGTTTAATGATTGCTTAGGAAAAAAAGATACTTAGATGGCTGTGGTTCTGCAGTTGATGTACTCAACTATTTTGTGGCTGAATTTGGAAAGTTTGAACATAACCATTGACTGCTAGGTCATGTGTACTATTCTTTAACAGTGATAGAGTACAAGATTTATGGAGAATGACACTCATGAGCTTGTAAAAGTGGTTACAGTAACCATAGTGCGCACCCTTTCTGACCGTGCAAAAAGAAAATATGAACAGTAAGAAATTAAGAATTTTAAGCAAGCATATCTGCAAAAATATGATTCTATCTACTGTCCCTAAGAGCATTTTTTTGGCATTTTTTTTTTTTTTTGGTCTTAAGAATCTCATCAAAAACTGGATGACTGGTTTGTTTATAGTGAAGCAAAAGTGAACGGTGGTGCAGCTGTCTCTGACTCTGTTGACCCATATTGTCTCTGTTGTGGCTTTGCATGATGGCGTTTCAAATCCCGCTTCCTCATACAGTTTGGTAGAATTGGAATCTTGGGACTTTAGATATATCTAAAGGTATTACGTATCTACTTTTTGTAAGAAACAATGTACTTTATTCTTAAATTAATATGATGTTACTTTTTGGTCAGTCTCTATGGACTGAATAGTAAAATTGTCCTGTGAGATAAAAAAAAAAATCAGATCTTACTGGAGAGAGATGTAAGAGTGGGATATGTAGCTTAGTGTAAGAAAGTGATTCTTTGATCAGAGTATTTTTTTTTCAGAGTATTTTCTTTAAAAGATTTTATTTATTTATTAGAGAGAGAGAACGAAGAGAGGGAGAGGCAGACTCCCAGCTGAGCACCGAGCCCCATGTGGGGACCCAGGATCATGACCTGAGCTGAATGCAGATGCTTAACCAACTGAGCTACCCAGGCGCCCCGGATCAGAGTATTTTTACTAGACCTTTGCTTCTTACTGGTTATAGTTTAGTAATTAGATTTAAATAAGAAAGGTGGTACCAGGATGCTTGAACTAATCCCATTTGTGTCTCTCAAATTTCCTGTCCGTAGGGTGCACTCTCTGTGACCGAGCTTATCCCTCAGACTGCCCTGATCACGGACCAGTGACTTTTGTTCCCGACACTCCAATAGAGAGCAGAGCGAGGCTTTCTCTCCCAAAGCAGCTTGTTCTCCGCCAATCGGTTGTGGGAGCAGAAGTTGGTAAGAACCTTGGAACCATAAAAGCCTGTCAGTTCTCTTCCTTTGTAGGGTAGAGTTGCAAAAAATGGATATGTACAACCTAGTCATTATTTGGTTGATTCAGAAGTCAATTTACAGCTTAAGATTTTTCTTTCTAGGAATGTTTGTCCAGTAATAGCAATAAATCAAGTTGAAAGTTTCTTGAGAAAGTTCCCCTTTCTTAGACTCAGAATTGAATACAGGAAAGAATTGTGGCCTGAGTCTGAAGACTTTTATTCTTGGCTGTATCATTCTCTTAACAATTATGACAAAACATTCCTTGAAACTTAAGTTTCTTTTATAAAACATGGAAAATTCATCACTGATAACCTTTTGTCACAAAAATAGATCAAATGTTAATAAATTGTCTAATTCTCCTTAGGAAAAAGGAATAAGAAATATAGACTGCCAGAGTTTGGTTACCCATATTTGAATTTAAAATGGTTTCTGAATTATTGTCCATTTCTTTGAAAATATCAAGCTAGGTTCATTATTTTTTTATCTGTAGTTTGGGTATGAGTCAGTTGAAAATGTTAAAACAGCTTAGATAATATCAAGCAGTGCTTTAAGCACAGATGATTTTATAAGTTTGATTTATTTTGTAGTAATTGCTTTATATTTTTATAATTGAGTAACATTCTCTAGTCTTTTTGATGTATTAATTCCAAAGTAACACTTGGAGGGACTTGGTTTGGTTCTTTGTGTATAACACTGGGTTTAGGGATTTCTGATACTGCTTCTTACTCTGCATGTTTCTTCTGAGCCCCATTTCATCTGCTCATTACATTTTCCATGTTTATAGGATAGAACCCATAAGACTTAGCTATCTCACAGGAGTGCTGGAATATCCATAGTTCTTAGGTTCCCTGAAGATGAGATTCTTGACATGAGCTAAGCCACTCTTTCTTGTGTATCCTGTTTGATTCTTAAATCATTGATTGGGCAGTTGGTATCTTTTCACTGATAGGTGTGTGGACTGGAGAAACCATTCCTGTGCGGACTTGCTTTGGGCCTCTCATTGGCCAACAGAGCCACTCCATGGAAGTAGCAGAATGGACAGACAAGGCAGTCAACCATATCTGGAAGGTCAGTGTTCATGAAGCTTTTCTGTGGCTTTTGGATGTTTCTACCGTAGTGAGATAGTTAAAAGTGATGTAAAAGCAAAATTGGCCAAGACTCGTAGGGTGCCATTTACCTGTCAGTCATTTATTTAATATTCCATCCTTTCTGTTCTTTGTAGCCAAATTATAATATTTAGCAAAACACCAGCTATGGAATTTAGAAAATAAACTGTTTACAGTCTTTGTTTTGTTAGATAATAATCCAGTGATTCTTCATTTTAATTATTTGTGACAGTTGAGGACATGAACATGTTGATATGATGAAAGTCTTTTTTTTTTTTAAGATTTTATTTATTTATTTGACAGAGAGAGAGATCACAAGTAGGCATAGAGGCAGGCCAAGAGAGAGGGGGAATCAGGCTCCCCTCTGAGCAGAGAGAGTCTGATGTGGGGCTTGATCCCAGGACCCTGAGATCATGACCTGAGCCAAAGGCAGAGGCTTAACCCACTGAGCCACCCAGGTGCCCCTATATGATGAAAGTCTTATTTTGTGAGATACCTGGGTGGCTCAGTCAGTTAAGCCGCTGCCTTCCACTCAGGTCATGATCCCAGGGTCCTGGGATCTTGTCCCTCATGGGGCTTCTTGCTTGCAAGGAGCCTCCTTCTCCCTCTGCCTGGCACTCCCCCTGCCTGTTCTCTCTGTCTCTCTCCCTGATGAATAAATAAATAAAATCTTAAAAAAAAAATTCTTGTTTTGTAATCAATTAAGACATCCCTTAAATAGCTTGGGAAATGGTTTTGGGATTGGAAGCTAAGATCATTTCTCTAGTTTTCTTTTTTTTAAGATTTTATTTATTTTTGAGAGAGAGAGCAAACAAGCACAAGCAGCGGGAGAGGCACAGGGAGAGGGAGAAGCAGACTCCCTACAGAACAGGGAGCCAGATGCTGGGCTGGATCCCAGGATCCTGGGATCATGACCTGAGCCAAAAGCAGATGCTTGACTGAGCCACCCAGGAGCCCCGGATCTTTTCTTTCATTTTCTAATGGGAATCCTGGAAATGGAATGTTTTGACGTAAACAACTATTCCTTTAACATATTTATATAGATTCACTTGTAGTCAATAAATTGGGAATGATGCCTGCAAAACTGAAGTGAAAGGAAAGTGGGTCTTGTGAACATTGGAAAGCTAAGTTGCTGTCAGCATTGGGGACATTAATTTTGGTATCCAAAAAGAATACAGAAGAATGCTACGTCCATTGGAAAAAGATTGAGAAGAGGTAGTTCTATGACCTTAATGTCTGTTTAGTCACTCCTTGTCACCATGTGGTAGGTGATGAAGACAAATAGATTGTTTTTGTTTGTTTTTTCCAGTCAAGCCAAAGTGTGAATAATGAAGAGCAAGGTCATTCTATCTATATCTTTAGTACTAACTTTTGGTCTCCAGTGGTCTTTATTACATTGCTGGAAATGGGGGCCGGGTGAAATGACAAACATTGAGGAGGCAGCAGTGGAGTTCCACACTGACTAGGAAAGCAGAGGCCTACTACAGAGTAAATGAGATTGTTGCTAGCTGAAATTCAGTAGCACTTTGTATTGCCTATCAGGTCATTTGACATATATGTTTGCCTTCTGTTGGCAGATATACCACAATGGTGTCCTAGAATTCTGCATCATTACAACTGATGAAAATGAATGTAATTGGATGATGTTTGTGCGCAAAGCCAGGTAAGAGTACTCTTGGGTGAAGAGATAGTTAAGATTTGGATATTTTTCAATAGGAAGCTTTGCATAAAATAGGGAAGAGCCAAAAATTCGAGATTATACTGATGTCTAAACATATGTTCAGGGCTAAGGCTTTTTACCTTCTTCAGTTCAGTAGTTGTTAACTAATAGAGATTATGTAATCAACCAAAACCGAAGAAGCTATCCTTTTTTAATTAAATAGTTTATTCAACCTACCAGTGCAATAAGGAATAATACAGTCATCATTGAATTTGCAAGTGGGTACCTGCTTTTTATATCTGCTGTTAGTCAACCCGCAGGCTGCTGTAGTTCATTCTTTTTTTTTTTTTTTTTTTTTTGCTGGAGTCTGTAGTTCATTCTTGTTCAGCTACCTATCTCTGTGTCTTTGTCCTATTGCTTTTTAAAAACTTAATTTTATTTAATTTTCTTACTTCTGGTGATAAACTTTCTAGTGTTTCTGACTATAAAGGGCAAGCTGATGGACAGAAGTAAGAATTCTGTTTATGTGTCCCTCTTAATAGGATAGGGAATTAGAAAAATGACCCAAAGAAAATAGTTCTAAGTTTGTATATAGAATTTTGCTTAGGGATATGATGTGTTTAGTATGTATTCCAAAATTAACATGCTTGCTCTATTAAATGTGATAACTTAGGAACCGGGAAGAGCAGAATTTGGTGGCCTATCCCCATGATGGAAAAATCTATTTCTGCACCTCACAAGATATCCCTCCTGAAAATGAACTGCTTTTTTATTATAGCCGGGATTATGCTCAGCAAATTGGTAAGTTACTATAAGATTTATTTCTCTTGAATCTAGCATAGTAAAAACACCAAGGACCAGAAGTAGTTTTGGTAATGGTTTACATGTTAGCTGAAGCAAATCACATACATTTGTATATTTAAAGGCAGGATAATATTACCCCTATGTTAGAAGTGTTAAAATCTGTGAGGCTCTTCACAAGCTGAATGTTATCAATCAAGCAGTATTTGTATGAAAGGAACTTCTGTGTTAAGATTTTGATTTGGGGTATTTGAAGTTCCTGAAGCTGCTTTTTTGAGGCCAGTACCATTGTAATTTAAGTTCATAAAGAAAAGAAGGAAAGGTTCTTTAACTGATTTAACCTTCATAGTCTTTTTCTTTGCACTGTGTCATGATGACAAGCGATGTTTTATTAGAGTTTGTACTACAAAAAATTTTTAACAAAAGTTTTTTGCCTAGGAAAGATGTATTATAATCTATTATTTACAAGTGCTTCCTTTGTGCCTGGCATGCTACGTGAGATGCTGGGAATAGAGTATTAAACAAGACATTTCAGTTTTACAGGTAGTGGGCAAGATGGAAATTTTGGTAGAATGGAGAATTATAAGCAACCTTATTAATATCAAGAACAAGTTTTAAAATTTAAGTACGAGGAGACATTGAGTAATTTTTTTTTTGAAGGTGTTCCCGAACACCCAGATGTGCACCTCTGTAACTGTGGCAAGGAGTGCAATTCCTATACAGAGTTCAAAGCTCACCTTACCAGCCACATCCATAACCATCTTCATAGCCAGGGCCACAGCAGCAGCCATGGGCCAAGCCACAGCAAAGAAAGGAAGTGGAAGTGCTCAATGTGCCCCCAGGCTTTTATCTCTCCTTCCAAACTTCATGTCCACTTTATGGGTCACATGGGTATGAAGCCCCACAAGTGTGATTTCTGTAGCAAGGCTTTTAGTGATCCCAGCAACCTGCGGACGCACCTCAAGATACATACAGGTAAGTTGTATTGGACCATCAAAATGGAATTTCGCAACAATTAGAAATTGCAGTAGTAAATTGCAGCTAGCTAGCTAGTCTTGTAGGTAGAGTTAACATGTGAGAGTCCGGCTGACAGCAGAACTTCATTGAGTGATAAATCTTTGTGGGATAATTGTGCTTCCTCAGAGAATGTTAGCTCCCATTATTACGATGTTTCACATTCCAAGTGCCCCCACCATAGTTTGAAGGTGACTGGGAAAATGGACTTCATCAGGAAGTTGATGCATGTGTTTGGACTGAAAGCAAAGGGAATTCTGTACAAACACTTTGAGCCTTGCACAGAGCTTAATTCCTAGTCAGTGGCCAGAGCCAGTTTCTTTCCTATGAATGTTGTCCAGTCATCATAGCCAAATTTTGTTTCTTGAGTTTCCATTTACTCAACTCCATGTAAACCGACCCTTTTCTTTCAGCACATACTTTTTAAATACTGCAAAATAACTGATGACATCTTGGTTTTCTTGGCTGGGTCATTGGTTCCCCAATCTTTGAAAGTAAAATTCTTCCTTGTCCTTTTGCATTTAAGACTGAGTGGTCATGATGGAGACTTTCTGGCCCACAAAGCTCCAGATACAGACTAGACTTTACAGAAGGTTAGCCAATCCCTGACTTATAGTAATCTTATTTCTGCATTCTTAGAAGGATTTTATTTCACCCCTGGCTTATGAGGTCATATGTTTAAAAAAGAAAACTATAGGTTGTAAAAGTATGTTTGTCTATTCACAAATGCTACAATTCTTGAGGTTTTTTTAAACATCACTGTGTTAGGTTGGTTGCTAGGATTATAAGTAATTTCTTTCCAGATTTCATGTCATGTGTCAGCTATAAACTAAAAAAAATATATGTATAATAGGTAAATGGTCCGAGAAGGAGGTCAGATTTATTAGCTTCCCCGGCCTTTGTTGCAGAATAAAGATTCATTTTCTCTGACTGGTTCTAGGTAGATAGCCCTAGAAGGTGATGTTCCAATTACCAGTTCTGTTTCATTCCTGCCTCTGCCACATACCCATACATGTGTCTATTCATCTCAAGAATGCTAGTGATTGTTTTATTCACCGTGTGGCAATTTGGGTTAATGTGCAGGTCAGAAGAACTACAGATGTACTTTGTGTGACAAGTCTTTCACCCAGAAGGCTCACCTAGAGTCCCACATGGTTATCCACACGGGTGAGAAGAATCTCAAGTGTGATTACTGTGACAAGTTGTTTATGCGGAGACAAGACCTCAAGCAGCATGTGCTCATCCACACGCAGTAAGTTACTCCACAGCCCACATGCTCCTTAGGTGGTGAACTTGAGTTCTTGCAAGTGCTGACTCATGGTCTCCTACCTTGGTAGCTGCTTCCTGTGTTCACATAGCCTAACAAAGGTTGGAAATCTAGGTTTTTGAGTTTAACCTGGAAGATTGCGCTTGTTTGCTTTATTTTTTTTTTCCCCTCTTCTGTATTTATTTACTTTTTTCAACACATAATCTCATTTAATTTAACAAATATTTTTTAAGTACCTCCTCAATGCCCTCCATTATGCCAAGTGGTGAAAATACAGAGATGAAAGACATAGACTTTGTCTTTAGAGAGCTCAGAGTCCAGTAAGAGAGGCAGAACAGTAAAGCACTACCATACCATACTGCAGTTAGAGTAAGCGTTGGATCCTGAGAGGCTGTGGAAGAGGGTCACAGACCCGGCCAGGGTGTCCTGGAAAAGCTTCCTGGTAGTCTGAGCTAAGTATTAAGATAAATTAGAATTATTCAGGGAGGCAAAGAAGGGTAGAGAGGTGGGACTATCTAGGCATATTTAGAAACACAGATACAAGAAGGACTGTGGAATGCAAGTGGTTCTTTACAGTTAGAGCATAGTGTGCATGTGAGAATGATGGAGAGAGGCAACAGTGAAGTCATGAACCTTTTATCCAACTAGGAAAATTAAATTTCTTTCTGGAAATAATGGGGAGCCACTGAAGGGTTTTAGCTCCCCATGTAGCAGGCACTGTGCTGGGTTTGTGTTTTAATTACAGTAAAAAAAAAAAAAAACACATGTAATATATAAGTTAGCATCTTAACCATTTTACATTTATGGGGGGCAGGTGGGGGAGGGGCAAAGAGAGATTCTCAAGTAGGCCCCCTGACCAACACAGGGCTCGATCTCATAACCCTAAGATCATGACCTGAGATGAAATCAAAGAGTCGGATGCTTAAAATGATGGAGCCACCCAGGAGCCTCACCATCTTAACCATTTTTAAGTATACTGTTCAGTAATGTTAAGTGCGTTCACACTCTTGAATAAATGTTGAAGGGCTTTAAGGAAAAGGATGTCATGGTAATGCCCATTTTGTAAAGATTACTCTGGGAGCAGGATAGGATGATTAAAGGAGAAGGGCAAATATTGCTGGACCCATTAAGACTTTATTGCATGAATCCAGGTGTAATTAAATGTCAGGTTGTGTTAGTTACGGTAGTGGTAAAGAGAAAAGAATAGATTTTGTGGCCCTGAGCTTTTAGCAAATGTTAGAAGAGGGAGGAAACATTAGCTTGTATTATGGAGGTACTGTTTAGAAAGCCATGTTCAGTGGAAACTTGTAATTCTTTTTTTTTTTAAAGGTTTTAAAAAATGTATTTATTTGAGAGCACATAAGCAGGGGGAGCGGCAAAGGGAGAGGGAGAAGAGGTTCCCCGCTGAGCAGAGAGCCTGACACGGAGCTTGATCCCAGGACCCCGAGATCATGACTTGAGCCAAAAGATGCTTAACCAACTGAGCCACCTAGGCATCCCAAGATTTGGTATTCTTATTGTAAGGTTTAGTTAGCTACTTTGCTTTCATATTCGCTCTTTTGTCTGATTCCTCATCAAATGCAACCTAAGGGGCATCCGACTCTTGGTTTTGACTCAGATGATGTTCTTATGGGTCATGGGATCAAGCCCCACGTGGGGCTCCGAACTCAGCAGGGAGTCTGCTTCTCTCTTTTTTGGTCTCCCTCTGTCCCTCCCCCTACTCACGTGTGCACCTCTCTCAAATAAATAAATCTTTTAAAAAATGCAACCTAAAACACTGACATATCCAATAAGTTTGGATCTACATTCATAATTCTCAAAATGACTTTTTTTAAAACAGTGTTCATGAAGTAGCTTCATTATTAGTGTGAAATTTTAGAAATCAGACACACAAATTATTAAATACTATATAGAATTATACATCATTAGAGCTAAAAGAGATCTCTGGGATCATTTAGTCCAGCTGCTTATGTTAGTCAGCTTGAGCTGCCATAACAAAATACCTTCTGGAGACTGGAAATCCAAAATCAGGGTGCTAATATGGTTGGATTCTCATGAGAACCTTCTTCCTGGCTTGCAGATAGCTACCTTCCTGCTGAGTCCCCACATGGGGGAGAGAGCAGATGAGCTCTGGTCTGTCTGCCTTTTCTTCTGACGCTTACCCCATCGTGGGGGTCCAGTCTTTATGACCTCATCTAAGTCACTTCCCGTAGTTTCCACCTCCAAATACCATAACATTATGGTTTAGGTCTGCAACATAAAGAATTTATTGGGGGATGGGACATACAAGCATTCAACCTATAGCACTGCTGATAGCAATCACTTGGAAAATGTGAAAAACAATCCCCTCCAGGGATTCTAGTTTAGTTGGTTAGGGGTAGAGCTCTGGCCTTGGTAAAAGCCTCCACAAGTGACTGATGTCCAGCCAGTGTTGAGAGCTACTGAGTTCATCCACATGAAAGGCTTGTTTCCACAGTGTCTCTGGCAAGTGGTACTGTGGTTTCTTCTAGAATACCACAAAACCGATTTATTTAGTTTTGAGGAAAAGTTTTGCTTGAATCAGCTTATGTCAGCCTCTGTCCATTCACTGTACCCCTGTCTCTGGAATGATACATCTAGGTTTAATACATCTTTGAACTCACAGCCTTTTGTACTTAATGGTTGCTGTCATGTTCCCTTTAAGCCTTCTTTTCATCAGGCTTAATGTCTTAATGTTTGCAGCTTTCCCTCAGATTTGGTACCCAGAGGTGAAGACAGTATCCTGGATATGATCTGTTCTGTGCTTATTAATAAATGGAGTTGTTTTCTTGCTTGACTTTGACTTTCTCTTTTAGGTGATGCCTAAATTTGCACTTGCTTTTTCTGTAGCCATTTCACAGCATAATGAAATATAAATTATTTTCAGGTTAGTGGGATAACCGTTTCTCCATTGGGTTTGAGAATTGGCTTAATCAGGTATTCACCAATGAAAACAGTGTTCTTTAAGTGTGGATCTGGACTCTGTCACAACGATGAAACATAATAACCCTCTTTGCCAAACTCCCATGGGATAAAAAGTTTTTAGATTATCAAAGCTTTAACCTAGCATGTAAGTCATAATTAAGAAACACTACTCAAAATATTTTTTTCACTTTTTTTATTATGTTCACTTAGCCACTATATAGTACATCATTAGTTTTTGATCTAGTGTTCAGTGATTCATTAGTTGCATATAACACTCAGTGCTCATCACAAAACGTGCCCTCCTTAATGCCCATCACCCGGCAACCCCATCCCTCCACTCCTCTCCCCTCTGAAACCTTCAGTTTGTTTCCCAGAGTTCATAGTCTCTCATGGTTCATCTCCCTCTCCAATTTCTCCCCCTTCAGGTTTCCATCTCTTCCTCCATGGTTCTCTGCGCTATTCCTTATATTCTACATATGAGTGAAACCATAGGATAATTGTGTTTCTCTGCTTGACTTATTTGACTTAGCATAATCCCCTCCAGTTCCATCCATGTCTATGCAAATGGTAGGTATTCATTCTTTCTGATGGCTGAGTAATATTCCATTGTATATACACATCTTTTTTATCCATTCATCTATTGAAGAGCCTCTCAGCTCCTTCCACAGTTTGGCTATTGTGGCCATTGCTGCTATGAACATTGGGGTACATGTGCCCCTTCTTCTCACTACACCAGTATCTTTGGGGTAAATATCCAGTAGTGCAATTGCTGGGTCATAGGGTAGCTCTTTTTTTAACGTCTTGAGGAACCTCCATCCTGTTTTCCAGAGTGGCTGTACTAGCTTGTATTCCCACCAACAGTGTAGGAGGGTTCCCCTTTCTCCACATCCTTGCCAGCACTTGTTGTTTCCAGTCTTGTTAATTTCTGCCATTTTTCACTGGTGTAAGGTGATTATCTCTTTGTGGTTTTGAATTGTATACTGCCACATTGCTGAAAGGACGGACTTTGCAGTATCCCATAGGTTCTGGACTGATGTGTTTTCATTCTCATTAGTTTCCATGAATTGTTTAAGTTCTTCCTTAATTTCCTGGTTGACCCAGTCATTCATTCTTTAGTAGGATGCTCTTTAACTTCCACATGTTTGAATTCCTTCCAAATTTTTTCTTGTGATTGAGTTCTAGTTTCAAGACATTGTGGTCTGGTAACATGCAGGGAATAATCTCAATCTTTAGTATAGGTTGAGGCCTGATTCGTGATCAAGTATGTGATGTACTCTGGAGAAAGTTCCATGTGCATTCGAGAAGAATGAGTATTCCTTTGTTTTAGGGTGGAATGTTCTATATATACCTATGAAGTTCATCTGGTCCAGTGTGTCATTTGAAGCTCTTGTTTCTTTGTTGATCTTCTGCTTAGATGATCTGTCCATTGCTGAGAGTAGGTGTTGAAGTCTTCTACTATTAATGTATTATTATCTATGATTCTTTATTTTGGTTAACAGTTGGCTTATGTAGTTGGCTGCTGTCATGTTGGGGGCATAGATACAACTGTTAGATTTTCTTGTGGGATAGACCCTTTAAGTATGATATAGTGTTCCTCTACATCTCTTACTACAGACTTTGGTTTAAAAATCCAATTTGTCTGATATGAGAATTGCTACCCTAGCCTTCTTTTAAGGTCCATTTGTATGATAAATGGTTCTCCATCCCCTTACTTTCAATCTGGATGTGTCTTTAGGTTTAGAATGAGTCTCCTGTAAACACCATATGATGGGTCCTGTCTTTTTATCCAATTTGAAAGCCTGTGACATTTCATTTTTCAGGCTCTTCACATTGAGAGTAATTATTGAAAGATATGAATTTAGTGCTATCATATTGCCTGTAAAGTCCCTGTTTCTGTAGATTTTCTCTGTTACTTTCTGGTCTATATTATTCTTGGGGTCTTTTTTCTTTCTTTTTTTTTTTAAAGATTTTATTCATTTATTCGACAGAGAGATCACAAGCAGGCAGAGAGAGCGGGGGTAAGCAGGCTCCCTGCGGGGCTCAATCCTAGGACTCTGAGATCACGACCCGAGCCGAAGGCAGAGGCTTTAACCCACTGAGCCACCCAGGTGCCCCGGGGTCTTTTTACTTTTATAGAACCCCCTAGCTGGCTTAGTGGTCACATATCCTTTCACTTTCTGCCTGTCCTGGAAACTCTTTGTCTCCATCCATTTTGAATGACAGCCTTACTTGATAAAGTATTCTTGGTTGCATGTTCTTCTCATTTAGTATCCTGATTATGTCTTACCAGCCTTTTCTGGCTTTCCACGTCTCTGTGGACAGGTGTAATGTTATTCTGATGTTCCTCCCTCCATGGGTAAGAAATCTCTTCCCCCTAGCTGCTCTCAGGATAGCTGCCTTGGCTCTAAGATTAGCAACTTTTACTAATATATACCGGGGCGTTGGTCTATTTTTATTGATCTTGGGAGGGGTCCTCTCTGCCTCTTGGACACGGATGCTTGTTTCCTTTGCCAGATTAGGGAAGTTCTCAGCTTTGATTTGCTCAAGTATCTCTCTCTCTCTCTCCACGCCCTCAGGGATCCCAGTAATTCTGACTTTGGACTGTTTCATGTTGTCATTGATCTTTCTAAGTCTGATTTCATGGGCTTGTAGTTGTTTATCCCTATCCTTCTTGACTTCCTTTCTATCAGCTTATCTTCTAGATCACTAATTCGTTCTTCTTTCTCATTTACCCTGGCATTCACAGTATCCAGTTTAAATGGTATCTTCTTCATAACATTTTTTTTTAAAGATTTTATTTATTTATTTTAACAGAGAACACAAGCAGGCAGAGAGGCAGGCAGAGGCAGAGAGAGGAGCAGGCTCCCCGCCAAGCAAGGAGCCTGATGTGGGACTCGAAACAGGACGCTGGGATCATGACCTGAGCTGAAGGCAGCTGCCCAACCAGCTGAGCCACCCAGGCGTCCCTTCTTCATAACATTTTTAATTTCAGCGAAACCAGCTCTATATTCTGCCCTTAGAGATTCTATATTGTCATTAATACTTTTCTCAAGCCTAAACAGCAATTTTATAAATTTTATTCTGGTCTTTTTCTGACATCTTCCTTATATCCATATCCATTAAGTCTGTGGCAGAGGCCATTGTCTCTGGTTTTTTTCTTTGTTGGGAGTTCTCCTCCTAGTCATTCTCTTGAGCCATGGCTGAGGGAATGTACAGAGTCCAAAATATCAACCACAACTCAGGCAAGATGAACCTGAGGAAAATCCGGAGTGGTTGGAAGCCACCACTGAAAAAATAAAGCTCACCCACGGTGGAGTTTTTCTTCGCGTAGAGATTCAGATAGTTTTTTTTTTTTTTTTTTAAAGATTTTTATTTATTTATTAGAGAGCGAGAGACTGAGAATGAGAGGGGAGAAGGTTAGAGGGAGAAGCAGACTTCCCGCAGAGCCGGGAGTCTGATATGGGACTTGATCCCGGGACTCCGGGATCATGACCTGAGCCGAAGGCAGTTGCTTAACCAACTGAGCCACCCAGGCGCCCGAGATTCAGATAGTCTTAAATCTCATGCTGATTTCGTAGGTGTTCAGGATGGTTTGGTAGATATCCAGCTCAATTCAGGGGACCAGTGACAAGGACGACCCCTACTCCTCTGCCATCTTGCCTCCTTCCTCTCAAAATATTTTTTTAAAGATTTATTTATTTTAGAGAAGCAGAGAGAGAGCTAGTGTGTGCACATGGTGGAGAGGGACAGAGGCAGAGAGAAGAGAAAGAGGAGAGAATCTCAAGCAGACTCCCTGATAACGTGAAGCCTGATGCAAGGCTTGGTCCCATGACCATGAGATCACAACCTGAGCCAAAATCAAGATTGGTTATGCTTAACCAACTGAGCCACCGAGGTGCCCCCACTCAAAATATTTTTGAATGAGACTGTAAACTTCCTGTGGAGATCATTGGTAAAATTTTCAGATGTTTGCATTTTTTGCCTTTAGACATTTCAAAATGGATATAGTAGTATTGAAATTTATTTTGTTTATCTGCTTAGAAAAAACCTAGCTATAGCCCTGAAGCAAGTGCAGGAGGAGTTCCTCTCCCACAGTTTGAGGAGAGCGTGAGGCATGTGGCAGAGACTGGCATGGCCCTTCCCCTCAGAGCAACTTGAAGGCCCAAGCAGGGATGCTTACTACTCGTCATCTCTGTAGTCCCATGACTTTTTAGATACCATCTTTATGATTTATATCTCCAGCCTCATATATCTAACCGCTCACTCAGCATCTCTCAGTTTTGGATGTCCACTAAGGCAAGTCAAACCTGGTACGTCCAAAACTCAGCTCTTAATATTAACCCCACAGACTTGATTTCCCGCTAGTGTTCATCAGCTCAGTAAATGGTGCCACTGTTCATCCCAGTGGCTCAAGCCAAATACCTCAGAGCTGTCTTTAACTCAGTCTTCCATTCTTTATTCAGCTTTATCTAGTCCAGACTGCCACCATCTTTTGTTTGGATCAGCTCAGTAGTCTTCCAGCCAGCCTTTCTGCACCTGTTCTTCCCAGACATGCATATACAGGCACTGTATTCTGTCATAATAACTGGACTGATCCATTTAAAACATAAGTCAGACTGTTGTCTCTGCTCATAATTTCCCCGTGGCTTCCCATCATACTTGGGTTAGAAAGTGTGAAAGTCCCTTCATGATGTGGTAGTGGTATGTGGCTGCCCCTCACACTTTGTCTTTACTTACTTTTCTACTCATGTGCTTTAGCCACATTGCTCCCCTCCCCCTGGCCCCTGCCACCCCTTGATGAGACTGCAGCATACTAAACACACTCTATTCTCAGGATCTTGTCTTCCTACCTTGCTTCATTAAGGTTTTTGCTCAAAAATGTTGTCATTTCAGAATGGCCTTCCTTGACTATCTTATCTAAAATAGAACTCCCATCACTTTTACCTGGCCTTTTTTTTTTCCCCACAGTACTTTTTACTATTTGATATGATGTTACATATTTTTATGATGTAACTTCTCCATTAGAACATAAGCTCCATGAAGGCAGGGGCTTAGTTTTCCACAGCCTGTAGCTCCACAGAATCCCTCAGTGCCCTCTTCTGCTGGGAGAAGGTGGCAGAAATGCTAAGGAGGCCAGACTTCAGAACTTCTCACTCCAGGACGCCTGGGTGGCTCAGTTGTTAAGCAGCTGCCTTCAGCTCAGGTCATGATCCCAGCGTCCTGGGATCGAGTCCCGCATCGGGCTCCTTGTTTGGCGGGGAGCCTGCTCCTCTCTCTGCCTCTGCCTGCCTCTCTGCCTGCTTGTGTTCTCTCTCTGTTAAATAAATAAATAAAATCTTTAAAAAAAAAAAAAGAACTTCTCACTGCACCCTACCACTTCTTCAAGGATTTTGACCTCCTTTTATCTGTTTTGTATATTGAACCTTTAAGATGTAGGGTTCAGCTGCTCAAAAAAAGTTACAGAATTGCTGGTCTACATGATTTCTTGGGTTTTTTTTCAGCTCTAAGATGTCTCAGCCAGGGTTACTCAACCCTTGACACAACTGACATTTTGAGCTGGGTAATTTTTTGTTATATGGGATACCATTAGCACCATAGTGAGATCCCATTATGTATTGGCCAGTTGTCAAAAATGTTCAAATTTGGGTCTTCCAGTTGAGAATGTGTGGCAACAGGAACTCCCAAGTGGGTGTTGATGGGCATGTATATATTAATACTGCCTCATTATATGGGCACCTGGCTGGTTCAGTTGGAAGAGCATGTGACTCTTAATCTTGGGGTTGTAAATTGAGGCCCCATGTTAGGGGTAGAGATTACTTCAAAATAAAATTTAAGAGAAAATACTACCATATTGGAAAACAGTAAACATGTTACCCAGTAAAGTTGAAGATGTGCATATCTTTTGATCCAATTATACCATCCCTTAGTATGTGCCCTAAAGAAACTCCTAGGCGGCGCCTGGGTGGCTCAGATGGTTAAGTGTTTGCCTTCAGCTCAGGTCATGATCTCCCAAGTCCTGGGATCAGCCCCAAGTTGGGCTTCTAGCTCAGCGGGGAACCTGCTTCGCCTTCTGCCTCTCCCCCTACTTGTGCTCTCTCTCTCAAATGAATAAATAAAATCTTAAAAGAAAAAAAGTCATGCATATGCAGACCAACATACAAATATAGAAATATTCATAGTGTTCTTTCCTGTGATAATAAATAATTAGAAAGCACCAAAACATGCATAAGCCAAAGACAAATCCAGTACCACAGATAAGTTGTGGTATGTTTGTAAGTAGTGTATACAGCAGTGGAAGGGAACAAACTACGGGTACTTGGAGCAACTTGAATTGATTTCATCACATCCAACACAAAGGAGTTATATACAGTGTGGTCCCAAAATAGGCAGAATCAATCTATGCTGTTTAAACTATACAAATGTTTTAGGACTCTTTTTTTTTTTGTTTTAGGACTCTTCTATGTGATACATCTCCTATAAAAAAAGTCTGATTCTAGGGGCACCTGGACGGCTCAGTCAGTTTAAGCATCCGACTCTTGATCTCAGCTCAGGTCTTGATCTCAAGGTTTTGAGTTCAGGCTCTGTGTTGGGCTCCATGCTGGGCATGGAGCCTACTTAAAAAAAATGTTGGGGCACTCTGATTCTAGAATGGTAGAGGTCCTCCAACAAAGACCTGAGGTATAAAGAATAAATATGTGCCTCAGTTGTCATTTGTAACCCCAAATCAAATGTTTTTTCTTTTGTTCCTTGTAGAGAACGCCAGATCAAGTGTCCCAAGTGTGACAAGCTGTTCTTGAGAACAAATCACTTGAAGAAACATCTCAATTCTCACGAAGGAAAACGGGATTATGTCTGTGAAAAATGTACAAAGGCTTATCTTACCAAATATCATCTCACCCGCCACCTGAAAACCTGCAAAGGTCCCACCTCCAGTTCATCAGCGCAAGAGGAGGAAGAAGATGACGACTCAGAGGAGGAAGAATTAGCAGACGCTGTGGGGACAGAAGACTGTCGGATTAACAGTGCCGTGTATTCAGCAGATGACTCACTCTCGGCACATAAGTAAAAAGCCAACAATTTTGGATGGAAGACGCAAAAGGGAAAAACATATACAACCGGTTATCCACTACAGTGGTTTTTATATAAAATAGTTTCTGATTTTCTTCCAGCCAACAGTCAAAGCAGATTGAATGGGAATGGATAAAGCACTTATAGAAGAGTATCCTAATGAAAACACTTTAGAACAGATTTGGAAAAGAGAGCAGGGTAAACTATTTTTAAGTGATGTATGGGGAGGAAAGTGTCAGCTTTTGAAGTCCGTTCCTTATTTACATGATAAACTAGGTGGTGCATTTATACCTGAGTCAAAGCTGTCCTCTGCCCAGACAAATCAGATTTATTTTAAATTCTTCCATTGTTGCATTTTCCTCCCAGCCCTATGATGTGGTAGCACTGTAAACTTGGTCCCTGCCTAACAGTCATCCCGATTGCTGGTTGTGGTTCTGGTGTTGTGTTTTATGTAGACTGTTGTGACTTAAGTCATCCCAGAATGAATTGGAACACAGCAGTGGTAGCTTGTTGCTTTGACTTCAGCTGACAAGTTTAAAGCACCACCTGCCTTAATCTCTCTTGGCTACTTGGGAGTTTAGGGTAGATCTTGCTTCCCAGAATTTCAGCAGATGCCTGGAGGGCAAATAAAGAACCACCCAGGCAACAGGCAATGGCGGAGAAAAGAAGAGGAGAGACATCTGGGCCAGTGTCCAAAAAAAACTAGCTTTGATGGAAGCCAGTTTGAGACACCTGTTATTGTTCCTTAGAGATCTTTGTAGGTTTAGACATGTCTCTCTCTCTCCCCCCCTCCCTCCCCCTCTCTCCCCCCCTTCCCCTCCAATAAAGCCTCTAGCCTCTAGACAAAGGGGAGCTGGAGGTGTAGTGAGTCAAATAATGCCTGTTGGATTATCTCCTGACAACAAGCACATGTGGACTCAGCTGGCAAAGTGGTACCTCAGACCGTGGAAAGAAGGAGGGAATGATCCTTTATATCTGGCTTATCCTATGAAAAAGAATAAGACACCATTAAAATTAAAAGACTGCCAACTTGGAATGACAAATGATTTCAGACACATTAGTGCATTTGCAAGGTTAGGCCTTCTTGGTTATCTGTGGTGAAGGATCTCAGCAGTTAAGCAACGGATTTTGAAGGTATGGAAGGCTTAATGGTTACTACATGGGTGTGTTTTCAGGGTCCCAGCTTAGTCAATTAATCCATCCATCTGATCTTTCACTTGATCTCACAAATATATTCTGCTTTCAGCAAGAAGCAGACACATTCTTGAGATGACAGTTGACGGAACATGCTTCTGCTCTAAAGGGCAACTTCTGGGCTGGAGTAGAGAGGACTCTGGTGGGAGGGTTTTGCTGCTAATGTATTTATGGAATGAATGTATTTCATTCAAATCTGTATTCCTCTAGGAAGGATGAAAATAAAAACCTTTTTTAAAATATAGGCTTCCTCTCATAATCTCATTTTGTGTTAGAAGAAGAATTATTTAGGAAAAAATTAGATATAGCTTGGTTTTGTTTTCTACAGTTGGAAGTGGAGAAAGTATTTTCTAAGCATAACTTTGGGATAATATTGTAATGTATTTCTGCATAACGGTTGTTAAATGAACTATGCTTCCTGTGTTTCCCATTCTCACCGCTGGCCCTCATCCTCCCTAAGGGAGTGCCTTTACTCTGCTGCCTTCTTGGAGAACTTCGGTGGGTGTACAGTTGAGGAGTTGGGTGGGATGGCGGTTCGAGATGGCTGCCGATACTGAGTTGTGAAGCCTCTGTCAGACAGCGCTGGTGGGACTGAGGCAGCTCCAAACGGCCCTTTGCCAAAGGCACCCTGGTGGCAGGCCACCTCTGTTTCTAGGAAACTTGGTGCTGTACTACCGTCTCCTTCTCTCCATCCATCTCACTGGCTCATGCTGGGTTAAATGCCTTCATTTCCCAGCACTGGTTGAGATGCTGCCCACGATTGTTAGCCTGACAGGAAAACAAGAAGCCTGGGAAATGGTTTGAGAATGTAGCTTATTTACAACTATCTCTTCCATGTTTTACCTTTTAGACTTAATGGCACATTCTAAGTCATTCCCAGGAAATGAACCATTTGGTAACTGCACTTTTTTTTTTTTTTTTTTAAAGATTTTATTTATTTATTTATTAGGAAAGAGAGAGAGTGAGAGAGAGCATGAGAAGGGAGAAGGTCAGAGTGAGAAGCGGACTCCCCATGGAGCTGGGAGCCCGATGTGGGACTCGATCCCCGGACTCCGGGATCATGACCTGAGCTGAAGGCAGTCGCTCAACCAACTGCGCCACCCAGGGGCCCTGGTAACTGCACTTTTGCCAAGAGTTTACTCAGCCGTCTTTACCTATTGCAGGTGACCTGTCTGCTGCTGCTGTTGGGGTCAGTCTGTTGTTGGATGAATAGTCACACTGAGAGGCAGGACGTGAGCTGTGGGCTCCGGAGCCCTGCTGAATGTCTGCACTCTGGGCTTTGCCGCACGATGGTTTGTATCCTTAGCCAAGTTATGTGAACTCTTTATACCTCTGTTAGCTGTAAAAGAGAATAATAAGTGTTCCCATCTATAATACTGTTTGATGTTAATACATGTAAAGTGCTACCACAGTGCCCCACATACAGTAAACAGTGTTAGCTAATCGTCTTCAGTTTTATTTATTTTTTTCTCCCCAAATACGTTTATTTTAATTTTTCAGTGTTACAAGATTGATTGTTCATGCACCACACCCAGTGCTCCATGCAATACGTGCCCTTCTCAATACCCACCACCATGCTCGCCCAACCCCCCCCGCCCCTCCAAACCCCTCAGTTTGTTTCTCAGAGTCCACAGTCTTCCATGGTTCATCACCCCCTCCGATTTCCCCCCATTCACCCTTCCCTTCCTTCTTACAATGCCCTCCATGATTTTCCTTATGCTCCACACGTGATACCATTAGATAATTGACTCTTTCCGCTTGACTTATTTCACCCCGCCTAGTCTCTTCTAGTCCTATCCATGTTGATACAAAAGTTGGATATTCGTCCTTTCTGATGGAGGCATAATATTCCATTGTATAGATGTACCACATCTTCCTTATCCACTCATCTGTTGAAGGGCATTTTGGTTCTTTCCACAGTTTGGCTATTGTGGCCATTGCGGCTATGAACATTGGGGTACATGTGGCCTTTCTTTGTACTACATCTGCTGCTTTGGGGTAAACACTGGGTAGTGCAATTGCAGGGTCATAGGGTAGCTGTATATTTAATTTCCTGAGGAATCTCCATACTGTTTTCCAAAGTGGCTGCACCAGCTTGCATCCCCACCAACAGTGGAGGAGGGTTCCCCTTTCTCCACATCCTCTCCAGCATTTGTTGTTTACTGTCTTGTTGATTTTGGCCATTCTAACTGGTGTAAGGTGGTATCTCAGTGTGGTTTTGATTTGAATCTCTCTGATGGCTAAAGATGATGAACATTTTTTCATGTGTCTGTTAGCCATTTGTATGTCTTCT
>CM052807.1:107523429-107541130 GCA_028533885.1 Nasua narica | reverse complement strand
AAGGCCAAGCCTAGAAGCTGGTTTGCACTTTTCTTGTTGTTTAGTATATGATGCTTGGTGTATCCTTCCTTAAAAGGTGAGTTGTTTATAACTTTGTGTGTGCTGAGCTGAGGTCCTCAGCACATCAAAGGGCAAGGAGGTGACAGGAGTTAAGAGTCTCCTTCAGCCTTTTCAGCACGTTGGCCTAGATACACACTTGCTAGTGAACCTCTTCAGCTGTGTCTTGAGGAACATAAGCATGTCAGAAGCTGTCAGTCCATCATCAGCTGTGTGAATTTGCAGCATCTGATCACCAAAGCTGCATCATAGGGTCAAAGACTCCAAAATAGCCTATCTGCATGCATACAAGTGGTTACTGTCGTTAGGGGCTGAATTGTGTTAACCCAAAATGCATAGATGGAAGTTCTGACCGCTAGTACCTCAGAATGGGAGCATTTTTGGAGATGACGTCATCAAAGAAGTGACTGAGTTAAAAATGAGTTCCTTCGTCTATATGACTGGTCTAATAAGGAAATTTGGACACAGAGTGAAGATCACTCATCTGTAAAAACAAGGAAAGAGGCCTCAGAGGAAACAACTCTGCTGATACCTTGACCTCAGACCTCTGGTCTCCAGAACTGTAGAAAACTAATTTCTGTTGCTTAAGTCACCCAATCTGTGGTACTTTGTTATGACAGTCCCGGCAAGCTCAACACTGGCCAACTGAAGGTGGCATCTTTATGATTGCTTAATGAGGAGCAGCTTCCAGAACCGTGATTATAATTGTAACCTTAGCTTTACAAATCCCTGTGAGCAATGTAAATGGCAGGGACAGTTCATAGTGGTATGTACTGTCACCGGTGTATTTCTGCGCTGCCGAAAGGGTAGAATCACTTCTCAGGTATGTTTTTTTGTTCCTTCGTTTTTCTTGCATATACACACTTGAGAGTCATGAAGTGCCCCAGGCCTGTGTAGTCCTCAAGGACAAAACTTTCTTCTCAAAAACAGTCTTAAGTGCTGGCCCAGTTTAAGGCATTATAAGGCATTATAAGGGAACAAAAAAAAGGGGGCCAGGACTCTAACCCTGCCCTCTGGAAACAAACTCCTGCAGAGACCTGATTGTGCAGCTGGATCACCTAAGGAACTAAGAAATGTCAGGTGTCCACATCAGCCCCAGGCCTACTGACAAGTCTCCTGGGCCCCAGGCTCAGGTGATCCTGGAGCAGTCCCCTGGAGTCTTCTGTTGGGAGACCACGGAAGATAGAGCTGCAGAAGTCTATTCCTGATGCACGCCGGACCGTGGTGAGTGTTACAGGTATAAGTATTATTAAAATCCAAGAGCAAGAGTGGAAAAGTCCTAAGAGAAGACTAGTAAAGAAAAGTGGGGAAGACTAGCTTGGATCTAAGTTGTAATAAAGATGGGGCAATGCGTTCGAGATAGAGGGCTAAAAGTTTTAGAATACCTGGTTTACCAAATCAGTAGCCGATTTTTGGTTATTTTTAATTATAGTGATACTGTTTACTTGTGGCGGGCATTGTTCTGAATGCTTTATAAATAATGTTTAAGCTGCATAGTTGACCTGTGACCTGTGATTATCCCTGCTTTACATAAGAGGCTGAGCTGCAGAGAGTTAAGTAAGTGGCAAATGGTTCCCCGGCTAGTTGAGTCTGTGCCTCACCAGCCAACTTTCTAGATTCGTCAGCAGTGGCCCAATTAAATTTGGGATCTCACCATGGCATATATCCACTACATGTCTTTACAGGAAATCACAAAATCTAAGCTATCCCATTAGATAAAGCACATTTATAGACATGAATTAGGGAGCTCGTGATGACTAGCTCTGGTTTTTGTGTTCTCTGCTCTGCGACAACACGTGCCCTGCCCTTCTGTACTGCTTCGTACTTGCTGAGGCACAGGATGGAGATGGGCTTTGGGGACGAACATCAAGCCAGTTTACAGCCACAATAAGAGAAAATCACTTAGGTAGGTAGTGATGTTGGGAAAGTTGGTCAATAGACCACTTCCAGCCCTTCTTAGCTAACGTGGTCTGGGGCATTTTTGACACATTTACTTGCACATGCATCCTAGAATAATAGTATATTTTAGTTTAATGTTTGTTTAGTCCTTCTAGAGCATTATGAAAGTAGGTTTTATCTCATTTTATAGATGGTGAAAACGAAGCTCAGAAAAATTAAGATTTTCTGCATTTCATATCCATGATTTGCTGCCTGGTAGCGCTTCTTAAATTGTATATATTTCAGGGTGCCTTGGCGGCTCAGTCAGTTAAATGTCCATCTCTTGATCTGGGCGCAGGTCATGACCTCAGGGTGGTTCAGGCCCCACGCTGGGTTCTCTTTTTTGTTAATCTGATGATGTGACATCTCATTTCAGGGAGCATCACACTGCCACCTGTAGTAGTTGCGTGTTTGCCCTGGGGCGTGAAATGCATTTTTATAAACAGAGAACACCTTTGTGGGCTATTGTGCTTACTTGGTTTAGGAACTGGCACTCAGCTATGAAAGATGAATTATTCAAAAGCGTGGGAGATGACATCATACTCTATTATGGAGGTTTGATTATTACAATGAAATGTATCCTTATCAATAAATTCAGCTTGATCTAAACTATATTTGTCTTCCCTTGGCTTAGCATCCTCAGAGGATTTTTTTTAAGATCTAGTCCTCAAGAGTTATGAAATTCTTGTAACTCTGTTAATATGTAAGCATTCTTTTCCAGGGTTTGACTTTGGAATTACAGAGAATTTGAAAGTTTGCCTTAGGGGTCAGAGGCAGTAAGAGGTATAGGAGTGGTAAATGAGAACTGGAATTTTATTTTGGTGTGGTCATTAGAGGATATTCAAGAAAGTCAACCTATCTCATTAGATAGGGGAGGAGGAGCTGCTTCTGTTGACAAGGAAAATCTTTGGGGTTTTGGGTGCTTGGAGTTACTAGAATCCTCTCAAGTATAACCATTCCATCTTTCAGGTTTGTACTCTGTCCTCCTCAATATAATAATTCTCATTTAAGAAATCTGTTGAAACTGAATCCAACCTGTGTTGTAAATCAGTAACAGCTACAAGAGGGAAGATGTTATCCAGAACAGTCATGGATAATCCCTGGTTCTCTGACCTAGCTTATATATCTGTTAGGCAGTTGGATAGAAATATGAAGTGTGCCCCACTATATAGGTTTTCCATTTTTCTTATAACAGTTCTGGCAAGTTACACTTTTCTGGGAATTTGTCCATTTTGAAAAAAACATGTTCAAATTTAGTCAAAGTTCTGTATTTTATCAATGTGTATAACATCCGTAATGTTCCTTTTTTTTGCTCCTGATGTTGATAATGTGTATGGTTTTTTTGTGATTAGTATTGCTCATAGGTTTATCAATTTCTTAGCATCCTAAAGAATCTATTTTTTTTTTTTGCTTTGATCATTTTCTGTATTGTATGTTTGTTTCCTATGATGTTAAATTCTACCTTCACTCTTTCTGTGTACATTTTTGGGTTTAAATCACTGTTCTTTTTCTTAGAATGGCTACTTAAGTAAGTGAACTTCAAGTCTATTTTGTCTGATATAAGTATTGCTATCCTGGGTCTCTTTTGATAACTATTTGCATAATAAATGTTTCTTCATTTCTTCACTTTAAATCTGCAGGTGTCCTTAGGTCTGAAATGAGTCCCTTGTAGGCAACATATAGTTGGGTCTTGTCTTTTTTTTTTTTTTTTAAGATTTTATTTATTCGACAGAGAGAGATCACAAGTAGGCAGAGAGGCAGGCAGAGAGAGAGGGGGAAGCAGACTCCCCGCTGAGAAGAGAGCCCGATGCGGGGCTCGATCCCAGGACCCTGAGATCATGACCTGTGCTGAAGGCAGAGGCTTTAACCCACTGAGCCACTCAGGTGCCCCTGGTCTTGTCTTTTTATCCATTTTGTTATCCTATGTCCTTTGATTGGAGTGTTTAGTACATTTACATTCAAATAGTAATTATTAACTATCTTATTTAATTTTTAAAAGTAAGCTCTATGCCCAAGATGAGGCATGAATTTATGACCTCAAGATTAAGAATCGCATGTTCTACTGGCTGAGCCAACTAGGCACTCCTCAAAGTAATTATTGATTGATATGTACTTATTGCCATTTTGTTACTTGTGGTGGTTTTGTAGTTTTTTTCTGACCTTTCTCTTGCTCTCTTTCATGGTTTGTTGGCTTTCTTTAGTGATATATTTAGATTTCTTTCTCTTTATTCTTTGCATATCTGTTACTGCTTTTTGATTTGTGGTTAGGTTTGTATATAACATCTTCTGCATATAGTAGTGTGTATGAAGTTAATGGTTGTTTAAACCCATTCTTTTTTTTTTTCCCCTAAAGTAGGCTCCACACCCAACATGGAGTCCAACATGGGGCTTGAACTCACAACCCTGAGATCAAGACCCGGGCTGAAGACTCAGATGCTTAACTTCTTGAGTCTCCCAGGTGCCCTGTTTACTCCTCCTATGTTTTTTAGGTAGATGGTGTCATATTTTATGTCCTTTTATTTTATGAATCTTTTTTTTTAATTTTATGAATCTTTTGACTGATTTTTATAGAAACACTTATTTTTACTGCTTTTTCTTTTCATACGCTTAACTTGTGGTCTTTCCTTCCCATTTAATATTTCTTACAGGGCTGGTTTAGTGGTCATGAACTCGTCTAGTTTTTGTTTAAGAAACTATCTGTCCTTCTGTTGTGAATGATTGTCTTGCTGGATAGAGTATTCCTGGCGGCAGATTTTTCCCTTTCAGCACTTTGAATATATCATGCCATTCCCTTCTGGCCTGTAAAGTTTTTCTTTAAAAATCCACTTATAGCCTTATGCGGTTTCCCTTGTGTGTAACTGTCTTCTGCTTTATTATTATTTTTAAAAATATTTATCTGACAGAGTAAGCACAGGCAGGGGGAGCAGCAAGCAGAGGGAGAGGGAGAAGCAGGCACTCTACTGAGCAAGGAGCCTGCTATGGGGCTCCATCCCAGGACCCTGGGATCATAACCTGACCAAAGGCAGATGGTTAGTCAACTGAGCCATCCAGGTGCCCCTCTTCTGTGGCTTTAAAAAGTTTTCTTTAGGGGCACCTGGGTGGCTCAGTTTTTAAGTGTCTGCCTTTGGCTTGGGTCAGGATCTCAGGGTCCTGGGATCGAGCCCTGCATCAGGCTCCCTGCTCCGTGGGAAACCTGCTTCTCCCTCTCCCACTTCCTCTGCTTGTGTTCCCTCTCTCACTATCTTTTTCTCTCTCTGTCAAATAAATAAAACCTTTAAAAATAAAATAAGTTTTCTTTATCACTGCTTTTTGGCATTTTAATAACTATGTCTTGTTATGGACTTCCTTGGGTTGATTTTTTTGGGGTAATCTCTGTGCTTCATGGATCTGAATATCAATATCTAAATATCAATATTTCCTTCCCAGGATAAGAAAGTTTTCAGCTATTATTTCTTCAAATAAATTTTCTGCCCCTTTCTCTCTCTTTTTCTTCTGGGATCCCTATAATGTGAATGTTATACTTTATGCAGTCACTGAGTACTCTAAAACTGTTCTCAATTTGCATAATTTTTTTTTCTCTCTTTTATTTGCTCAGCTTGGTTACTTTCCATTACTCTGTCTTCCAGGTCATTAATTAATTCTTCTGCTTCCTCTACCCTTTATTCCATCAAGTATATATTTTTAAAGATTTTAAGAGAGTGTGAGAGCATGAGCAAGGATGAGGGCAGAAGGAGAGGGAGAAGCAGACTCCCCGCTGAGCAGGGAGCCTGACGTGGGGCTTGATCCCAGGATCTCGGGATCATGACCTGAACCAAAGGCAAACACTTAACTGACTGAGTCACCCAGGTGCTCCCGTCAAGTGTATTTTTAATCTCATTTGTTGTCTTCATATCTGATTGGTTCTTTTTTTTCTCTGTTAAGGGTTTCACTGATGTCCTCTACTCTTTTCTCAAGTTCAGTGAGTATGATCATTACTTTAAATTCTCTGTCAGTCATATTACATCTGTTTTGCTTAGGTCTCTTGCTGTGGTTTGGTCCTTTTCTTTCATTTGGGACATATTCCTCTTCTCATTTTGTCTGACTCTCTGCTTCTGTGTGCTAGGAAAGTCAGCTACATCTTTTGCTCTTGAAGGTAATGGGCTTATGAAGAGGTCCTGTAGTGCTCTGCAACGCAGTGTCTTCTGTTTCCCAGGGCCTGGCACTCCATGGAGTGTCTCCTGTGTGTATTGTGTGTGACCTGCTCTTGAGTCCTGGCCTCTGTTTCTTTCAGTCCGGTTGTCTGCAGTAGCTTTCTTTGCCTGTTATGGGCAGTGTTTGGTCCATCAATGGTTGGAACATGATGTTTTAACAAGATGTATGTTGGTCTGCTTGTGAAATGTGACCTGTTGCCACCACTGCTGCTGGAACCAAGGCCTGCAAAAGGTGTGGGTCAGGAGACGAGATGTTGGTGGGGTTTGCTTCTGTGTTCTGGGGGCAGTGGCCCACAGACTGGGACCGAGGCAAACATGACTAGGAGGGGTGGGGGGTGGGGCTTGGTGTAAGCGAGTTAGGCAGTGTCAGAGCTGGTTCGTGTAGGTGGCCATGTGTTTATCCTGGGCGGTGGGAGAGGAAAGTGGCATATGCCAGCTCCTTTGTTCCTAGGGTTGGGGACTCCCTGCAGTCCATCTCTCCAGGATATAATCTTGAGATGAGTAAACAACTCTCCTGCCTGCCCCTGGCATTTTTCAAATTGCTGCTTCTACACTGTATCTGTTTAAGGGTAGGGGCTCAGATTCCTAACATCCTCCAAGCTGAGCTCCCCAGTTTTAAAATTCCAGGCTTTAAGTCCCGCCAATTGTAAGAACTCAGGATTCAGCCACTGTTGCTTTCAGAGCGAAATGTTAATGGGGATTTGTCTTCCCTGTGTGGGCTTCCCAGTGAGAGTTGGTTTCCTGCCTTTCTCCACAACCTTGGCTTTCTCTCCAGCAAGGATGGCCATGGTCTCTTTTGTTCCCAAACTACATCTTCACCCTTCCTACCTTCTTCAATGTGGCCTCTTCTCTACCTTTAGTTGTGGAGTTTGTTCTAGGTTTTTGGGTCATTTATGCTGATGTGAGTATTATCTAGTTGTACCATGAGATGAGGCAAGCTTAGGGTCTTTCTACTCTGCCAGCCTCCCCTACTCTTTTACTTTCAATCTTTAAGTATTCTTATGTTTACATGTGGCTCCTCCAAGCAGCATATACTTGTTTTATTTGGTCTTTATAGATTTGAATAACCTGCCTTTTAATTACTTAGATCATTTACATAAAATATACTTATGAATATATTCGGGTTTAAGTCTTCTATCTTACTGTTTGTTTTCTATTTATTTCACTCATTCTGTATTCCTTTTTCTCTTCTTACTTCTTTTGAGTTAATCAAGTATTTATTATTTACACTCCTCTTCCCTTTTGACTTGTTTTTTTTCACTATTCTTTTAGTAGTTAGGCTATGAATCACAACATGTGTTCTTGTTTTATTAGAGTGCAGTATTCATTCTTTTTTTTTTTTTTTAAGAGGGATAGAGAGGAGGGGAGGAGCAGAGGAAGAGAGAGGGAATCCTAAGCAGGCTTCATGCCCAGTGCAGAGACCAACATAGGGCTTGATCTCATGACCCTGAGATCATGACCTGAGCTGAAATCAAGAGTTAGTTGCTTATTGACTGAGCCACCAAGTGCCCTATATCCATTGCTTTTATCCCTTCCAAAATAACATTGGTATCACAGAATAACTTACTCTATTTGTCTCTTTCCAGCCTTTTATATTATTGTCAGACATTTTAATTTTACAGACATTTTAAATCCTATGCAAAATTATTATTGTTGTTTTATATGACAATATTTACTTAAATTTACCCATATTGATCATTATTCCTTTTCTCATTTCCATGTTCCCATCTGGGATCATTTTCATTCTGCCTAAGTTTGAATTTTTGTTTTTTAAATAGGCTCCATAACCACAGTAGAGCACAACATGGGGCTTGAACTCACAACCCTGAGATGAAGACCTGAGCCAAGATCAAGAGTTGGATGCCCAACTGACTGAGCCACCCAGGTGCCCTGTGATTCTGTGTAAGTTTACTGTAGGTTTAAAGACAATTCATCTTCTTAGTTTTAAGACATTGCATCTTAAAATGTCTTTGTTTCATATTTTTTAAAAACAGCTTTATTGAGGATGTTTACTTAATCATAAAATTCACCCATTTAAATTGTACATTTCGGTGGTTTCTAGTATATTCAAAGATGTACAACCATCACCACAATCCTATTTTAAAATATTTCTACCCCAAAAAGATCCCTTGTGCCTTTTTGCCATCAATTCCCATTCTCACTGCTCGTCCCAGGAAATCAGTAGTCCACTGTTTCTATAAATTTGCCTTTTCTGAAAATTTAATGGATATGAACTCATATACTATGTGGTCTCTTATATCTGGCTTTTTCCATTTAGCATGTTTCAAAGGTCCTATCATGCTGCAGTATGTATCAGTTCACTCCTTTATCACAATAGAACTCACCTGTGTGGATATGCCAAATTTTGTCTACTCAATTTTAAAAAGATTATTTATTTATTTATATAATATATATAAATATATTAATATAATATATAATAAATGTTTATTTATTTATTTATTTGATAGCGATGGGGGGGGGAAGCAGGCTCCCTGATGAGCTGAGAGCCCGATGTGGGGCTCGATCCCAGGACCCTGAGATCATGACCTAAGCTGAAGGCAGAGGCTTTAACCCACTGAGCCACCCAGGCGCCCCGACATTTTGTCTACTCATTTATCAGGTGATAATGTTTGGATTGTTTCTACTTTTTGGGTATTATGAATAATGCTGCTGAGTATTTGTATACAAATCTTTGTGTGGACAAGTTTTTATTTCTCTTACGCATTTACTTAGAAGTGGAATTGCAGGTTCATAAGGTAAACTTATTTTTTAACTTAAGAAACTGCCTGTTTTCCAAAGTGGTTGGATCACTTCACATTCCTACTAGTAATGTGTTAGGGTTCCAGCATCTCCACAACCTCCCTAGCACTTGTTTCTATCTTTTATTACAGCTTTTCTAATGGATGTGAAGATATATCTTATTGTGGTTTTAATTTGCATTTCCCTGATGTTGAGCATTTCCCTCAAAGGGCTTATTTTATTGGTGCCTTTCATCAGTTTTGAAAAAATTCTTAACCATAATTTCTTTGAATATTGCTTTCTCATCCATTCTCAGATTGTAGTTACAAGTATGTTAGACTTTCACACCATGTCTGTTATGTGTTTTATGGGGTTTTTGTACTTTTTTTTTTCTTAAGATTTTACTTATTTATTTGACAGAGAGCACAAGCAGTAGGAGCTGCAGGCAGAGGGAGAGGGAGAAGCAGGCTTCGCACTGAGCAAGGAGCCCGACCTGACACGGGGCTCCATCCCATAACCCTGGGATCGTGACCTGAGCTGAAGGCAGGTGCTTAATGACTGAGCCACCCAGGTGTTCCCTATACTTTTCTTTTATACTTTAGTCTGGATAGTTCCTAATGACCTACCCTCACTAATCATTCTTTACCTGTGCCTAGTTTGTAATACTTCCATATGTAAAGTTCTCTATATATCCATTCTAGAATTCCCACTTGATTTTTTTATAGATTCCAGTTCTGTGGTTATAATACTCAATCTTTTCTCATATTTTATTGGATGTATCAATCTTGGTTATTTCAAAGTCCATGTCCGGTCAAAGTCCATTGTGTGTGAATTCCTTGTGTGGGTATGTTTCTCTATAATATTTGATCTTTTTAAAAAAATATTCGAGAGAAAGAGGAGCAGAGGGAGAGGGACAAACAGACTCTTTGCTGAGTGTAGAACCTGATGCAGGGCTCAGTCTCATGACCCTGAGATCATGACCTGAGCCGAAATCAAGAATTGGACACTTAACCAACTGACCAACCCAAGTGCCTATAGCTCTGTTTCTCTTTTGGTCCTATTTCCTGGTATGTTTGGTAAGTTCTGATGAGAAGCTGGGGATTGTATATGAAAAACAGTAGAAGCTGTGGATGAAATTACTTCTTCCAGAGAGGATTCACCATATCCTCTGGCAAATAACTAGAGCAGGGACACAGTCCAGTCAAGACTGATCTTTTTCATGGCTGGACTGCAGATGTTACAGAGTTGACTCTGGCTGTAGCTCACCTCAGCTTCTAGGTGTGTAGCCTTTTAGGGATCACAGGGAGAGCCTGAAGTTTTCAGAGGCCCCTCTCCTGAGGTCCTTAGTGGTTTTGTTTTTCCAGCGTTGTGAGACTGATGAATGCTCTGCTGCACCTCCCTCCCTCCCTCCACCCTCCCTCCCTCCGCAGGCAGAGGGAGAAGCAGGCAGCAGGCAGACAGGTAACCGACTAAGCCACCTAGGCGCCCCTCTGCTGCACTTTGCACCTGCATGTTTTTTCCTTTAGTTTCTCACCTGACACAACGTAAAAATTAGTAAATACCCGAGAAGACAACTAGCCTAAGTCATTTTCCTACGTGTCCTTTCTCCCAGAATCTTTGCATCTCGGGTCTTAGTTGCCTTAGAAACTCCCCAGTGACTTCAGACTGATGTTGCATGTATTTGTTCAGCCTTTCTTCTTCTTTTTCTTCTTCTTTTTTTTAAAGATATTATTTATTATTTATTTATTTGACAAGAGAGAGAGATCACAAGTAGGCAGAGGGGCAGGCAAGAGAGAGGGGGAAGCAGGCTCCCCGCCAAACAGAGAGTCCGATGCAGAGCTCGATCCCAGGACCCCGAGATCATGACCTGAACCGAAGGCAGAGGCTTTAACCACTGAGCCACCCACGCGCCCCTCAGCCTTTCTTCTTTTTAGTGGCAGAGCATTACAGACTTACCTGTCAGAGCTAGAAACAGAAGTATAGAACACGTTATTTTTAATCCAAGTTCTAGATGTTTGCTCTGATGGTATTTTTTTCTGTTTATTAATTTATTTGAGACCAGGAAAAAAGTGTGTAGTGTATTGAATAATCACCTTTATTGAGAAGTGCTTTGTATCGTGTAGCTGGGATTGTCACGAACAATTGCGGCCTTATTACACGTGTATAATGTTACTCCCCAACCCCCAAAATAGAAGTTGCTATTCTACTCTGTAAAATACGTGGTCTCAGTGAAATTGAATTCCAGGATATCATTATCTAGAGCCTACCTATATCTAGGTCAATTTTTTAAAAAAAGTTAGTGTTAATTTTTCACTTTGTCAGACCTGAACAACCCCATAGCATCCCCACATGCTGTCGACTACGAGCACCAGCCACCAACAAACTGTCACCGATGAGAGTAATGCTGCATCTTGTTCTCCCACTTTCCCTGTGACAGGCATTCTCTCTCCGGGTCACAAATCTTTGGGCTCAGATCTCTTCACACTTAGGAGTGGTGCATCCCTATGGCAGGAAGTGACAGGGGACCCTTCCATGGCACAGTTGAGCCATGGACCCTATGGCACAGTTGAGCTTCCTTTGAAATCTATTATCCTGCCTTGGGTTTGACTCCCGGTTGCCTCCATCTGTCCGCTCAGATGTCTCCCCGCTGCCTGCACTGGCTTTCAGCAGTGGCCACAAGCCCGGCCCAGCCCTCTTCTGCTCCCAGGTGCCCAGGTCTCCTCCACCAGGGGCTCCACAGGCACATTCTCTTGGCTCTGAGCACAGCCCCTGCTCGGCATTCATTATGCCTCATACTTTCAAGTTGGAAATCGAAGTGTCAGCCCTATTTTACCATTTAAAATTGTTTTGTATTAAATACACATTCTTATTGTTAGACGTATGTTTAGGCAGAGCTATATGTCAACATAAAATTCTTTATGAAATTCTTTATTTTTTATACATAACTCTTTTCCTGAGAACCGAAGTCCAGGAAAGACTTTTTTTTTTGTAAGTAAGCTCTAACAGCCAGTGGGGCTTGAACTCCCGACCCTGAGATCAAGGGTTGCCATGTTCTACCAACTGTGCCAGCCAGGCAACCCAGCCCCCTAAATGCATTTTTTTCCCCTGTTCTTTGTATACAAAAACACCAAATTTGAGATAAAATTAACATTGAGTTTAAACCTATCAGAGGTCTCCTTCTAGCTGTCACTGATTTTTAGTGATCTGGGGCTTATTTTAATATCTAATTAAAAGCCAGATTAAAACAAAGAAAACCAGAATTGTTACCCTGTCCTTCCATCTGCTGTCTCTTTTAGAAAGACTTTGGTGAACCCAAGTTACTCTACCTTTATACATGTCTGACTTTGAATAACATTTCTCAGGATTCACACTCAAGTGTTTGAACTCATATTACACAAGAGATATTAATGGTTCCTGGACTGATAGCTCTTTTATTCTACCAAGTTACAATGGGTCTCAGAAGGTCATTTTTACTGCTTGTTAAAATTCACAATCTGTAATTATATTGTTGTCCCACTGGATAAAGAGCAAAGGCTTTCCTTATTCACGCTGGATCTCCCATGCCCTGTACAGCCCGGGGCACAGGAGAGGAACTCCGTGTTTGAGAAGGAACAGTATTCCTCTTCTTTCTCTCTCTTTCAAAGTGTCCATTTATGTATTATCTGGGCTATTTTGGTGCCACAACAGAATTGAGTGTTGTGACAGATGCAACTAGCTAACTAAATGGAATGTCTTTGGAAAATTTGTGAACCCTTGTCTTAAGTCATAGTAATCAGGAAACACCTTATGGCCAAGTATACTTCTGGGCATTTTCATTCTTTGGATTAGGTTTCTCTTTATGATAGAATTATTCTTCTTTCATATATCTTAATATTTGTTCCACTTACTCTAGTATGGGTCTCCTGATAGGAAGTACTCTAATTTTATTTGAAAATAACTTTCACTTTTTTTTCTTAAAGGATACTTTTGCTGAGTACAGTATTCAAATGTGGCTATTTTTTTCAGTACCTTGAATGTTGAGAAGTGATCCAGAAGTTGAACTGTTGCTCATTTAAAGATAATATGCTCTTCCCTGTCTTGCCATGGCTATGCCTTACCTTTGCTTTAGTTTCAGCAATTTACCATAATGTGCCTAGATGTGGTTTTCTCTGGCATATTCTGCATGGGGTTAGTGGTGCTTTCAAATCTGTTGTTTGATGTCATTAGTTCTGGAAACTTTTTAGCCAATATTTTTACACATACTATTGGCTTTTTCTTCTCTCCTTCAAGAGAATTATATGCCATTTTGCTTCTTTTCAGTTGTATCTAATCTGTTGTTAAAGCCACTTACCAAGTTTATAATTTCTCTTACACCTTTCAGTTCCAGCTTTTCCATTTTATAGATTTTATTTGTCGGGGGGAGGGGAGGGAGAGGGAGAGAGAATGAGAGCACAAACAGGGGGAGCAGCAGAGGAAGAGGGAGAAGAGGGCTCCCTCTTGGGACTCCCTCCCAAGTCCCGATGAGGGCCTTGATCCCAGGACCTGGGATCATGACCTGAGCCAAAGGCAGGCACTTAACCGACTAAGCCACTCAGGCATCCTGAGCTTTTCCATTTTAAATTCAATTTCTGCTTTTGGCCAAGATTCTCAATTTTTAAATTTCCTTGACCATATTAAGGATAGTTATTACAAAATCTGTTTCTGATAGCTCCTTTATTTCAATCTTTCTATTGTCCGAATTCTTCAGTTTTTAATTATGTTTGGTTTCCTTATGTAATTGGTTATTTGCCCTGATTTTTACATGTCAAAAATTATAATAATTTTAATAATAATAATCCCAGGACCCTGGGTGATCTCAGGGTCCTGGGATTGAGCCCCGCATTGGGCTCCTTGCTCAGCTGGGAGCCTGCTTCTCCTTCTCTGCCTGCGTTCCCCCTGCCTGTGCTCTTTACCCCCTCTGTCAAATGAATAATTAATTAAAATTTCAAAAGTTTTAAAAAATCATAATAAAAATGTGAGGCCTAATATGACATTATCTTCTTCTAAGGAAAGATGTGTATGTTTGATAGACAGCTAAGGGTATCAACAACCCTGGATTACATTAGTGAATTATAATTCAGATATTTTAAAACTAGCCTTCAGGGCTCCTGGGTGGCTCAGTTGGTTAAGCAACTGCCTTCGGCTCAGGTCATGATCCCGGAGTCCCGAGATCGAGTCCCACACCGGGCTCCCAGCTCCATGGGGAGTCCGCGTCTCACTCTAACCTTCTCCCTTCTCATGCTCTCTTTCACTCTCTCTTTCCTAATAAATAAATAAATAAAATATTAAAAAAAAAAACTAGCCTTCAGTCTGTGGGAGGAAGTTTCTGATTAATCATTATTTCTAGGCCAACTCAAAGCTTTGGGTGGTTATTCAAGCACCACCTACTTGATTCTTCTTGATATTAGTTTTGTTTCCCACTAGGACTGCATGGTTTAAAAAAAAAATTGATGTTCAGTTTCTCAGGCCCTTAGCCACCTTTCTGGAATCTACATGTATTCATTCCTAGGAAACAAACTGTCCCAAATGCCAGGCTCTTTTTCCGGTTTGTTTTCTCCTGGCTATTAGTGCAGTATTTCCTCAATGATTTAATTCCTCAGTACTTCTGGGCTTTCTAGGACCTGTATTTCTTAGTCCAGCATTTGTAAAATTAGATGTTGAACTCTCTAATGGATGCTAAGATGTACCATCTAGAATTCCTTTCATGAATAAGCTGCTCTTTCCAGAGAGGCTGGCTACTCACTGCTCGCAGCACATGTTTTCTCTGGAAATGGCTCTCAGTTTATGGCAGCTGCCTTGCCTAGGAAGACTGCTTATTTTTGGCAGACAGCCTGAACCAAATGATGAGGTGGAGGTATGTCTCAACCACAGTGCCTTAATTCCAGACTTTTGTGGAGGGTCATTTTAGCTTGAGTGCTAAAGATGTGAAAGGGACATCTGTTGAAACTCCATAATGATTCAACTCTTCCCTCTGCCCAATTCTGCGTCCCTGATTTCCTTACAGGTTTTGTTTGGGGGTACTTCCCAATTATTGCAGAGTTCCAGTAAACCAAATTTATGCCTCTGTTTAATTTTTCATATAATCACACGTATCATTTCTTTTTTGTTATATTTAACGAAACATAACGTGTTTGTGAAGTGTTGGGAGAAGTAGAACATTTGGAAGAATATACTTTGGCCGTGACAGAAGGAATTAAGATAAGATACACTGTTTTTTTGCCTCAGGGGGCAGTCTTTACTTTGTGTTTCACATTCACTTTTTAAAAAATTGAGATATAATTGACATAACATTATATCAGATTTGGTTATATGACATTAAGATTAGATTTTGCTCAGAACAACTCTAGTTAATATCCATCCACATACGTACTTACAAATTATTTTCCTGTAATGAGAACTTTTACAATTTACTCTTAGCAACTTTCAAATATACAATATTGTTAGCTATAGTCACCATGCTGTATATTACATCCCTATGACTTATTTTATAACTGGAAGTTTGTACCTTTTGATCACCTTCACTCATTTCATCCACCCATCTGTTCTCTGTATCTATGAGCTCAAAGATTACACATATAAGCAAGATCATATGGTATCATCTTTTTCACTTAGCATAATTTATGCCCTCAAGGTCCACCCATGCTTTTACATATAGCAAGATTTCCTCCTTTTTATGGCTGAATAATATTTCACTGTGTGTGTGTGGAATGCTTTCTTTTCCATCCATTGACGAACGCTTAGGTTGTTTCCATCTTGGCTGTTACAAAGCTGCAATGAACATGGCAGTGTAGGTATCTTTTTGAGTCACTGTTTTTGTTTCTTTTAGGTAAGCGCTCTGCTCATTTTTAATCAGATTTTTTTCTTTTTTTTTTTTTGGCTACTGAGTTGTAGGAGTTCTTTATATATTTTGGATATTAACCCCAAAGCAAATGATTTGCAAATATTGCCTCCCCCCTGTAAGTTGCATTTTCATTTTGTCAGTTTCCTTCACTGTGCAAAAGCTCAATTTGATGCTGTCACACTTAGTTTTTGTTGCTATTGCCTTTGCTTTTGTTGTCAGATCTAGAAAATTATCATCAAGACCAGTGTCAAGATTACCACTGATGTTCTAGTTTTATGGCTTTAGGTCTTATGGTCAACCCTTAATCTATTTTGAGTTGGTTTTTATATATGGTATAAGATAGTGGTCCAGTTTCATTCTTTTCCAGGTAGCCATCCAGTTTAACCAACACCATTTATTGGAGAGACTGTCCTTTATCCATTATATATTCTTGGTTCCTTTGTTGTAGATTGACCATGTATGCATGAGTTTATTTCTGGGCTATTTGGTTCCATTGATCTGTGTGTGTGTTTTTATGCCAATACCAGATTATTTTGATTACTCTAGCTTTATAACATGGCTTGAAATCAGAAAGCATAATGGCTCCATCTTTGTTTTTCTTTCTCAAGATTGTTTTGGCTAGGGGAGCCTGGCTGGCTCAGTTGGAGTGTGTGACGCTTGAACCCTGGATTGTGGGTTCGAGTCCCATATAGTGTGAAGAGATTACTTGAAAATAAAATCTTAAAAAAGGTTGCTTTGGCTATTTGGGGTTCTTTGGTCGTTCAACACAAATTTTAGCATTATTTCTGTGAAAAACGCCATTGGAATTTAGATAGGGATTACATTGAATCTGTAGATTGTTTTGGGTAGTGTAGACATTTTAGCAATATTTTCCATTCCAAGAGCATGGAGTATCTTTTCGCCTATTTGTCTTCAATTTCTTTCATCAGTGTCTTATAGTTTTCAGTGTACAGATCGTTCCCTTTTGGTTAAATTCGTAGTTCTTTTTGATGCAAATATAAATAGGATTAAGAAATTTCTCTGATAGTTCATTGTTAGCATATAGAAATACAACAGATTTCTGCATATTGATTTTTGTACCCTGGAACCTTACTGAATTTTATTATTTTTAACAGGTTTTTGGTGGAGTCTGACTTGGGTGCTTTTTCCTTTTCCTAAGCCTAATTGCTCTGGTTAGGGCTTCCAATACTAGGTTGAATAAAAGTGAGGAGAGTGGGCATCCTTGTCTTATTTCTGATTTTAGGAGGAAAAGCTTTCAATTTTTCACTATCTTGGCTGTCCACTTGTGATAAATGGCCTTTATTATGTTGAGGTACATTCCTGCTAACCCACTTTGTTTTTATAATGGATGTTCAATTCTGTCAGATGTTTTTTCTGCATCATCTCTAGTAAGGTGACCTTGTGATTTTTATCCTGTTAATGAGATGTATCATGATTGATTTCCAGGTATTCAGCCATCCTTGCATCCCTGGAATAAATCCCACTTGATTACGATAAATGATCTTTTTAATGTTGCTGAATTAGGTTAGTATTTTGTAGAAGCTTTTTGCACCTGTGTTCATCAGGATACTGACTCATAATTCTTTTGTGGTGTCCTTTTCTAGTTTAATACCCGGGTAATGGTGGCCTTATTTAAAATGAGTTTAAAGTATTCCCTCCTCTTCAGTTTTTTGAAGAGTTTGAGCATCGGTTAGGTATTATTCAAATGTTTTGTAGAATTTGCCAGTGAAGCTGTTTGGTCCTTAACTTTTGTTTGTTGGGATGTTTTTGATGACTGATTAAATCTCCTTGCTAGTAATTGGTCTCTTCAGATTTTCTATTTCTTCATGATTCAGATTTGGTAGGTAGTATTTTTTTTTAGGAATTTTCCATTTCCTCTAGGTTGTCTGATTTGTTGCACTCTGTTCATAGTAGTCTC
>CM052807.1:107504326-107522929 GCA_028533885.1 Nasua narica | reverse complement strand
TTCTTCCCAAATAACTGTTCATCCTGTCTGTTAGGGAAGGAACAAGATAGTCACTGAGTTCCTCTACAACTATTCTAAGTCACAAACCTCTCAACAAATCCATATTCTTTAATGCGGTGATTCCTAGGGAAAGATGACAATACAGGTCAGAAACAAAAAAAAGCAGAAAAGAAAGATGCCCAAAGAAATTCTTACCATTTTCATGTCCCTAGAGTGAACCAGACTTGGCCTGTCTCCTAATATGTCCCAGATCTTCACATACTTGTCTGCCGATGCTGTCACAAGACAGCCCTTGATCTGACTACTTAGATCAAGACCTAAAGAAAGAGATTAGGTCAGACTCTGAAATGTAGTTTTACTTCATCATAAGTTAATAGAAATGAAACACTATTTGGGCTCACCGGAGATTTCATCATTGTGTGCATTAAGTGTAAAAATTGGCTTATCTGAACGTGCATCCAAATTATATACAAAGCCGTCATCTGTACTGGCCTGGAAAGAGTAAAAAATGGGCAAAGTCATGCTATGTGGCAAGAAAATTTAGCAGTGGGTAAACAGTGTAAATTACAGTGAAGAGCAGCTATTCACCTGAGGAGCTTATTAAAAAAATAACCTGAAAAATTAAACAGAATTTGTTCCTGCACAGACTGATGCCACTCGCGCGTATGAGGATGCAGCACTGGTGGTGTTGCGGGCGAGAGATGTGCAAGCGAAAGGTCAGGTCCAAGGGAACAGAGGCCTGGGAAGCACAGTACTTAAGGTACCCGCAGAGGGAATCAGAGAGAGAGGGTATAACAAAGGTCAGGGCAGCCAAGGAAATAGCACTTCTGAAGAAAGCGATGAATGGTGTCAACATTTTGGCAGAAAGGTTTAATCAGTAAGGAAGGCAGATTACAGTGGGTTGTTACACTTCCAAGAAAGGGAAGGAAAGAAGGAACCAAGAGACAGACCTAGTCAAGGATGGGAGAGAGACTTGGGCCTGTGTGCTGACTGACGGAAACAGGGAGGGGAAAAAGGGACAAGTGATACAGTCTTGATGGCTGGGCTGCGAAGGGGACAAAAATAAAAGAGGACAGAGGTCTCACCCTGGGAGCCTGAAGTGAAGGAGGCCCGCCATTTACTTGTAATGACTTCCCAATTTCCTAAATACCTGTGATTTTAGTACCAATGAAAACTTGTTAGCAAATAACCTCAGAAATCATGTGTGCTTGAGTGAGTGTTGAGAGCCAAATCACAACACAACATTCAAATACAACTGGCCCTTCCCTCCTGATCACCATCAAAGGGAACCTGGCTTCAGGGGACGCAGGTGGGAATGGCAATGCACCTCTGAGCACAGAGTGAATGTGCTCGGAGTAAATGTGCTCGGAATCATTGTTTCAGCAACCTTAATAAAACTATTCACATATTTTAAAGCATTTTTTCCCCTCATTCATAAAGTACTACATATTTTACTTTAGGAAAATTAGGAAATTTATGGATGTATCACAATTTCTTTAATCTTCTGGATGAAAGCTCAGATTTTATTTCTCCATGGATTGAAAGGTCTGTGGAATCTTTGGATGCTACACAGAAAACTGTTATCCTATACATACTAAGGATATTAAAACCAAGAACTTAATACTTTTTCCTATCTGGGAGACTGCTATATTAATTAAACAGGCTAACATTCTCATCACTGAAGCTCCACTTAATTGAAATAAAAGAATATCTTCTTGGATGAACTATTAAAAAACAGATTAGCCATGCTTAATATTTCAAAGAAACACATTAATAATACAATCAAAATCAGTAACTAAAATGTGGCACTTTGAAATGGCTGGAAATTAGCAAAATCATTTACAATGTTAACCATTTGTGGCTGATCCATTGTTAGATTTTAGGGTTAAAAATTTTTTTTAACTATTTCACGATATTAATACAGAAAAAGCAGGGCAGTTGGCTGGCTCGGTAGAGCATCTGACTCTCAATCTCAGGGTTGGGAGTTCAAGGCCCAGATTGGGTGTGGAGCCTTAAAAAAAAAAAAAAGCAACAAAAAACAAACCCCTACTTCCCCAACCAACCACCATCAGAGAAAACTTTACAGAGATTCTCTCCACAATGGAATTAGAGTGAGTCATTAGTAACCTAGATAAGCAAAACAGTATGTAGTTTTACCAAAAAATGACAAGGTGAAAAGTGATTCCAAGTCACTCTCTCAATCTGCCCGCTGAATCGCCACATTCGATGGCTTTCATCTGGACTTCGGCAGTCATACAAAGCCACTGACCTGGACACAGACAGGCAAAGTTAGGGTTGTAAGAGTTCAATTCCTCTATAAGTTTTACATATATTTATAATGAAATGGTAACAAAACAACACTGTGAACTCAAGATCCAATTACTTAAAGCCTGTTTTAAGGTTCTAAACTAAAGTAGAAAAGTTGATTTTCACTAGCTGGTGGACTCTGGTCCCGTCCCTTGAAGGCACGGGTGGCTCTGGATATCACAGCAGCCTGGACTGTCTCCAGGCTGAGCCCTCCACTTACAAGATGAATCCTATTTCCAAAAGACCAGGACAACTTCGAGTTTTCCTGTTCCCAGCAGTGCTCAGAGCCAGATAATTCATGTCTTAACCACACTTACTCTCTATAAGCAGGTTACCGTTCTGGGGGAGCCAATGGATAGACTTCTATGAATGAATCCCAACTAAAAAATCTAAACCTATCACTCTTCACAAGAGTAAGGAATCAAAATAAAGACTGCAAGTTAGTTTCTGCTTCTACTGGCTCTCTCTCCCACCTTTCAGACCCAATCTGCAAAAAGATGCACACACATGACTGGAAACCCCTCGTGAGGGACGGCAATGGGTCTAATTGCTCACCTCTCCCTAAGAGCCACACTCCCTATCAGGATTATAGGAATTCTTCCATAAAGGCAGTCTGTTCCCCACTCCATATTATCTCTTTCGGCCCAGAAAGTAAGACAGAAGTATACTAGTTCTGAGCCTACATCTAAAGACGCTTCGGTATCTCTGCTTAAGCTTCTGACCTCACCATGAGAACATGTGTGGGCTAGCCCACTGGTCCCAGGAGGATGTGAAACAAGGAGAGCCCAATCTCCAAAGCCCCACCAAAACAAGCCAAGATTAGCAGACCTACCAGCTGAATCTAGCCTAGATTAGCTTAATCTTGCAGTGGCATAAGAAATAAACATTTATTGTTTTAAGTCACTGAATTTTGGGACAGCCTGTTTTGTAGCAATGGCTAACTCCTATGCCTTCTAAAAATCAAAGTAGTTGCTACTTTAGGAACTATATTATTATGACTGAACTACATTCCCTTAGAGACTGAAAGGACCAAAGTTGAAAGGGACAAGTATTACTAGAAGTTTAAACACTCAGAATTATATTCTATCTGAGCATCAAGTCATACTTTCTGAATTAGAATATAAAATAGAGCAGCAATAATTCCTGCATTGTTTTCTTACTTATCATAGGATCCAGAAATCAGAGTCTGTGCTTCAAATGGATGAAACTGCAGAGTCTGGACCTAATAGGAGATAACATAAACAGATCTATGTTTGTTTGGGTTTGGTACCAAAAAACTGCTGAGTACTTAAGAGAATCAATTTGGCAGTGTTTCTAAAAATTTTTCCCTTTGAAATTTAGTACTAAAGAAACAAATGTACTACACAATCAAAAGGACAAAACATTTTCAAATAAAAGTGGATACTTTAAAGACAATGCAGGATTTCTTAAGTTGTGTTTGACAGAATACTTATGTCCCTCAAATGTTAACTATCCTGAGAACAAGAGTGAGCAGTCAAACTTACTGGGCAACTACATATTCTGAAGTCCCACACTGTACACTAGCACATCTGATCCCTGAGTTCTGCAAGAACAGATCTGTTAAATTCTTTAACCTCATGGGGTAACTGACACCCCTGTCTCTTTATGGATCTCTGTAAACATGCCACAAAGTACTACTGTTTCCAGTCACTTCATCTGTCTCCACGTTTGCATCTCTAAGATGGGTAATTTGAACTATCATATAGGGCTCTGTGAGGATCCAATAAGCATGTCAAAGCACTTTATAATTCATAGAAAGCCATATATAAATGTTTGGTATTATTGTAGCCAACATATGTCCCATACTTTTTAGACTCCCTTTTATCCACTCAGTCACCATACCTTGTCTGCGTGTACAGCAAGGCTAGCTGCTGGTTTTCCCAAGGACATATCCCACAGAATTACAGTGTTGTCAGCTGATGCACTTGCCAGCACGTTTCTGAGAAGGAAGACAAATCAGGTAACTTTTTAAAGTCAAGAGCACTAAATGGAAGAATTCCATTTTCAATAACATCAAAAGGAATAAGATACTAAAGAATAAATTTAACAAAAGCATTCAAGGTTTACATATTAAAAGCTACAAAAGATTACTGAAAGAGTATCTGCATAAATGGAATGATATCCCATGTTCATGGACTGGAAGACTTATTTTTTTTTTAAAGATTTATTTACTTATTTAAGTAATCTCTACACCCAATGGGGACTTAAACTCACGACCCTAAGGATTAAGAGTTGCATGCTCCACCAACTGAGCCACCCAGGCACCCCGATTTAATGTTAAGACAGAAATACTGCTATTTACAGGCTGATCTATGGCTTCAACCAATCCCTTTCAAAATCCCTGCAGACTTTTTTTTTCCCCAGAGAATGGACAAGCTGGTTTCAAAATTCGTATGGCAGGGTGCCTAGGTGGCTCAGTCAGTTGAGTTTCTAATTTTTGGTTTTAGCTAAGGTTGTGATCTCATGGGTCACGGGATCAAGCCCCTCATCGGACTCTGCGCTTGGTGTGAGTCTGCTTGGGATTCATTCTCCTTCTCCCTCCATCCCACCCCTTGTGTGCATTCTCTTTAAAAGAAATAAATCTTTAAAAAAAAAAAAAGTTCATATGGAAATGTAAGGGACTCAGAACAGCCAAAATAATCTTGGAAAAGAGAGCAAAGTTGAAAAGTTCACAATTTGTATTTCAAAATGGACTGAAAAGCCACAATAATCCTAACAATGTGGTACTGGCTTAAGGACAGACATACCAGTTAACATAATAGAATGAAGAATAAATCCTCAAATTTATGGTCATTTGTTTCTGACAAAGATATTAAGATTATACACTGTTCAATGGGGAGAAAGAATAGTATTTTCAGCAAATGGCTCAGGGACAACTGGATATCCTTATGCAAAAGAATGAAGTTAAGACCTCTATCTCATACTGCCTCAAAATAGATCATAGACCTACTAATGTAAGAGCTAAAGCTATTAAACTCTTAGAAGAAAACAGGTATAAATCTTTGTGACCCTGGGTTACACAACAGTGTCTTAGGTATGACACGAAAAGCCTAAGAAGCAAAACACATAATGAACTGGACATCATCAACATGAACTGGACATCATCAAACATGATACTCTTTTGTATCCCAAATGAGATCAAGAAATTGAAAAGACAATCCACAGAATGAGAGAAAATTATTTGTAAGTCATATCTGATAAAGGACTTGATTCTAGAATAAAGAACTTTCAAATAATAAAAAGACAATCCAATCAGAAGATGGGCAAAGAATATGAATGGACATTTCTCTAAAGAAGATCTATAAACAGTGAGTGGGCATGTGAAAAGTTGTTCATTAGGAAAATGAAAACATGGGATACCACTACATACTCACAGGACAGGTATAATGAAAAAGACAAACAATAGTAAGTGCTAGCAAAACAGAAAAAACAGCTACCATGCTGGTGGGAATGGAAATAGTATAGACACTAACATATGGCCTAGAAATTACACTCCTTAGGTATATATCCTAGAAAATGAAAACACAGGTCTGTGCAAAAATCTGTTCACTAATGTTTACAGTAGCATTATTCATAACAGGCAAAAAAGACAAACCAAATGTCCATTAACTGGTGAACAGATAAACAAAATGTGGTATATCCATTCAAGCAATAAAAAGGAACAATGTGCTAATAAATGGTACAATAGGATGGACCTTGAAAACATACAAAAGTGACAGAATCCAGACACAGAAGGCCACATATTTTATGATTCCATTTCTAGGAAGGAACGTCCAGATAGTCAAATCCATAGAGAAAGATTATTGGCTGCCTGGGGCTAGAAGGACAGGAGAAAGAGGAGTGACTGTTTATAGTATGGATTGCTTTTTTGGACCGATGAAAATGTTATGGAATTAGACAGTGGAGATAGGTGTATAATTTTGGGAATATACCCCAAGTCACTGAATTGTACACTTTAAAGACTGAGCTTTATGATATGTGGTCTTATATCCCAATTTTTTTAAATAAAAAAAGGGCATTAAATGCTATTAACAGGAAAAAAACAATTTGCCTACCTCTTAGGGATCAAATGATAATAATGTTCTACAAGAGAACACAAGCCTCAGAGCCGAGAAAACCTGAAAAGGATTCCTGGTGCTGCCATTTATTAGTTCTTAGTCTTAGAAGTCGGTCTCACTTCCTTGACTGCCAATGAGAATGCTACAACCAACTTCAAAGGGTTGTATTCAAGCACATGGCTGAATGACCAGAATATAGTAGGTCCCTGATAAATGTTAGTTGCCTGTCTTTTCTCCTTGTAAAAATACAGATATTCCTGAAAGTGAAAGCTCATTTTTTAATATCTGATTTGAAATGGCTCTGACACAGAATTAAGTCATTAGTGATAATATTTGTCCAGACAACCAATATGCTATTAAAATAAAATACTGATACGTTCTCATTTTTAGAATATTATTTCAAGAAATACTTCCATTATACAAACTGGTTTCAGTTTTAAACTCACATTTCTGTGATACAGGCAGGGTCTCTTAAGAGGATCATGTATATTCTTTTACTCTAATCAATGAATTTCAAATTTCTAACATTAAGTCCCATATACAAGTCATTAATATTTTAAGTCCTCGTCAAAGATTTAGTGTTACTTAAATTCCCAATATTTTGTTTAGTATATGTGCTGCCGAAGCGAGCACCCAATATTTTGTTTATATTCGATGCCTGCCAACAGCAAAAAGTTAAAATTTCACAGTACATTTTTCATCCTAGTCCTTCTCCAAACATCTGAGGTTCTTTTCATATTAAAATTCTTATTGTATCAGGCTTAAAAATATATTAGCACCGCCTCCCCCCCAAACTCCTGAATACTATACGCCCAAGAAGAGTACTACAATAAGAGTATGAATGAGCAAAGAACATGCATTTTGTTCCTGGGAGCATTTTACTTCCCCAACTAAGAACACTGTCAACATGTTATTCTTCACCACAATTCCAAACTTTTCTATGCACCAGGGTATGTACGGAAAGTATTTAAAAGCATTCTGTACCTTTCAGTAAAGAAAGGGGAAAGGAGGACCAAGGTCTGTAGTAAGATGGAGAAAGTAGAAGAGTTAAGGAACAAAGGCACGTGTGGCCCCGCGGTCATGAAGATGTGGGTGCAGACAGCGTGGGACAGGGGTACTAGTGCTGGCAGTGTCTCCACGGAGCTCGGGAACCGCGGCTGGGCAAAGGCACTGCTGGGTCAGCTGGAAGCGGAGAGGGATTGTTCCATCAGAACATTCCTAGTCACTCAAATTAACAGCTACTGTATGTAAGAATGTAGTGTATCTAATTACCATGGCAGTGCAGATCAGTAAACACCTGGGTTCCTAAAAGCAGGGCACACTCATTTTGATCTCTTATTCATCTGCCCATTAGTTAGGAATGGGCCCAATTGAGATAAAACTTGGGGAAGCTTTAAAAAACAACACAACAGACTCTTGGGCCCTTGCTCCAGATGTGACTCAATCTTAAGGGGATTAGAGGCCAGAAATTTGCTTTTTTTTTTTTTTTTTAAAGATTTTATTTTTGGGGCGCCTGAGTGGCTCAGTCATTAAGTGTCTGCCTTCGGCTCAGGTCATGATCCCAGGGTCCTGAGATCAACCCCGCTCGATCAGGCTCCGCACTCGGTGGGAAGCCTGCTTCTCCCTCTCCCACTCCCCCTGCTTGTGTTCCTTCCCTTGCTGTGTCTCTCTCTGTCAAATAAATAAACAAAAAAATTTAAAAAATAAAGATTTTATTTTTAAGTAATCTCTACACTCAATGTGGGGCTTGAACTCACAACCGTGAAATCAAGAGTTGCATACTCTACCATATGAGTCAGCCAGGTGCCCCTCACCAAATGATTCTAACTCTGAAGACGTTTGAACACAAACAAAAAGACAGGATATCCCTAGGTAAGCCAGCACTCTGGGGTCCTCCTTAGAATGCTCACAATTACAAAGTACCCTGTGTAACAAGAGATGGTAAGAACCAGTTTGTTCTTACCCCTCAAGTAAGCTCAACCTAATGCTTACCTTCCTTGCCTTAGAAGCCCCTCAAAGCAACTATGCTATTAGGAAAGTGGCCTTCTGGGGTGACTGCAATTTAAGGATGAGTATAAAGAATATGCAAAAGAATGAAGTGGAACTCTTACCTTATACTGTATAGAAAACTTAACTCAAAATGGATGAAACACCTAAACGTAGGAGCTAAGGCTATAAAACTCTCAAGGGAAGAAGCTCATGACAAGGATTTGGCAATGATGTCTTAGATATGACACTAAATGCACAGGCAACAAAAGTTAAAATAAATTGACATCAAAATTAAAAAATTCTGTGCATCAAAGGACACTATCAACAGACCTGTACCCCTGGGGCAAATATTACATTACATGTTAATTAAAAAAAAAAAAAGGACACTATCAAAAGAGTTAAAGGTGAGCCACCAGATAGGGGAAAATATTTGCAAATCACATATCTGATGAGAGATTATATCTGGAATATATAAGAACTACAACTCAATGAAAAACCAAAAACCTCAATTCAAAAATGGGCAAAAGATTTAAAAAGGCATTTCTCCAAAGATATACACAAATGGGCCAATAGGCACCTGAAAAGTACTCCACAAAATGGTAGACACAGAACTGCCATATGAAGCAGCAATTTCACTTTTGGGGACACACTCAAAAGAACTGAAAGCTGGGACTTAAGACCGATATTTGTACACCCATGTTATTTACATGAACGTGCGTTAACAGCAGCTTTGCTCACAATAGCCAGGAGGTGGAAGCGACCCACGTTTTCATCAACAGATGGAGAAAGAAAATGTGGGCGATCCGAACAATGGAACGTCATTCAGCCTTAAAGAGAGTCAATTTGCCACATGCTACAACATGGAGGACCTTGTGCTAAGTGAAATAACCCAGTCACAAAAGGGTCGATACATTTATGAGGTAAACCGGAAGAGTCAATTTACAGAGAGACAGAGCAGGTTACTAGGGCCTGAGGGTGCCAGGAATGGAGAGTACTGTTTAATGGATAGTTTCAATTCTGGAAGATGCCAAAAGTTCTGGAGTTGGACGGTGGTGATGGTCGCACAACAACGCCCACTGAACTATACACTTAAAAATAGTTAAAGTGGTAAATATTATGTGTATTCTATCACAATTAAATCAATTAAAAAAAACTTGGATGAGATTCTGTGCAAACTAAATGAAGTGAGAGAGAAATGTCTTCCATGAAAAGAAATACAATTCGGCACCACTGGCACTGAAGCAGTTTTTTCCCAGTGACGTTGGGAGGGCACTTAGTCACCAAATATGTGACAAGCCTCAGCCCCTACAGGGCACAGAGCTGGCAGGTGATGTGGGGCTGCAAGGATACAGACAGCAAAGCTCTTGCCTTCAAGTGCCGCAGACTGCAGGAAAGGGAGAGGAGACACAGAGACCCCCAACACAACGTGCAGACAGGTGCAGGCATGAGGTAAGGTGACAGTGGTTACAGTCTCTAACAACCCTCCAAATGTTATTTCTTTTTACCTGATCAGCTTATTCCAAGAAAGGTCCAGGACAGCATCGGTGTGCCCCTCTGCTGAGGAACTCTGTAATAATTGTTTCATTACTTTTTGTATTAGAGTGACCCCTGTAATTGATCTTAATTTGAAAGATTTTTAAATCTTAAGATTACTGTTTGATCTTAAGAAAACTTGCTTGAAGACCTAAAGAAAGAAATACCTTGCCTTCCTGTGACTTTAGGGATCCATGATACTCTTTACAGCAGAGAAACTATAGTAGTTCTTAATCTAGGTGGTACAGTTCTATAAATAACCCCCACCCCAACATTAAGTTTTAAAAGCTACAGGAATTAATACATGAATATTTAGAATTCAACATACTAAAGGCTAAACAGAATGCTTTCAAAAATTCAAAGAAGCATATTAGTGTGAATAGTTACTATATCAAAATGCATCATAGCCCGAGAGTAAATGGTTTGTGTAAGGATGAGTAACATACCAATGGGAGTTCTGTGCAATCAGAGATCAATTTTTCCCCGGACGGGCCTTTTGAAACTACAACTATGGAAACCATCTGTCCGGTCCCACCTAAGCATCTGAGAGAGTGCATGCTCTCCTTCTCCACCCGCCAGTAAACTTCTCAGTCATTATTAGAGTTTAAGTAATTATTAACTTGTTTACCTTCTTCCCTTTCTTTTTCTTCTTTTTTGATAGCTTACTTCCAAGTGTGAAGACTGGTTCTAAAGAGTCCACTATGTCAAGGTCCCACACTTCAATAACGGGGGTCATATTACCCACAGCAATATAATTTCCTATAGGAGGAAATGAGGTATTTGATTTAAAAAGTTTCTAATGAAAAATACTGCACTGTAGATTGAGCGATGTCTTAGAGCACTTTCTCTCAAACTTTCACATGCATGCGTTATCACCCGAATACTGTGAAGATGCACATTCCGTTTCAGGAGGGCTGGAGTGCGCGCCTACATATGCATTTCTGACCAGCTCCCAGGTGATGTCGGTACTGTGCTGCTGGCCCTTGGACTATAATTTGAATAAAAAGGGCTCAGCCTTTTGATCCCAGGGTCCCTACTTAGGTCCTGAGAACAAAAATCATCTTCCACCTTCACCAATGTTGTGAAAACGAGGATTGAATCAGATCATGAATGTGAACAAGCTTGGCAAACGAGATGTAAGGTATGAGTATTACCAGATTTTACCTTTATTAAGAAGGAGGATGGGGCAACTAATAGTGTGCAGCCGTGGCTAAAAAGACTAACACAAGAACCTCCTTCTCTCTTCATTTTGGTTTTACTTGATGTTTCCTAAGAAAGGCCGTGCCACCAAACTCTTGGGACATGCTACTTTAAACTGACTTTGCTTCACACCGTTTTGCAACTCCTAATGCTGTCGGCCTGTTCGTCTGCCTACAGCACAGCAGCTCTTTATCTGACGGCTGGAGACACACAGACTTAAAACAATTATGTGATTGTGTTTTAAGAACTATGTAACTTCATAAAATAACAATTTCATTAAAAAATCAATTCTGAGAACATTCATACAGAATACATATCTTATGTGGCTAGAAATAAGATACAGGGCTAGGAACCACTGAGCCATCTTAGCTTCTCTAATTACCTGTAGAATCATCTGGGCTAGGATCAAAATTCAGCCATTCCACGCTTAGAGGGTACGCAGACAGCAGTATATCATGATGCACATAAAAGGAGTCTTCTTCCTGATTATAAACTGAAAATATTGGGATGAGACTTTATTGAGTCAGAGTAAGAAATCATCCCACTGAAAAGGACAGACTCTCCCTGTTAAACCTATAGGAGCCCATGTGCTTAGATATATTTGATGGCATCAAAAGGAGCCTCCCAAGTCGTTGATGCTCAGCAAAAATTCTGCAGGTCTCATATACTCCTATCACCTGGTGTGCTCCAAAGGAACAGGAACAGTGGCAAAGAGCTGACATTTGCTTGAACCCCGCACCTGCATGTGCACTGGTTAGAAGGGTCCTCTTCTGTCCACCCGCTACAGAAAACAAATGTTCCAGAAAACAAGGGTTCCACAGGGAGTATTTGATTATTATCTTTTAAAGAATAAATAAAAAATAGCACTGGAGAGAAATAACTCACATTTAGAAATCTAAATGCTTGTCAAGAATTATTTCTTTAATATTTAAAGACCAACAATGTCAATAAAGCTCTTGAGAACACTCTCTTGGAATACGACAACTAAAACAATTGGCTTTGTCATTCAGTTATGTTCAGGAGCAAAAATACTAAAATCAATGTTAAAATCAATGACTAAGAAGCCTTTCAAAAATTATGCAAGGAAACACTGATAAAACAGAGCCTAAACAATCAGAAATCTGCCCCCGAATTTGCCTGTTATTAGAAGGAAGCAATGTTAAGAGAGGCTAAGAATTTTTAAAGAAATTCCTCAGATGACTTTGTGTATATGTTTCCTGAGGAAGGGAAACAAAAATAAAAATAAACTACTGGGGCTACGTCAAAATTAAAATCTTCTGAAAAAATTAGAATCTTCTACACAGAGAAGGAAACAATCAACAAAACTAAATGGCAACCTGCAGAATGGGAGAAGATATTTGCAAATGACATATCTAATGAAGGGTTAGTATCCAAAATATATAACTTATAAAACTCAACACCAAAAAACAAATAATCCAATTAAAAAATGGACAGAAGACCTGAACAGACATTTCTACAAAAAAGACATACAGATGGCCAACAGACACACAGAATGATGCTCAACATCATTGATTAGGGAAATATAAATCAAAAATACAATGAGAGACCACTTCACACTCAGAATGGGTAAAATCAACAAAACAATAAACAGTAGATGTTGCCAAGGATGTGGAGAAAGGGGAACTCTCTTACACTGCTTGTGGAGATGCAAACTGGTGCAGCCACTCTAGAAAACAGTATGAGGGCCCCTCAGAAAGTTAAAAACCGAACTACCCCACAATCCAGCCATCACACTAGGTATTTACCCAAAAAAATACAAAAACACTAATGTAAAGGGGTACATGGACTCTGATGTTTATATTTATAGCAGCATTATCTACAACAAGTTATGGAAAGAGTCCAAATGTCCATCGACTAATGAATGGATGAAAATGTAGTACGTGTACATACACACACACACTGGAATATTACTCAGCCATAAAGAATGAAATCTTGCCATTTGTGAAGATATGGATAGAGCTACAGAATATCATACTAAATGAAATAAGTTAGAGAAAGACAAATACTATATGATTTCTCTTACATGCGGAATTTAAAAAGCAAAACAAGCAACAGGAAAAAAAAAAAAAAGAGGGAGGGTACACCAAGAAAGAGACTCTTAACTACAGAGCACTGATGGTCGCCAGAATGGAGGTGGGGGGGGGGGGTGAAACAGGTGATGGGGATGAAGGAGGGCACTTGCTGCGATGAGCCCCGGGTGATGCAGGGAGGTGCTGAATCACTATGGTGTACACCTGAAACTAATATCACACTGTTCACTAACTGGAGTTTAAATAAAAACTTTAAAAAAATTGCTCAGACCTCTGCATCTGGGTTAGATGCTGGATCAGCCGATCCCATATCATGTTCTATCCTATCACTTCACAATGAAATGTTTAAAATGGTAAACTTGTGATCCTGTAAGAACCTCAACTATAGTCAATGTACTCAGCTTACATTTTAGGTAAAAATAATGATGAAGCTTTAAAATAATCTTCTTTTATCCATGTCAAATCAACATGCACATCAGCTTGAGTGCAATTTTGAATTTATTCTTGCCTAAAGATATGCTAAATCATTTGGACATCCACACTAGATCCAAGTGTCTCTTTAATGACGTAGCTTAGACTAAGAAAGTAGGAATACCATTGCTTTACTTCAACTTCTTAACCCCTCTGATAGTCACATAAATACAAAGGAATGACTCCAGTAAGCTCTCAAAGGAAAATGTATAAAAATCAATGGCAAACAGAGTTTCAATTTTCTGAAATTAGAATTGCTTTTATAAAAATTTTGCCACATGGTTTTCATTTGAAAGATGTATAAAGTTCAAGGATCATCAGAAAAATAACTTCACACTGAGGTTTCTGCTATTTAAAGCCTTTTTGTTTTATAAATAGGTCCACAATGGGCCATGGGATTAAAATGGCCTAATCTACAGACCTCCCGAAGGCAGTCTTAAAGATTGTGAAGTGTTCCAAAAATCCAAGCTACGAAATGGAATAAGTGACAAAGTAACCTAGAAGATGTTTAAAAAAAAAACAAATTAAAGATTTTAATTTTCGAGCTATAACTGTGTTTCTATAATAAAAAGCCTTAGCGGGCCCCTGGGTGGCGCAGTTGGTTGAGCGACTGCCTTCGGCTCAGGTCATGATCCCGGAGTCCCGGGATCGAGTCCCGCATCGGGCTCCCAGCTCCATGGGGAGTCCGCTTCTCACTCTGACCTGCTCTCTCTCACTCTCTCTCTTTCCTAATAAATAAATAAATAAAATCTTAAATAAATAAATAAATAAATAAATAAAAAGCCTTAGCTTACTATCTGTAAAGCTTCAAATTTTAAAGACAGATGATTAGAAGATTGTTGAGGAAGAACAGACGTATCTGAGGATGTGCATAGGAGAAGGGACAAGAAAAACAAAAGGGAAAATTTAGAGGCAGAATACTGTAGATATCTCGAAGGTCTATTTTTTTTTTAGAAAACAGTTATTCAATTAATGTTTGTTGACCTAATAAATATCAACATTAAATACATCTGATTTAAAAATCCAAATGAAAAAGAAAAATTCAAATCAGTGCCGACTTCAGATTCAAAACATTAACCTCCGGCTGGAGTGCAAATATTCCTTGAACTGGGAAAGGAGACTAGAGGAGTGGAAGCCCTTGGACTGAGTTTTTGTGAAGAAATGCAGGGGAAATATCTGAAATGACTGTGGAAAAAAGCAGAATAAAAACCTGTCTATTGAGTATAATCTTCACCACATAAAGAAAAAGTACTCAGAAAAGAGACTGGAGTAAAAAGCCAGGGCAACAAGTTACCTCAGGGTAATAGGACTGTAACTGTTTCCTGTGTTTTTATATGGCTTTACTTCTAGATTTTCTCCAATGGGGAGAGAGGGAGAATGAAAAACTGGCAAAAATGTTCAAATAAAATACTAAACCTGTGCACGCACACACACTCTCCGGCCATTAGCACTTTCCAGGAGACCTATTTCCATAAATAAAAGTCAGGTACACGTGACATCCCAGACTGTACAAGCGCAGGCACAATGACCAGCGTATCTACAAACTATAAATAATTAGCCATATAGCTTAAATGAGATCCACCAGGAACTGGTTCCTGAAAACTCACAATAGTAACTATTATGATTATTTTCACCTTAGGGAACCTTTCCCTAAGGACCGCCTCCACTTACCGTGCACCTCTAAATTGCACTGGTCGTGTTCAGCTCTGCCACAAACTATAAGATTGTCACTGGGCTTGATCAAGAAATCGTCACGTTCATATTGCTCCTAAGTGGAGAGAATAAGTCATTAACTAGAAGCAGATATTTGGTAGGATTTTCCCAACACTTAAGAAGCATAATTAGAAAAGCCACATATTTACCGTATCTTTCAGAGTAACATAAGGATCTTGATCATTACTTCCATAGACTGTAAGACCCAAGAGGGATTCACCGAGAGTTTCAGTATCTGTAAGAATTCATAAATTGAAAAGTCATTTAGACAAAAGCATTTTCCTAAGGTATCCTATCTTAGTTCTAACTGTCTGTTTCATAACTAACTGGATCATCCACAGTCGGGAAAGGAAACACTGGATAATAAACAGGAATTTAAAAACCATTTATACGTGGGTGTGGAGGGCGCAGTCAGTTAAGTGTCTGACTCTAGGTTTTGGCACAGGTCATGATCTCAGGGTCTGTATCGGGCTCTGTGCTCAGTGGGGAATCGGATTAAGACTCTCTCCCTCGGGGCACCTGGGTGGCTCAGTGGGTTAAAGCCTCTGCCTTCGGCTCAGGTCATGATCTCGGGGTCTTGGGATCGAGCCTCGCATCGGGCTCTCTGCTCAGCAGGAAGCCTGCTTCCCCCTCTCTCTCTGCTTGCCTCTCTGTCTACTTGTGATTTCTCTCTGTCAAATAAATAAATAAAATCTTAAAAAAAAAAAAAGACTCTCTCCCTCTCCCTCTATCCCCAACACACACAAATAAATAAATCTTTAAAAAAAAAAAAACATTTATATTTGACTTTGGAATGCAAACCTGATAGTCTTGGTTTTCACAATGTTCTAATAAAATTAAACTGTAAAGCTCTCTCTTAGAAAATACTAGCATTCTGCTCAGATTCTCTAACTTGCTTATAGTCATTATTAAAAGTATAGTTATGGGGCACCCAGATGGCTTGGTCAGTTAAACGTCTGACTCTTGATTTCAGCTCAGGTTGTGATCTCGGGGTTGTGAGATCAAGCCCTGAGTCGGGCTCTGTGCTGGACATGGAGCCTGCTTAAGATTCTCTCTCCCTCTCCTTCTGCCCCTCCCCACTCCTCTTAAAAAAAAAAAAAAGTGTAACTATTATTAAAAAGATAAAACTATCCTAAAACACTGGAATCGATACAGAATAAGGGCTGTCTGGTCAAATCAAATAAAAAGAATGATGGGTTTCACAAAGTTAAATGGGTTATTTCATTGCAAGATTTCTCAGAACTGCTGATATGCCAATTTGCTGTATGACTCTGAAAAAGGTGCTATTATGCCTTTTTCACTAAACTTATCTCAAATTAGAATTCTCTCATGGCGTATCTGCACGGGTGACCTAGAGTAGACCCCAAACAACATAAAACTCAGGAAAGAAATATACTCTAATTGTTAGGGAAAGCTACTTTAAGGAGGCAGGCCTAACCTGTCTTAAACATTTGATAAACAACAGAGATGGGAATTTCAACTAGATGAGAAAGATAGCCAATAATCCACACAGTGTGGGGATTATTAAGAAGCAATTTTTTTTTTTTTTTTAATTTGAGAGAAAGAAAGCACGAGCAGGGGGAGAGGCAGAGGGAAAGAGACAAGCAGACTCCCAGCCGGGCAGGGAGCCTGACGGAGAGCATGATCCCAGGACCCTGAGCTCAAGTCAGATGCTTAACGGACTGAGCCACAGGCGCCCCAAGAAGCTGTTTCTGAATGCCACTTCTCCAGTCTGGGTTAGTTCTTCCTTTCTTTGTATTCCCACAGCCTCTGTCCTAGCAGGATGGTCACAAGATTAGGGGCACACAACTCAGAGTCCAATGGAAAAAACTATTCTCTGCATCTAATGAAGTATACTGTTAAGAGCAAAGGCTTTGCAGCAAGAGAATGTTCAACCCTCAGCTCCACTGTCTATTACTGTGTGGCCCTAGCAAAGTCATTTCATCTTTGTAAGTCTCAGTTTTCTTTGTAAAATGGGGGTAATAATTCCTCTCTCATCATTGCAAAGAGGCACAAGTTACAGATTAAAAGAAAAATTTGTTTTCATTTGGGCATAGCTGAAACACAGTTATTAGTTTCAGGTGTACAATGCAGTTATTTACACAAGTGTAGCAGTCATCTATCACCAGAGAGTGCTATCACAGCATCTTTGACTATATTCCCTATACTGTAGCTTTCGTCCTTAAGACTTACTCATTCCATAACTGGAAGTCTATATCCCACTCCCCTTTGCCCATTTTGCCCATCTCCCAACTTAAGTTACAGATCATACCCACTACTTGCAATAAAATATACAATACTATGCTTTTTCAGGTTTTAGTTTAGTCGGTTAGCTTATTTCCTAAACAAGTTTAGGGAACGCGCTATCTGCCTTAGCCTTGAACCAGATTATTTAACCGGTATAAAGGACAACAAAAGCTCTGAACCAGTAGAAGCATGATTTAATACACTGAACTTGTGATTAAAAAACAGAAGTGAGTGAACTCTAACCTGGGTCACCTTCCTCATCGTATTTATCTAAGTCGTACTCAGCCAGCTCATCATCATCCAGCGTCCTGTCGTCCTCTGGGTCGCCATCTTCCAGGGGCTCCCTCGGTCGTGCCTGGGTACGTGCACTCTGCATGCCATCTTCCGAAGGATCGCCTGTCTCCTCTTCATCACTGCCACCACCTTCTCTATGCCAAGGAACAAAAAAGAGAAATCACCCAAATGGTACGATTCGATAATAAGACCACCTCATCATCACTCTTTGAAATTTACATTTTATCTGGACTTGACTTTAGACATCAAACTTACTGTAATTTTTCCTTCGCTTCAGCAATGAGACGTTTTACTTCTTCTTTACTAAGTTCTACCTATAAGAGAGCAAACATTTCATTACCATACAGTTAAGAAAATCATTATAAATCTCTGAATTAAAAAGAAGTTTGCAAACTAATGTAAAATATAACTTCAAAAGATATCAAGAATCAAACTTCAGGGGCGCCTGGGTGGCTCAGTGGGTTAAGCCTCTGCCTTCAGCTCAGGTCATGATCTCAGGGTCCTGGGATCGAGCCCCACATTGGGCTCTATGCTCAGCAGGGAGCCTGCTTCCCATTCTCTCATTCTGCCTGCCTCTCTGCCTACTTGTGATCTCTCCTTGTCAAATAAATAAAATCCTTTTTTTTTTAAGATTTTATTTATTTGATAGAGAGAGATCAGACAGGCAGAGAAAGAGGAGGATGCAGGCTCCCCGCTAAGCAGAGAGCCCGATGCGGGGC
>CM052807.1:107437864-107504226 GCA_028533885.1 Nasua narica | reverse complement strand
TAAATAAAATCCTTTTTTTTTTAAGATTTTATTTATTTGATAGAGAGAGATCAGACAGGCAGAGAAAGAGGAGGATGCAGGCTCCCCGCTAAGCAGAGAGCCCGATGCGGGGCTCGATCCCAGGACCCTGAGATCATGACCTGAGCTGAAGGCAGAGGCTTTAACCCACTGAGCCACCCAGGCGCCCCAATAAATAAAAATCTTAAAAAAAAAAAAAAGAATCAAACTTCAATCCAGACTCCCTAAATTTACCATAAATGGAATTTTCACAGGTCTTTATAATTAAATCCATTTCCCACCTGAAACTTAAAAAAAAAAAAAAAAAAAAAAAGCTGCTCAGTCTACTTCTTCCCAGACTTTTCAAAAAAGACTAGTATAAACTGGCCTCTGTGATAGTTCATGTCATTTTCTTTCAATTATTCTGATTTCTTTTTGGCTACTTCTCATTGCCCCTGTGGGTATTCCTGAACAAACCACCTGTGCCTTGGTCCCCTGCTCTTTTCCTGGTTCTTACTGCCAAATACTTACTATGAGTCACATGCTGTCATTTCCTTGCGAAGCTCGTTCATTCTGAAGACTAAAACTATCACCTTGGAACTGATTACCCCTAACTCATCCTTCTCTAGCCCCCCGCCCCCATACTCCAGTTCCATCTTTCTTTCTTTCCTTTTTTTGCAGACTCCCTGCTAAGCCTGGAGCCTGATGCCACAGGACTCGATCTCATGACCCTAAGATCATGACTTGAGCTGAAATCAAGAATCTGACACTCAACCAACTGAGCCAGCCAGGCACTCCTCCCAGTTCCATCTTTCCAGCTGCCTTTAAGACTCTTACTTGGGAAATTCTGTTCAAAAGGATCACTAGAATCATTCTCTTTACTTCAAAACTGGCATTCTTTCACCTAATCAATGCTTCAGTACCTTTTAAGACATCCCATCACTGCTAAACTGTAAACTCCTTGAATACAGAAATCAACTTCTTGTGTGTTTACACACATAATTCAGTGTTCAGCCCATGGTAGGGATGGATGCTTGATGACAGATGATGATTCAGTCAACCACTCAGCTTGCACTAAACACCTCTAGTAATACGGAAATCCTCTTGAGGGATGAAATTCATTGTTCCAGACATTAAGGGCTTTTAAACTTAATTAAAAGACAGTTTTTTTTAAAGGTACTTATTTTCCTAATTACTCTCATTGATCTCAGTTTTTCTGGGATTTTGTAGAATAAACTTAATCTCTTCTATTTTGATTTTGTAGAATAAACACAAACTCTTCAGGCAGTGGTTACCGAACTTGTCTGCAATTAAAATCACGTGGTGGGGGGAATCTTTTCACACTCCAGACCAATTAAGTCATAATATACAGGAGTGGGGCACAGGCATTGTACTTTTTTTTAAAGTAAGCTGTAGACCCAATGAGGGCAGAGAGGCTTGTGACACTGAACTCATGACCCTGTGATCAAGAGCCCGGGATCCACCAACGAAGCCAGTGAGGTATCCCGGACATCAGTATTTTTTGAAGCTCTCCAAGTAGTTCCAGTGTATGGACATGTATGGAACTCATATAGTCTTTAAAAGGTTATATGTCCTTTTTAATAACAACTATTACCTCCTTCAATAATTTTTTAAAAAGGTTTTATTTATTTGACAGAGAAAGACAGCAAGAAAGGAAACACAACTGGGGGAGAGGGAGAAGCAGGCTTCTCACTGAGCAGGGAGCCCAACGTGGGGCTTGATCCCCGGACTCCGGGGTCATGACCTGAGCCAAAGGAAGAAGCCGAACGACTGAGCCACCCAGGTGCCCCCCTTCAATAATTTCTATGAGATAATGTCCTGGCCCTATTCTTTCTCTCTCTATATATAATGCAATGAGTACCTACTGGAGCCAAACGCAGGAGAAACTGGTGAATAAAACAAGCACAGTCTGTCCCCTAGTAGAGTTTAAACCTTCCAATCCCTCATTCCTGTTAACTTCACCTCCCAGCCACTTAGATTCCTATCACTTTTCTCATCTCTGTCATCACTGGCCCAATTATATTCAATCCCATGCCCCCCCCCTTTCATTCATAGCATTTACTCCCACTGACATATGGGCAGGGAATTTTTGTTTTGTTTATGTCTATCCCTGGACCCTGAACAATGCCCCAAATACAGAAAGCACTCAGTAAGTATCAACTGAACAACTTAAAAAATCTTCACCTCTACCATAGACTCATTCTCAAACTTCTGTAGGTTTTTCCTTCTTAACGTGTCATGTTTACCTCTAATCACTCACTACCACAGCATCTCACTTGAATTACTGCGAGAAATTCCTAATTCAGCTCCCAGACTCACTACGTCCTAGTCTCCATAGCAGTTTTTCTACACGACAGCTCTCGGCCTTGCTCCGAAGGCCGAGCACACGAGTAGAAAGTGGTTTCCCACACGTGCTCCCTCTTCCCGCTATGCCTGGACACGCACTAGCGTGTGCACGAAACTTCACTGCTGCCAATAAGGCTTTGGGAGATTTCCCACTCTGAGCACCACCCCGCCCCCTTCCCACCCGCCAGGCCCACGTGCGCGCCAATTCGGGGGTGGGCTGGACTCGAGGGAAGGGACCGTGAGGGGGCGCGGCCCCCGACTCCCGCCTCGGAGCCGCAGCGCCTCTCACCACAATCAGGCCAAAGCCGGCGTCACCGCGGCCAGTCACACCAGCCAGGCCCGGGTCGCGTGTAACGGGGCCCTGGTTCTCCAGGCGGGCCTGGACGAAGATGCCACGAAGAGGCCGCTCCCCCTACCTCCGAGCGACCAGGCCTCACCTTGTCTGGCGTCTCTTTGGCCACGCCGCAGCGGACCCAGGCTACGCACGTCACCTGTCGACTGCGGTTCATGGTCCTCCCAGCTCAAGGACGCCTCACGCTACAGGCTCGACCCGAGCAGCCCTGGGACCCTGCGGCCGCCAAGCTCAGTGACAAGCCCTGGGCTGCTGCCTGCACACAGCGCACGCGCAGGCGCTGATTTCTGCGCCTCCTCGCCCTCTTCTGACGTCATTCCCGGGCGCCGAACCGGAAAGGGGTGGGAAAAGGGCTGGAAGCGGAAGCGGCAGGGCGGGGAATGCACGTGGGGCGGACCGTGCTGCGTGGGGTGACGTGAATGGGCTTTTCAAGACGGTCACACCTGTGACAGTCTCTGCAGACTTCACGGAGGCAATAAATAAAACTGGAACTGTACGGGTCAGAGACCTTTATCTTGCCTGCAGTTCCATAGATTTCGCTGACAAATGGTAGCGGTTTGTGGTTTTCTTCTTTTAAAGCTATCTCCAAAATGGATTTGTCATTTCAAGGGAGTTCAAGCCCTGTATTGGGCTCCACGGAGCCTACTTAAAAAAATAATAATAAAAATACAAAGTTTGACTACTCCGAGGCCACCATGCTGCAAGAAAGGCACATACGAAGAGGCCACGCGTGGGTGCTCTAGTAGGTAGTCTTAGTTTTTGAGTCAGCCCAGGCATGTAAATGTAAGGGCCTTTAGATGATGCCAGCACCCAGACACTGATTCACCCCCCGCCCTTGAGCCTCCCTGGCTGAGGCCCAGACACCATGGAGCAGGAATGAACTGTCCTCACTGTGCCCTGCCCCAAATTCTCACCCCCAGAATCTGTGAGCTTTGTTAGTTGCTTCAAACCATTATAGTTTTTTAATTCTCCCACAATATCTTTAATATGGCAAAATACATATAAAATTTACCATTTTAACCATTGTTATTAGTTTTTTTAAAATTTTTCATTATTTGAGAGAGAGGGAGAGAGAGCATGAGCAGAAGGAGGAATGAGGGGCAGAGGCAAATGGAGAAGCAGGCTCCCCAATTAGCAGGGAGCCCAATGTGGGACTCGATCCCAGGACCCTGGGGTTATGACCTGAGCGGAAAGTACACAGTTAACGGACTGAGCCACACAAGCGCCCCTAAATCATTTTTAAATGTGCGGTTTGATGGTATTAAGTACCAAACCAGTAAGTTTTGAGGTCATTTTTAAAATGCAGCAATAACTGAAACAGGCAAACACCTGTGCTGTATTTAGAGTAGGGCACATGAAATGATTTATTAGTAGAGGCTGATTTATTAACACTTGGCTGGGTTTAGTCAGGTGTGCACATGGAAATACAATGGGCTTCTGTTTGAGTATTTCCCTCTGGATCTCTTCCCTCCGTGGCCCGCCCTCTTATGAACCAGCTGCTGCTTTATGATGGTGCCTGGTGCAGAGTGGACATTTGATAACTATTTTTTTAAAGGTTTTATTTATTTGACAGGGAGGGAGAGAGAACACAAGCAGGAGGAGGGGCAGAGGGAGAGGGAGTAGCAGACTCCCCATTGAGCAGGGAGCCTGACGTAGGGCTTAATCTCAGGACCCTGGGATCATGACCTGAGCTGAAGGCAGACATTTAACGGACTGAGCCACCCAGGTACCCGATAACTACTCGTTAAATGAAATGAGCAAATGAAATCTTAGAAGGAGGGATAGAACTCTGGTTATTTGGGGTCTGCTAAGCTTCTACTTGGATACTGGGTTTATTTATATCGGACATTTCGACACTTCAACCCAAGTTGTGAATTCCCTTTAAAAATAAAAATCCAACTGCACTTGGCATTGCATTATTCTTTATAACAAGAATTGGAAGCCATTGAGCTTAAATAGCTCCATTTCTAAACCTGAATCTTGGGAACACTGATAAATAACACTGAGCATATTTGACTCAGAAAAGTCTCTTTGCCAAAGGCCAGGAAAAAATGTAGTTGGTTGCACATTGGCTATTCTTATAGCTAAAGGTCCCAAGGAGAGGAACCAGGCCCAAGCCAGGCTCTTGTCACACCCTCCAGCTCAGTGCTGTGTATAATTAGGCTCATAAACGTTAGTTCTGATTGGCCATGAGCTCTGGAAGGAAATGAAGTCTGGGTACCCTCCTCCCTGACCATACTAGGCTCTCTTTCCCGCCCCTCCTCCAGCTAACCCCAATAGTAGCCAATGAGGAGTGGAAGGAATACCAAGATCATTACCAGTTACTAAGTGCTGGAGATTTGTACCACAAACAGATTTCCCAGTCACAAAATCAGGGATGCAGAAATGTCACTTTGTTTTTCTAGGAATGAACTTCATTTTCATTTCCATGAGAACAGGACCCATAAGGGTTTGTTACTATAGAAGGGCCAACACCTAGCATGGTGTCCAGCATGATGAAGGGCCATAAAAGTCAAGTAAATGAATGATACCAGAGTTCTAAACTGAAGGAGACATCAGTAGACAGAGACATCAGAAAACTTGCCCAGGGTCCCATAGTAAATGACAAGACATTGTCTTAGCTCCTAGCACAGAGTCCTTTCCTCTATGTCAATGTTTTCTGGTTCGTTCATTCGTTCGTTCGTTCATTCATTCATTCTTCTGTCAGAACTCCTGGATGTGAATGACAGGTAACTCTACTCTAATTGCCTTAGACAAGAAATGGAAATTATCTGCTCAGATAATTCAAGAATCCAGTGACAGAAATGGCTTATGACTCTGGTGGATTCAGGACTTAAAGCATGTTGCCAGGATCTGACCTCTCCAAGCCTGTCTCCGGCTTCAACTGTGTTGGCTAATTCTAGGCCTTCAGCAGCTTCAAGCCTGCATCATCCTTGCTTCTTGCAACCTGAGCAGAAGAGCACTTGCTTTTATCCCCACTTCTGTCTCCTTTGTCTCCTCAGTCCTGGGACGGTCACTTGCCCATTGCTGAACCAGTATGTGTGCTCAGGAGAAAGCGATGTTTTGCTTGGTTGGGCCTGACCCTTTCGTCCAGCTCTGGAGCCAGGAAGGGAGTGAGCCCTAATGTGGAGCACATGGGTGAGCACCAGGAAGGGAGCGTGCCCTAGAGGAAAATTGGGGTGCTTCCATCAGGCATGGCTGGCGAGAAAGGACTGCTGCTCACAATGCTCAGCAAATGTTCTCCTTGCCACTTTGTGCAGAGTTCTGTTTGGGAGACAGGGAGCTATGGGGGTGACTGTGTCCCAGGAACTTCTACTCTAATGGAGGGTCAGAGCTGTAAGTCAAGGGAAAACCAAATAAAATTACTCAAATGCAGGGACAGCATCCTAACTGGGGACTCACCCAGCTGCCCACTGTCCAGCTGGAGGACAACAGCCCAGGTTTCTGATCCCTGAGCTTCCACCAGAAACTGTTTCTGGAAGCCCAGCCTCCTTCATGCCACCATCCTCTCCTCCTCTTAGAAAAACATCACTCGTGCCCACGCGCACACACACACCCGCCAAGTTCAAGAAATTTTCTGGTCTCCCCTAGCTTCTGGGTAGGGGAATGTTTATCTTAAAGTGAAACTTCAATCCCATACGCTTTCCAGCTCAAGTTCTGCCTGGGTTTTCAGCTCCAGTCTCTCTAGATGACCAGCTGTGTGGTCCTGAGGTCACAGTCCCAGACGTGGGCCTGGCGCAGTGTGAACAAGCGGAGACAGGCAGAGAAGTGTGTGGGGAGCTGGATGGTGCCCTGTCTTGAAGTTCATGGAAGGGAGGCCGGCTGTGATTAGCAGGGGTGAAGCAGACGAATGATGTGATCTAACTTGTTCTCACGTCATTTGATCTCCTGTGTGAAATGCACGTCGGGGGGCAGAGGGACAGTGGGAGAACCGCTGGCAGGATCCTTATGGCTAATCTAGGGGACATGATGTGATGTAGATTGGAGGGTGGCTGGCTCTGGGATCCAGGGAAGTGGGGGAAAGTCACCATCTCCTGTTGGGAAGGTCTGTAAAGAATTTGTGGCCATATGTAGTCTACTGCAGATGAGGGGACTGAGGTCTGAAAGAGAATGTGACTGATCCACGACCAAACATCATGTTAGGCTCAGAGCCTGGGCCTTCTGATATCAGCCTACAATGTTCCATATATTACCTATAGAGCCTCTCTTGGAAGGGGAGGCAGAAATGTGTGCCCACGGAAGAGTGAACGCTTTCGCCTAATCCACCTATAATGAAATCGGTCTTGGGGTGCCTGGGTGGCTCATTGGTTGAGCATTTGACTCTTGGTTTCAGCTCAGGCCATGATCTCAGGGTTGTGGGATCAAGTCCCATGTCGGGCTCCTCGCTCAGCTCAGGGTCTGCTTGAGATTCTCTCATTCCCTTTCCCTCTGGTCCTTCCCCTGCTCTCTTTCTCTTTCCAATAAATAAATAAATAAATAAATAAGTATTTTTAAAAAATCAATCTCCTTCTTGCCATTTCGAGCCCTGCCTTGGTGGCACTAACAGATTTTTGGGGGGACAGCAAATAGGAGCCAATCGTTGACAAGAAGCAGAGAAAGTATGGGTGGGCAAAGGTTTTGATTTCCCCTTTCAGGACACCAAAGGACAAAGGACTTGGCTTTATTTTGAAAACGTCCTAAAGAGGAGTTCTGGCTTCCTCCAGCCAGTAGCACGCAGCAGTCACCGCCCAGGGCAGGCAACCTGTCTCTGCAACTAGACTGTGTCTGATCCCTGTTAGTGTTCCCAGAGCTTAGTGGGAAATACGTATTTTGGGAAGAAATCTGGCCCCCTGCTGAGGACGGAGTGAGTGGAAGGATAAAGCTCTTGTCTGGCTCTGAGGTTCATTACAGAAGCAGAGAAGTTGTCAGATTCTAATTACAGTGTTCATAACTACAGTGTTCTCCTAAAACCAATCCTACACTATACGTTAACGAACTTGAATTTAAATTAAAAAATAGCTACAGTGTTTATTAGTAAATAAACTAATAAAATTCCAGTGCTTAGTAAATATTTGTTGAATGAGTGAGTGAATGAATGAATGAGTGAACCTGTTCAGTCCCTCCCTCAAGAGCCAAATTCACGCTCTAATCTAGAAAAACGTTGGGGCTCCCTGAATGCAGAAGTGTGGCTCCACCTAGTGGACACTCCAGGATTATGCTCGGACTATAAACCCTTTTCCCCACTTTTTTTGAACTGTGTAGCTGCTGATTGCTTAGTCCCACGGCACCCAGTTTGGCACAGCCCACCACGTATGACCGAATAGCCCTGCAGGTGAGGAATCCTATCTGGAGCTCTGAAACGGGCACATTGAGAAAGACACTGTTAGGGGATGGAGGGGGCAGGATAGATGAAATGGTTTAGAGTAGCTGATATGTAAGGAACTCTGGACCAGATATTCAGAAGCCTGTCAGTGCTTTGCTGTGTGGCCTTGGGCAACACACTTGCTCTCTCTGAGCTTCAGTTTTATCATCGCAACGCCGTGTGCTCCTTGTGTTCCTTGGCTAATGTTCAGACCCTAACACAGTCTCACTGGACATGTGGGGACCACCAGGCCCAATTACAGCTCAGGAAAGTGGCCTTAGATTAAGGAAGGAGCCCAAGACCTCACAGCAAAGGGTCCGAACCAGGATTAGAATTCAGATCTGTGTGACTCCAACACCTGTCCTGTTGGCATTGCCCTGTACCTCCTCGGATGCTTTCTGAAGCCCTTTTATGGTTGTACACAACTTCCCCTCTCCCTTTGAGAGTCTGCCGATTGACAGAGTCACAAGTGTGGTCTCTGGAGTCAAACTCCCTCGATTTTACTTACATATCTGGTTCTACTCACGGACTTACTGATAAGGTATGTGACCTTGGGCATCAATTTATTTCTATTTTGGTTTTCCTGTCAGATGAGATTAATAACAACAAAGGGTTGAGATTATATGTGTGTGTATGTATATATACAAACATATGTATATACACACATATGTATGTATATATACGTATATGTGAATAAATGTATGTGTATATATATAACACACACATATATACCCACACACATACATACACGCAGATTATTACCCAGGACATCCAATAAGTATTTGTATGTTTTAACTACTATTTTTTGCCTTTGGACTTTGGCTGCTCATGACATAGTCTCCAATAGCTGTACATTTAGATCCTTAATATTTTTCCAAGTGAGCCCTATTCATGGTCACAAAGACACACCGGCAGGACTCAAAAAGGAAAACTCTCACTGTGCTCTCTCTGGGTTGGATTCCATTACAGGATGACCCTGCCTGCAGAGCACAACGAATGAATAGATGAAACGTAGAGATATTGCAATTATGTCATGACTGGTACGAGCATATTGATTCCATTCTTTGGGAGTAGAAGTATTAATTTCTTATTTGCAAATATTTAAAATAAATTGAAATTTTTATCACCTTAGTTTTGCCTGTCTTCATTTTTTTGTACCTGGAGCTTCCAAAACAGATGTGGCCTGGGTTTCTCTTGGCCTCCCAGAGGCCGCGATCTATGCCAAAGTAGCAGGACTGGGAAACATTAAACCCCAGAAATGCCCTGGAAGATGAAATATAAATGAGCGTGCTCTGCTGTCTCAGGAAGCCCATGATGACCCGGCTGAATGTGGTTGGCCTTGGCCTTGGCCAAGGGTGAGGCGGGAAGGGGGTGGGGGTGGGTGGGACGCTGAGATTCTGAGCTCATTGCTAGAGACTGTTCCTGTTGATTTTCTGTGATTCAGGAACCTATGGGGAAGAAATTCCTTCCATACCACCATGCTGCGCAGTGAGTAGAGACCCAAACCCATCTCCCTGGAAGAGAGCTTCTCCACTTTGGCACTGCGGACACGGCGGGGGGCGGGGGGCACCTAGACAATTCTGCCATGTGGAGCCTGCCCTGTGCATTGTGGGATGGTTAGCAGTGTCCTGGCCTCTGCCCCCGGACGCCAGGAGCACCTCTCTCCCTCAGTTGGGACAACTACAAATGTCTCCGGATGTTGCCAAATGCTCCCGAGGGGAAAATCGTTCCCCCACCCCACCCCACACCATAGTGTCACAAGGCAGGTGGTTTGCTAAACCAGGTCCCAATCAAGGGGTTCGTGCCCCTGGTCAAAGCTTCTTGGTGAAGGTCATGATGATGGTTTGTGCATAGAGGTAGCTGAAGTGGGAGGCTGTCCTTGAATTATCTAGATAATTGATCCATTCTCCTTCTCCATGCTACACTGGAGGTAAAGCCTTGGTCTCCCGGGGATGAAAAAGTCATGTTTCATTAATAGGGATATAGTGACATAACCCGAAGGGCTGGAATCCTAGGAGTTAGGGGTTCTCTGTAAAAATCACAGCTTCCTGTTATAACTTTCATGCTCTCAGAGACATTTCTAAGGAAGCCGTTTCCGACTGCCACAGGGTCCCCGAGCTCACACATCCTCTTTCAAGCCTTCACAATTCTTTCCTTCAATCCTCTTCTCCATTCCTGCCCACAGTAGCCTATCTGCCCCACTTGGGACACAAGCTGCTTTTGGCAAACCTCATGCATGTGTATGCAGTTTTATAAACAGCCCTTAACTTTCTGTGTCATTTTTCCCCAGAGTGGGATGATTTTTATCTAATGCTTGATAAAGAAGCTAATTCCTCAAGTTGTCGGCAGAAACAGGTAGCTGGGAAGGGTGATTGTGTACACAGTGTTCCAAGGCTTTGGACACAATGTCCCCCCTGGTGAGACACAGCAGGAAAGAAGTTGGTAAGGTAATTTACCAGACATTCGCAGCGGGTTGGAAAAGCATCTCCCACCTCTAGCCAGGGGAGAAATTACTGGCAGGAGAAGGGTGCACAATTGACTCTCCGAGACTCTTAGAGAGTGTAGCGGGCTTAAAATGACTGATTACAGCTAAATGAATCAAACACCCTGAGGATCTTCTCTTACACACCCCGCTCCCTGCCCCGCTCTGCTCCCCAGGTCCTGACCACATACGGATCCTCTTTCCAGGCACATCTTCCCTGTCTTTAGACAGAAGGGCCTGATGCACTCCCAGCAGCCTGCTCTTCTCAGACTCCAGGAGCTCGGCTTTGGCCTGGGCCTCTGGTGAAGAGGCAGATTCCCGGGCATTGGGTCTGGGGTAAAGGGTCAGATTCAGTGTTCTCAACAGACCCGCCATGAGCTCGAAGCGACTGTCTATGGACCCTGCTTTGAGAAGCAAGGGAATGGAGCACTTCTTTTAGGAAAACTATTAACCCCAAGCAGTGGAGGAATGGCAGGGGATTAAAGGAAGCATCGGACTTGCCCTGAGGTGCCAACAACAGCGGGGTTTCTGAAGGAGGCATGGGGCTGGCACGCTGGGCCCGGAGCCAGGGTTCCAATCTCTGCTGTGCTGTTTCTCTCCTTCGGAATAGAAGAGGCCCCAGAAAGGGCAGCAGCTGGGCCGTAACCTCCTCGGTGGACAATTAAAGGACTTTACCCAACCAGCAAACCCCTCGGCTCATGGCTAGTCCTACCTCCCGTGTACCACTCTGCTTGAACACAAGCAGGGGATGACGGACACAACAAGCCTGAAACGAGGCCAGACCGCCCTCCTCAAGACCGGTGTTCCTGAAAGCCCCTTCGGGCGACCCTCCTCCCAGCTCGGCCGAGCCCACGGCCGCATTGCAGGATGTTCCGCGTTCTGACCGCGCGCTGCCTTGACAACGCCAGCCAGGAGTGGCCGGTCTCGTGGCTTTCCCAACGCAAACCAAGACAACAAAACCCATGCGTGTCCTGGGTTTTCTCAGCCTGCCCCTGGGCTCCGCCCCGCTGAGTACAGATGTTTTGAAGTGAAGATACTGTGCGCACTGTCTGAAGTGGGAGCAGACAGAACTGGGTTGGAGGTCAAACTGGCTCATTAAAAAAAAAAAAACCCAGCAACCCTGGGGCGCCTGGGGGCACAGTGGGTGGAGCGTCTGACTCCTGGTTTCGGCTCAGGTCATGATCTCGGGGTGGTGAGATCGAGCCCTGCATGGGGCTCTATGCTCAGTGGGGAGTAGGCTTGAGATTCTCCCTCTCCCTCTATCCCCGACCCCTAATGTCTCTAAAATAAGTCATTCAATCAATCAGTCTTAAAAAAACAAACAAAACCCAACAACCATGAAAAAACTAGAACACCTAGGTAAGCCGGAGGACTTTTCGGTGGCTTATTTTTTGGTGCTTCTGAGAGGTTATAGCTAAGAGCAAAATTTGTTTTTCTAGTGCCCGCGGAGCAGAAAGCAAAGGAACCTCTCGTCCGCTGCATGGAGACCCAAAGAGGCAGCCCGATGAATGGGTGGCAGGCTTGCGGCCCGGGGTCCACCGTCCTCCCCTCGGAAGGGAACGAAGGGCCTTCCCTTCACACTCTGGGGGCCTTCCCTCTTTTCCAAAGCTCTGCTAAGCAGTTGAGACTTCGAAGTCTTTCTCAGCTTTAACAAGGGACTAAGACCTGAACCTCCAAACTCAAATTGTTCCCTGGGCCCCGGAAAGAGAAATGAGCCACACTTGCTCCCCGCACACCCCCAAGGGGCAGAGGGCAAGTCCTACAGGCCAGGAGGGGCCTCCTCGGTATGCGCTCCTGGGTCAGCGATGCCCATCACTACTGAGTCACTGTTTGGGGGTGAAATCAGCCATTAGAGAACTTTTCTCAGATGCCTTCTCTACTTATGAGCACAGCTGAGGACCCAGGTGGGTGGGACTTTGGCCTAATAAGAGCCAAAAATCTGAGATGGGAAAGGTGTGGGCTCAAAGGTATAATGAGTCAACCAGGTATCCTGTCTGACGCATGGCCTTGCAGAGCATGACCTTGACTACCGTTGTGACTTTGGGCCCACCTGTTCAAGAGGTGCAGGGATGGGAGTTGTAGGGGTGGTGGTCCCCAGGCTGTGTCGGTGTGTCAGGAAGCACCTTGAGGGACCCAACTCCCTCACCTCTGTCCCCAGTGACCGTCAGTACCCACTGAGGACTGGTCCATCTGAACTGACCCTTTACCACTCGACATTCCTGTCTCACTCAAACAAAACGCGCAAACAAAAAATTACATCCAAAGGAAGCTGACCTTGGCTTAACAGCTCACCTCAGACACACATGATTAACCTTCACCTGACCCCAGAAGGCTTTTTCTTCCTCTTCTGAACAGCTATCTGAATGGTCATTTTTTTAAACAGCGGAGGGGAGAGAAGGATCTTTTTTCCAGCTCCCTTGAAAGGTGGTATTTTATTTTATTTTTATTTTTTATATTTTTTAAGATTTTAAACACAATGTGGGGCTTAAACCCACAACCCTGAAATCAAGAGTTGCATGCTCCACTGACTGAGCTGGCCTAGAGCCCTGAAAGGAAGCATTTTAAACAAAGAGTGTGGCAAAGAGTAAGAGCTTGCTTAGAAGTCAAACAAAGAGCGTGGCGAAGAGTAAGAGCTTGCTTAGAAGTCAGACCAACACGGTCTGCACCTACATTCCTGCACTACACGTGCTTTTAGCCTTGCCGTCTGCACCTCAGTTTTCCCATCTGTAAAATGGGAGTACAAATTCCCATCACACATGGGGGATTGAGGATGGAGATAATGTACATAAACCACTCGGTCCCGTGCGGCAGGATAAATGCTTGATAAACATCAGATCTCATTGCGATGAGTCAGGGCCTTGTTGGATTTTTACCTGTTTTTGTATTTCTGTACATTGCAGGGTATCTCTCTGGCAGGTACGCACAGGGCTGAGCTGTGGCGGTCCTTCATCTGTCGGGACGGCATTCTCTGAAACCTACCCCGTCCTCCCAGGTCAATTTTTGCGCTCAGAGGTGTAAAAGACGGACAGGAGATACAGAGGCATGAGAAGCAAACTGTTCTCCGGTGCACTGGAAGTGCCATTTCAGCCACATGGAAGCATCTTGGAAGCAGCACACAGAGCCATGATCCTTGAGTATTGTTTCCATCACCTCTGGGATGAAATGTGACAACCGGCTGACAATTACCTAGTAAGATTCCCTACCTGAGAGCTCTGAGCAGGAGATGAACACGAAGTTGGGGTCCCCTAGGGGCTCCTGGGAGTGAAGCTGTCAGGGGAGTGTCATGAATTAAACTGGACCCTGGTGGGTGACTCCTAGAACTCAACAATGGCAGGTGGCCCTGGGCAGGATGCTGAGAGAGCCCCTGCAGCCCTGTGGGGACCTGAGGCTGGGGGCGTGGTGGATTGAGCCAATCAGCCAGCTTCCCTCATGCTTCCTCCTGCTTGGTGGACAAGGTGTGCCGCATTGTGACAGAGCCCTACCCCACCCACCATCGCTTCAGTCGTGCCTCTCCTTCACCTGCTGTGTCGATACAGCAGCATCCCCATTAGGGAGGAGGGAAGACTGAGGCTGGCCTGTCCCCGGGGCCAAACTAACACACAACTCCTGGTTTTTTCCCTGTTGACTCTAGTTTTAAAAATGCACAGCAGACGTGGTGTTGACACGTGCAATTTCCCAGACCTGGATTTCATTCCACTCTCAGAAATGGCCCTTACCTAACTTGATTGCTTTACTGAAATCCGTTTTTTCCCCCATTTTTCAGTAACTGAATTACTGCTAGCTACTTTTTCTCTTTCCAGCTGGTGAGGTTTCGTGGACCATTTCTCTTTCTCCTATATTAGATAAGTAAGAGTAATGAATTGATCTGCTGCCTCACTAACATGATGAGGATAAATGGGGTGGCAGGCTTTAATAAAATGCAGCACTGACAAAAAACGAAGGCAGGGAGGTCATTACAAATTCCATATAAGATATATCAAGATGGATTGGTTTTCCGAGGCCAAATAGATGATTAATATCAGAAGGAGAGAATTAATAATAACAATATCTCTGAGTCATAAGGGGCCTTTAAATTCTACCCCCCACACAATTTATTGCTTGAATCTCTAAGCAAGTGGTTGACCAGCATTTTCTTGAATGCTTCCTGTGATGGGGAACTCACTGCCCCTGTGTCAGCTCATTCCATCTTTAGAAGGCTTTGCTCTGACTTTTAAAAAGTTCTTATTCATACCCAAGTTTTTCCTTCTATGATCCAAACATCCCAGTTCCTTCAGCTGCTCTTTCACCATCTGGGTACTTTCTTCTGAGAAGTCTGTGACCTTCATTAAGAACAGGGGACATCTGTCATGTTCATGGCCACCCATCATCTTTCTCCATAGAAGTCCCCTGGGATCCGTCCTGGTCCTGTCCCCCCAAGGGACCAGTAAGAACTGGAACTCCCATGCCGCCCCTCCCCCTAGCTAAGCACAGTCACGTGACTGAGATTCTGCCGGTTGGCAGTGGGGAATGAACGTCTGATTCCGAAGGGAACACCACGAGGGAAAGGGAGCTTCCATTCTGTGGTTCAAGTGGAGGCCGAGGCCTTGAGCTTTTTGCTGGGTTTGCAGGTTAAGTCCTGCGGCAGGAGTGGTCCTGGTGCCTGTGGCTGTAGTCGTCATGGAAATCAAGTCCTCCCTCACCATGGAGCTGCCATTACTGACTTTGGCCTTCCTAGTATTTTGTGGAGCAAGCAAGGACTTCATCAGGCCTTTCCCGTGTCATGGCTTGTACGTTATCCCTAAAAGCTCTGCCTTTCAAATGGTTTCTCTAGCCCATCAACAAGTGTCTGAATTGTCTACTACCTTTGAGAAAATCCCCTTTCTTCCTAAATTAGCCAGAGTTTCTTGTTGCTAGGAACTCTGACTCATGCAGGCCCTGAACCGAATGCATGACTCTAGGAGGGATCTCTTCAGTGCAGAAAGGAGCATTATCACCTCCTCATTCTAATGATTATGCTTCTATTAATGTAGCCTACAGCTAAATGAGCTCCTCTAAGCAACCGCATCATATTGCTGATTTTTCTTAAACTCACTGGTCAGCTAAAACTCTCATATATCAGGGGTAGAGATTCATTCCCTGGTCTAAGGAGCTTCTAGGGGAAAAAAAAGACTTCATGTGTTTTCTGTTGAGCCAGTAATAAGAAAGTAATCTCTGAGTGTCCCCCAACCACAATATTTAATGTATGAGAGGGATTCCTTTGAAGTGCTGAAAATTTAGTCATTCGCTTGACAAGGAAAGAAAGTAATGAGTAATTATGGATAAAATCTGCCACTCTTTCTTCTTGCCACCCACTCATTCCCCACAGCAAACGGCTGACAAGTCTCAAGGTCACCCAGCAGCCATTTGGAGCCAGATGCTTCCCTCATCCTGCTCCGCTATCAAAGTAATTTTAGTGAAGATGGGAGGGACAGCTGTCTTTGATCGTTCCCTTCTTGGTCCTCCTGGGTGTCCTTGCCACTCTCAGGAGGGCTCTGTGAGCCCAGAAAGAAGCCTCATGAGATACTCTTATGATAAACAAGAGTTCTCTTCTTTTCTTCTACTGCCAATACCAAAGGAAAACGGAAAACTAAAGTGAGCGGAGACGGGTACTTCATGCGAGAGCAGACAGGTGGGTCGGGCCCCACATGCATGCAGGGGTGCCAGTAACCACCGGGGCATAAATACATTTGATTTGGATTAAATACAGACCAGGAAAAGTGGAGGTAAAATGGAGTTGTGGGTGCACAATTCCTTGGGCTTAATTTAGACTCTTTGAACCCTCCACCTAGGAAAATATAACTTCAAACGATTTCCCCAGATGTATGGCTAAAATGTCTCCATGGTCTGGGACAGAAGGAAAGGCTCACAATAACCCACAAGGTTGAGATTCCAGAGCGGCGGATGACAGGACAGAAGGCACAGGTTAGTCTGGCAGCAGGCTGGAGGGGTTGGAGATGACTCTCTGACCTCCATACTTGACACCTTTGCTACTCATGGGGTGCTCCCCAGATCGGTAGCATGAGTCTCACTGGATGCTTATCGGAAATGCTGAATCTCAAGCCTGACCCAGCCCTACTTAATCAGAACCTGCATTTCAACAAGATCCCCAGTGATGTGCACACAGAGTCTGAGTAGCACTTCCCTACGCCATCAGTGAGATGTTTGGAGAAGTCAGTCAATGGTAGAAGCCGAAAGACCAGTTAGGTCAAGAGAGAGCAGTGGTCCTCCACGATCAATCACCAACACCAGAGTGGTGGACTCACATCACAAAACGGTCTCCCCTGGATGCTGCAGGATGAGAAAGTCATGTCCAGTTCTCACGAGACATCACTGTTTTCGGGGAGCGACAAGCAAAGAACAAGCTGTCAGAGGCGAGCTATCTTCCTGCCATACTTCCCAACATGCGCCCGCATTTGCTTAGAAGGAGATGGGACCCAGGGGAATGCTAGTCAGCAATAAAAAGGAATAGACTCTTGATACATGCAACATCCTGGGGTGGATCTCAAGGGCACGGTGCTGAGCAAGGCAAGCCACTCACTGTACAATTGCATTTACAGAACATTATCAAAATGGCAAACCTTCAGAGGTGGAACACGGATCTGTGGTTGCCAGGGCTGGGATTGTACGTGAGGAAGGGCATGGGAGTGACTAGGAAGGGGGAGCACAGGGACACCTTTGTGGTGTGGGACAGCGATTGGGGCGGCGGTAAAAGGGATCTATACTCGTGACAAAATGGCATCGAACTGGACATTGTGCTGATGTCAATTTCTTGGTTTCAGTATCGCACTGGAGAGACTTCAGATGCCACCACTGGGGGAAAGTGGCTGCAGGGTACGAGGACCTCTCTGTACTATCTTTGCAACTTCCTGTGAATCTGCAATTATTTAAAAGAAAAAAGGGAAAAGAACAAAACAAAAAGGAGATGGTGGTCGCGTGGCTATGATTCGGTGAGAAGCAACCTCATCATAAAACATCCGTGGAGCCTTGTTGTAAGGCGTTTGCTTGATTTCTTGCCTTTTCCCAAAGACATCATTGTGCATTGAGGTTCCTTTACCTCGGTCCTCCCGGATGCAATCCGGAATGTTTTATCCCACTAAATGGTGTCACTGCAAGGTTCTAATACATGAGTGTAGCAAGAGGAGTGTCACGTGTTCAGTCTAGGCGCACAGAACATCAGCTTAGAAAGGCTTTCATTTAGAATAGGTCCAGAATGGAGAAGGGGCCCAGCCAAGGTCACCAAGTAGCCAGTGGCAGCAACAGGACCGGAGGCGGGATCTGGTGCTCAGCCCAGAGCCCCTCTATCCCACCACCCGCCAACTCCCCTGGCAGCTCTATCATCCCAGAGATTTAAAGTGGCATTAAAATTCAGAACTCATCCGAGGTTAACTCCGAAAGCAACATCCAAAGAACGCATCAATGCCATCAGGGCATCTCTTTTAATTGCCTATTCACGCCGACAGATTGTCTTTTCATATTCGGAGCTAAACTTGGAGGCATGTCCTTTCATAGGGCACTCATTACCCCACTGCCTCATCAGTAATGGGAACTAATGTGCAACGTGATTGCTGAGTACAAGTTCTATTTTTCCCCACCAAGCAGGAAGTTTAAAATCTGCTCAGTTATTTTTAAAGAGGGTGAAAAAATAGGCATCCTACCAGCTTCCCAGTGGTCCCATCTGTAGGTACACACTGCTTTACCCAAGGCATTGGCCAGCTTGGGAGGGACACAGGTGATATGAAGTTTCACCGGGGGGGGGGGGGATTTCTTGGTGGAGGAGTGGGGGATGAGTGTGCACACACTCAAGTAGCAGGAAAGGACGTGGGCTAGCTGCCACTTTGTTGAGAACCGCGATCCTGGCATTTTCTGGAGTTGATGTTTGGTGTTTGTTTCACCTGGGGGTTTGTGGCTACCTGTCTCCTCGTCAGCCATGGTCCCCAGCCCTGCACTGAGAGTCGACCCAGCGGGTCGGTCCTGGCTTGGTCATTTCTGGGGCCCTGGGTTGAACGTCATGAATCACCAATATGAGTCTCACGTTCCTGAGTAGATGAGGAGTTTGGGAGAGCAAATCCCTGCAACTCTAATATTTAGCAAATATAGTAATAAAGTGAAGGTATTTTTAGTACTTACGTTTAGTATTTATATGAAATATTTATAGTACTTATATGAAGGAAAATCTAGTTGAGCTTGGCTTCCATTGACTTAAACATTTCTTGATCACCAACTTTGTGTGAGGCACTATGCGAGGAACTAGGATTGCAATAGAGCTGTTTTGGGGGAATTTCTTCACCTTCCTGGGAATAAGTAGCGCAACCCTAGAGCTCACTAACCACTCTGGGCATGGCTGAGGTAGAAAGTTCTAGAAATGAAGGGCAGGTGATAGACACTGAGGAAGGCACTTGAGGTAATGAGCACCGGGTGTTAGAAGCAACTGTTGAATATCGTACCTCTGAAATTAATAATACAGTGTATGTTAACTAAGTTGTATTTAAATAAAAATAATTTAAAAAAAAAGAAATGAAGGGCAGAATTGTTAACCTTCCCTTCCTTGTGTGAACCGTCAGGTTCTCCTTCCCTCTGCTGGGTCTTACAAGTTTGGAAGTGCTTTTCTGCTCCTAACTGTATGGGACCAGTACAAAATATCTTGCTTAATCTTCCCAACGATGCTATTAACTAGTTATATTTACACCAATTTTTCAGAAGAGAAAAACTAAAACTGGATTTCGTGAGTGACTTGTCCAATGTCTCGGGGCTAGATAGGGGCTCTCTTGGCTTGGATGTGGGCAAGTTTCCAGACCTGCTTGCAGTCTGAAGTCTGGCAATGGATGGCTGTGCATCTCCCAAACTGGAACCCTCAAGCCCAGAAAACTGTCTTGCAAGGCGTCCGGTAGGGCCGGTGGGAGAGGGAGCCCGAGTCCGGGGGATGTGGGTCTGCGTTCATTCGTCTATGACTCAAGCTAGGGACTGCAAAGCGAGGGGCGGAGGGAGTGAGTGCGGAGTTTGAACAAACATGGAACCCAGGATTAGTGAAATAAAAGATTCTCTCCAACAGCTGTGTGGGATCCTTACCCCTTTATCCACCCTGCGGGCTCGTGCTGCCCAGGAGTCTCGTGCAGTAACAGGGGAGGTGCGATGAAACCACGCCCCGCCCACCCGAACCAACACCTGTGGCCTGGGGCTTCAAGCCACGCCCACCTGGACTAAGACGTTTGGCCTGGGGCTTCACCGGGGAAAAAACAATGCGGCTAACAGTGACGGAATCACAGAACTAGAAAATCTCAGGGGCGGAGAAGATCTCAGAAGCCCCTCCATCCATCTGGACCTTGAGGGCTGGCTCCGCTGTCTTCCAGCTTCTGCCTCCCTTGATGGGAGCTCACACCTTGATCCCCATTTTAGGGGGATTCTCCTTTTTTTGGGAAGCATGGATGCCACGTAAATACAGGATCTACGAGGTCAATCGCACACGTGCATTTTGGCGGCGGCAGAAGCCCAGCCGGGTCCCTTGTGTTTGTTCAGGTGGCCGAGAGCACATCCTCCTTCCCGTTCCTCCTAGCGGTGGAAGGGGCGGTGGGAGCTTTGTGGCTGGCAGGTGGGCTCAGCCTTCTCCCCTCAAACTGCTAAGGGCCTTGGATACTTCGGGTTTCACTAAGGACGGATTGATAAAGCCTCCCCCCCCACCCCCACCAGACATAAAAGGCAAGGGCAGTAGCATACACTTTATCTTTACAGAAGGAATAAATCAAATGGTGTACTCACCCCAGAGGCCACAGGGAGGGTGAAGCACAGTCAAAAAGAAAGCGACCTTCTGTTCTGCAGGGCTGACCAGGAGTTCTGCCCCTCGGCACTCAGCTACTTTGATGGCGTCTTAAAGAAACAGAGCTTGCCTGCTAAGCAGGGCCGAGGGGCTGGTGAGGTCAGCTGTTTACCGGGCCGCCCAGGCCCAGGCCTCCTTGCCCTGGCTTCCTGTAGACCTTGTCGATGAGCAGGGGAGGGGGGTGTAATCAGTCTCCACGCAGACCCGGGCTGGGTTGGAGCAGACCAGGGGGCCTCGATTTGACCGCCGTGTTGAGGATACCCAAGAAGAGAGCTGCACGTCCCCCTGTGGGCCACCCCCAGAATGCTGCCGCCGTCCACAAGCATCAAGCCAGGCTGGCCCTCAGTAGGGGACATGCCGTGTGTGGGGAACTTCTTTTTCTCCATCTTCCCACCCCCCAGAAAGCTTCCTCAAGGCACACAGGTGACAGCCAGAGATAAACCCTCTGCAGGGCGATTAGCTTCAGGTGGTGGCCCCTCTAAGTCCTCCAAGGGGGGGCCACCCAGAGGGGTGTGCAGACCCTGGGGGACTTGAGCCTGCGAGGCCAACCTGTGCTCGACAGAACTGACAGGGGGCGGCCCACTGCCAACAACACGAGCCCCTCTCTCACCTGGCATCTTCATTTTCCTTGACTTTTTTCTGCGGAGTCACATTTTCCAATCTTTCAGCTGAAGGAGGTTCTCAGGCCCCACCTGGTGGGGAAAGAGCTCACTCATACCACACACACGATGGGCGGCTTGGGAAAATCGTTTAATGACAGAGAAAGCACACACCTAACTATAACAGAAGCCCATCGGGAGTTGCTACTGTACAAATCGGGAGGCAGAGGTCCCAGACTAGCATAAGACATTTGCAGGGAAGTCAGTTGTGGTGAAGGGAACATCGCACAGCACTTCTGAGGACACAGGAGGCAGCGGGGACTCACGCACAGGCTGTGTATCTTCTGGAACGTGGCCTCCTCTCCAGGCAGTCCCTCCCCCCTTCTTCATTTGACGGCAGGGCCTGGGGAGGTTCACAAATGACCAAGTAGGAGAGAGGCCTCATGGATCCAAATCACTTACGGGCCAGTGTTGTAGGCAGACGCGGCCCAGGTGCTCCATGGGTCATACCCATGTAACTTGGCATTAGTCCTCTTGGACGGTGGCTCAAGGAGCAAGTACGATGGGTGACAGCAGCTCCTCTAGAATCTAGGGTCCGTGCACAACTTCGCAAAGGCATGCGAGGAAAGAGGTTTACCAATGAGACTTTGCCAACCCCAAAGGGTAAAAGTCATTCTCATTTCTAGCTAGGTTTCAAATTAACGGACAAGAAAAAAAAAAAGGCAGCAACTCAAAAGTTACTTGGAATATTGTGGCACTTCACCAACCTCTTTGCTTATAATATATGGCAGAGCAAAACGGAGCCCTATCGATAGAAACTTTCATCGTAGATAACCCTGTAACTGTACACTCTCGAGATACAGAAAGAATCCTTCCTATCATACATGTTTCATCTTTAAAAATAATCTACCATAGTCATATTCTCTGGCTAGTAACAAACTATGAACATCTTCTGAGAATACAGAGAAAACTTTGGGATTAATAGTAAATCCTCTGACGTGCGCCCTCCCCGCCCCCCACCAGCATCATCTATGAACACACTTCTGCAAAAGCATCCCAGAATCATTGTTAAAGGAAAGGAATAGGTTCTAGTTTTCACCAAATGGATTTTTAGCAAGAAGTGATGGAACATTTTTTACCTTGGCAAAAATGAAGCACAAACATAACAGTTCACTGGTTCGGGCCCATGCAAATGCATGTTTTGTTATGTGGGGGGTGTTTTATTCTCACCCCGAAATCACGATTAGCATGCACGTTGTTTTCATCTATCGAGTTAGAGATAATTATTGGCAGTGCACCTCTTTTGTGTAACCAGGATCACTAAGGCAAGATTATTATTTGACCTTGTATAGAATATCAGCAATAACTTGTCAGATGCATATGTTTATACAGTACAGACCTGCAACTTACTGTTTTTTTTTAAAAAAAAACAAAACAACAAAACTCAAAACACAGATCCCTAAACACGATTCAATTGAAAATGAACTGTTAAGCTTTTAGAAATAGATTTTAAACTACAAGGCTGCCCTGTTTTTTTGTTTTGTTTTGTTATGAACATTTTAAAAAGTTCCCACCCCTAAAAATTCGCCAATTTACTGCTTCGTTATTGGTAACAGTCTCGCAAATTCGCTACCACCAGTGACTCTCCCTGAACCGCAGAGACGAAGGTCCTTTGTGGGAACACGACGCTCATCAGGGTCAGACCAGTCACATTCTCCAGCTCTCAACCAGTGACCCAGACGAGCTTCAGTCCTCAGTTCATCCGCTGGACAGTGGTCCTGGCCACAGGTGTTTGACTGCCCCAGGGGTCCTTTCCGATGGGCTTGGCTTGGCTGCCCCATGTTGACCTTCGAGCTCCGGACCCCGCCGCCATGTGACCTACAGACCAGAGGCGTGTCCTTTGTTTTTCAACAGGAACGCACGGGAGCTGAGATTGCTTATTCGAGAGAAGCTGAGGCAGTAGAGACAGCTCCTTGGCCTAGCCAAAAACAGACGCCAGGTGAACTTGGTATGTGTTTGTGTGACCTCGATGCAGCAGCAGGATTGGAAAGTCCCCGGGGACCGTTCCCTGCCCCGGACGTTTCATACGACAGAACCTTTGGAAGAGGACAAGTGGATTGACTGAATCCTGATGGCCAACGTCCTCTGTAAGTCCTGGAGCACATCCTGGCCCGTCCCTTCGCCGTTTTTGTCATAGAGGAGCTGCTTGAAGGCTTCGTTTTCGATGAGGACCATCATGTTTTTGAGAAAGTAGCCTTCACAGTACGCTGAGAGCTCGGTGACTCCAAGAAACTGCGGAGAGAGAGAGGAAGCAGGAGAAAGTTAGGTTTCTGAAATGCACCTGACCACTGCCTGTGCATCTGATAATGGCGAACAGCCTCGAAGGTAGATTGATGACAATGGCTCCATTCTCTGCCCTTTGGTGCACTCACCTGGGGGGCTGGGAGTCCTCTCTCTAAGGCTTGGCCTTGTGACTTCCACAGGCCAACAGCAGGTGGCAGAAGAGAGAGCGGCCAGTCCCGAGCTAGATTTAAGAGGCCAGGTTTGGACTTCCCTGCTCTTGCTCAAAACCCCACCCCTGCAGAGAGAACAGGCGAGGCAAGCCTGCTTGGAGGGTGAGTGGCTCCGGGAAACTGAGAGGGGGCAGTGACAGAGCCCAGCCAGGGTCACCCAAGCCAAGCACAGTGGACCAGCCAGCTGACTTCAGAAGCAAGGCCCGTGGAGACCAGAAGACACTTCCAGCTGTCCCGTCGACTCACGTGCTGAAGACACGCTTACTGGTTTAACCCCCGGGTTTTGCGTTTCTTTGTTGTACTCTAACTGGCACATGAATGGAGCTGCAGACACAGCTCTAAGCGCTTCGAGTGTTAACCCCTCCGACGCTCACAGCAATCCCCGGTGGGCACGGACTATGTACGCCCTGGATTTAGTGCAGTGGTTTCTCCACCAGGGCTGATGTGGCCATCCAGGGGACCTCTGGAGAAGGCTGGAGGCAGTTTGGTTGTCACGACTGGGAGGTGGCGGTGATGTGTGTACCCTCGGCATCCGATGGGTGGAAGCCAGGTATGTTGCAGGGGCCCCCATCATGTGCAGGAGAGCCCCAGCAGCAGAGAATCCTGCAGCTCAAACCGCCGGTGCTGAGGCTGAGAAAGGGATCTAGACACGGGGTTCCTCGAAGATTAAGCCAAGGGGGAAGGGATGATGTTGACCTCGCTCAAGGGCCAAGCCGGGGGGCTCGGCAGATGGCAGACACTTAGTACTTGTTGAATGTAGGAGTCAACAGTTAATTAAGAGTAATGGACTCGGGACGCCTGGGTGGTTCAGTTGGTTGAACAGCTGCCTTTGGCTCAGGTCATGATCCCAGCGTCTTGGGATCGAGTCCCGCATTGGGCTCCTTGCTCCGCAGGGAGCCTGCTCCTCTCTCTGCCTCTGCCTGCCTCTCTGCCTGCTTGTGTTCTCTCTCTGTTAAATGAATAAATAAAATCTTAAAAAAAAAAAAAAAAGAGTAATGGACTCATGGTGAACATTTACTGAGAGCTTACAATGTACCAGGCACCTTGCCAGATGCTTTGTGGGCATCATCCCCTTTAATCTTCAACTTTCCTGGAGACGAGTGTATTACCACCAAAAATTTACAGGCGAGGCAACAGACAAGAGAGTAACTGACAACAAAGTCACGCACGGCGTCCAGGGCAGAACCAGGAACGGAACCCTGGTAATTCAAGTCCTTAAGGCTGTGTGCTTAACCACCAAGATACTGCCTCCAGCCTGACGCCGTGACTCAGAGGGTGGGTTTTTAGCCTCATGCGTGTGCCTGGCGAAGGGACTCGTGTTTGAGGCACAGAAGGAAATGTGGTTATGAGGGTTGGCTGTCTTCAGACCTTTTCTACAGTTTCCAAAGCTCTTAAGTCTCTCTATCGCAATGAACTGGATGCTCAGAAGTTGTTATAGTGCTCCTTGAAAGGACATCCTGCTGCTCTATTTAGATGCTGAATTATCTACATCATCTAAATGCTGAATCATCCTTCTGAACTCCCTAATATCCTGTCCTTTAAACTAGAGATGCACTTTAAGTTGCTAGATGTGGAATGGTGCAATGATAATGAGGCAGGGCCAACAGGGTTATGGTGGAATGAGCTGGAACACTTGGATTCAAGTGGGGGCTCCTCCACCTTCCTGAATATGTGACCAGGGCTGTGTCATTTTGCCCCTATCTTGGGTTCATCATTTTCAAAATGAGAATTAGGACACCTGCATCCCAGAACTGTCAGGATGATTTATGGCATGATTCTGTCATTTGTCACACTTAGGAGAGGCAGGTTAGGAATGTAGCTAAGGGAGGGGCCTCTGGGATCTCCCTCCCTCCCTCCTTCCCTTTCATCCTTCCTTCCTTCCTTCCCTCCCTCCCTCCTTCCCTTCAGATTTACAACTTTAGCCATTAGCTAGCTGTTGGGCTAGTACATAATCTGTCTTTGCCTCGAACTTCCTATACATAAAATGGGGATGATACTACCTCCCTAATAGTCTGTAGTCAAGATTAAATGAGATCATGCATGGAGCATTAGAGCAATGGTCAGTTGTAGTCAGCATTCAATGCTAGATGTCATTGTAAATGTAAACTATTTATAATTAACACTCTCCTTCTCACCAGCTGGTATCCAGTGACCCACATGGACAAAGCAGGTGGCCAAGCTGGGATAAAGGGAATTGACTGTACCTACAGAACCTAGCCCAGAGGCACCTGGGTGGCTCAGTTGGTTGAGCATCCAACTCTTGGTTTTGGCTCAGGTCATGATCTCAGGGTCGTGGGGTTGAGTCCCACATCAGGCTCTGTGCTCAGCAGGGAATTTGCTTGAAGATCCTCTCCCTCTGCACCTTCCCCCAACCTCTCAAATAAATAAAACTAAATCTTTAAAAAAAAAAAAAAAAAAAAGAACCTAGCCCAGCTAACTGGCCCTTAGAAGGACCAAGCCTATAATCATGAACTCACTGATGCCATGTGCTAATTCACCGAGCCAACCGCAACTGTATGCGTAAAAACCTTGTGCAAGTCAGATCGCTTTCCTGTGTCTCAGTTTCCCCAGCTATAAAATGGAAGGAGTGAACCAGAGGCACCAGGTAATTATGTGGTCTCTAAGACCCAGAAGACATGGTGAGGTTTATCAGGTGAGGGGACTTGTTATCACCCAGGGTCCACACAGTGTCCTGGGGCTGGGAGAGACCTTAGGAATGCTTTCATTCTTTCAACATGAGTCCTGCTCTTAAGAGTCCCAGAGTATAAGCCCTCACTGTAAGGGGGTGGGGGGGTGAGGCTCAGTGTTGTCTATCTTTGATTCTGTGGACACAGAGAGTAACCACCTTTACCACACCTGGCCACTCACTTTGTGAATGTCACTCATCATAAGGTGGTGTAAACTGAGAACAGTAAGGGTAAGTGGAGAACAATAAATACTTACATTTATATTTGGTGATATTTACTCGATGGTGACTATAGGTCAGACCCTTGACTACCTCCACACAGCTAATTACCGATACAACCGGGGAACTGGGATGGAAACTCTCATCTCCTAGACCAATGGTTGATAAACTGCAGTCCTGAGGGCAAAATCTGGCCCACCACCTGCTTTTGTAAATAAAGTTTTATTAGAACACAGCCATATCCATCATTTACATATCGCCTATGGCTGCTTTTGCGTAACTCAGCAGAGTTGAGGAGGTACAACAGCGACTATATGGCCTATGTGAAAATATTTACCTGGCCCTCCACAGAAAAAGTTTGCTGAGCCCTGTCCCTAGACTATAATTTTTCAAGGGTAGAGACTATATCTTACTAATTTCTTATTATATTCTGATGAATACAGACTATAATAAATTTACGTTCCTAGTAAATAGCAGGTGCTCAATAAATGCTAATGAATGAATCCCCTGGTTTCCAAACCTGTGTTCTTTTTTTTTTTTTTTTAAGATTTTATTTATTTATGTGTCAGAGAGAGAACACACGAGCAGGGGGAGCAGCAGGGAGAGGGAGAAGCATGCGGGACTCCATGTCAGGACCCTGGGATCATGACCTGAGTCAAAGGCGGCAGATGCCTAACAGACTGAGCCACCCAGGCGTCCTTCCAGGGCCCCTTTTTCATGACTGAAGAGTTTGGAACAGCTTTGCCAGGGGGAAAAAAGATGGCCAAGTCATGCATTTCTGGGACGGGCTTCTCATCTGTATGAAATTCCACAGCTGTCTCAGCTAGATGTCACGTAGAGGTCATGTTGCCAAGGGCTTGTTGACATTTGGAGCATCGTCATTAGCGTGTCAATGCCTGGCATTTCCTGGGGTTCAGAACCAAGAGTTGGTTTCTTTCTTTTCCATCTTTTATTAAACTAGCCTCAATTTGCAGTGCAATCTGCCAGGAACAGAAGCTACATGGCATGAGATCACTGGCGGTGCTGCAGTATCCAGAGCATGGGGGAAGCAGCACATAGAAAAGGCAAGGGCTGGCTGGCTTTGCCCTGTCCTCCGTGCAAATATCACGAAGGACCGGCTTTTGCATTGGAAACACACCAGGATGCGGCTGGGGAGCCGTGGCAGCGGCTGGTGACTGTAAAGGGCAAAGTTCTGGCTGCAAAGGGGCCTCCACAAAAGAGGCAGTTCCCTGCCATAGGTGTGCAAAGCCTGCAGCACACGTGGATTCCCAGCCAGGGCTCACACCGCAGCCGGCTGCATTGTTAAAAGCGAGAGCTACGGAGCCGCCTGCCAAGGAGGCTGGAGTGATTAAAATGAACTGCTGCCAAGATGACAGGCCACGGCAAAGCCTCTCGTGGATGCTGGGTTCACAGGGCACTGGGAGCGGCTGTGGCCAGGGGAGGGGGTAAGGACCACAAGACTACTAATCAGGCTCTCCTCTTGGGTAGACAGCAGCTTTCCTCTGGATGCTTTCCTGTAAAGTCATCAGTTTAAGATTAAAAAAAAAAAAAGTGCTGTGTCCTGAGAAACCAGATTTTGGTAAAACCTTCACTTAAACCAAAATACCTAGTATACACGCACACACGCATGTGTGGGTGTGTGTGCGCGTGCGCATGCACGCACGCACAGGAAGTAGCCTATAGTTGTCAATTTACTGATGACCAATCAAAAGATCTTTTCTGGGTATCAATAATTATTGCACATATTTCAAACATTTATTGTGCAAGACAGTAAACACAAGGTTAGGAACCTGTGCTTTGGAGGAAGGTAAATCCAGATTTACACTTCTGGGTATATACCCCAAAGAACTAAAAGCAGAGACTTTTAGAGACTTGAATAGATTATTTGTTGCCCATCCATGTTCCTAGTAGCATTAAGTACGGTAGCCAAAGGGGGAAGTCACCTAAGTGTCCACTGATGGGTGAATGGATAGACACAGTGTGGCCGTCCCCCCATACAAGGAAAGATCATTCAGCTTTAAAAAGAAATGAACTGGGGGCGCCTGGGTAGCTCAGTCATTAGGCGTGCTTTTGGCTCAGGTCATGATCCCAGGGTCCTGGGATCGAGCCCCGCATCGGGCTTCCTGCTCAGTGGGAAGCCTGCTTCTCTCTCTCTCACTCCCCTTGCTTGTGTTCCCTCTCTCACTGTGTCTCTGTCTGTCAAATAAATAAATAAAACCTTAAAAAAAAATAAAAAGAAATGAAATTCTGACGTGTGCTATAGCATGGACGAACTTTGCGGGCACTGTGCTAATGGAAATAAGCTAGTCACAAAGGGCCGATGCTCGATGATTCCACTCACATAAGGTCCCTAGAGGAGTCCAATTCATAGCGATAGAAGGTTAACTGGAGGTTTCAGAGGCTGAGGGGAGAGGGAAATGGGGCGTTAGAGTTCTGTAGGTACAGAGTTTCGGTTTGGGAAGATGAAAAGTTCTGCAGATGATAGTCGCGATGGTTGTACAGCAGTGTGAGTGTGCTTAATGCCCCTGAAATGTACACTTAGAAATGGTTAAAATGGTAAATTTCATGTTATGGGCATTTACCACACACACACACAAATCTCCGTAGCTGTGTGATCTTAAGCAAGTTACTTCACCTCTCTGTGCCTCAGTTTCCTTATTATGACATGAGACTAATGATAACGTTCACCTAAAAGAGTTGCAGTGAGGGTTAAAAATGAAGGTGCGACAAGGATCTTAGCACAGGGCCTGCACGCTAGGAGGGCCTGTCGAGTGTTGGTGTTAAGACAGAAAACATCTCAGAGGCCGCCGGAGTTTTCAGGATGAGCAGTGAGAGCGTGATTCAAGTCAGCTGTCACTCTCCAGTGGTTGTGGGGGTGGTGTCCTCAGCTCCGGTCACACAAAAGAAGGCTTTTTTGTTTTAATTCCCCATCTCAACTCATTGCATCGTTTCTTCCTAGCAAATGCTAACGTGCCTGTCCTGAGGGCAAGGGACCAAACAAAATGGCACCTGGACAAAGTATGTGAATCCCCTTGGTCCCAGGATCCCCACAGGTGACATGAACTGGAGGAGGGCAGTGGTCCCCTCAAACTGGAGTCAAGACGGGTCTTAGGGCTGAAGTCACAACAGTGACCCCAGGAGCTTGTTACAAATACAGATTCCTGGGGTGCCTGGTTAAGCACCTGACTCTTGATTTTAGCTCGGGTCATGATCTCTTGGGTCACGAGATCGAGCCCCACATGGGGCTCCAAGCTCAGATTGGAGTCTGCTTCAGATTCTCTCTCCCTCTCCCCCTCCCCCCACTCACGTGCTTTCTCACTCTAAAGTAAATAAACAAAATCTTTAAAAAATATATGTATATATACAGATTCTTGAGCCCTGCTGCAGAGACCACTGGGGGTTAGGGGGCTAAAGATTCAGGACTCTCCCCAGGTGATTCTGATTAGGTGTTGGGTCCACCTGATTAGGTGTTGGGACCCCTTGGGGCGGGGGTCTCCAGGGCTGTTCTCAACCTTGGCCATATCTGAAATCACCTAGGAAGCTCTGGAAAATACCTTCTCCCAGGCTCCACCCCCCAGAGGCAGATTTAGTTGGTCTTTGATAGGCCCCGGGCATGGGGATTTTAAGTGAGTGCCCAGGTGATTCGAGAACGGTGGTGCTCACCCTTGAGCACACTAGAGTCATCTGGAGGGTGTGCAAAGCCATAGATGGTGGGCCTCTCCCCCAGAGCTTCTGGTGCAGGAGGTCTGGGACGGGACTCTAGAATATACATTTCTAACAAGTTCCCTGAAGAGGCGATGGTTTCTGGATTGGAGGACACACCTGGGGAACCACTATTCCAGAACCTTGCCACTCAAGGTGTGGTGGCTTAGACTGGCAGCAGAGGCTTCATTCACCTGGGAGGCTGTCAGAAACACAGACGCCAGGGCCCCACCCAGGCCTGTGGAGACAGGGTCTGCAACACGATTCGCTTCGATTCATGTTTGGGAAGCACTGTTTGAGAAACAGCTCTCCTTTTGAAACTTCCGAGTTCCTGCTTTCCTTGTATTCGGGAGGGGTGAGATGAAGGGCAGGGCATCTCGTCTAGAGTGGGAGGCCGAGGCCGGGGAAGGAATGCGGGCAGCTCAGCCTGGGGTGGGCAGGATGGTGTCAGCTCTCTGGCTCCACTCTGTCTACGAGAGAACAGCCCGAGTCCCTCCAGTCCACGGCGCATGCTCCGGGCAGCCCGGGCGGGATTGATTGATTACCTTGGCGTGATTGTAAATATCCACACAGTTGTCAGTGTTAATGCTCTTTGCGCAGATAATCTCACAGTGTCGCTGCAAGGCCTCCAGCTGGAAAAATTTAGCGGCAGACAGAAGCTAAAAATCATAAGAAGAGCCTGTTAGAGGTTGGGAGGTGGAAAAAAAGGGAGGACGGTGGTGGGGAAAATCCCCATCTTGCATAGAGATGTCCCAAGGGGAAGGGCTGGGGGCACAGGTGTGGGTCTGTCACTTTAAAGCACAAAGGAAACCCTAGAAACTAAGACACAGGGACAGAACCCTGTTGCGGGTGAAGACAGCAGAGGGGAGGGGGCTGAAGGGAACCAGATTCATGGCTATTCTAGCAAAAATGCCTGCCGTTGCTATGTCCAGGATTAAGGGTGAACACCCTTAGTTAGCAAGACAGACACAGATGCAGCGACTCCCTCTGTTCGCCCAGGTATCCTACACGAATGTCACCTCAGAGAAGCCTACCGGACCGTCCCACCTCGGGTCACCTTCCTCCATCACTGTGTGGCCTCCTTGTCTGGCCTTAGTCGTCCTCCGAGCCCTCCTCTCAACAGACATGATGTCATGCCTGTCGCCCTCAGAGAGCCTGCGAGGGCAGGGGTCTCTGTCCCTTTGCATCACCTTGGTGGCCCGGCCCCTGAGAGTTTAAAGGGACTGCCTTTGTGGGGAAAGGACAGGGGTGGGAGTAGGGGGCCGGGTGAACTGCTTCTTGGTGACAAGCTCTTCTGCATGATTTACATGATTTACATGTGCGTTCGTTGTTGGAGAAGTGTCAGAGGAGGGGTCCAGAGAGACGAGAGAGGCACTGGGGGTGGGTGGTGGTGGTGGGGGTTACGAAGGGAAGGATAAATGGGCCACACGGTGAATACACAGCCCTTATGGCCCTCCCCAGGTGCCAGGTACTGTTGTAGGCACCTTATTATATAATCTTACAATCTTAAAAACCCAGTGAGGTGGATATTGTTATTCCCATTTCCAGGTAAGGAAACTGAGGCTCAGAGAGGTTAAGTTATGTCCAAGGTCACACAGCTCAGGAGGAGCAGAGCCTGGGTTGAAACCCTGTGTTTTCACCACGGTGTGGGGGTCATCTTTTGAAGGACTGACTGCTCTAAGATCTCTAATCAGCCAGGTGCCCTGGACTTCGGTCACCTGAACGGGATCCTGGCTCCTTTGCTCGGGATTCTTGGAGTGATTTTGGCTTCTGGTTCAAAGCTCCCAGCTTTGAGTAGGAAAACTGACAAGGGCTCCACTTTGAGGAAGGAGCAGGGACCCTTGGCCTTGGGCAGAAGGGAGCAGAAATAGGCCCCTGGACGCAGAAGTGGGGGGACAGGATTGACGGAGAGGCAGACAGCAGATGGGGTCAGGGAGCCAAGGAGCTCGGGAAGGAGGGTCGGTCATCCAGAGCCCTTATCATGGGCTCCTGGCAACCACATCAAGGGACACACTGTGATTTATGTTTTCTGGTGACAGAAGTCACCAAGGTAGCTCCTGATTGTGATATTTGTGCCCCAGCTGTGCCTAGAGCTAGAGCTAGCCACAGCCTCCTCAGTAGACCCCCTTTACCCCACCCCCAAAGCCAATTAAAATTGGGATTTGGCAGAGTTGCTACCTAGCACCCCAGCCCTGCAGGTAGGGGCTCTGCCAAGAAGCCCTTGGGAGGCCCAAGGAGGCAGGCAGGACCCCAAAGCCTGCAGCCAAGTGAAAACCCAACACAGGTCCCCCAGACCCTGCCAACACCTGCCAGTGACCTGAGCTTACAGGGATGCCTTACCTCCATTATCTCGTTGTTTTTAATGAGCAATGACTCTGGGCCACCGTAGTACAGATACTGCATGACCAGCTGGAAGAAAGGACACAGAGAGCAACGCATCAGTCCGGGGGCAGCATAGACACAGTTCTCTTACAGCGTTCAGTCTGTGTGTCCCTCTGGAACATCCGCTCCCGCTGGACTGCTGCCTCGCGGGAGAAGTTCCTCCCTTAGGACACTTTTCCCTCGTTGGACAGTTTTCCTTATCGCACGCTGCCATTAGTCTCCCCGTGGTTCTGCTGGGTTCCAAGTGCACCCCCAGCTCTGGTCTCCATCTACAGATGGCGATGGGAGCTTTCCCCTCCCACATCCCACCCCATCCGGCTGCCTCCGGAACCAGCGGCCACTCCCCTCCGGAAGCACGGCCTGCTATGACTAGAAGATTCTTCCTTAAACCCCAGAGAGGGACTCGGGGTTACCATGGGACCACCTGCTCCTTTTCACAACTTGACAAGATCCTGGATGAAGCCGCCAGGGGTTGGGGGCTTCAGCGTCTTGCTGATGGTGTGAACAGTCCAAGCCAGGCCGCTCAGACTGTCCACGTGATTCAGGAGGCCTGAGTGGTGTGCCAAGTCCCAGAGCTTTACCAACTGGTGGCCCTTTAGAACAAGGCCCCCGGATGTGCTGCCCATGAACCCATGAAGCTGTTAATTTTTTAGGTGGTGCATAGGCTTTCCAAGGGAGCGGGGTCTTCTCCACCATCGTCCTCTGCCTGCCTTATGACACACGGACTCCCTGCTTGGCCCCACGGCAGCTGTGCTGGAAACATCTGTAGATGGGCTACATCCCATCTTTGGGCACTTGTAAAATGAGGCACTGAGGCCAGGCTGTCTGCTACCGTCCCTTCAGGCTCCAAAGGTCTGTGACCACCACAGGGAAGTGGTTAAGGGCAAGGACCCTGCACTCGGGCTGCCTCAGTTTCCAATCAGGCTCTGCCACTTAAACGCTGGGTGACTTGAATTAGGTTAGGCCTCTCTGTGCCTCAGTTTCATCATCTGTAAAGTGGGGCTAACATTACCTACCTCATGCGATGAGGATTACACGACATGGGACAAGTCTAGCAAAGGCCTGGCACAGGGCAAGAACTCAGCAAATGTTAGCTCTTTGCTTTCCTGAGGTGGAGACACCTTTTCCCTGTAGTGCCTACGCTACCTACTACCACGTTTCACTCTGGCCATTCAAGGCCCTTTGCGACTGATCTCAATCTACCTTTTGCATGCGTGTTTACAAGTAATAGTTTCCTTAAAAAATATGTTTACAGCTTTACTGAGATATAGCTTACATAATGCAAACTGCTTCTGTTGAAAGTGTCCAGGTTGGTGGTTTTAGTGGATTCACAATGTTGTGCGATCATTCCCACTGTCTAATTTTAGAACATTTCCAACACCCCCAGGAGAAACCCTGTGCCCATTACCAACTGTTCCCATTCCCTCCTGGGAGGGTCCTGACAACCACGAGGGAAGTGCCCGTTTGAGACATTTCATATGAATGGGATCCTACAACACATGCTCTTTGGTCTGGTTACTGTCACTTTGCGTTTTATTTTCAAGGTTCACCCTTGCTGTCACAGATCACTCCTTCATTCTTTTTTATGGCTGAATAATGTACCGCATTTTGTGTATCCCTTCATCAGCCACATTTGGATTGTTTCCACAGTTTTGCTGTTAGGAATCCAGCTGCTGCGGATCAGTTTACTTTTTCAGATCTCATCTGCTACTCTGTCCTTCTCCTCCTCATCTTGAGAACATCTGCCTCTTATACTCTGACCACTCCCAATCACTTGCCTTTAACCAAATCTATCACTGCTTTTGGTCCCAGGCTTTTGCCAGCTGTTCCCTCTGCTTGGATGCCCTTCCCTTCTTCTTCTTCATCTGTTGAACTCGGCCGGCTCTTTTGGGATCTAGCTCAGTGGACACATCGGTGAAGCCTTCTCAGACCTCCCAGCTGTGACTCCAGGCTGGGCAGCACCTCATCCACAAATGTAGTGTGACCTCTCCCTAGAGGTTGAGGGCCCGGGCAGGGTCCGTCCTCTGCATTCCATTAGCAGAGAGTGTCTGCACCCAGCAAGCGTGATTGAAACAGAAACGTGAGCCCTCTGCTTTCATGTTTGAGTCTCCACGTGCTGACTTTGGGCTTCTGCGACTACCCACCTGTCACAGAGGTGGTGGTGGTGGAGACTTTGTGAAAGGATCACACAGCCTCGTGTCCCCTCTGCTCCCCCATGCTGATGGGTCACGGGCAACTAAAATACCACATCAGCGGATGGCGGGATCCTGCTCTTACGCACGTCAATGGATTCCCCAGCACCTCTCTCTTCTAAGGGCCAAACCAATACCCACCATTACCACCACTGGAACCATAACAGGAACTGCCCCGAACACAGGGCCTTCTCCATTGTGTCATCTCATTTATTCCGGGTCGGGCTGTGGGCCGAAAATGCTGCTCCTTTAGAGGATGGAGATCCTGGGGCTAACGGGATTTAAATCGGGCCGGCCCTCTCCGCCTTCAGACTCTGCCAACACAGGCCTTTTTCTGCGAGGGGGTGAAATGAATCCTTAGGAGGCCAGAGGGCCTGTTTATGGAGCTGTTTTTCTTGGCAGCTGAAACCTGCACGAAGCCCGGAGTTAATCGGCATCCTCGGCCTCCGGAGGGCCCCCCCTTGCAGGTGCAGCCGCGGCTGCATCCGGCGCTCGCCTTGTGCGATGCTAAACAGTCTTGCGGGGAGGAAACTCCAGGCAGTCTCATTTGCTAAAATTCTTCTGTCAGCATGGAAGGGAAGTGAACAGGCCCCTGGGAGCCTCCTTCTGGGTCGGATTCAGCCCTCCGTGGCCTATTTCAAGCCGCAAATGAGGCTTTTCTTCTTTTATGGGGAAGGGGCAAGCACACAGAGAATTCCCCGGGGCCCACTAAATCGTCCCTCCTCGTTACAGTAACTCGAGGCTAATGTGGCCAGGAAACCTTCCCCAGTCAAAAGCAATTACAGGCCTCGGAGTCCTCTCGGGCCGTGCTTTCCCACGTAGGTCTTTCATTCAATGGATCTGCATGGCAAATGTGGACTGAATGCCTACGACAAGGTTCCTATTACAGGAACCTCCCCAATTAGTTCCAGGCTTTATGGTGCAAGTGCCCCCTTCACGAACACTTGGGAGAGGTGGGGAGGTGTGCATTTTCCGGCACTTAGTTCATGCTCAGACTCTATTGGGCCTATGATTCTTTCCTCAGGGCTGGCTGAGGTTTTGGGAGAGCCTAAGTCCCCGCAATAGGGAGGCAGTTAGGTGAGCAGGTCTGGGCGTCAGCCAGGCCTGGCTCCGAACCTCAGTAGGGCTGGGATGAGCAGCCCGAATTTGGGCCCCTTCCCTCTCTTCTCTGGGTCTGTGTCCTGGGACAGCTGGATGGATGGAATGAGGTGACACACAGCAGTGGTTCTTAGATCGGGGTCCATGGACCGACAGCATCAGGTTCTTGTACAGAATATAAATTCTCGGGGCCCCAGGCCAGGCCCACAGAACCTGGAACTCGGGGAGCGAGGCACAGGACTCTGCATTTCAAGTGTTGTGTCTTATCAAGCAAGCCTCTTCCCCCCCTGCCCTGGAGATTCTGGTGCTCAAGGTGAGAAGCACAGTGTGTGCAGAATGGTTTCTCTACCTTGGCTGCATGCTGGGACGGGGGAGGAAGGGAGAGACTTCAGCATCCTGATGCCTGGGCCCCGGCCCCGGTTCTGATGGACAGCCTGGGCACGGGGAATTTTTAAAGCTCCCCACGTGACTCCAAAGTCCAGCAGAGGCTGAGAAGCACCAGCTTTGAGCCTGAAATGTAGCCAGCATTCAAGAAATGGGAGCTGCTCTTACCACTGCTCCCCTTTAGAATGGGGATTCCAAGGGTTCTTGGTTCCAAGAACCAAGTCCCCAGGCTTTGGCACCAGACGGACTGGCCTCCCATCCTGGCTCTCTCCCTAAGTAGCACTAAGACTTGGGGCACAGGATTTAAGTTTTCTGAGCCTCTGTTTCTTCGTCTCTAAAACTGGCAAGAGAAGTCCAGATAACCGTGGGCAAGAGGTCAGTGTCTCATTCATAGTTGGAGCCCCACAGAGGTTTCTTTACCATCTTCCCACCACAAATCCTAAAAGCAAAGCAGCAGTTCTTCTGGAAAATTCCAAACTCCACAGCCACCACTGTTCCAGAAAGGTCTGTGGCCACCTGGCTCTCAGCAGGAAGTGTGGTGAGGGGCTGGGTGTGGGGACGTGCCAGTGCCCTAGTCCCACGCTGGGGCTCCAGCCTCCTCGCTGCCCCCCACTCCACCCCGGTGGAATGGCTCACCCAGACTGGCCTTGTCCTTGGAAACCTCGTTCACCCTTTGCCCCATGCTCAGTCCAAAGTAACCTATTCTCCTGAGTCTTGTGCCGAGTAGGGAGGTAATTTACCAGGTATAGCTCAGGAAAACAAGAGCCCACTTAAAAATTGCCAAGTTGAATGCTTCTTTGTGTTGTCCTACTTGCTAATCTCTGCAAGAACCCATGACCTAGAGGTGATAATGATTAACTTGTTAAAAATGGAGGAAATGAGGCTCAAAGAGTGCCTTGCCCATAGTTACTTGGGAAGGATTCTTTCTTTTGAAGTTTCAGCATAACCAAAGAAATGCATCTCTAATGGTGGAGATGCAGGCACCTCAACAGGCTTTAGGGGCTAGTGTGAGGGTATGGTGGCTTCCTGGCAGCTCTCTGAACAGCAGAATCTGGGGGACCAGGGTCAAGGGTAGAGGGAAGAACCACCATCTGGCCTGCCTTCTCCTGACTTGGCTCATACGATGTGGTTCCAGGGAGTCTTTTCATCGTCCAATATACCTTAGGACCTGGCCGAACAGACTGATAATCACTTTCTCTCAAACACACCCCATGACTTCCCACTACTGGGCCTTTATTTATGTTGTTCCACCCCCTGCGGTATCCCGTCTCTCCCATCCACCAGATGAGGACAGGAGTCTTGGAAGGGCTGGTGAAATGCCCAAGGCCCTGTGATAGACATTGATTTTAAACAGGAAAACGCTGCGTTTCAGTCCTGGCCTGCAGCTCTGTCCTCCCAAGTCCAGCCCAGGAGCCTTGCCCCATAGCCCTGGTCATGGCCGGCCGTGTCCCCTGCCCCGCCCACCCACTGTCATCTCTGAGCAGTCTCAACGACCCTCTTGGACCAGGAGTCCCCCATGGACCGGCCTGAGCCTCAGCCTCTCGTGAGCTCTTCCGAGGGCTGTGCTTCCTGAGCTGAACTGCAGGAGACCAGGTCCTGCTCAGAATCCCACAGATTCCAGCCCGGCCCCCCCCACGTGGTGGGCGCACTAACCCCGGCTGGTGGCGAGGACAGCCCTGAGGGAATGCAGTCTTTAAAAGTCGGCTGGCTCCTCGTCACACTAGATTCATCCCTGCTCTTCTCTGCCTAGAATCTTCTACCCCCCCTTTTTTAAGCCTCAAGCCTTCCTATGGCTCCCCAACTTCTCCTCAGCCCTCACTATTCCAGCTAACGCCTCATAGGGAGGTCTTCTCTGCTTTCCCTGGTCTGAGGTGCCAGAGTATGTTGGCTCTCCCCTCTCCCTCTTCCCCATCCCCACGTTATATTATACTGTAAGAAGTTAATTACCCAGAGTCATCCCCCCCTTAGACCGTGAGGCCCCAGAGGAGGAAGATCCTTTTTCCCTGTGTCCCCAGGTCTCAGCAGAGTGCTAGGTATACAATAGGTGCTCAATAAATACCATAGGGCTAAAACGATGGTAAACTAGAGGGGGTGTAAGAAGGGGCCCAGAGTCAGGGGACTGATGACTCCGTAGTAGCCAGTGCACAGGGGGAGGTCTGCAGGGAGCCCCATGCCCCGCACCCACCACTAGACGTTCCCGGCCACGGTGGGGACTCACCTGAAAGATGGGGTACTTCACGTAACCGATCTCTATGCAGGTGCTGTCATTTGTTGGCTTGCTGGACAGGAGTGCTTTGAACCTGAACAAGGACAGGAGAAGGGAGATAAAAAGACCCCCAGACACATCCGTGGTTTGTGGGAAACCCCACTCTGATGAGAGAGACACGTGAAAGCCTGTATTCCCCTACCCTGCAATAACGCATCAAGGACACAGCCACAGATGTCCCAATGGGACTGACACCCGGTATGATGCCAGACTTGAATTTAAATTATTTTCTAAAAGTTTTTTGTTTCTTTAAGATTTTATTTATTTGCCAGAGGGAGACACAGCGAGAGAGGAAACACAAGCAGGGGGAGTGGGAGAGGGAGAAGCAGGCTCCCTGCCGAGCAGGGAGCCCGACATGGGGCTGGATCCCAGGACCCCGGGATCATGACCTGAGCTGAAGGCAGATGCTTAATGACTGAGTCGCTCAGGCGCCCCTATTTAAAGTTTTTTATTTAAGTAATCTCTCTGCCCAACACGGGGCTCGAACTCACCACGCCGAGATCTAGAGTCACATGCTCTTCTGATGTGAGCCAGTCAGGTGCCCTCGAACCACTATTTTTAACTTCAAAGTTTTAACTTCACGAGTGCCTGGCTGGCTCAATCGGAAAAGCATGTGACTCTTGATCTCAGGGTGATGAGCTCGAGACCCGTGCTGGGTGGAGAGATTACAAAAAAAAAAAAAAAAAAAAAGTGGTTTGAACTGTTACTTCTCATACAGATGATTGGAACAGAATGAATAAATGAAAACTATTTAAAAATCTGCCTGCAGGACCCGTCACAAGGCTGCTTCCTTCATGGGGTCCCTCCTGAGCGCAGGTTTCACACTCCTCTGGGGCTCACGGAGCTCCCCCCTCCCGTGTGCTCTGCACCCCACACCACCTTTGCCCCAGGAGGGCAGGGACTCCGCCTTCCCGACCCTGCGGCATCCCCAGAGCCCACGCCGGCCTGGATCCGAGGCACCCTACGTAATTAACATCTGTGGCCTAACGACCTCCATACAGCTCCCTACGGACGGACCCCCTTCTGACTGGGTTTTGGGTGTGCTTCCCTATGATCGACAACACCATAAGCTCCTAGCAGGCACAGACCCAGGCTACGGAACATGCTGATACACATTTAGGAATAAGCTAAGCTGTCTCTCTCTCTCTCTCCTTTTTAAATTTATTAACGTATAATATATTATTTGTTTCAGGGGTACAGGTCCGTGAATCGTCAGTTGTGTCTCTTTTCTTAAACTTTTAATTTTGAAGTAACGACAGATTTGTGGTTGAAGTGTAAAGACTGTCCAGAGCTCCTCCAGGCCCTCCGCCCAGCTTCCCCTGACATTAGCTACCTGCACAGCCATGGCTGGAAAACCAAGAAATGAACATTGGGACACATCTCCTGCTTTTCTATGCATCGTAACAAGAGAACCACGTGAGGCACAGCATATTTTTCTTGTGGAGGCCAAACAGACATCTGGGGCTCGTATTCGGCCTTGGGGGGAGGCAGTGGGAGACCAGGGGGCCCCGAAAGTAGTGGTCACACACATTCATCAGCACACATCCTGGAGGTGGGCTCCATTTCAGGGTACCCCATGTCCTCACCCCTCTGCTCACCCCCACGGCCTCCTTATCCTGTCTCTGTGCACCTTCCCTGATCCCGGTTCAGGTCTTTGGATAATGGGGTTCTAAAGGGTCAACTCACTTCAACTCAAATCGGAAGGACAGAGGGCAGTCGCAAAGTTGGCAGGGAGGGGGCTAGGCCATTGGCAGCTCCACAGTTAGGAGAAAGTCAGGTTCAAGACCTGTGGATTTGGGGTGGCTTGTGCCAGAGTTCTGGGATATTTGGAGAGCAGGTCCGAGATGTTTCAGCCCAGATGCCGCATGAGGGCACTGGGCCAGGGGAGCTAAAACCCAATCCACACTCTGCTCCAAAGCTCCGTGCCTGGTACAGACTCTGTGCCCAGAGGAACAGGTGCCCTTGCCTGAGTCCCACAAAGGCGCCGCTGTTCATGCTAGTGGCTGCTCTGTGCTTTAAAAATCGTGGTAAAAAAACACATAATAGAAAAATCGCCATCTTAACCATTTAAAGCGTACAGAAATGTTAAGTATATTCACCTTGTTGGGCAACCAATCTCCAGAACCTACTGTGTGCCCATTAAACAACAACTCCCCCACCCTCCCCTGTCCCCAGCCCCGGGCCACCAGCATCCCACTTTCTGTCCCAGTAAAGCTGACTACTCTAGGTACTGCCCATAAATGGAATCGTACAGTATTTATCTTTCCGCAACTGGCTTATTTCTTTGCATAAAGTCCCCAAAAGTCATTATGTTGTAGCATTTATCAATACTGCCTTCCTTTTCAAGGCTGAATAAAATACGTGTATACCACACTTTGTGTATCCATTCATCTACCGATGGACGTTTGGATTGCTTCTACCTTTCAGCTACTGTGAAGGATGTTGCTATGAGCACAGATGCACGGATGCCCTCAGCTCTTGAACTCTTGATTTGGAAAAGATAATCTTCCCATCCAGGGAAGGTGCCACCAAAATGGAATTTCAGAGAACAGCAACAGCCACCGCCACACTCCTAATTCAGCTGCTTTCGAAGCTGACAGTACGTACCTGGGAGAGGCTGTGAATAACAGCACTTTGTGAGCGTAAAAAGGTCTTCCTTCTACCAGAAAGGTAACGTCGGACATTTCTTTGTTGTTCAGGAAATGAGGATCTAGAATAGGAAGGGGGAAAAGGGGTAGCTTTAGTGGAGAGAAGGGTGACGTTTGCATCCCTCTTCTGGAAAGTGCCAAGAAGAGCTAGCAGGGAAACCATGGGGATATGATCCTCACTGGCAAGATGGTGACCCAAGAGGGGACAGATAGAACCAGTCACAGGAACACTCAGATCACCGAAATTTGGTCTTGCGTAGGAAATCATAGCTTATTTGTGATTAAACGTAGCGTTTCCTCAGAGGAGACGCAGCCCCAGCCTGATGCAGATGACTTTCGGATGTGAAAGGTATGCCCACCTTGCTTTTTAAGAATGCCACCCCACCTTTGCTCCTCCCTCTTGGGCTCAGCGCCCTCCCTGCCTGATGGAAAAGGGGTTTTCCAGGTGATTCGAAATCCAAGCCCTTCTCTGCCAGAGTCGTAGGCACGCCAACCAGTTCCCCGATCTCTCTCCCACGATAACAATAAAGGTAGAGCCGCTCCTTACCGAGCCCTTAGGACACGCCAGGCCCTGTGCAAGCCGGCACACACATGCGCAAACCCGCTCGGTCCTGGGAGACGGGGACCCCTGTCCGCTGTGCAGCTGGGGAAGCAGGCACACCGACGTTCAAGCCAGTGACAGGTGGGGGAGCCGGGATTTGAACTCGGGCATTAGGATTGGAGCGCCTGCCTTGTTCAGCACTAGGATTCCTCCTGCCCCACAGCCCACCCCGGTTGGCCTGTCATTTGAGCCACGGAGACCCACAGCTCCTGAAGGTGCCAGTCTGTCCTCACCTCGGGGCTTCTGCTGTTTGGGAACATCCACTAACACCCCTGCCCCAACTGGCTTCGGTCCCGCTCAGTCTGGACCCAGGTCTGAGGGCAAGATGGGTCTAACCTCCGGTGGGGCTTCCTCTTAGCTCACACGCCCGAGCCCACCTGGGCTGCGCCGCCCCAGGGAGGCCCGTTAGAAGACTCTAAATGGAAGATGACCTCTCTGGGGGTGTCTGCGCCCAAGCTTCTGAGTCTGAGGATGTGCTGCCTTCTCAACTCATGTAAAGAAGCTTCCTTCTGCAAAATGTGCCTTGCCCGATGCCTCTGGTCCTGTGAATGGCACCACCATCTACCCACGGAGCCAGGGACTCCTGGGCTTACCCAGACTCAGTCTATCACAAACACCGTCCTCTCTTCCTCCTAAGTGTTCCGCGATTCCGCCGTTTCTCTCCAACCCCAATGCTGCAGCGCTCCCCAGAGCCACGACGTCTCTTGTCTGCGGACCCCCGGGAGCCTCTGTTGGTCCCTGCCTCCACTCTTGGCCCCTCAACCCCATGGTCCACCTCGCCACAGGCATCCTTCCTAAAGGCAGATTTGATTACGCCCCTCCTCTGCTATAAACCTTTCTGTAGCTCCCCAGTGCTCCCAGGAGAGAGTCCAAACTTCCTGACGAGGCTCCTGGTGATTGGGCTCTGGATGCCTTCTCGGGCCCCTCCCGTCACATCCCCCTGTCAATCAGCGTGTGCTCGAAGCCACACTAGTGCTAGATGCTCTCCTCTCTGGCCCTTCACCTGCTGTTCCTTCTACTCAGAACACTCTTCCATCCCCTTCCAAACGCGGTTCACCCCATGTGGTCTTCAGGCTTCAGTGCAGACACCCTGCACCAGTAAGCCTCGCCTGATTCCCCCGCCCTCCTCAGACAGACCAAGCATCCCCCACCTGCGTTCTCACAGCACCTGTACGGCCCCTGGGGTGGGCTCTGAAGCCAGAAATCTCAGCTGTGTGACCTTGGGCAAGTTATTTAACCTCTCTGGGCCTCTGTCTCCCCTTCTGTTTAATGGGAATGGTGATACCCATTGTACATCTACATCCGAGTTTCAGTGAGCATTACATGCACTTCTGCAAAGCACATAGCAACATGGCTGACACACAGCACTCGTGACCCTTGTTCCACAGTCTTGTTCTGAGAGTCTGCGGAGGACATCAGGCCCCTTCTTAGCCCAAGGGCCTGCTTGGTGCTGGACCCTTCTCCAGGGCTTAAAGCACTATCCTGAAATGAAATTCCAGCTGCTTCCTTTGGCTGGGTTTAGGCTGTCCTAACCATTAGGGGTGGGGACCAACCTCCTGGAATCCCTGGGGGCCATGATGCCAGTTGTTGGGCCCACCCTGACAGTAGTACCTTGGACCCCTGGCCTGGCCCCACTTTGCCCAGACCCTGCTGTAAGTTGGACCCAGAATTTGCATTCCTGGCTGACTCTCCTCTTCCAGCCTTCAAAGGTGGGGTGGCCCCTCAGCCCCTGTGTGGCCCCAGAAGGTGGCCGTCCATTCATATTTCTGTCGGTCCACATGGCTACCTCACTTCTTCCCATTAGAAAAAGTTTAAACTCAGAACATGTCAAAAAAGCATAAAATACTCAAAATCACTTGTAACCCTGCTATCATTAAGATATTTTACTAAAAAAGTTCACACACTTCTAAACAACCCAGATGAAGAGAAGCGAGGCCACAGGAGAAGTCCTCAGAGTTGACTAAAATTCACTTCACTTGCTTTAAAGACTAAAAGTTTGGAGTGACGTTCTCCCTCTTCTCAGCAAGTACCCCTTCTCACTCCCACTTTCCACCTCCAACCAGCCCTACTCCTGTTTCCCAAATTATTAATGCCTCCTACCTGTGGCTCTTTTAACCATTCTCTCCCAGAATTCACTGGGAGGGCAAGAGGACAATGCAGTCACAAAAAATCAGGCATCAGTGGGCCACAGTCCCCACTACCCCCTACTGTCTTACACGGAACCCATTTCGTTCACTTATACGGCCTTCTGGTTCTTCAGAGATTTCAGTTTGGGACCGTAGTCACTGATCGCTCATATCTCTCCTTTAAAGCGGGCCCCTAAAGAACCACTGTTTGGGGACTTTCAGTTATCCTACCTGGACGTGCTCTATTGAAGAGGCAAACCCTATGCGTTTCATAGTCCACTTATTCATAATTACATTCTGCCCTTTTTCTCCCACATTGTGTGCTTTGAGCCTCTCAGGCCTGCTTTTCTTCTCTCGGTGCTAATCCCTAGAATTCTAGTGCTTGACTTGAAAACGAGGCCCTTTTTTTAATTGCGGGTGAAAGAAAGCTCAGCACATTCAGGAGGAACAAATGTTCCCTCCTCGCCTATAACTACAGGAAAACAGATTTTATGCTGTGTCATTGAAACGGCCCTTGCAAATGTCTGCTCTAACGAGAATGTCTTATAAAAATACCGAGATGTCAGACATGATTGCTACGGCCTGGGAACATAACTAAATTTCAATCTCTGAAGTCTGTTATTATGATTGGTCTTTGTAATGGGTTGCCTTGATAACATTTTAATTAACACCTGCTTTCTACAAGGTAGAAATATTCATGGTTTTGGTACATTGGACCAAACGGGCATGAAGGAAAACAGACATGATCTGACTTGGTTACTAACTTTTTCATTTCAGCAAAAAGTGGTGTCATTTATATTAGCAAGTTCTTTGTGACAGGAACAAAACTATTTTAAAAGAGTTCCAGGAATTCAGACTTTTCACTGATCTTAACTAGCTCACCGGTTCCAAACGTAGCGTTTTTGCTGAAGAGGAGCACTTTCAGAAGCTCCCATTTCTCAAATGTTTCCCAGTCTTTACACGGGAAAAGTTAATAGGAAGTAGGCAAGTCCCCCGCCTTCAGGAGGAAGAGGCATTCTTTATCTTTAAGATCTTATCATTCCCCAGGCAGCAAGAACAGCCCTTGTACCAGAAGCCTGTGTATCAGGCTTCAAGGCGGCTGACCATTGCTTTGCTTGTTTTTCTCAGAGTGACCGGCAAGCAGCCCCAGGATCCTCTGAATGAAATCAGTGCCCACCGGAAAGGTTTCTCCTGGAAAATTCCAGAAGCTGGGACTGTAGAGGGAAGGAACTACGGCTGCAGGAGGAGCTGGGGAGCTCGAGCCCCACCTGAAGTGTGTGTGCAGCAGCACAGACCTTCCCTTTCTTCAGCTGAGACAGGGGGTGACCGCGGTGCCTGCCTCCCGGGGTGGCCTCGGGGTTACCTGAGATGGGGTGGGTTAAGTTAAGTCCTAGGCTGGGGCCAGCCCCATGCCGTGTCCAAGCTGCACAAAGAGGGTTTACTGCTACCCAGATGGGATCTCAGGGTGTCCAGTCTCCTGGGCTCCGGTATGTTTCGTGTGTGTGTGTGTGTGTGTGTGTATGGGGCCACTTGTTTCATCTCCTCCTGGTTCCTAGAGGGACTCCATTAGGGGCTGGCCTGTCACTGTCCCCTGCTTGTTCCTCCTCAGGGAGGAAGAGGGACCTGGTGGGGAGAGGTTGGGGGAGGGGAGGGCTGCCTGCACAGCTCAGCCTTCCTTCGGAATGGGGAATCTGCCTGCCCCTGCCTGCCCGTAGGAAGTGCACGGGCCCCGGGGCCGTCTGTCTGTCTGTCTGTCTCTGTGAAACAAAGTCCCTCAGTTAGAGGGACGAGGTATTGGCCGGTCTCCTGTACACATTTCCAAGGTGTAGTCTCCAGTCATCATGGGATAAGTGATACCATGATCTCCACCTGCTGGGCCCCGAATCCATCTTCTGTGACCTCCAGCACCGCCCAGCTTCTGGGGGGGGGGGGGGCGTCTGCCACCTCTGTGGCCTCAAACCACAATGCCACTCACCCAGGCGCGAGGTCTGTTTGCGCTTGATCTCCGTGAGCTTGGGGATGGGGTAGGGCCCATAGCAGTGGGTGAAAATGACGCACAGCTGCTGGCTGATGACCTCGTTCTGCAAGAAAAGAAAGAACAGTTCACATGGCTGGGGCTGGGCCGTCAGCAGGGATGCCTGCCCCCGGCGGGGGGGGGGGGGTGAAACTTGCAGCAGGTTCCAAGACGACCCCCCTCCCCTTTGCCCCGTCCACCAGAGCGCATACGCCCAGTCTGCTCAGCGGGCCCTGGATTCGCCTGCTGCGATGGTCTGTCGTCGGTTTCTGATCTGTTTACTGGTGAAAGCTTAATTTGTAATTAAATCCTTCTCCCTTGCTCCAATCATTTACCACCCTTTGGAAAGCAAGTTTCACAGCTCACAGGGTGGAAAATAAGTTTTTACCCCAAACACACCTTGATCAATACTCCGTAATGTTGGAGGCAGTGAATTATCCTGAAAGCAGCAGCAGGAAGCCCTTGTGATCCCGTGACTGCTCTCCATTACCCAGACACAAAGGCTCCTGATTCAGCTTTCTTAGGAATGTGATTTTGGTGCTGAGGCATATCCGGATCCAGGAATGCTCAGCGGAATCAACTTGCTCCAAATAAAGGGGGCAAACAAGTTCTGTGACACAGAACGACAGCTGCCTCCGATTGCTCAGGGAGTCCTTTGTGTTTTTCGCCTCTCCCCCCCACCCTGGGACCCCCTGCTGGTTAATAATCTCCCTTCACCTGCAGGTGGGTGCTAGGGAAGCCACGAATCACAGCATCTGATGCTTTTTACTGGGTGAAGGGGGTTGAAACCAGGGGCTGAAAAAGGGGATGAGGTAGAAAGTCATCTACAATATGTTAAGGAAAGTAGGTTACAACACAGTGTGTACCATGTATTTTGGGAAATGAAACCCTCTACATATATATACTTGGATTGACAGATAGGTATAGAAAACATCTGGAAGAGTAGGGTTGCCCCCTTCGGGAGGGCTTACGATGCTTTCCCTTTCCACTTGCATTTTCTACGACCAACAAGTGTTGGTTTTGTAACAAGCACAATAAATAATATTTTTGGGTTTTTTTTGAAAGACAGGTTTGGGACAACTGATGACGTCCGTGGTTTGAGATATTCTTGAATCTGTTTCATCGTGCTCCCAAAGCAGAAGGATACCGCTTGACACATGAAAAGAGAATTGACCGTTTGATTAAAGTCACCACGTTGCCTGAGACGTGATCCGCATAGGTGCCTACAGGGATGCAATCGATATCGGACAAAGGAATTCTGCTTTCAAAGACGATGGCTTACGACCGAGAGGTGTTAGTTAAACGCTCCCCTTAACACTCACAAAGTGATCGCCTGTCTCATGGCTTCCTGAGGTGATTCTCAGAGTGTGGTCCCCGGGACCAGCAGCATCAGCATCTCTTGGGTTTGTTGGAAATGCAGATTCTCAGGTCCCCATTCCAGACCTTCTGACTCAGAAACACTGGGGGGCGGAGCCCAGCGATCTTGATTTTAACAAGTTTCCTGGTGATTCTGGGGCTCTCTTAGGTTTGAGAGCCACAGGTATGTGTGGATATTCTCTCTTGAGTTTGATTGGACCTGGAGATGTACGTTTGTTTCCCCAGGTCTAAAGCCTGCCCCTCAAGATGTGTTTCAGGGACCACCAGCAGCAAGGAGGCCTGGGCGCCTATCAGAAAGGCAGATGCGCACCCCAGGCCCGAGTCAGAATCCACAATACCGAGCTCTGCATATAATTCCCAGGCACACTAGGGTTGGAGAAGCGCCGTGTGCTGGGCACAACTATGGCCCCCTGGAAGACTGTATCCCCCAAATCCCTGGCACTGAGAATATCGTGAGATACCACGCCAGCAAATACGTTCCATTACAGGGCAAAAGGGGCTCTGCAAGGGTGATTAAGGTTACTAAGGTTTCAATTGACCTTAAAGCAACTATATTACTCTGGGTTATCTGGGCAGGACCCAGTGTATCACACGAGCCCTTAAAATTAGAGGCAGAAAAAAAAAAAAAATTAGAGGCAGAAAAGGAATTCAGAAGGGATGGGGGAGAAGAGGAAGTCACAGGGATTCGAAGCCTGAGAAGGACTTGATGTGCTGTCACTGGCTTCCAGATGGAGGGGACCACATGGCAAGCTTGAGTGGGGGAGGGTGGGCAACAACTCTGGGAGAAAAAGGGGACCCCCAGCTGGAAGGCAGCAAGGAAGTGGGGCCTTAGTCCTACAACCACCAGTAATGTAATTCTACCCAAACCTAAATGAGCTTGTAGGTGGATTCTTCCCTGGAGCTTCCAGAAAGGAACACAGCCCTGTGGGCACCTTGATTTCGGGTCTCTGGCAGACCCTAAGCAGAGAGTGCAGCGAGATACTGCATCTGGTTTCTGACCCGTGGAAACCACGGAAAAATAAGCAAGTGTCTAACCACCTCGGGTGAAGGAATGAAGGAAGATGTACTTCCTGGACGCCGTGGCCTGGAACAAAGACGTGAGCAGCTGGGAAGTTACGTGGGAGGAGCATCACTGCCCACTCCCAGGGGAGGGCTGCACACAGTAACTCGATTCCAAGGAGAACAGTTGGGAAAAGGGGAAAAGAGGTAGGTCTGCAGGTGAGAAACTTGACAGGTGCCAACCCCAGCCAGGTGATGAAGGTCAATGCTAGCAGTGAACACTCACGTTGAGAGTGTGTGCCCTTGATGTAGTGGGAATGACATTTAACATCTGGAATCCTCTGCTCTAAACCCACAACCCCAGTCTAACAACGCAAAAAATGTCCCCTATTCCACGAGAGGGCATCCTTGATAGTCTATCTGACCAGTACTCCGCAAAATTTGTCAAAGTCACCAAAACAACGAGTCTGAGAAGTGGTCTCGGCCAAGAGGAGTCATGTGGTATTCTGGACAGGATCCTGGAGCGGAAGAAGACACTAGACAAAAACTAGAAAATAGGACTAAAGTATGGAATAATGTATCAATGTTGGCTCATCAATTAAAACAAATGTACCATGACAGAGTAAGATGTTAATAATAGGGGAATGTGGGTGAGGGGTCATGTGGGGAGCTCTGTGCTGTCTTTTCAATTTTTCGGTAAAGCTAAAGCCATTCTAAAAAATGAAAAAAAAAAAAAAAAAAACCAACCCAAAACCAAAACCTGCCCCCTGAAGAAACAGGATAATTATGATGGAAGCATTAGAAGTTCAGGAGAAAGGAGAAAGAGGCAGAGTCAAGGGTCAAAGTGGGCACTGACAGTTCGCTGGGCGTTATTCATGTATCCCCTAAAGGTCTCATGAATGTGAACATTACGCCACGTGCTAAGCAATGTAGCCATCACGCATTAATTCTTTCTTCAAGTATTCATTGGGCATTTGCTAAGTGCTGGACACCATGGGAAGGTTGATGGTGATGCTCCCAAGGTCAAGACCCAAAATGCTGCCTTTCTCAAGGCTTTCAGGCTACCTCTCCTTCAGACACCAGCACCCCCAAGAGAAAACTCTCCACTCTATCCTTGACTTCATCTGGGTTCGTTGAGGTGTCTGCTCTGTGCCCTTTCTGGTACATTTCCTCTAGGTAGAGGAACTGTTGGTCTCATTCCCTCTAGTTCCCCGGCACCCAAACGAATCATGACCCCAGGAGGGCTCCCCCGAGCAAGAAGGGGTGCTGTAATTAGTATCAGTTAACAGCTCCAGTGGGGAGAGACCCGCTGGGTTAGATGGTTAGTGTGGGGCAAGGATCTGGGTTATCTTTTGGGTTTGATTCACTCTGGCCTCCAACCGGAAGGCAGTAGAATGGAGGCACAGGTGGGTGGGGTAGGTGTGCTAGGAAGAGGCCTATATTCTTCTCTGAATTGTACATCTAAGAGAAATGCTTTAGGTAAAGGCGACAAGGCTTGCCGCTCGGGGGCAGTGTGCCAGCCGGGGAGGCCCAGGCAAGCCCGAGGAGGAGAAGAAGGCATGGGCTGGGACGGGTGGGCGTCTGGCTGAGTGGAGTACACGGCACCTGGTTAGCAATGGTTACTGGTATGCTGCTAGGTACCTTTCAGGTCTCTCATGGAAAATGCTGGGCTGCACATGGTGTGAACTTGGGACTTGAGGACTCAGAACTGTGTGGCTCCTTAGAACTATTTATTCATTTGACAGAGAGAAAGAGATCACAAGTAGGCAGAGGGAGAGGGGGAAGCAGGCCTCCCGTGAAGCAGAGAGCCCGATGCGGGGCTCAATCCCAGGACCCTGAGACCGTGACCTGGGCCGAAGGCAGAGGTTTTAACCCACTGAGCCACCCAGGCGCCCTGAAATGAAGTTCTTAATACCATAGTTGGTAGGCAATGCCTGAGAGGGGTGCCTGTGGATTTGGGGATGACATCTTTCCTCTCTTCCTCGGACCCTCACTTCTCTCCTAGGAAGACACCAAGCCATTTTCTTTTCTTCAGAAAGGAATGCTGGGATTGATCCCCAAGGGCCTTTTTAGATGAATCAGGCAGAGGTTCTACATGGTGGTAAAAACCATGGGATAGTGGGTGGGATGGGGCTGGGTCCCGATCCTGGCTCCTCGTTCACTAGCTCTGTGACCTTAGGAAAGTTACTCAGCTTTTCTGGGTCTTGGTGTCCTCTTCCAAAGAGGATTAAAAATATCTGCTTGGTGAGGTTGCTAGGGGAACTAAAAGGGATAATGCATCACAATGTATCGTTAGACTGAACCAAAGGGAAGTGCTGAGATTTGACCATTTTTGTAACCCCTCAAATGAACAGCAATTTCCTATAATTCAAACCAATCTCTTTTTCTAGATTCTAAAATGTCATACAATTAATGGCAGCTTTTAGGAAGAGAAAAAAAAAACCCTCACTGCATTAAATACACACATCCATTTTCAAAGACCCATTTCAAATTGTGAAATGCTAAAAGGTGAAAATGCCACATCTCAAAATCAGGAGATGGTGGAAATACTGTTACTTTCAGGGGGACAACGGCAGTGAGTTCTCTGCCTCAATCCATCATCAACAGTGGTTCATCCCTAATCGGGCCCTCCCTTGTGGAAAGTGCTGGGCAATGGGCCTCTCTCTGCTGGAACACACCTGGGAAAGGTATGGGAGGGGCACCCAAGAGACAGGAGGGGCACCAGAGTTCCCGTGTCTGCCACTGGAATTGTGTACAAGATGAAATCGAGCACACGATAAAGCGCTTTTAAATAGTCACCTGTGTATTTTGATCTGTCCCCTCTCTTTTCCTAGCAAGTGATGCTGGCTTTCTATTTATGGTGGTGCTATAGCATTTCCTTTCTAAATGCATTTAACAGATGGTAAGTTGATTTAAAGGAAAAGATCAAGCAAATAATAACCAGTGACAGTATCGTTTAGTAATGAAAGGGAAATAAGACATTCTAAGATGAAGGAAAACTTTTGAGAATTGGTCACCAGGAGACTTCCCCTAAAAGAATGGCAGAAGAAAGTTCTCTAAATTGAAAGGAAAGGATAAAAAAGTAAGCTTGGAACCTCAGGAAGAAAGAAAGAACATGGTAAACAAGAAAGGGGTAAGCGTAATAGGCCTTCTTTTTCCTCTTGAGTTTCCTAATTACATTTGATGGTTGCTGCAAGAATTGTAACACCGCCTGATGTGGTTCTAAATGTAGGTAGAAGAAATATTTAAAGACGATGATGTCGGGGCACCTGGGTGGCTCAGTGGGTTAAAGCCTCTGCCTTCGGCTCAGGTCATGATCTCAGGGTCCTGGGATCGAGCCCCACATTGGGCTCCCTGTTCAGTGGGGAGCCTGCTTCCCCCTCTCTCTCTGCCTGCCTCTCTGCCTACTTGTGATCTCTCTCTGTCAAATAAATAAATAAAATCTTAAAAAAAAAGATGATGATGTCATAAATGCAGGGGGTAAATGGACATAAAAGGAGGCAAGTTTCTTTATTTCACTTGAACTGGTAAACTGATGGTACCAGTATGTATATATTATGGAATACGCCGAGAAACCACTAGAAAAGCTGTATGAAGCTATACAAAATCTATCAAAAACATTACAGACAAATAAAAATGGAATTCAAAAAATGTTCAAGTAGCCCAAAGGAAGGCAGGAAAAAGAAAACTGAAGGCAGAGAAACCAGACAGAAAACAAAAAAATAAGATGGCAGACTTAAGCCCTGCAATGGTCCAAACAGACCAATTAAAAGACAGAGATTGGCAGAATGAATGAGAAGGTCAACTATATCCTGTTTACAAGAAATCACTTCAAATATAATGAAAAAGGCAGGTTGAAAGTAAAGGGTAAAAACATATTGTGCAAACCTTAACCAAAGAAAAGCAGGAGTGGCCATATGAATATCAGATAAAGTGGATTTCAGAGCAAAGAAAACTAACAGAAGCAGGAAGGGGCATTATTTAATGATAAAAGGGTTAATTCACCAAGAAGACATTGTAGTCCTAAATGTGTATGTGCCCAACAACAGAGCTGCCTTATATGTGATTCAAAAACTGGCAAAATTGAAAGGAAAAACAGACAAACCCACAATTATAGTTGGAGACTTCAATACCCCTATCTGAACTGATAGAATAGGGAGAGACTCTGTAGCATATGGAAGAACTCAACAGCACCATCAACCAATGGAATCTTGCTGATGCTTATAGAACGCGCCACTCGACGAGAGTAGAAAACAGTGTCTTCAAGCGTCCATGCAAGTATCATGGTAGACCATACTTAGGACCATAAAGCCAAACTCAAAAACTCGAAACGATCAAGTAATACAGAAGGTACTCTCTGACCCCAATGGAGTCAAACTAGAAATCAATAACAGATAATAAGAAAATCTCCAAACATTTGGAAACCAAACAACACACTGCTAAATAATCCGTATGTCAAAAAAGAGATATTCCAAGGGAAATAAAAAATAACACTGAACTGAATGAAAAATGAAAATAACACATCAAAATTTGCGGTACAGCCAGAGTAGCGTGGAGAAGGATGTATACAGTATAAAATGTATACATAAGAGAAAAAGTCTCAAATCTGTAATCTAAGCTTTTACTCAAGAACCTGGAAAAAGAAGGGCAAAATCAACCCAAACCAAGCAAATAATAAAGATAAGAGCAGCAATCAAGGGAAGTAAAAACAGAAAAATAGTAGAGAAAATAATGAAACACAGAGTTAATTCTTTGAAAAGATGAATAAAATTGACAAACCTCTGGGAAGATTGACAAAGGGAAAAAAAAAAGAGAACACATATTAAGAAAATTGGGAATGACACAGGGGCTAGCACTACCGACTGTAGACATCAGAAGATAATAAGGGGGATTATGGTAAACAACTCTACCCACATAAATCTGTCAACACAGATGAAATGAGCCAAATTCCCCCCAACGCACCCAATATTAAATAGATAATCTGAATAACTGTATATTTATTAAAGAAATTGACTTCATAATTGAAAATAACTCTCCCCCAAAGAAATCTTCAGGGTCAGACTGAGAAGGAAGAAATACAGATCTTTATTTGCAGATGACATGATTATCTAAGTAGAAAATCCCAGTAAATCTACAAAAAATTCCTAGAATAAATGAGTCCAGCAAGGTTAGAAAATTCAAGATAAACATACAGAAATCAATTGTATTTCTTTGTCCTAGCAACGAACACATAGAAAAAAAAATAAAAATATTTACAATTGCTCAAAAAAAGGAGAAATACGTATATATAAATCTACAAAACAAGACTTGTATGCTGCAAACTCCACGGTACTGATGAAAGAAATCAAAGAGGATTGGAATACCCGAGGGGCTCAGTTGGTTAAGTGGTGATTCTTGATTGTGGCTCAAATCATGATCTCAGGGTTGGGGGGAGGTCCCCACTCAGCAGGAAGTCTGCTTTAGGATTCTCTCTCATCCTCTGCCCAACCCCCCCGCTCTCCCTCTCTCTCTAAAATAAATAAATAAATCTCAAAAAAAAAAAAAAGAAATCAAAGACAATCTAGGTATATGAGGAGATACAATTCATAAACTGAAAGATTTAATATAGTAAAGAGGTCAATTCTCACTGCATTGACATACAGGTTTAATACAATGCCTATCCAAATCTCAGCAGAATTTTGTTGTTGTTGTTGATGCAGTAAATTTACTCTAAAATTTATATGGAGGGTCACCTAGGTGGCTCAGTGGGTTAAAGCCTCTGCCTTTGGCTCAGGTCATGATCTCAAGGTCCTGGGATCGAGCCCCACGTCGGGCTCTCTGCTCAGCGGGGAGCCTACTTCCCTCTCTCTCTTTGCCTGCTTGTGATCTCTCTGTGTCAAATAAATAAATAAAATCTTTAAACAAAACAAACAAACAAAAAATACAATTTATATGGAGGGGTGCCTGACTGGCTTGGTCAATAGAGCATGTGACTCTTGATTTTGGGGTCGTGAATTTGAGCCCCACATCGAGGGTGGAGTTTAATTGAAAAAAAAAACCCCACAAAATTTATATGGAAAGCCAAAGAACACGGCTAACATCATTTTAAAAAAGAAGAATACAAAAGAAAGAATAAGTCTACCTAACTTTAAGATTTACTTTACAGGGACACTAATCAAGACGGTATGGTTAATGGTGGAAGGAGAGACAATTAGATCAATGGAGCAGAGAACCCAGAAATAGACCCCCACAAATATGCCCAACTCGCTTTTGACAAATGTGCAAAAGGAATTCAATGAAAGGAGAGAGAGGAAGCCTTTCCAACAAGTGGAGCTGAGATACCATCCGCTGGCAAAACAAACAAACCAAAACCAACAAAAACACAGAAAGCCCCAAAACCTTGATGTAAGTCCCACACCTCATACAAAAATTAATGCAAAATGAACCACAGACCTCAGGAGAAAGCATGAAACTGAAATTTCTAGGAAAAAAATATGAGGAAATATTCATGATTTAGGGCAAGGCAAGGAGTTCTAATACTTGATACCCGAAGTATAATCTCCATAAAAAGTAAAACTGATCCATTAGATTTCTTCAAAATGAAAAGCTTTTGCTCTGTGAAAGACCCTGTCAAAGGATTAAAAAAAAAAAAAAAAAAAAAAAGCTACCAAATGGGAGAAAATAGTTGCAGACCACCTATCTGACAAAATATTCAGTTCACTCAAAATCAACAGCTAAAAAGCAGACAACTTAATTAAAACACAGGCAAAGACACAAAGAGACATTTCACAGAAGAGGATGTACAGATGGCAAATAAGCACATGAAAATATGTTCAACACCACTAGCCATTTAGGGAAAGGGAAATTAAAACCACGAGATGTCGCTTCCACATCTACCAGAATGGCTAAAATAAAAAAGAGCAATTAACACCAAACCGTGAGGATGTAGAGAAACTGGCTCATTCCCACTTTGCTGGTGGGAATGTCAAATGGTACAGCCGTTCTCGGAAACAGTTCAGCACTTTCTTTAAAAACAAATCACACAACTAGTACCATACAACCTAGTGATCACGCTCCCGGGCGTCTATCCCAGAGAAACGAAGACATATATTCATACGAAACCCTGTGCACGAATATTCAGAACAGCTACATTTGTAATAGCTTGAAACTGGAAACAATTCAGCCGGCCGTCAGTGAGTGAGTGGGCACACAAACCATGGTATGTCCGTGCTATGGAGTACCGCTCAGCAATGACAAGAAACAAACTATGAATACATCCAACAACCCGATGAATCTTCCGAGAATTGTGTTGAGTGAGAGAATCTAATTCTAAAAAGTCGTATACTGTATGATTCTACTGAAATTATGTTCTTTTTTTTTTTTTTAAGATTTATTTATTTATTTGAGAGAGAGAGACAAAGTGAGTACATGACCAGGAGAAGCAGAGGGAGAGGGAAAGAGGATCTCAAGCAGACTCCGTGCTGAATGTGGAGCCTGATCTCAAGATGGGGTTCGGTCTCAAGATGCTGAGATTATGACCTGGGCCAACACCAAGAGTCAGATGCTTAACTGACTGCACCACCCCAGCACCCCTGAAATTAAATTCTTGAAATAAAATTAGAGAAATGGAGACCAGATTAGTGGTTACCAGGGGTAAGTATGGGGTGGCGGCTGAAGGGAGATGGGTTTGGCTAAGACAGTGCAACATGAAGGAATCCTCTGGGGGATGGCAACTTTCTGCACGTTGACTGTATCACATCAAGATACTGCCAACAGGGGAGCCCAAGTAAAGGCTACGTAGTAGTATATAGTTTTTCATACAACTGCAGGTGAATCTATAATGATCTCAAAATCAAAAGCTTAAAAAGCTAAGATGTTTCAACTAAAAATTGAGAAAAAATAAAACTGTACAAATCGTACACAAAAAACAAACACCTCACAGATCAGGTCTCGTCTCTGAACCCTCCAGCAGTGTTCTAGTCACCGCGCGTGGAGGGACACCACCCTTCTCATCGTGGAGAATGACTCCATGCAACCCGATTCTCATCTCTGATACTTATTTGTCCCCCTGCCTCAGTCACCTTGCTCTTCTTCCTGTCGCCTCAAACACCAAGCACGTTTCCATTAAAAGTCTCAGCTCCCGAGCTCCCCACTTGGAATGCTTTTGGCCCAGACCTCTGCATGGCTGGAGCTTTTCCTCACTTCGGTGGTTGTTCACATGCTACCTCCTCAGGGAGACCTTCCTTCCGCCTTGTCTAGATTAGGCCTTGCCTGCCCCACCCCTGGACACTGTATCATTATCTATTTTTTCTTCATAGCATGTATCAACTTCTCACTCTCTTTTGCGGATCCACTTCCTTGCTTAAGGTGTGTCTGCCTCTCCCCTGGACAGAGCAAGCTCCAGGAGGAAAAAGAATGTGTCTATCCCATCACCGCTGCAGCAGAGTCAGACCTGGTGACTGTGAAATGAATCGATGCCCTGGGGAATTATGTGTGGGAGAAACAGACCAGGAACTTTCTTTAAACAGATGTATATTAAGAAATGGCTATATTGTTCTGTTCCTGGAAAATCTAGAGACGCTGAATTCTTTTGAAGGTAAAATTTAGAAGAGGGAGCAAAACGCACACACACACACACACACACACACACACACACACACACACACACATACCTGCAACCAGATTTCAAGTAATGTATGAATGAGCACAAGGCAAGGATGGGAAGGCATATGCTTCACTTTATAGGACAGCCGTATTTCGGTGAGTTGACCAGAAGTGAGTTTATTTCCGGGATTTCTATCTCCTCATCCACTATTTCTTACCCATCTGATAAAACCAGATACCTGTCCACACAGAATGGCAGATGCGATATGAACAGGACTCCTTTAATGGAAGGAGAAGGAACAATGCCGGGCAGTTGTGTGATGTGTGGCTACTATCATCCTGTGATAGGATGCATGGGAGGGCAAGCTTTGTAGAGCTATCTCAAGTCTTTGAATTTCTCTGCCTGCATCTCTTTCCAGTCTTCTTTTGACCATAAAGATATCCCTCATGCTCGGGGAATGCTTGGCTTCACCACGTAGCCATGGGAAATGGATCACCTCCTCTTTTCTCCAACCAGCAATATACATGTGTAATACCACACTTCACCAGTAGGGATTGCCACTGCACCCCCTAAGAGCAAACCCAACTCTTGAGTGCGCCATCTTTCCCAAGCTGCCTGCTCCTGACAAGGAGCTGCTCCTGCCTCATCCCTGGCTCCCTCCACCCTTGAAGATCAGTATGGCTGATGGGGAGCAGGCTCTAGTCCACCTCTCCTGGCAAAGGCTCCTCCTTTCTTCCCACCCTCCCCCCCCCCAGCCATTGGCTGCCCTTTAGGGGGTAGTAGCTGAGTGGGGGATGTCAGGGGTCTGCTAGGGTGCTAGTAATGTTCTCTTTCTTGGCCTAGGTGCAGATCACACAGGTATATTTACCTCGCGAAAACTCATTAGGATCTATAGTTATGACGTGGGCACTTTTCTGTATGTATGTCATACTCCAAAGCTCCAAAATAGAGTTTACTTTAAAAACCTATAGATCAGGTTTACTTGATACACAGGATGCCTCAGTAATTTCTGGTATTGCTACTATAGCCTAAAAAAGAAACAAACAAAAACCAAGAAACCAAAAACAAGTTAGAACCTCTAACCCGGGGGCACCTGGGTGGCTCAGTCATTAAGCATCTGCTTTAGGCTCAGGTCATGATCCCAGGATCCTGGGATCGAGCCCCACATTGGGCTCCCTGCTCGGCGGGAAGCCTGCTTCTCCCTCTCCCACTCCCCCTGCTTGTGTTCCCTCTCTCACTGTCTCTCTCTGTCAAAAAAAAAAAAAAATCTTAAAACAAAAAAACCAAAACAGAGCCTCTAATCCTGGGAACAGATTTAGGAATGTTTTCCACTAAAGTGGTTTCTTAGGTAATTGCTAAGGTGAAAGTGCCACTTCACTCATTCGTTCATTCATTCATTCAAAGTTGGAAGGCAGAAGAGTGAGGGGCAGGGAGAGTTTGGTGTTGAAATGCTATTCCATCAGGTTTTGCTCTCTGTGGAATTGCTGTGGCTTGTTATGCAAGGGCTGGCACTCCCACTCCCACTTTGGGTCCTGGTGGGGCTTCCATCAGGTGCAAATCCAGCCTGCAGGGGGGCCCTGAGACTCTGGACTGAGGCTAGGCTGCTGACGAGAATATCTCAGGAGAGTTGCTCTGAACCCGACCAGGTGCTCCAAGGCTTGGGCAGCAGACCAGCCGTGTTCCTGCCACTTTGCTGCTGGGCCAACCCTGGCATTCGGAGAAGGCAGCTCTCTGTGCCCCTCTTCACTCTCTGGACAGCCTGCTGGCCCAGCCTGGCAAGGGGAACCTGTGCTGCCCTTTAGGTTCAGCGGCCCATTCCCCCTGAGACTTCAGGGGCTCCACTGTCTTAGAGGGAAGCCCAGAGTTCTAGAAAGTGTGTTTCGGAGCAAAGGGGTAAGAGGCTGGTGCTAGAGCCAGGCCCCTGGGGTCAAGCCCAGCTCTACCCCTTACCAACTGTGTGACCTTGGGCAAGTGATCACCTGCTTTGTGCCTCAGTTTACCCATCTGTTAAATGTGGAGAAGAATATTACCTCCTTCAAAGACTGTTTGTGAGGATTGAGTTAATCCTTACAATATACTTAGATGGTATATAGTAAATATATAATATATATTCTTCTATAGTAAATATCTACTATTTACTATAAATATAACATTTATAAATATATATATTCTTCCACAGTAAATATAAAATATATATTATAGCTTAAAAAAATCCTCATTTGCGTCTTGAGATAGTTCATTATAAAAGGGTTCCAAGGTCAAATGAGTTTGGGAAACACCCAATTGCCTTTGTGAATTAGGGTATTTGAGGCTCTACAGGAGAGAAATTGGAGTAATTCAACGTTAGCCTGCAGAAAGCTCATGTTTGGCCTGTTCTCAGGTCAGTATTCGTGGCTGGTTGGTACGTGCACTGCAGTGAGGTGTTAGATATTTTGAGGGGGTGGTTTTTACGGAACCCCCTCTGGGAAACAGTGCTGCATCCTCTGATGAGGCTGTCTTTATGACAGAGGCACTTACAAAGCCCGCGCTAAGTTGTAGGGACAATTTGAAGGGCGCTGACTCTTGTTATCTTCACAACCACCCTAAAAGGTTAATATAATTATCATCCCCATTTTCAGGGAGGGAAACTGAGGCAGCTGGAAGTTAAGTAACTCGAGCGGGGTCACAAGGCTAGGAAGTGGAGTAGCAAGGCTCGAATCCCCGCGGTTTGGCCCCCGAGTCCATGCTCTGAAGTGCCATATAGGCCCTTGGGGCCCGCTAAGAAGCTCCCAGGGCGTGTGGTACTTGAGGCACAAACTCCTCGGAGCCTCTCGGGCAGACTGGCCACGCCTGGGGCTTCCGTGGCCACAGTGGTGGGGCAGCGGTCACAGTCTCCCCCTGCCCTTGGCTCTCTACCCCAATGGATGGCTGGGGGATAGGCACATCCCGCCGTCTAGCCTCTAGGCTCTCCAGCGACACACACAGTAAACCCACAGGCCAGCTGCCTAGGACCAGACATCTATATGGTGGCGCCAAACAAGTGACCCCAAAGAAATTTTTAAGAATTGATCTCATAATGGCCCAAGGGCTGGACCGATGTTTTAATGGGGTTGTAGCATTTCCCTGTTGCAGGAATGAGGAGGCCCACGAAGAAGGGGTGACATTCATCTGATCCTCTGTACCCGAAAAGCTTTCTCCAGGGCCTGGCTTTGCAGGATCCTTGGCAGGGTCTGTATCCCATTGATCTAAGGGGCTGTACCATTTCCCTCGTGCCATTGAATTCCTATCTGTCCATCCAGGCCTGCTCACGTTTCCGCACCTCCGGGCCACCTTCTCTGACCGACTCACCCCTCTCAGAGCCCATGCCACCCAACCGCACACTGTTTCATAAACTCTGATGGCCTTGGGCCACACGCGTTGGCATGATCTCCGCCTCCCCCCACCGCAGCTTTCATGTAAATTCCCTGGGTTAGAAGGTATCTCTCTGCTTTGTCCCGTGGGCCCAAATGACGGCACAAGTAGCTGGAGACATCTGGGCACTCGTGCCACCAGCGGCTGTGACTGCGGGATTCCTACCCGAAGGGCGGGATCAGGCTAAGGGACTGGAGAGGTCGTGAACCTCCCGCCTTGTTCTCTGCCGCCGACCTGCCGCAACAGCGCTAAACTTCTCCTACCTTGCTCGCTTTCAAGATCTCAAACATCAGGGGCAGGCCTTGGGTAACGAGTTCCTCCGTGTACTCCTCCTCCTGAATGGTCTTGAACTCCTTCAACAGGCACTGGATGAGAGGCCTGCGGTGTTGCTGGAAGGCGATCCGCAAAGACTCGAGCCACGTGTGCAGTGTCCACGGGACCCCTGCGGGGGGAGGGGAGGGCACGGAGGGGAGGAGAGGACGAGACGGAAAACAAGCACAATGGAAGGTATGTTTTTACGTGCAAGCTGGCCTTTCCCCAGGACAGCACCGAATGACGAGATCAAGACAAGAGCCTGTCTTGGGGTGAATAGTGCTAGTGCTGCTTTTTCTCCTGAAGCCTTGCAGGTGTTGACACTGAAGCTCAGAGTTCAGTTCCCTTAGCTCTGGGTGTCCAGCTGTGCATGCCGTCCGCCGTATTAGGAGCTGCGTTTTACCAGATATAAGCGTCACGTAGAACACGGATTCGTCACGCGCTGCTTATGCCTTCTCCCTACGTCTGGGTCCCGACCCTGTCCGCCTCCACCCCTTCTGCCTTCTGGGGGGACGGAAGCTCAGGGAGGGAAGGGTCTTGGCTGGGATGAGACAGCCCATTGGGCCCAGATGAGAGCTCAGAGCTGGTGAAACCTATCGGTGGACCTGACTTTCTACTGCTTCCTCCGGCACGGACGTGGGATGTCAGAGAAAGACCCGGGAGGACACCCCTGCTGCTTCCCTGCCCAAAACAACTTTGCCATTTGTGGGCGCTTCATCAGGCCGTCCTCCTGTAACAGAAACCTCGCCAGCAGCTGCAAGCACAGAGGAAGAGCGCGTCTCACTACTGCTTATCGGGAGTAGGCCACTCAGAGTCCGGAGCTTCCTTACCCTGCTAAACAGGCTCTCGGGGCAACGGCATCAATGTCCCACGTACCGAACAGTCACTCTGAGAGGCCCGCGTCCAGAAAGGCGGCGGGGGAGGCCTCTCCTCAGGCCCTCCACCCACCTCCACCTGCCGCGCCGGGTCCCTCGAAGGCCCATGCCGGGCCCAGACTGGGAGGGCGGGGGGGGGGGGGCCTGCTCCCTGGACACACAGAGGAGCTGAATCCGAGGTCGCTCACTCAGGGGGAGCCACCCCTACCGAGCCTTCTCCCTGAAGCTCAGGGCTTCCTCGCCGTTGCCTGGCAGCTGTTTCATGGATCTGGGTTCTCTAAGGCAGCGATTCACCAACCACTGGGAACCACCTGGGATGATTGTTAAACATAAAGATTTCCGGCCTTTATCCATCCAGACCCTCGACAGCAGAGCCTCTGGGTGTAGGGCCTGGCAATCTGTATTCGGAAAAGCTCCCAGGTGATTCTGATTCCTAAATTCTCAGGGTCCAGAGTTTGGGAATCATGAGGAAATGACCTGAGGTTGGACGGGCCTTGGGGGAGCATGTGGGTGTTTTAGCCTGGAAGTGCTCCAACCAGCAAATGAGAAGCTCCCGGGCCCCGTGTGTGTGTGTGTGTGTGTGTGTGTGTGTGCGTGTGCGTGTGCGAGTGCACGTGACCTAGGGCTGGGCAGGGGTGCGGTGCCCAGCGGCGGAGGGCGCCCAGACTGACCTATGCTCCTGATATCAATTGTGACATCCACGTAGCCATGCTCAGCGCTGTGATACATGGCCTCCCTCAGGGCTCTCAGTTTGGCCTTGCTGCTGCGGCTGGCGCACAGGGGGGGCGGGGCTGTCTCCGCCAGGTCAGTCCCCTCGGCCAGAATCTCCTCCAGGGACAGGATATCACTCTTCTCCTTCTCTGGCTGAGCGAGCAGTTTGCGGAACACATTCCTGTCAATCATAAACCCAGAGAGGAAGACACTCAGAGATGGAAGGGCTTTGCCGGGGCAGGGACGGGGTGTGGGACGTGGGGACACCACTCATGTGAGACAATGGAACGGCGGGAATAACTCTGGGGTGGGGGTGGGGGGCGGTTTCAGAGGCCTGGCCACGGGTGCTTGTGTTTTAAGGGTGGAGGAGATGGTGGGGCACGACTGGCTATGTTTCCTTGAGGGCAGGCTGGCGCTAGGTGCTTCCTCAAGTGTCTGGAAGGTTCTAGAAATGTGCCCTCTCAACTGTCAGCCTGCCGGGGTCCCACAGTGAATTTGCTTTACTCGGGTTATGTGGAGTAAAATAGGATGGGGTAAGCCCTGAAGGAAATGTAGACAGGCAGTAGCCAAATGTGTGGGGTTTTCTTATTTTTAAAACGGATTCTTCTCTCTTCCTGGCAGCTGAGGTGATGAGCTCTGACCAACACTGGGAAAGGGGTGGCGTCTCGGTGAGGTGAAGGCTAATCGGGAAAGGACAAAACAAAGCCGTCTGAGTGGATGTGCGCTGCGTGGAGTTGGCTCTGAGCAGGAGGCTGGCGGTTAGGCTCGCTCTGGCCAGGCCTGGGGTCTAGCCTGCCTCTGGGCCCCACATCCAGAGATGTAGTGGGTCTGGGGTAGGCCTGGGAATCTGCATTTTTAACAAGCACCGCTTAGGACCTTGTGGCTTTGGCCCATCCTAGCCTACCTGTGTCCGTGGGCTGCAGCCTGGCTGAAAGAGTTCATATCACCCTGGGGGGTGGTAGAAATTCCATTCCTGTACATGGTTCCTATCAGGGGATCCGCACCACGCTCCAACAGCAAACTAACCAGCTCAAAATTTCCTGCAAGCCCAGAGAAGGGGGGTTTACAAGCGAATCAAGCAGAGATACAGTCACAGACACACTGAGGGCCAAGGTGGTGGACACCCTCGGCGGGGACGAGACAGCGGCTCTTACCTACGGCGGCGGCCAGCTGCAGGGGGGTTTCCGAATAGTTCTCCTCGCCGTGCTCCACGGAGCCTTCCACCTTGGCCCCGGCGTCCAGGAGCAGCTGTGGAGGAAGAGTGGCCATTGAGACATTTGAAGGACATGCACGGTGAGGAACACATGAGGGAAAGCTGGTGTGATGCCAGTGTTCCTGCCCTCCCTCTGGGTCAGGGGCTGTGTGCACGGGGCGAGGGCAGCTGTATGCCGGAGGGTGAACGGACGGGCCCTTGAATCTCCTAGAAGCTCGGCCTATCCAGGTGTGGTCCTCGGAAAGCAGCATCAGCATCACCTGGGAGCTTGTTGGAAATGCTGGCTCTCAGGCCCCACCTCGACCAACTGAATGAGAGTTTGCATTTCAGCAAGATCGCCAGGTGACTGATATATATGTTCAAGTTTCTGGAAGCGCTGCCTTTGATGCTCATGGCGCCAGAGTGTTGGGAGACTCCCTTTTTGGGTCTGGTACACAAAGCCTCGGAAAGCATTAGCGCGGTCTCTTAGAACCACAGAATCTTGAGTTCCGAAGGACTTTGGGGACCACCTGGGCCAACCAGGGCACGAGTCCCTTGTAGAACACTCTGGGTAGCTCTGAGGATAGTGGAGCAAGTTCCCTGGCCAGGGAGATCAATTAATTAAGTGGCAGAGTGAGCTTTGAGGAGTTTACTCTGTTCTGTGCGTTCCCAAAGACATCTGGGTTTCTTAAAGGTGAAGGCTGTCCACACTGGATCTCGCTCACAGTGAATGTGTTCTCAGCACTGCTAATGGAAAATGAGGGGCCACAATCTGCCTTCTCTGCTCCCTAACCAGGGCTCCCTGAGGGCACAGCTGCGAGAGGGCTGCTGAGGGCATTCCATGCCTTGTGTACCCGCAGGAAGAGGTGGCCTGACTTCTGTGTGGCTTTGCTTGGCTGCCCGCTGCTCCTACTCCTGATTTAAAGGCTTGAGGAGGCCCCTGCACTTTAAGGGAAGGCATTTGTATCCGATAGGCCACCCCCTTGATCCCTTCTTTCCTGTATCCCTTTACCAGGACTGAACTGGGCATGACATTCTATGGGCAGAAGTCAGCGCTCAGTGGGACACGTCTTACACTCTGCCTCCTGGAACATGACTTTGGACCTGTCTGAAGGAGTCCCACGACCGAGGAGATAGCAAAAGATTTCTGTGGATCTCCATCATGGCCCAGCGGTCCCTGGAACACTCTTTCCTGCCCTGCAGACCTCTAAGAGGCTTGAACTACATAAAAGCAAGTGTTCCTGATGTACCCGAAACGCAGCCCTACAAGGCCAGGAGGGGTAATGGACCTGGATGCTGATTTCTTTTTCAGATGCACTGAAGACTGAGTTTAAGATCTAGAATGTACTGGATGGTTCGTCCTTGAACACCAACTGTACAACCACCGAAAAGAGTACAAGCAATACATACGTAAATGCCCAAAGGACCTTGGATGAGGACATCTCTCCATACCTGGGGAGGTATTTCAGAAGACCTGTGCAAAGGCCCGACTCTGGACCTCTGGGATCAGATTCTCAATACGTAGGGTCCCAGCAAATGTCTTTTAGAACCACTCCCTTGGCGACTTGGGGATGCTTCCTTCCACCCGTTAGAAACCACTAGACTCTCTACACAAACACCAGGGTCACACCTAAGGGGGGGTTTGAGGTCTCACACCAGCCAAGTCTCATATTCATGTCACGACAAGCAATATGAACAAATCCACAACATCAAAGCTCGGGCCCCACCCCCGAGCAACCAGGAACAACTTCGTCCTTGTGCCATCTGTGTGGGTGAGGCTGCGTGTGGGTCCGTGATAATTTCCTCTCGGTTAAAGCCAGGCCATATAGATCATTACATACGATATTTGCATTTATATGATATGAATGTGCTATACTTCATTGCAATTAACCAATATGAATCCCTTAGGGAAAGTGCATGCCGGGAGAGGTACAGATTTGCATATCGGAGGAGGTAAAATTAAAGGTCAGACGTGGATAGGGAAATCCATTAATACCTGAACTACAGGAATATGTCCATGCAACACAGCAAAAGTCAGAGCCGTCCAATGGCGGGTCTCGGGGTGGACGGATGGATATTTATGAGGAGTACTGACAACCTATAAACAAATTGAAGTTATTTTCAAAATGTGACCTTGATAATATTTCGGCTAGCAAATCTGCCCTATCTGTGGCTGGGCACGTGGGCTAGAGATGTACAGAAGGGCATCCTGGGAGTGCCTGGGGAAACGTGGGTGATAGCGGGCTGGTGACTTTAAGTCCTCTGTGCATCAGAAGGACTCCTTTTGGCTTCTCACCTGAAAGGAGTTCAAGTGATGATTTCGGACCTCCTCTAAGGGGCCCTGGAGGAGCTGTAATGGCGGCTACCATGAGCCGGCTCTCCAGCCTGCCCCCTCTTTCTGCTTAAGGAAGGGGGGTGCTTCTGAGGGCCACGGCGTGTCAGAGAGCGTGAGATGCCAGACCTCAGCATCCACACCTTTAGGGGAGATTCTCAGCAGCAGCAAACCTCAGGCGAACCGAGGTCTGCTTCGAGCTTTCAAGCCAGGGAAGACCGCCACCCTTTGATGGAGTGATGATCCCATCTGGTCCCAGCTCACCCGACCTGTCCTCGTGATTTCACTCTTTGCTTGGCTTCCTGGGAGACAAGGACCCTCATGCTGCTGGAAACTTGGGCACAAACCCCTGGACACACCGTGAGTGAGCAATCCGACCTTGGTCTTTCAATAGGGTGGCCTCAACCCACCCTAGGCCAAAAGAGAGGCAGCAGGGCAGCTGAAGGTTAGGCGCCCACACATGGCTTTTCTCCCGAACACTCCTGGGGCCATCTAGCCGTGATGCCTGTTTCATTCAGAGTTCACTAAGCACCTGCCGGGGGCGGGTGGGTGGGTGGGGGAGAGGCCTTGAGCTGGGAGCCGTGGGATGGGCTAGAGAGGACCAGAGAAGCCCACCAAGGACCCGAAGATCAGGAGTTCTTGCAGGGGTCTGCACGGTGCTGGGGGATTCATAACAGGCAAGAAAGTCCCCAATACTTGAAACTTGGAATATCCAAAATGGTCTGGATGCAAAACTGTGTCTGTTTTCCTCAGAGGAATAGCAAAATCACTGATTTAAAAAAAAAAAAAAAA
>CM052807.1:107400936-107437364 GCA_028533885.1 Nasua narica | reverse complement strand
GCTCAATCCCAGGACCCAGAGACCACGACCAGAGCCGAAATCAAGAGTCGGAGACTCAACCGACGGAGCCACCCAAGTGCTCAAAGCAGTCTCTCATGCAAGAGTGAGCTTACCATGTAAATAGGACTGTGTGGGGCCTCTGCTGAAAACCTGCCCATGTTCCCCCGTACCGAGGCTAGACTCCAGCTCCGGGGGCCTGGCCCGCAGGCTCTGCAGGGGTGGGGCCCACCCCCAGGTCCTTCGGCCGGGGTGCCCTCCACTGGCCAGCCTCTCTCCTGCCTCCAGGACTTTATTCTCGTTCTTCCCTCTCCTGGCTTTTTGCAGGGCTGGCTCCTTCTCACCTCCTCACATGTGAACTTGAATGTCTTGTCCAAAGGAGGCCTTCCCTATAGGAGGGTACCCCCCTTTCCTCGCGCCATCTCTGGCCAATTTCATCCTCCCCTTTCTTAGCACTTTCACAGTCTGTGACTACTCCATTCCATTCTTCTTTCTATCTGTCTGTCTGTCCATCTTGGAGTTTGTTTGCTTTCAGCCTCCTGGGGGCAGGACCACATCTGTCCTGTGGTGCCTCTTACGTGCCCGAAGCATTCCGTCTTAACTGAGAGCGAAGCCCTGCACCACCTGCCATTTCTTCTTCTTCTTCTTTTTAATTGACATATAATGTATTATTTGCCCCAGGGGTACAGGTCCGGGATCCATCAGTCTTACACAATTCACAGCGCTCACCATAGCACATACCCTCCCCAATGTCCATCCCCCAGCCACCCCATCCCTCCCGCCCTCCTCCCCTCCAGCAACCCTCAGTTTGTTTTCCTGAGAGTCTCCCCTGGTTTGTCTCCCTCTCTGGCCTCTTCCTGTCCCACTTTTCCCTCCAGTCCCCTAGAGCAAGTCCCCAGGAAACACCTGCTTTTCAAGAATCCCTCAGTCATACAAAGTGAGTACTGATTGTGGTCGCTGAATCTTACCCGCTAAAGCAGGTAAGAAACATTTTCCATAAAGGCTTGTGAAAACACAGCTTTCTGCTCAACCTGGTTTGTTAGAAAATTTAACTCTGCGACATTTAAATTCCTGCAGCACTCCTGTAAACACGACTCAGAGCTCCATTTACTTGTTCTGGAGGGCCCCGGAAAGGATCTGCTACTGAAGACCAGCAGGTCCCCCTGGGGCCTGGGCGAATTACCCGCGCCATCCGAAGGGTGGGACTAATTTATGCAGAAATCCAGGAAGCCGGTCCCCTGGGGCTTCAGCAGGAGGGGATCAACTCTGCGTTTTGCCCTCCAGTGGCTTTCAACGATGCCATAAAAAATCTGATCAATTTAAGTGAGAGGTCAGCTACAGAAGTAGTCAATTTCTCTGATTTCTCAAGGGCCCTGGCCCCAAGAGACTGGCTCGATATTTTCCACCCCTTCAAGAATGTGACTTCAGAAAGATGTTTTCCAGGAAGCCTGCAGGCCCTAGCACAGCAAGGGGTTGCATTGCCTTTGCTCCCCTGGGAAGGAGGTAGCACTGAGGAGGGGTGTTGATGCCTTCTGATCACTTGATGACTCCCAGGGACACACGCAAGCAGCTGAGACCTAACACATTTTATTCATATACTCGCTTTTAAAGCTAGCGTACATGGGAGTTGTGAGCATGAACTCTGGTTCCTGGTTCTGTCACTCGGCAGCTGTGTGATCTTGGAGCAAGTTCCTTAACCTCTCTGTTGTACGGCTTTCTCATCTGTAAAATGAGTTTAGTAAGCACACCTTCCTCCTAGGATCTTGGATGTGGGTTAAATGGGATAATCCATGTGCAGCGCTAAGCAGGGTACAGAGCTTCGCACATAGCTCTCATGAAACGTCTGCATCTCGTATCATAATCATTCTCATAAATCACAAAGCAAGGTGTAGACTGGAGAGAACACACTGTATTTGGAAGGACCAAATACAGACACGTGGAGACTGAAGGACACTGTAGTAATTGTGCTTCTTGACGTTTCAAATTAGACACCGTAGCTAATAAATTCCACCAGAATAAAGGCAGTTCTTTTCCCAGTGGGGAAACCCTGGGCCCCAGAAAGGCCTCAGCATGGTTTTGCAAGCAAACTGTAAGTGATGACAGAGGCCGGGAAGGGAGCACGCTTGAAGAAAGCACAGTTTCTGGAAGAGTTCAACAAGCAGGAAATGGCACAGCAGAGCCACCCAGGATGCTGGGGGACCTGCCCAGCCAGGCTCCCAGCCCCTCTTTTCTCCCCTACCCCCAGGACCAATCCTGACCCCACTGATGCTGGAAGGTGCCAGGCAGTTCCCAGGCTCCCTGAGCGAAGACTTTAGAAGCCCCTCTCCAAGGGTGTCGCTTGGATGCCTGCCAGCTTGGGTCTGTCACTAACTGCTTATGCTGTGCACCTAACCTTACACAGGTAACTCAATCTCATTCCATTTTCTCACGTGTAAAATGGAGACCGTAACATTTTTACACATCTTACCGAATTAACAAATACGAGTTCTTACCACGTACCAGGCATATTATAACTTTTGGCAAATGTTAACATGTTTAATTCTCACAATAACCCCACGAGGAAGGCTTTATTGTTATCAGCTTCACGGAGAAGGAAAAATGGGGCACAGAGAGGTTAATTAACTTGTTCATTGTCACACAGCTAATAAGTAGGAGTCAGGATTTAAACCCAGGCAGTCTGGCTCCCGAGTCCGTCCCACTAACCACTCTGCACAGTCCAGTTCTTGGCAAGGTGCTGGCATATCCCTGAGCTCCCGTGCCTGACTCTGGGATCTGAACCTCAAACAGTCCCCACAACCATGACCTGCTCTCACCAGTAATAAAGAAGCCACCCCTCCCTGTATGCTGTGTGCCAAGCATCATCCCGAGCGCTCAATTCCTACCAGATCAACAGACCTCCCCTTGAAGGCATTGCTATCGTTATTCCCATTCTCTGGACAAGGAAACTGAGGCGCAGGTCTGAGTATTCGACAGCAAAGCTTGTCTCCCACGAAGCAGGCAGAACCGAGTGCTCAAGACCTGAGTTCACACCCCTCTGTGCTTCCTGCCTGCCAACTTGGGCAGGGAAACTAACTCCTCTAAGCCTCTCCTTCCCGATCTGCAAAGCAAAGATGATAACACTAGGACTTATGCCTCTTTCTGTGATGAGGATTAAGAAATAATACTTTTGAGCCACTCAGCACAGTGCGTGATGGTAACTGCACGCGGAATGCATACTTATTTGTATTTGTATATGCACACTGTTTTGTGATTGTAGTGGTTAAATCCTTTCCAGGGATTTAACCAGGCATCTGGAAGTCCCCCACTCCTCATCCTCCCACTACACACTTCTTCAGTCCCAGGGCAGGTCCCCCTTGCCCCCATGGCCCTTTCCAGCTGCTGTGGAGCCCAGCCCTCCCCGGGGCCTTTGTTTGCAAGAGCTCTTGCCCATCTCAGTCTTACCAGCAGGCTGGCAGCCTGAGACAGAGCAGTTTCCCAGGCCCCTCCCAGAGGCAGCAGCCAGGGGTCAGCCTGCAGGGGTGGGGTAGGGGGCTGTGGGAGGGGTGGAGCCGCTCTGCCCTGCTCTCATGGAAGATGCCAGTGCCCATCAAACACAGAGGTGTTTACCCGCAGTGGGGATGACGTGGGGGGGGGGCAGTACCCCCCCCCCCGCTGCCTGGGCCCCACGACCTGCGCTTTGGTTTATAGTCTGGTTCCCAGTGACATCAGTTGCCTTGGAACAGAGTAAAGATATTAACAGTAGTCAGAGAAACAGTAAAGATTTACAGTTTTCCTAACACACCACAGCCAATACTAACAATGGCATTTACAGGTAGCTTTCCCGGCGCTAGTCATTTGCCATGTAAGAGCTCACCTCATCCTCCAAATAATCCCACTGTTCTCTTTATTTTACAGATGGAGAAACTGAGGCAGGGAGCTTCCGTCACTTGCCCAAGGTCACACAGCTCGTAGGTCGTAGAGCGGTCATTCGACCCCGCCGGTCTGACTCCAGAGCCCATGTTCACGTCCTGCTTCGACCCTCACGGGAACCCCAAAAGGCAGGCTCCCGTATCCCCATCTTACTGATGAGGAAGCAGCGACTGAGTGAAATTAACTATCCTGCCTTCAAGTCACATGGCTCCTTCTACCTCCGATCCCACGCCGGCGGGGGCGATGCCACGATTCATTCATTCCCACGTACTGTTCGCTGAGCGCCAGCGGCAGGCAGGTCAGGGTCCGGTGCTGGTCCAGCAGCGAGCCGGCCGGACCGGGCCCTGCCCTCCCAGGCTGCACGGGGAAGGACACGAAGCGGGCTGTTGGCTGCAGTCGTGACCACGTAATGGAAAACAGAGGGGTCTGGAAGAAAAATGGGAAGCATAACCCTAACTCCAGTCCTAACCGAGGCTCCGAGAGCCAGCCTTTCACGGTCCTCGGTGGGATACCAGAGAGGAGACAACGAGGCTGATTTCATTTACCTGGACCCCCGGGAGCTCGCTGGTACCGCTGATGTATATTCCGACGCAGCCTAGCTCCTGGCTGCATAACCCCGGGCAAGTTTCCCCATGCTCTCTGGGCTTGCGCCTCCCCATCGCTAAGACGGGGACGGCAGGACGAACGCGTTACGGTTCTGTGGGGCCTGAGGCAGACCGTGCACACACACCTGCTCTGGCTACTCCAGAGGCCTGCTGGAATACGGACACGTGCCTAGGGAATGTGGGATGTGTGCTGCTGCCAGAGACTGTGGATTTCTAGAAGATGTGGACGTCGGTCAGCGGTCCGAGATGCAACAGAAGCACTGAGGACGGTCAACACCCCGAGCACCTGTTCCGGAACGAGGGTACTGTGTTGGCTCGGAGACAACACCCAAGCCAGGCGTGCAAAACAGGGTTAGTCTCAGGCACAAACTCTGATTTGTTTGCCATTCATAGAGATGGCTGGAATGCGGTGCGAAGGAGGGTTCTGAGGCCAGGTCTCGGCTTAGCCAGGCAAGAGGAGCACCAGCGCCCTTTAAGGAAACACTTCTGAAAGCAACTGGTAAGGCAGGAATAGGGCCAGGGGGCACCTGGGTGGCTCAGTTGGTTGGGCAACTGCCTTCGGCTGGGGTCATGATCCTGGAGACCCGGGATTGAGTCCCATATCGGGCTCCCGGCTCCGTGGGGAGTCCGCTTCTCCCTCTGACCTTCTTCTCCCTCTCATGCTTTCTCTCTCTCTCTCTCAAATAAATAAATAAAATCTTAAAAAAAAAAAGACTCAGATGAATGCCATTTTAAGTCGTGGCTGTACCCGCCCTCTCATCAGCTGTGTGACCTGGGATAAACTGCATTTCCTCCAACAGCCTCAGTTTTTCTCATCTGTAAAATGGGGCTGTGGAGCTAGTCAAGCTCTCGGGGCCCCCAAGCGTGGACATTCTCTGAGCTGATCCCATGTGCTCTGGTGCTCCTGAGCCACTCCTTCCCTGGCACCACCCTTCCCCCCTTCCTCCATCCCAACCCTCCAGCGTCTCTGTTTTTGCTCTTATGTCACACAAACCCTTGTTCAAGGCCAAGAGGATCATCTGGGAAAGAGACGTGTGGCAACGAGCGCTGTCTCCCTGCATCCATTCTCCACCCCTCCCCTTAGAGAGGTACAGAATCTTCTGCCCTCTCTGAATTTGGGCATGGCACGTGGCCATCCAGTCAGAAATTCTATTTCCCCTTGTGGCCAGCGACAGCCATTAGGCTAAAGTTCACAACAACAAACATGAGCAGAAGGGACACGGGAAACTTTCGTGTCCTCTTGGTGAGTGGGAACCAGCCGGGACTGGCCGGGAAAGCCGGTGGTGTGCATCTTCCCCGCTCTGGGTTGGCAACATCTCCTTGCCAGCCCGAATCAGCCATCACCAAAGTATTTGCGCCACGGAAGCCGGCAGACACCACAAGGCGCAGCTCCCGCTGTCCGGTTGTTGAACTCTCACCGGCACGCCGCCACTGTCTATGTCATCTGCTGAAAAGGAACGTCCCAGCCGTGGGATAATAGCCCCATCTCCCCCTCCCAGGCAGATAAGCAGACCTGCCCACGTCCCAGCACTGAGCACACAGGTGAGCCCGATGCGCTAAGGCAGTGTTGGCCAACTTTTTCTTAGTGAGTGAGGTCGTCGCTATTTTCGGCTGTAGGCTAGAGGGTCTCTGTTGGGGCTTGAGGACAGCGGTAGACAAATGGGCTTGACTGTGCACCCCTAAAATTTTATCAAAAACAAAAACAAACCAGGCTGACTTAAAGGCCACAGTTTGCTGACGCCTGCTCTCAAGGAACCGCACAGAACAAGACAGAAGGATTTGGGGTCTTCACGGGATCTTGTGGAGCAGAGTTGCCCCATTGGCCTGCCCTGGCTGATCTATGACATAACAGAGAAATAAGCATTATTTTAGTTAAGTCCCTGTACTTTGAGTTGTCATCTAACTAATACAGGAGCTAAGAAAGTAACTGCCCCTTAGGGCTACTCTCCTAATGCATCAGAATGGAGACCTTTCCTAGAATCGAGAGGGTCAGATTTGGCTGCTTCCTCCCATTTCCTAATTTCTCTGTCTCTAGATAAGAATACAAGAGTCTGACATGAAAAATTGCTCAACATCACTCAGCATCAGGGAAATAGAAATCAAAACCACAGTGAGATACCACCTCACACCAGTCAGAATGGCTCAAATTAATAAATCAGGAAATGACAGATGTTGGCGAGGGTGTGGAGAAAGGGGAACCCTCCTACACTGCTGGTGGGAATGCAAGCTGGTACAGCCATTCTGGAAAACTGGAAGGAGCTTCCTCAAAAAGTTGAAAATAGAGCTACCCCATGACCCAGCAATCGCACTACGGGGTATTTACCCCAAAGACACAAATGTGATCCGAAGGGGCACATTCAACCAAATGTTTATAGCAGCAATGTACACAATAGCCAAACTATGGAAAGAACCTAGATGTCCATCAACAGATGAATGGATAAAGTAGATGTAGTATACACACACACACACACACACACACACACACACACACACACACACAATGGAATACTATACAGCCACCAAAAACATGAAATCTTGCCATTTGAAACAACATGGATGGAACTACAGGGTATTATGCTAAGTGAAATAACTCAATCAGAGAAAGACCATTATCATATGATCTCTCTGATAAGAGGAAATTGAGAGGCAGGGCGGGGGTCATGGAAAAAATGAAACAAGATAGGATCGGGAGGGAGACAAACCATAAGAGACTCTTAAATCTCAGGAAACAAACTGAGGTTTGCTGGGGGGGGTGGGGGAGGGATAGGGTGGCTGGGTGATGGACATTGGGGAGGGTATGTGCTATGCTGAGTGCTGTGAATTGTGTAAGACTGATGATTCACACACCTGAAGCAAATAATACATTATAAATTAATAAAAAAGAGGCACCTGGGTGGCTCAGTGGGTTAAAGCCTCTGCCTTTGGCTCAGGTCATGATCTCTTTCTCTCCATCAAATAAATAAATAAAATTTTTTTTAAGATTTTATTTATTTATTTGATGGAGAGAGAGAGATCGCAAGTAGGCAGAGAGGCAGGCAGAGAGAGAGGGGGAAGCAGGCTCCCTGCTGAGCAGACAGCCCGATGTGGGGCTCTATCCCAGGACCCTGAGACCATGACCCGAGCTGAAGGCAGAGGCTTTAACCCACTGAGCCACCCAGGCGCCCCATAAATAAAATCTTAAAATAAAATAAAATAAATTAAAAAAATAAAATAAAAGCATTAAAAGAAAAAAAAAGAGAATACGAGAGTCTGCAGGTCCAAGGCAGGGACGTACTCCTATAGGGTACGTAGGAGAGTGGGTTCCAGGGTTTCATTTACAAGGGTCTGGTGACCCACAGGACAGAAGCAAGACAGTCTGTGGCTGCACTGGCCAGGCTGCCGGGGCGTGGGGGGAGTCCTGAGGGGTGCATCAGGCCTGCAGGTGCTCCCTGCTATGCTAGAGGCTAGAGGGTCACCGGACCCTCCCAGGCGAGAGGGAGACCAGGCTCTCGCTTCCCAGTTTATTGGGTACCTGGATGAGGTCAGCTTGTGGAGGCGGAGGGAACAAGGCCAACAATGTGCCAGCTGACACTTTTATCGCAAAGCAGCCCAGTGGTTCTCAAAGAGCCAAAGAAGAGAGCCACGTTCTGTTCTTGCTTCAGGTGCAGGTCTGACTGGAGGAGAACTTCAGGGAGCAGGGAGACGTGCAGGGCAGGGTGCCGAGGGGCAAACTCGAGGGTGGTCCTAAGACCCGTGCTGCTGGCTGGCACACGGTTTGAAAACAGGCTGCAAATAATTTCACGTGGGGCGCGCCTGTGCCTAGCCCTCCCTGTTGTCTTCTATCGTGCTGGGTCCACACATGTGTTCCTTGCCTGGTCCCGGGCCTCTGAGTTTGGACTCTGGGCTAGCGAAGGATGAATGTGGTAAGTTCTAGAATCACAGAGAGATATTAAAGAACTAATATGTTAAGAATTCTTCATGGAGCCATTCTGATCACCTATTATGTGTCAGGCCATGTGCAAGGCACACTAAGAGCTTCCATACTCAAAATATTGTATTGGTTCCCAAATAATAATGATAATAATAATAGCAAATACAGAAAGCATTTCTTTTTTTTTTTTCATAAAGGTTTTCTTGTGTTTCAGGAGCTACTTTAAGTGTCCATATATCTACACACACAGATATAAATACATCCTGCACATACCTGTGAATGAATATGTGATGGAGTATGCATGTTTATATACATGTAACATGTATGTATACACACACACACACTCATTCACATATATGATCTTATCGAGTCCTTACTTTAAGCCTGCAGAATACATCCGCATCTTTCAGAATTTATCTGTATCTTAGCACAGAGAGACTAAGAAACTCACCCAGGTCCCAGAGCCAGCAGATGGTAGGCTGACCATGAACAGGCAGGCTGTTGCTGGAGCCCTGATCTTCCCACCCCACCCCTACCCCACTGCATGTCTGTGCTACCGAAGGTCTTCCACGTCCCTTAGATGCTATTCAGATGCTGCCTAGGTCACCACTACATGCCACGTCCTGGGCCAGGGGCCAAAGAAACATAGAGTCCCACTCACAGGCCTCCAACTCGAGGCCCCCTTGCAACTGTCCCTCCCAAGAGCTCCTCATCACCCAACCATTTCTTCTTTCTCACCGTTCCAGCCAATGAGGCCCGCTGCCCGTGCCACACACACGTCTCCTTACTGCTTTCTTGCCTGCACACGCGGCGTGTCCTCACCTCAGATCCTCTCCCTGTATCCTGCTTTCTTTCAAGTCCTTCTGCAGACGCGAGTCCCACGAAGCAGCTTCTGGCTTACAGAATCCCAGAAGGTCAGTGCCGAACAAGTACAAGAGCACTGGGGCCAGCTCTTAACCTTCCTAAGATCAGAAGTGTCAACTAATTGGAAGGGGTCCCCGATGCATTGAGGAGCAGCAGAACCCGGGTCGCCCTCTAAGGTCATTTAGCATGTCTCTCAATGGATACCTTTAGACTTATGTAGAGCAGCGATTCTCAAATGGGGGTGCCTCTGTCACCCAGGGGCCACCTGGCAAATGTCTGGTGACAGTCTGGGGTGGTCACACCTAAGGACATGCTGCTGGTGTCTGGTAGGTAGACAGACGCTGTCGACAGCCTACTGTGCACGGCACTGCCCACCCCCCAACAAAGAATAATCCAGCCCCAAATGTCCACAGTTGAGAAAGGTTGAGGTTGAGAAATCCTGGTGAAGGGTAATAACATTTTTTTGCATGGCTCGTATAGATCAAGTAGTTCCCATTACAGGATTCTGTAAGCGTGACCATAAAATGGTGCCTTCAGAAATGAATCGTGAAATGACAATTCAGAGGACGACAGGCCTGACTTGGATACCAGCCCCCAGCCCCCCTTCTCAACACACTTTCTCAAAATGCCAAATTTCCTTCCGTAGGCTTCCAGGCCCCCAGCTGATGCGTTTTTTTCCTTTTCTTTTGGGTAGCAAAAAGATGAACACATTGAGACTGTTCTGTGTGGAAGTAAGTCACACCAAGATCTCCGTGCACCTTTTTAAGAAAAAAAAAATTGTATTATCACAGCAAATGGGACATGTAATGGTGCAAAGTTCCTAGGAGAAATTTTTGTCCAAAAATTGTGTCTCATAGCTGTGCAAGGCTGCTACTGAAGTGCAGAGAGGGGCCAGCTCATTAACCGGCCTCGGTTGAAGTAAAGAAAGTGTGATTCCACGTCCTCCTCCCAGCCCATGTTTTCTGCCCCGTGAGAGATTCCAAGGGGCCTGGAACCTTCCTCCTCCTCGGAAGCGGATGGCCAGTTAGTGGCAAAACCCACTGTGTTTGCCTCCCTGCAAAACAGACATTCCAGGTCCATTCAAATACGTGAAAAAAGATCTCTCTCAAACACAAGGGCTACAAACACCCAGGAGAAGGAAACTAGTGTGCTCATTTCTGAACGTGTGGTCATGTTCTTTTGCGTAGAAACTAATAAGGCTTCATCACCCATCTCTCGTTTGGCATCATGGCTGATTTTAAAAGAGTTGAAAATGAGTCCTATCCTTTAGAGAAAAGAGTCACCCCTAATTTTGGCAAGCCCTTAATGGATCCCTTTTTGGCAGAGGCTGGCTATTGTCCTCCAGAGAGTCCTTTATCTCCTTCATGTATTGTCGTCGGACCTGATTTTTAGGAGGCCACACGGCCGCCCAGAGAAAGAGGACGTTCCCCTGGTTTCCCTGGCAATTAGAGGTGGCCACACGACTAAGCGCTGATCAACAGGGAAGAAGGGAAGTGATGTGTGCAATCTCTGGGGTCTGCTCCATTCTTCTCCTTTCCCTCTTCCCACTAAAGCAAGGAAGTCCTGCTGGGTGGGCTCGGCCATATCAGGCCATGCAAAGGAAGGTGTGGGGTGTGGGGTGCCCTAACAGCCCCAGACCGATCATGCCTGGACTGTTGTATGGGGGAGAATCTCAAATTCCTGTCTTATCCAAACCACAGGCATTTTATAGGTGTGTTACAGCTAATGACTCTGTATCCTAACGAATCCATTCCACAAATGGGTTTTTTTTAAAAAAGATTATTTATTTATTTACTTATTTATTTGACAGAGAGAGAGATCACAAGTAGGCAGAGAGGCAGGCAGAGAGAGAGGGGGAAGCAGGCTCCCCGCTGAGCAGAGAGCCCACGGGGCTCAATCCCAGGACCCTGAGATCATGACCTGAGCCAAAGGCAGAAGCTTTATCCCATTGAGCCATCCAGGCGCCACCATAAATAGGTTTTTAAATGAAAATCAATTCAGGGAAGTACACAGGAAGTGCCGAGTACCTACCACCTACTGGGTTAGGTGCTGGAGAGTCAAAGAGAAAAGTACACACACCATCTTCCAAGGAATCTAGAACGAATGAGGGGTCTCCTATATAATAGTTTTCACAAGTATCTGCACCAGTTGCCCTTATAAAGGCAAAGCTCGGGTGCAACAATCCAACGTTCCCAGTGACAACGGTCCCATAAGATGCTCTACGATGGGTGCACAGATGTTTTCTGCAAAAGGCCAACGAGTAAATATTTTAAGCTTTGTGGGCCACATGGTCTCTCTCATAACTACTCAACTCCGCCGCTATGTGAAAGCAAAGTGTGAAAGCAGCCACAGACTGTAACAAGCTCATGGGTGTGGCTGGTGGTCCAGGTAATTTCATTTATAAAAACAGGCGGCAGACAGTTCTAGTTTGCCAGCCCTTGCTATCCGGTAAAGTGTTTAAACAGGATAAGCTTCTCTTTGGGACTTACAAGGAACATAGGGTCTTAAAAGCACTGTGAGTTTTTTAAAATCCTATTTGATTTTTATGTAGGCCAGTGTTCCCTGAATTTATTGGGCCACTTGCCACTTTTAAAAAAACAATGCTTATTAACATCCCAGAACTGGCCTTCTAAATAGGCTGTTGCAAACACTGGCTAAGCAACCCTTCTTGCTAATAAATTAATTTAGGGCACAGATACAATGAAAAGGTAATATAATGATACCTATACGCTCACCACCCGACCCTGTGGAAAAAATAAAAGCATTGTAAGTACCACACACCCCTCCTGATTCAATCGTGTTGTCTACCTTCCTGAGATCACCATCTCTCCTCTCTTGGATGCCTCACGCATGCTTCATACATTTTACTACTTTTACTCAATTCCTGATAATATACAAACCGTTTTGCATGTTGGTAAACATTATGTAAATGTTAGCACACTACACAAAATCCTGCCTCGATTTGCTTTTTTTTTTTTTCTTTTTTTACACAATATTACGTTTCTGGGATTCGGCTGTGTAGTAACATGTAGATCTGGTTCATTTATTTTCCTTGCTATTTGATATTCTACTGAAGGAACATTTATTTGTTCCTTGTCTTGTAGACAGTTTGTTTCTTTTCCTCTTTCTTTATTTTGCTATTATAAATACAAAATGAACATCTTTGTATACGCCTCCTTATTTCCACGCAGAGGAGTTTCTCTGGGGTATAGCTCTAAGAGCAGAATGATGTGTTTCAAGTTTACTTGAAAGTGGATCTCCAGGGGGCGCCCGGGTGGCTCAGTGGGTTAAAGCCTCTGCCTTCGGCTCCGGTCATGATCTCAGGGTCCTGGGATCGAGCCCCGCATCGGGCTCTCTGCTCGGCAGGGAGCCTGCTTCCCCTTCTCTCTCTCTTCCCCTTCTCTCTCTCTCCCTGCCTCTGCCTACTCGTGATCTCTCTCTCTGTCAAATGAATAAGTAAAATTTTAGAAAAAAAGTTTGTAAAGAGAGCGGAGTTGGAGTGCCCGATGGTGGTACAGAGGTGGTCTCACTGGTCTCTATCTTTGCTCACATCTGGGGTCATCGCACTGGAACATTTTTGCTTGACCCGATGGGTGTGAAAGGTCTACCTGGGTGTGGTTTGGAAAACATTTCAGGATGACTAGTGAGGTTGAGTCCTTTCCGTATATTTCTCGGCCATTCGGTAGAATATTTCCACGTTCGGTCTTCACGAGGCTCCCTGGCAATGGTCCACACTGGGTCTACGAGGTTGGCGCAAGAGGCGGCCGTGCACCCAAACTTCTAAGAGGAGCTGAGGCTGGAGGCTGAGCCTTTCGAGACGAATCTGTGGGCCTCATTCAAAGCGACTTTCACATTTCCAAATACTGATTCTCAGACTGGGGTACCCCTTAGGCAGAGAGAACCGGACTCTGGGGTCAGACAGACTTCGTTCGAATCCAAGATGGGACACATTCGACATGTGATGGTGGGCCCGTCCTTACCCCCGGAGCCCCCGTGTTCTCGGTGTGCCGCGGGAAACAAAGGCCCCTCGTATAGCCGAACGCAGCCGAGTGGGAGAAGTGCTAGTTCCCTCTATCATCTGCTAAGATACAGGAGCGGCCACAAGCTGAAGCTCCACGTATCCCTTTCCATCTTTGTGTGCCTCAGTTTCCCCCACAGGGAAACATCTCATTCCCATCTGCCCATCTAACGTCTAAGACGGAATAATCTTGAGGGCTAGAAAGGCCTTTGGAGATCATTGAGTCTGGGGGTTCTTGACGTCTTGTAGAGCAATTTAGTGAACTGATGAAAGGGAAGTTCATTCTGGAAAAACGGCGTGCATACGCAGCACTTTGTGAAGACTACGGAGGGGGGGACCCGCTCCTTCCCTGTTACCCGAAGCCCCTTTGTTCTCCTGGCTTTGTACTGAGTACTTTGTACTAAGCACACGCCTCTGCAATAGGTACTGATGGCAAAGGGAAGATACTGTTCCTGGGTAAGGAACATTTTAAACTAGAGGTTGAAAGATTTGTTGGCACATAAGTAAATAAGCTCCCTGGGCAGAAATTTAACAAATTCAAGGGGAGGTCCCCCTCAAAAAAAGTAAAAAGAAAAAAAGAAAAGGAAAGTCCCTGTTTCCTGGAAGCCAAATCCCATATAGCAAACTGCACGCCCTCATACTGCCAGCTCGAATCGGAAGCTCCAATCTGGAAGCGAGCCCCAAATGCCGTTGAAGACGTAGTTCTCCGTGTTGCTGCGCGCATCCAATGTGTTTCTGTTTTGCTTTTAACACTCTGAAAGCTCAGAACAAATTCCAAGTGTTAGCAAACTGTCTGTCGCCTGCAATATGGTTTCTGCCCACGCCGAGGTGTAGAGAGCGCCGCTGTGGACGATGTGGTCCCTTCCAGATGCATCTTCTGTGCCGGAGCCACAGCCTGGGGTTCTGGTGACCCCTCTCCGCCTGGGTTCCCTCGGCACCCCCCACCTCACCTTCTTTGGGCTCTTCTCTGACCTCGGGCCTTTCTCCCTTCGTGTCATGGTGATTCGTCTTCATCAGTCCCTTCCCTGGGGCACTCTCACCTGCGCCCGAGACATCGGTGGGGACCCATCTGCCAGCGTCTCCCCCAAAGGCCTCCATAGTTGAGACCTCTCTTGGAGACACCTGACTCTCCTTTGTCTATCCACGTCTCCGTGATGAAGCCTTTTTGCATCTGCCTTAGTCCAGGAAAAGTCTAGTCTGTTTACTTATAGCAGCAGCAACATACCTAGTAACTCAACTCCCCTCCCTCCCTTCTACAAATACCTGCTAGACCCAACTACACACCAGGCTCTGTGGTAAGTCCCAGAATTCAGGTGTATCTGAATTCTGCCCCAGCTCTAACAATATAAATAAACCAGCTGTCTAAGTCCATGCTGCATGACCCTTTCTTCTGGAATATTCTATGCTTCCTAACCTCTTTCCTAACTTCTTGCTCACCTGGGGCAAGGCCCTGCCAATCAGAAGCCATATGTACCTTTGTTCACACATCACACACATCCTCCTTTCCTTCTGCTTCCTGTTCCTCCACTTACGGTCGTAAATGCCGCGGTGGTGGGTGCGCGATCGCTTTGGGGAGCTGGGGTACTCTAGCCAGTGATGGCCTTCAAAACTCCTGCCTGTCACCGGCGTGGGGAGAGGGGCCTCCAACTAGCCGGCCAGCTTGATTCTCTTCCTGAATGCTGGGGTGGCTGCCTCAGCAGTAGGGGGAGAAGGGTGGAGACTCGCCCGGCCTCAGTCTGGGCTACAAACCACGTCCCCGGTGGGATACTACCGCATCTCATCAAGATACTCATTTCCTCTCTCTCTCTCTCTCTTTTTCTCTCTCTCTCTCTCTCTCTCGGAGGCCGTTGAGGCTATTGTTTTGGCAACTTCTTGGGCCTGAGTGGCGGAATAAGGACAATCACTAATATTTAATGTGCATTTACTATGACCCAGGTGTGCTACATGGTTTATATGCCACATGTTGCCAATAAATACATAGTTTTTTTTTTTTTAAGATTTTACTTATTTTGGAGAGAGCATTAAGCGGGTGAGGGGCAGAGGGGAGAGGGAGAGGGATAAGCAGACTCTGCACTAAGCACAGAGGCGGACTCAGGGCTCGATCTCACAACCCTGAGATCATAACCCGAGCTGAAATCAAGAGTTGGCCGCTTAACCGGCTGAGCCACTCGGGCGCCCCATAAACAGGTATTATTTTATTCGATCCTTCCCACAACCTTGTGAGGTGGGCAATTCCCCATTTTGCAGATACAGAAACTGAGGCCCAGAGAGGCGAGCGACTTGCCCAAGGTCACATAGAGAGTAAGCGGTCGAGCCAGGACTGGAACTCAGGCAGTCAGGCGGCAGGGCCTACACTGTGCTCTGCTTCCTCCCTATTAGATGCTCGGGGAGCACACCTGACTCCCGGGAAGGCTGACTCTCGAGAAAAAGCCCTACGCGGGCTCTCTCGTTTCAGTGCACAGCCAGCTGCTGGGGTGGCAACTTGCTTTGGGCATTTTCACAACTGCACCCATTCTTACCTACGCATACTGTCCTTGCCCTGTATTTGTTACAAGCATCCCTAGCTACACTCTCTCCCAAGACAGAACCCCTAGAGTGACTTTTTACTGTAAAAATCCATTGAGGGGAATAGGTACCACATGCTACAAAATCCAACAGGCAAGTAAGTTTCCCTCCCATCTCTGTCCCCCGTGGGACGGGTTAAATTATGTTCCCCGTCAATATGTTGATATCCTAGACTCCCACCCCCTTCACGTGTGAAGGTCACTTTGGAAATAGGGTCTTTCTGGATGTAATCAAGTTCAGATGTGGGTCCCAATCCAATAGGGCTGGTGTCCCATAAGCAGATGAAAATGTGGATGGAGATATAGAGAGAAGAAGGCCACATGAGGAGGAGGCAGAGATTGGGATGATGCTCTCATAGGGCAAGGAACAGCCAGGGCTTCTAGAAGCCGGAAGAGGCAAGGAAGGATCCTCCCCCAGAGGATCTGGAAGGAGCACGGCACTGTCAACACTTTGGTTTTGGACTTCTGGCCTCCAGAACTGTGAGACCATCCATGTGTGTCGTTCTAAGCCAGAGTGTCCACGGAAGCCACAGGAAGCCCATACGCCCACACTTCCCTGGGTAGCAGCTTCGTATCTCCCCTTCCAGAGACAGCCTAACACGGATGGCAAATATACGTGCATTCGTCACACAAAGCTGACACCTTATGCACTAGCCTGTGTGGTCTTTTTCATTTGGTGACACAGCCATTAAAAAAAAATAGCGGTGAAGTAGATGCAACACAGATTTACCATTTCAAGCATTTTTTTGGTAAAGAGTTTATTTATTTATTTGACAGAGAGAGACACAGCGAGAGAGGGAACACAAGCAGAGGGAGTGGGAGAGGGAGAGCAGGCTTCCCCTGGAGCAGGGAGCCCGATGCGGGGCCCGATCCCGGGACTCCAGGATCATGACCTGAGCCGAAGGCAGATGCTTAAGGACTGAGCCACCCAGGCATCCCCATTTCACGCATTTTAAAGTGTGTCGTCCCGTAGCATTGAGTACGATCCCACCGTCATGCCATGGTCACCACCGCTCATCCCTGGGGATTTTCATCTTCCCAAACTGGAACTCTGTGCCCAGAAAACACTAACACCAGTATCCCCCGTCCCCTGCTGCCAGGGTCACGTCTAACACCTATCATCCCTCACCCTGCAGGGGTCCCACCCTTGCTGTGTCTCCGACCCTCCTCACCTCCCAGTCAGGCTGCAGCTGCTCTCCCCTGGGTTCCCACGGCAGCTTCTGGACCCCCGGCCCACCCCCGCCTGCCTCGGCCTATCGTCCACACGGCCACCAGCCCCCCCTTTCTCCAACACAAATCTGGAGGCGCCTGGGTGGCTCAGTGGGTTAAGCATCTGACTCCTGATTTCGGCTCAGGTCGTGATCTTAGGGTCCTGAGATCGAGCCCTGCCTTGGGCTCCGCGCTCAGCGTGGAGCCTGTTTGAGATTCTCTCTCTCTCTCTCTCTCTCCCTCTGCCCCTCCCCTCCACGCATTCTCTCTTACTCTCTCTCTAAAACAAATAAATAAATCTAAAAAAAAAAAAAAAAAATCTGACGTCGTCTCCTGGCTTCAGAGTCTGCGACGGCTCCCACCTCCCGCACACACAGTCAGAATTCTGCATCTAAGACCTCCCACGTGCGACGCTCAGTCCCATATCCCACGCCTGGTCCAGGGCCTGGGCCCCCGGGGAGGTGGCTCAGACCCGTGGTGCTCCCATGGTCCGAATTCCTCATTTCCTCCAACCCATGCTCCCACCTGGAGGCGTGTGTGGTTCCCTCTGTGTGGACTGACGTCCCTTCCTCTCCTCTCTTCAGCTCTTCAGCCTCAGCACTCTGTTCGTCCGGCAGCACTCACATCACAGGCTACCTCCTGCCTCTCTAGCGCTCCCAGAGCCCGGGCTCACCTGCCCGCTATGAGAAGAGGGACCACGTTTTTCTGTAGTGCTGAGCGCAGGGCTGCCCGGCCAGCAGCAGCTCCTGGAGCAGGCTTCGGGGCCTGTCCCTGACGGGGTTGGGAGAGGACAGCAGAGCCCCACAGTGACTCTCCTGAGATCAGGAGAGAGCACTTTTCTGTCTTCCAGGAGGTGCTAATGCACGGGCCTCAGTGTAGGGGCCGCGGCGGCCCCGCTGGGGTCACCTCGGGGCCTGCAGCGCGGATTTCATACCCACTGGAGGTGAGGAGGGGGCTGGCATTCTGGGCCTGCACTTCCAGGCCAGCCCACCCAAGAGGCCGCGGGGAGCTGCAGGAATTTTCCAGAGCCGGCCGAGGACAAGGGCATTCCACGGAAGGAGAGAGAACAGCTCCCCGAGTCTGTGAGAGGCTGGGGAGCCTTCCAGGGCCTACAGAGCCGTGCCAGGGCCCAGGTGCTCTGCCTCCACAGGTGACCTTCCGGGGGAGAGGACAGGGAGGCCCCAAGTCCGGATGCAGGGGTCGATGTGGAGGTGACCGAGGGGCCTGGCCGGCCTGAACGTGGCTCCAGATCCCCTGCCCCCTTCCTCCAGGGTCCCTGCCCATGACACCAGGTGCACCCTTACACAAAGCAGGAGCGGCACACTGTCTTTCCCCTTTGGAGCCCAAGGTGCTCTCTGAGCAACTCCTCAATTCCTATTTGCCCTACACCAGTTCACTCTCTTCGTAGCACTCAGACTCCGTGAAATCATCTTGCCCATTTGTCACTATTATTTATTGTCCGCATCTCCCCAGGGGTGCCCCAGTCCTGGGGTCTCTGTCCCCTCTGAGCCCAGACCAAGGCCTGGCTCCATACAGATGCAGGGAGGACGATGGAGAGCCTCTCTCCTTCCGACACCAAGAGCCAGAACTCCCCTCGTTCTGGGCTGATCCTCTTCTTATAGGAACGAGGGCCAACAGCTGGTGCAGCACCAGGTCTGTCTCCTCGGTGACTCGGCGACCACCAGATACTGTGGCCCTGATGTGGTGTCCCTATGCCCCCACCGGGCCTGGCCGAGCACCCCATACGTGTTTGGTAAACGAGCCCAAACTTTCAGCTCTCATTACAGGGCTGGGTGGGAGGCACCAGAATCTCAGGACCAGCACTCTTGGGGTGCAACCTTCACCTTAGAACCCAGTTTGACCCAAATTGGACAAATGACAAAGCGTGCTAACCTCTAAATGTGGCCAGGAGACCCGAGAAGGGTTAAAAGTAGCAGATTGAGCTCTGGTGCAATTCATTAAATTCATACTCGCCTCCCTTCTGGGGGTCTGCACCCCATGAAGCAGCTGTCACCCCCATCTTTACAGGGAATGAATCTCATCCCATGAGGTCAGTGAAATGACTTGCCCAAGGTCACCTGTTAGAAAGCAGCAGACCCATATGCAAGCATCTAGAATGGGGTTTAGCACCTAGTAGGTGCTCAAAAAACACAACAGAAGAGTGAAGGAAAGAACATAATGATCCTGGTGTCCCAGCCCGATAGCCTTTGCACCGTCCCACTCCCAAACTTACCCCTTCTGGGACAGCTCAAACTCTGGTTTGAATTTAAGAAACACTCCTTGCAAAAAGAGTCACCATTTCCAGGAGCGAGCTCGAGGTTCTGACAACCCCCAAATCCCCCTGCTAAGTGCTGCTTATCAGCTAAGTTAGGATTCGAGAACATGCCTTATCACCATTATTTTAATACGGTTCCTCTCCGGAACAGAAAAACTGCCTCTCAGAAGTAGGGGGACAAAAACAGCATTTAGTCTTTGTATTTCTAAAATGTTTCAAGACCCATCATTAATAAGAACATGTACGAACCTGCCACGATGTATTATTTGTTCTTTCCTTTATTCTTTCAGCTCCCCCCTCCCCCACCTCCCAAAGGAGAGGGAAAAGAAAAGAAAGAAAAGGCCTACCGTCCCAGGTTTAGATTATCTGATACTTTAATTAAGGAAGAGCAAATGGGTCACTCCTGTCAGCTTCCAAACTGTGGTCGCATCAAAGGGTGTTCCTTTTGAACAAACCCAATCACCATGGTGAGGCTTTATCATTAGCCGAATAAAGACAAAAGAGAGCTGCGGCTGCATTTGGCCAAGGTCACTCTGAAAATCAATGGCTGCACTAGCAGCAGACCCGAGAATCCTTGACTCTGGTGGCTCTGTCCCAGCTGGTATCCAGGCTGCCTCCCACCAGGACACCTCGGCCAGCTGGTAGGTAATTATATGAGCTAATAATCACGACACTCTAGCTGCCAAACAACCAGATCTCAAGTTCCTGAATTGGTTAGAACATCCAAGGACCCGCCCCTTTCTAGGGCTGTTTATTGAGAGAGGCGAGCTCCCTCTGCTGTGCCTGGGCTCAGACCTAAGAGCAATTGGGAAGTTGCTGGCAACTGGGAAGAATGCCAGGAGGGCGACAAGGAGACTGTGCTGTTACCTCCACTCCCCAAGTCCTCTGTTCTAGAACACACCCTCCTCACAGTAGCTGTGTGACCTCAAACAAGTTCCACAGCCTCAGTGAGCCCCAGCCTTCCCATCTATAAAATGGGATAGTCAAGCCTGCTTTGCACCATTGTTGGGGACTGCACGGCATGAAGACTGAGTACCAGGCGCAGAGTAGGTGTCCAATACCTATTTGTTGGATATCTGAATGAGCGAAACTTCCTGCAGATTGGAGACGGCAATTTCTGCTCCAGGTCACGGGACGTGTGGTGGGAAGATATACGTATTGATGGGTCTGTGTGTTGCCTAGACTGAAAAATACTTTTAATTTTTTAAACAGGTGCATCCTTCATGTACTGAATTTAGTCTAGTTAATGGAATTTCTGGGTTTTACACTTACTATTTAGGAAAGCTAATGAAACACTGCATTTTCTTTTTCTCTTCACAATTGATTTCCAAACGTGACGAACATTTAGCTGGGCGAACCAATGAACATATCTTCTACACACCACTCGTGGTTCTGGAGACAAAGGAATCAAGAATTGAGAGCTAAAGGGCTAAGAATAGCCTGGAGACTGAATGGAATGGACTTCTTTTGTCTCCCCGCTCTGCATCTATGCCTTCTGGCCTGCCTAGGGCATCTCGCTCACATCCTGCGTGCTGCTGAGAGCTCCATGCTGGACTTGGGGCATGGAGATGGACAGCGGCTCCTGGAACCTCACGCTCTGTCTACCGAATTGCAAGACAGAAGAGCATCATCTCAAAGAGGGTTACTAGCATCCTCGAAGAGGGCTGAGTCTAGGTCTAGTGCTGGGGAACCAGAAAAACTGCTTGTACCTCTGGGTGTCTAGGCTTGCTATCTGGCTCCTAACCCTGTCACTTAGAATCTGTGTGATGCTGGGAGAGTTGCTTCATCTTGCTGGGCCTTGATTTCTTCCTCTGTAAAATGGGACAGCACTACTTTCCTGGATAACAACAGTATCTGTTTTGAGGTTCATGTGAGAGAACGTTAAAAGCCTTTAGGAATTATAAAGCAATATGGGGCACCTGTATGGCTCAGTTGATTAAGTGTCTGCCTTCAGCTCAGGTCATGATCCCGGAGTCCCCGGATCGAGCCCCGCATCAGGCTCCCTGCTTGATGGGGAGTCTGCTTCTCTGTCTCCCTTTGCACCACTGCTTGTTCTTTCTCTCTCTCAATTAAATAAATACAATTTTAAAAAAAGGAATCATAAAGCAATACATAGGTACGAGCCTCTATTGTTATTTCAGGGATAGTAGAGGCGTGGGGGCAATGCTAGTTAATAACGACCATGTTGTGAGCACTTTCTTCCTCTCAGGCCTTGTCTGTGCAGGTGTCTCGTGATCTTGGCCCCACTTTGTGCCTGCACCAACCTTTAAGGGCTGCTGCTTTCATAATGACCATGTTATAGGTTGGGAAACAAGGTCCAGAGAGGGTAACTAGCTTGCTCAAAGACACACAGCTGATTAACCATGGCGGTGGGATTTGGATCTAGACGATGGGACTCTGGAGCCCAATCTCCTAACCTTTAAGCTATGGAGTCTCCTGAGAGCATGGCACACAAGGAGTCCTGGGGCAGCCACAGTTAGGAGACAGCTTGATTCTCTGCCACCCAGCAGACTCAGGACTGTTGCAAAGAGAAGAGCTGGAGCCTAGAGGTCAGCTTAGATTCAAGCAGGGGACAGCAGGCGAGGAGGTGGGACAGAGCCTGCAAATAAGGTGTCACTCCTGGGAAATGGAGGGCAGGAGAGTCTTGTGGGCAGAGGGGGGCTTTGGAGGTTGAACCACGAGGACCCCATCCCCGGAACCTCCATCTATAAACTGTCCCTCTAACAGCTTTCTAATCCATAAAATGGGAAGACACTCACCTTGGGGGGCTACCTCAGGGATTCAAGGAGACAAGTAATGAATATAATCTTCTATTGTAATTGATAACTGGCACACAGTAGGTACTCAATAAATAGCTCCTTAGCCTCTTTAGCCTCTCCCCAAGGCATGCTGTTATTCCAAGTGGCAAGGTATGAGGGACGGCAGTGCAGGTAGAAACTGCCTAGACAGCCTGGACAGAAATCCAAGGAGGGTACAACTCAGTGGTTAGGACTGTGGGCCTGGAATTCTGGGCCACCTGAATCCATAGCCTGGCTTCATCAGTGACTAGTCCTGTGATCTCTGGCACGTTATTTAACCTATCTGTGCCTCAGTTTCCTTACCTATAAAGTAGGCATAATAACAGTATCCACTTCTGTAAGGCTTGGGAGATATTAGATATTAATTAATCTATGTAAAGCACTTCAAGTAGCCTAGTATACACTAAGCATTCAGTAAATGCCAGCAATGACTTAGACCAGTCACCCACATGTCCCCTGGCTGAGGGGCACCTCTGGGTCTTCAGGGGGCTCTGTTTTATGCTGCAAACCCTCCACTTCCTTGCAGACCCTGATCCGATCCTGGAAGGGTGGAAATCTCTGTAGTCTGGTCACATGATTGGGCTAGATGAAGGGATTTGAAAATGGAGATTATGTATGAGTCTGAAGTCTTCCACAGTGTGTGTTCAGTGTGTCAGGTCTCTCAACCCTTTGAGGGTCTGTGTTCCAAATTTGCCTCCATAGCATCTGGGGTTCCATATTCAAGGTGTGAGGTCTCTGAACTCATCCAGGGTGTGGGTTTCAAAGTCTGAGTCTGAAATATCTCAAGCATGATTAGCGTGGGAGGCCTCTTAAATCTTTGAAGATGTTTGTCCTAAGGTGTTTTAAAAATTTATTTTTACTTATCGAGGCATAATTGACCTTAGGTATTATTATTATTATTTTATTTATTTGACAGAGAGAGAGAGAGCGATAACAAGTAAGCAGAGAGGCAGGCAGAGAGACGGGGAAGCAGGCTCCCCGCTGAGCAGAGAACCCAGCGTGGGACTTGATCCCAGGACCCCGAGACTTGAGCTGAAGGCAGAGGCTTTAACCCACTAAGCCACCCAGGCACCCCTGATGTACGGTATTATATTAGTTCTAAATGTACCCAATAGCATGATTTGACACTTGTATACATTGTGAAATGGTTACCACCAGAGGTCTAGTTACCCTCTGTCCCCTAACCAGTTAATAAGTATTACTGAATATATTCCCTATCTTCATGACTTATTTATTTTATAACTAGAAGTCTGTACTTCATAACCCTTCACCCATTTTGCCCGCTGCCCCATTCCCCTCTCCGCTGGCAACCACCAGTCTGTTCTTTGTATCCATGAGTCTGGGTTTTGTTGTTGTTGTTGCTTTGGTTTTTTTTTAGATTCCACATATAAGTGAAATCATGTGGTTTTTATCTTTCTCTGTCTGACTTATTTCACTTAGCATAATACCCCCAAGGTCTATCTGTGTTGTTGTAAATGGCAAAATTTCATTGGTTTTGATGACTAAGTAGTATTCCTACATATATATATTATATATAATATATATGTAAATATATATGTATATGTCAATATATGTATATTATATATAATATATATGTAAATATATATGTATATGTCAATATATGTATATTATATATAATATATATGTAAGTATATATGTATATGTCAATATATGTATATTATATATAATATATATGTAAGTATATATGTATATGTAAATATATATTATATATATAATATATATTTATATATGTATATATATATCTCACATCTTCTTTATTCATTCATCCATTGATAGACCCAGGGTGTTTCCATATCTTAGCCATTTTTTGTTTTCTTCAGATGGAACTGCTGGATCCTATGCTGATTCTATTTTTAATTTTTTGAGGAACCTCCATACTATTTTCCACAGGGGCTGCACCAGTTCGCATCCCCACCAACAGTGCACGAGCGATCCCCTTTCCCACATCCTCGGCAACACCTGTTATTTCTTGTCTTCTTGCCCACAGTCGTCCTGACAGGGGTGAGGTGATCTCTCCTGTGGTTTAGACTCGCATCTTCCTGATGGCGAGTGATGTGGAACGTCTCTACATGTGCTTGCTGGCCATTGGCGTGTCTTCTTTGGGGAAATGTCTATTCAGATCCTCTGCCCATTTTATAATCAGATTGTTTAGCTTTTTTGCTATTGAGTTGTGTGAGTTCTGTACATATTTTAGACTCATGCTCTGAAATACAGATCACCAAAAAAGTTCAGAAATCCCACTCAGCAGCACAAATCCCCAGTAGCAGATGGCCAGGAAACATTTAACAAACAACTTGGAGACCTCAAACTCTGTGACGAGGACCCTCAAACTGCTCAGAGAATTCACACCTTGGACACAGACGCCCAAACTTCCCGGAGCTCTCATACTCCAGACAGAAATGCCCACGCTGCTTGTAAAGGGAGATTTACAAACGGCTTGCGGGATTCACTCCACTGAACACAGACCTCCAAGTGCTCAGAATGGGACACTCTGAAAACAGACTCCCCAAATACTTCTGGAACCTCACAATCTGAAGATAGATACAGAAACAGAGGCCTGTGGACAGACATATTTTGGGTACATACCCCCAAACCGCCTTGAACACCATACACCAAGTATATAAACTCCCAAATAGCCAGAAACCTCCCACCCCGGGAAACAGCTAGCCACTTCAGGGCTCCCAAGAACAAAGCCTCCAACCAGCCGATAGATCTCACACATTCACAGACCCTTTCGACAGCTCAGAGGGCTTGTACTCTGAGTTCAGAGAGAACCACCAATCTAGGTAGGAGGCAGAATCCACAAGGAACCTAGGGTCTTCCAACCCTGCACAGACCACACAAAATAGCGGGGAGACTTCAAGCCTGAGACGCACCCCCTCAAGGAGCCAGGGAGCCCCAAATATGAGCACGGACCTGCCAACAGCCCACAGACACTGTGACACAGACTTCTCAGCAATTCAGAGATCTCCCACCCAGAGATACAGACCCCCAGGCAGCTCAGAAGTATTACACCCAGGGACATGGACACTCAGGGAACTCAGAGACCTCACACACTGAATGAACCCCGCCCCCAAACTGTTTAGAAACTCCAGACACTGAGGAATGCAAATCGAAACCACAAGGAGCTATGGCCTCACACCTATTAGAATGGCTCTCCTGAAAAAGCTAAGAAATAACAAGGGTTGGTGAGGATGTGAAGAAAAGGGAACCCGTGGGCGCCTGGGTGGCTCAGTGGGTTAAAGCCTCTGCCTTCGGCTCGGGTCATGATCTCAAGGTTCTGGGATTGAGCCCCGCATCGGGCTCTCTGCTCAGCAGGAAGCCTCCTTCCCTCTCTCTCTGCCTGCCTCTCTGCCTACTTGTGTTCTTTTTCTGTCAAATAAATAAATAAAATCTTTAAAAAAAGAAAAGGGAACCCTTGTACACTGCTGGTGGAAATGTATATTGGCACAGCCACCATCCCACCACAGAAAACAGTATGAAAGGCCCTCAAAAAATTAAAAATAGAACTACCCTATGATCCAGTAATCCCACGTCTGGGTTTATCTCCAAAGGAAATGAAAACAGGATTTCAAATCCTGCAGCCCCCATGTTCAACTGCGATGTTAGTCACCATAGTCAAGATACGGAAACAACCCGAATGTCTCTGTCGGCCAATGGAGGAATGGATAAAGAAGATGTGAAAAAAAATGTGTGTGCATAATGGAATACTATTCAGCCATGGGAAAGAAGGAAACCCTGCCATTTGCAACAGCTTGGATGGCCCTAGAGAGCATTATGCTAAGTGAAATAAGGCAGACCAGAGAGACTGTGTGCTCTCACTTCTCCATGGTATCTAAATCGCACTCAGAGAAATGGAGAGGAGAATGGTGGTTGCCAGGGGCAGAGGGGTCGGGGAAAGGGGAGATGATGGTCCAAGAGTACACACTTTCTATTATAAGATGAGTAAGTTCTGGGGATCTCATGTACAGCACGGTGAGCATAGCCAAAAATACGATATCCTATACACCTGAAAGTTGCTAAGAGTGAGCTAATGCCGTAGTTATCATTGTGCAATATTTAAATGTATCAGAGCAACACCTTGTACACCTAAAACGTCCACAAGGTGATATGTCAATTATATCTCAACAAAGCTGGGAAAAAAAAGAAAGGAAATGGTGACGAGGACCCCTGAAAGACAGCGCGAGTCAGGACTCGCACACAGAACCACACACAGCCCCGAGCTTCCTGCTTCTTGCATTTAGACCCAGGTTTTGACTCAGCCAAGGGGGTAATTGTATTTCTTTTGCTTTGGGTGAAAATGAGCCCCCATGCATGGGTTCCCTGAGTGGCCCAAGAAGAATTCCTAGCCTGAAGGAGGAGAGACTAGGATACAGACCTAGGAAAGAGGAGCTGCCCCATGTAGGCAAAAAAAGCAGAGGGGTGCTCTTAGCAGCCTGCAACCATTCCCTGTAAGGTGTTGTCAGAAACTACAGGAGGACCTGCGGCATTTTGGCATTTCTTTCTCGAGGAGAGAGGGAAGGGGGGAGGGAAGGAGGGGAGCGGGATGAGAGGAGAAAGGAGGTGAACAGAAAGAAGCACAGGGTTATTGAAGAATCGGCGCATTCCCACGCAGCCTTGCTCCTGTCCTCCCTCATCCTCCCCTGTCCTCCCTCATCCTCCCCTGTCCCTGCAAGTGCAGGGACCCGCCGCTCGTCAAACCCTTGTCTGTCACTACTACCAGCCGAGCCAGCACGGTTCGGGGCGCCAAGTGCGGGGCGGGGCTCGGGCTGCCTGAGACGTGGGGGGGGGGGGGCGCTCAGCCCGGAGCCCTGTGCACGGCCGTCCCTGCTCCGCGCTCCCCTCGCTCGCGGCGCCCCGCCTGGCCCTACCTGAGTTGGCGCGGCTCGCAGTCCACGCCGGGCAGCAGCAGCCGGGCCGCCTGGCGGACGTCGTCGCTGTCCATGGAGAAGCTGCGGCGGTGGCCGGCGTGCGCCACGGCCACCCGGATCCACTCCATCAGAGGCGGCAGCACGAGGAAGGGCCTGCGCGGGAGGACAGGAGAACGTTAGTGCGGCCGGCCGGGTGGCGGGGGCTGCAGGCTCAACCCCACCCCCCTCCTCGCTGGTCCCCACCGGCGGCTGCCCCTCCCCCCCTCCCCCGCTTTCCCCTGGGGACCCTGCCTCTGATTTCCCGAGTGGTGGGAGAGCCGTCGGAGACATCCTGATCTCACTGGTGACCCCGTCGGTGACCCCGGAGCAGGCTCTCCAGAGTCTTTGGGCCTCAGTTTCCTCATCTGCAAAGCAGGGATACCATGTGACGATCCTGGGAGTGTTATCTCCCTCAGAGATCATGTGAACACACAGGAGATGGCTCACTTAAAGCACCAAGCACTGGGGCTGGCCTTGGTAGAAAACCCCCCCAAAACCCCTGGGGTGATGATACCTTGGGGCTCCCCATTCGGGGCCCAACCCTAAGGTGTCCTCCAATTCTCCCTTCCTGTCTCCGCTCCTCCCTTTATGGAGCTCCCCCATCGCAATCCCCCCACCCCCACCCCAGCATGGGGCTGCCAACAGGCTAATTTTTAGCACCTGGGGAAGCTGCAAAAAGCCAAGTGGACCCGCAGTCTTCCCTGAGATCCAGGTAACAGGGCTGCCGGGTCAAGGCCCGCAAAACTGCCTTTGTTGGGTGAGGGAGGTGGGGGGAGTTGGGGGGGACGTGAGCCACGCCCCCGAGGCTCTGGGAGCCTCAGGTTCTCGTGGGCTAATGAGATCACCGCAGGGGGCAGCTTGTTTGCAAGAATTAACTGAGACAATGCCCAAGGCTCAACTATACACTGTAATGTCAGACATTTGTGCCAACTTCCTGTTTCTTCCAGGGGTCATTATCCACTCTGTCCTTCCATTAGAATTACTGGGTTGGTGGGGGAGATTCTAAATGATTTAATTCATCTAGGATGGGGCTGGATATTGGTAGTTTTTAAAACCTCCCGCATGTGAATTTAATGTGAATCAGAGTTATCAGGAGGGCTTGTTAAAATACAGATTGCTGGGCCCCACCCCCACAGGGTCTGTTTCAGTGGCCGGGGCAGGTGGACAAGAATCTGCATTTCTCATGGGTTCCTGGCCAACGCTGCTGCTGCTGGTCTGGGGCCACACTCACAGAACTTCTGCTCTAAAGTATGGGCAGAGGGCCTGGGCGTCCCGTGTGTGTGTGTGTGTGTGTGTGTGTGTGAAAATGCAGATCCCCTGACCTTGTCTCCAGAGAGGCTCATTGTGTCAGGTTCATGAATATAATTTTAAGAAGCGGCCCCTACGATAACTGATTAAGGAGACCAAGGAACGCACTTTGAGAAATGCGCTGTGTAGCCCAAAAAGGTTTCCTCTATTTAGTAGAGCCCCCGCCAGGGTGAGGCTAGTGGGGTGCCTAGGGTGCAAACCAGGCCATGCAAATGTGTTCTAGGCACCTCTCCTGCCTCACCTTGACCCCAGTGCCACCATTCAGTCTAGCATGGCTGCCGTGGGGTGGACTCAAGTGGTAAAAGGAGGGTTGACCAGGGCAGCAAAGCCCCCCTTAGTATGCAGGCATCACGAGCTTTTAGTGGTGAGTTCTGCCTAGAGAGTGAGCTGTTTCTCCAATGTTAATATTCGACAGCTAAATAAGCCTTTTACATTCATCTCAGTTAATCCCAGTCATGATCTCATCTAAATGCTTGGGACCAACGTACGGGCTAGTTACCATTACACCTATTTTCTAGATCAGGAGAATGAGGTTTATTGAGGTTAAGTAGCATGCGTGGATCACAAGGTTAGTAAGTACGAGAGCTGGGAGTCGGACCCAAGGTGTCTGAGGACATAGCTCGTGTGCCATGACCCCATGTGATACCGACATTCTCTTGTCTAATTTCCCAGCATGCACTCTGTTTTCAGCATGCACCTGTTACCCTAGCATTGCCTGCTGGTCTGGGCACGGACCTCTGCTGGCACCCCATTTTCATTTCCGGCCCCACAGCTCAGTCCCGTCTGTAAGGCCTCCAGTCCTTTAAAAATCCACACCCCACTTAACCTCCAAACCACAGTGGAAACCCTACCCTAAGCATTTTTCCTGGTGTGGACCCCTCCCCTAGCGGACCCCACCCCACTGGCTTGACCCACTGGCCTTGCCGATGCCCCCGCAGAATGGAAAGTCCATCAGGGCAGGGACCAGGATCTGCTAGGTCCACTGATCCACCCCCAGCCCCAGGACGGGCCTGGCAGGCTGGAAGCACTTCCTAAATACTAGTTCACGAGACTAAGATGCACCAATTTCCTACTAGGTGAAATGGATGCGATCGGGTTTCTGGCCCCATGGACCTGCGGGGCAGTCTCCCAGGGAATTTCTGGCCAAGTCAGCCTGCTGCTTGGGCTGTCATCCTCATTCTCTCCTTCTCTCCATCACCTAAACTGAATCAGGCACTCAATAAACACACACTGACTTGAAATTGAATTGGATTCTACTGTCTCAGGTGAGCAAGACTTATTTTTGTCACCATGTCTCCATCACCGTAGAAACCAGGCCCGCGCGCTTGGAGAACTCTCCTCTGGGAGAACTCTCCCCCTCAGAGGTGGCACCAGCCACCCCGTGCCGCCTTTCCTTCGCTCAGTGTCCCCGAAGCGCAGCCCCCAACTCCCAGTGCCTGGGGGGCTGCATCTCTCCCACACAGTGCCCTTCGGCTGCTGCCTTTTCTTGAGGTGCTGAGGCCCAGAGGGCATGCTGCCAGCTCCTGAGGGAGACCGAAGAGGAGAGAACGAGGCCCTGCTGCCTTCAGGTGCGGGTTCACACCCGCACCAAGACAGCTGGTGAGCACCAGGAAAAGAAACCTCGAACCCCAGGATTCCAAGCCTCCTCTGGAAACTTCTGTGTACCTGTTCTTTCAACTACCTTCTCTTCATCGCCCTGACTTCAATAGTTTATAAGCTCATGAATTCTTTGCCAGCAACTCATTTAAAAATCTTATCTCGTCTACTCAGAGGCAGGGAGAAAGTGTTATTTGTGATGTTTCTTTGGGAGGCGTTGGAGATGGGAAAGAATTCTAGGGCCTTGAGCTGAGGAGAGAGTGGAGAAAGCTGAAGGAGAAAGACTGCATTCTTCTTATGTATTTTTAAAAGGAATAATCCACTGGCTACTGACTTTGTTCTGAAGTTGTCCTTAGTGACTAACACATAGAGGACGCTTGGGAAGCCCATGGCTTTGTGAAGTGGTTCTGAGACGGTGCTCAACACCAGAATCAGGGGTGTGTGTGTGTGTGTGTGTGTGTGTGTGTGTGTGTGAATTCCCAAGGCCTCAGGTCACCCCCAGAGTTTTGGTTCAACAAGTCTGGGGTGGGGCCTCGGCATGTGCATTCTGAATAAGGTCCTCTGGGAATTCTGGAGCAAGATGGGTTTGAGAACCCCAACTGGGTAGCCAAAGTGAACAGAAAGGGGGACATCGTCCTCTCTATCAGGGCAGTGGCCATCGAAGTCTTTACCGTGGTGTTCAAACAGGAGGTCTGTGGGGCTCCAAAAGAACCAGGGATTCTAGAAAGGAAGGGACCAGGGATTCCAGAAGGGAAGAGCAAAGCCTAGGTGGGCTTCTTGCAGAGTCAAGAGAGCAGAGGGCCCTTGTTGGGCCCAGGAAGCTTGTTGGGCCCAGATTCAAGTGGGAGATGGAGAACATCCATGGGCGGGGCCTCTCTGAAACAGGGAAGAGAAAGCTGGTGGTGGGGGGTGACCACTCAGAATTGAAAGGGAGTTCGGTTAGGCAGGGGCTGGGTGCTAAGGAGAATGCTACAGAACGTAAGAGAAGCCTGGCTTGTTTAGGATTCTGCAGAACTGGATTCCAGTCCCGAATCTGCCAAGAGCTCACAGTAGGACTCTGGGCTTGGGTCAGATGGTCTGTTTCAGGGGTCAGCAAACCTTTTCTGTAAAGGGCCAGATAGTAAATAGATTTCACGGCCCATCTAGTCTCATCTCAACTACTGAACTCTGCCATGATAGTGGGAAAGCAGCCCCGGACAATACATAAAGGAAAGAACCTTGCCGTGTTCCAAGAAAACTTTATTCACAAAATCACAACGGGTCATAGTTGGCCAACCCTGGGTCTATTTGGTTCCTTCTTCCTCTAAAATTCTTTGGGCTATTGACACAGCCAGCTTCCTGGGGTCTTAGGAAGAAGCCCTCAAGATGGGAAGACACATGCGAAGGTCCTAGTTGCATCTGGGGACTCCTGAGCCACAGGCACGCCCAGAGGTAGTACCTCAAGAATAAAAGCCACACCTGGCCATGGATGTGTAACTGATGAAACGTCATCTGTTAACATCACTCATTCATCTAACAATCCGTTAGGGAGCATCCATGTTGTAGGCACACTTCCAGGAGCGGGAGACAGAGTAGAGACTAGGAATTGTCAGATCCTTGTTCTCACAGAACTAACAGATAAGGAACGCATAAACCAATAAGCAATAAAGCAATTACACACCCTGGTCAGCGTCAGGGCGCTGGGGTAGAGAATAAACAGGGTTGAGGGAGGGTGGTGGAAAGGCCTCTCTGAGAAGGTAACGAAACCTCAAAGATGTGAAGGAATGGGCCATATGTGAATGTGTGTGTAGAGAGATGTGTGCTCCAGGCGGCAGTAACAGACTGTGCAAAGGTCCTGAGGCAGAAAAATCTTTTGCAGCTCACCAAGGGCTTTCATGGGCATCATATCCTATTTTGGTCTTCCAGGGGAGCTGGGGAGGCCGGGACAGGGGAAGGATCACTGTGGTAGGCTGAATAATAGCCCCTAAAGACATCAAGTTCTATTCTCTGGAACCTGTGAATGCTGATGGCAAAAGAGACTCTGCCGATGTAATTCAGTTAAGATCTTGGGAAGGGAAGATTACCTTGGATTATGCAGGTAGGCCCTAAATGCAATCACAAGGGGAGGTCTAGGGGGAGAGTAGGAGACGTGAGGACAGAAGGAAGTAGCTGGACGAATGCAGGAAAGGGGCCATGAGCTGAGGGATGCAGTCGCCTCCAGAAGCTACAAAAGGCAAGGGGATTCTCCCCTGGAGTCTCCAGAAGGAACCAGCCCTGCTGACACCTTCCCTTTAGCCCAGTGAAACTGATTTTGTACTTCTAGACTCCTCAACTGTAAGATGATACATTTGTATTGCTTTAAGTGTTCACACTGAAGGCAACATTTTTTTTTTTTTTTTTGAACAGCAACCGCAGGAAAGGGTTATCACCAGGATTGACTGGGGTGGTGTACATAGCCTGGCACCGGGCCCCCATCCCACAGGTGCCAGCTGTGCTCGTCAGCATCACCGGCTCGGTTTTCAGCATCACTCAAGTGTTCTCTCCGCTGCTGGAGGAAAAGCCTGGCTACACAGAACACCATCCCTGCCTTCTCTTTTTATACCAAAGTGAATCTCTGCGGTGCCTATGCCTTTCCTTTATAAATTGTCTGGCCTTGACTTCACATCTCTGTTATTTGTTAAGTCTCAGGCTGGAGAGGAATTTAGATGTTCGCCTGTGGTTTAGGAAGCTCATAATTCTGGAGACACAGGGAATGAAGGAAGAGCAGCAACATTGATAGTAGACAGTATCCAAGGCTGGTTTCCATAGCAATAGTCACTGTAACCGCACTGTATTTGCGGGCACCAGAGCTAAGGAGATGTGGAGGTCAGAGGTGGCTTGCTTACTATAGTGACAGCCCTCCTGTGCAGAGGAGGGTCACGCTGCCCTCAAGCATGGTTCCTGCAGAAGGGCCTGGGGTCAGAGAAGCCAAGGGGTGTGCTTGAGGTCAGTGCTTCTAGAACATGAATGAGCATAGGAATTGCCTGGGCTCTTGTTACAATGTGGGTTTTGATTCAGCGGATCTGGGACAGGGCCTGAGATTCTGCATTTGTATGTAACAAGCTTCCAGGCCATATCTGGACCACAGTTTCGAGTAACCAGACCCTAGAGCGGTATTAGGACTCAAGCCAGAAACCAGGGAGGGTGAATTCTCTTATGTTTCAAGAGAAGAAAGTCCAGAAGTGAGACAGTTGCAAGAGGCTGTAGAGGCCCAGGAGACAATGGAAGGGAAGAAGGAGCTCATTTGGATCCGGAGCTCTCGGAGCCTGGGTCGTGAGCCTGGGCCACCCCACAAGGGAGGCTAGGACAGTAGATGTCTGGTGATTGCAGCTTTTATTCGGGGAGGTGGGTTCTGCCTTCCGCCAGGATTCTCCTTTAGTCTCCCAGCAATCTTATGAAACAGAGCTTTCCGCTCCGGGGAGTTCTGACCCAAGCACCCACGCCATTGTCTAAAAGATATTTGGTATTCGTGATGGTGTTTACCATCATCCTGGAATGTAAATACCCCTGTGATGGCTGACTTTCTATGTCCACTTGGCTAGGCCCCAGTAGCCAGACAGGGCGTCAAACCCTCAAAGCCAGGATGTTGCCGGGAAGGTATGTTTTAAGAGGAGATTACCCTTTAGATCAGGGGGCTCTGAGTAAAGCAGGTTATTCTCCATCAGGTGGGTGGGCCTCCTCCGATCAGCGGGAGGCCTTAGGAGCTACGAAGACCAGAGGGTTCTGCTTGCTCTCGGCCGTCAGGCCTGCGCTGGGAAATCAGCTTGGCAGCCCCGTTTCTGCGTGGATGGGACCCCCTCATCATCGCGGGCCATCGCCGGGGCAGGGAGGAGGCCTGGGAGCTGGGTCCCACCGAAGCCCACTTCCAGCGTCCTGAGGGTGCATGAACTCTGCGTGGGGACAGTGACACAGAGCCCTCACGGGCAGGCTTGATGCTTCTAGGGCAGAACAAGCCATTTTGTACCAACAGGATGGATCCTTTGAGTGTGAAAGGCAGCCCTCCGATTGGGTGATTCTATAAACTTCCCGAAATGGGGCAAAGGCCCAGGGGTGCTGGGTGAGGAGGGGCCTTTTGCTAATATTGCCAGCAGGCCCCTGTGACTTCGGAACCTTCTTTGGCTTTCCTGTCACGTGTTCCGAAGCAGGTGACAGAGGGGGCTGGAGGACGGTAAGTGGAGGGTTGAGTACAGTTCAGGCTGAGCAAATACAATATACGATATACGCGGAACAATGGTCTCCTTCCTGCACCTTCGGCCCGCCGTCACCTCCCCTCCCATCCCAGGGAGGAAGGTTCCTCCTCCACCTGCCCACCTCTGCTCCCCTGGGGACGAGGCTCCAGCCTGACCCGCCTGCCCCATAGCTCCGCCCCTGCTCCTCTGCACGTGCCCACCCACACCCAAGCACCCCACGTGCTCCCGTCCTCCAGTCTGAACAGCATACAAGCCTCTTCGCCATACGAGCCGCATCGGTGGAGAGCAAGAAGTCACAGCTCTCCTGGGGCTGAAAATCACCACCCCCTCGGGGAACTGATTAAAAGGCACATTCCTGCATTCCCCCCAGCTTGCTGGGTGTATGGGTCTCCTCGGGCTGGTGTCATAAGGTACTACGCACGGCGGCTTACACAACAGAAGTGCATTCTCGCACGGCGCTGGAGGCCAGAAGTCCAAGATCAAGGCGGCAGCAGGACTGTGCTCCCTCCAGAGGAACTAGGGCAGAGCTCATTGCTTGTCTCTTCCAGCTTTTGGGGGCTGCCAACAATCCTTGGCCGGGGCTCCCTCTTTCCCTCTCAGCCTCTGTCTTTATATCACCTGGTCATCACCTGTGTCAAATCTCGCTCTCTCCTCGAAGGGCACGTGTGATGGGACTTGGGGCCCACCCAGGTAATCTCCCCGCATTAGGACCCTTAACTAAATTTACACCTGCAAAGACCCTTTTTCTTTGTAAACTGTAGGCTGCAGAGGACAGGACCTTGTATCTTCAGGGGCCATTACTGAGACAATCACCCTGAGTAGATCTGCACCTCGTTCATTCCCTGCAGGGCTTCCGGTGCCCAGTGCAGCCGAGCCCCTCACGTCAAGAGAATGCCGGCTCCGAGCCGCAGGGGGCTTGGCAGCCCTGAGATCCTTCCTTGCACACCACTCGGGGATCCAAAGACCAGCCTGTCCCTCTCCTCTCTGGGCTGCTGGATGCGCCCCAGCCGGGCCTGGCTTAGGGGCACAGAGGCTCTGCGGTGGGAACCTGATCTCAAGGGGGTGGAATGATGATGGGGCCTGGGATATAAATGGCCCTGGGAGGGAAGCCGGGGCTTCAGAAGTGGGGAAACCGCAGGCTGGGTTTGGGGCTGCCACAGAACCTTCCTAGCAGGCTGGGCGCCGAAGATCAACATTTGGGAGGTGGCGCGGGGTTGGATAGCTTCACAGCCCTGGGAGCAAGGGCTCAGGAGCCTAAAAGGGCAGGGCCTGGGCTGGTGCAGGCTGAGAGGCAAAGGCCAGGGATGGGTCCGCAGGGGTCACCTGGGTCTGCCCCTGCTTCCAAAAGGATTATCATGAAAGTCTGCAAAAGGCAGCACACAGCCTTACAAAGGAACCCTGCTGCTGGTGTGGTGGGAAGGGCACGCCCTCTAACGACAGAGGGCCCTACATTAGAGCCCCTGACTCCCTAGCTCTGGGACTTGGGCAAGTTGCTTAACTTCTCTGTGCTTCAGCTTCCTTGCATGTACAATGGGAGACACAGTCAGGCCACTGCACAGGAGTGTTGTGAAGATTAAGAGAATCTCTGTAAGGTGCTTAGCACACGGTAACTGCTCAACAAAGCCAGCAGCCATCAAGCATTTGTCTTTTATTGGCTCGTTTGGTAATGACAAGAACCATAAAGAACTATTCTCATCTTCATTTGCAGGTAGTGAAACAGAGGCACAGGGACGTTAGACAACTTGCCTAAGGGTACACGGTTATAAGGAGCAGGATTGGGATACTCATGTAGGCTGCGAGACCCAGAGCCAGGGCTAGGAGCCATGCATTCTCTCATTTCCAAGCAGAAGACAGAGTATGTGCAAAGGCCCAGAGGCAGGGAAGGCAGAGCGCTTTGGGGGAATTCAGCTTGATGGGGCTGGAGCTGAGGTGGAGGAGAGAGCGTGGTGGAGGAGGTGGACTGGAAGGCTAACACCGGAGAGAGACGGGGGAAACACCATATAGGGCCTATTCCTTCTGGAATAAAACTCCTAATACTCTAATTTCTCCTCAGTTAGGACTGGAGTGGAAAAACAAAGTCAGAAAAGTACTTGAAAAGAAATACCAAGAATGAATTGATGGGGTGCCTGGGTGGTGCTGTGGGTTTAGCATCCGGATGTGATCTCAGAGTTGTGGGATCAGGCTCTGCACTCAGCAGTCTGCTCTGGAGATTCTCACTCTCCTTTCCTCTGGTTCC
>CM052807.1:107291892-107400836 GCA_028533885.1 Nasua narica | reverse complement strand
AAAACCCCCAATTGTTAGCTAGGCTCATGACCACCTAGGACACACTTTTCAGCCTCCCTTGCTGCTAGGAGACTGGTTCTTACAATGATATATGCAGGAGTTTCTTGTGAGACTTCTAGGAAGGGTCCCTAAAAGGAAGAAGCCCAACTTTCTCTGGTCTTCTTCCATTCTGCTGGTAAAAAGGTAGATGTGATTGCTGGTGTTAAAGCAGCCACATTGGACAAGGAGGTGGAAGCCACAAGTCGACGATGACAGAGCAGAAGGGCTTGGATTTCTGACAATTGCTTCAGTAGCCATACCACTCCTGTATTCTTACTTCCAGACTTTGTTTATATGAGACATAAGCTTCTGTCTGGTTTAAACACCTGCTATTTGGGTTTTCTATCAGTCAGAGCCAAATCGAATTCTAACTGACACTAATATCACCTCCTGTAATGTGTAAGTTAAATCTGTATTTTTCCATTATTGTGTCACCATGGATTTGAGTTTGTTTTCCCTTTACCAAAAAGAGGCAAAAAACCTTCCCTTTTAATAGTTACCCTCTAAAGACTGCAAACTTGGAAACTTGAGACTGTATCTGTTCCTCAAACCTACATGTATTAAAATATTTGTTACAATGAATTGCTTGTTCATTTAAAGGTGTAAACTATGTCACAGGAAGTTAAGTTGATTTACTGACTTTGTGAAAATATACTGACAATGGCCTTGAGCTCATCATAATTAACCTAACCAATAAAAGTAACAACTCAGATGCTCTTGAAATCAGAAACATATCCAGAAGTCTTGATCCTTGCAGAAGTTCTCTTGCAAGGAAACACGATCTATTTAAAATTAACAAATCAATTTTATTTTATTTTAGCTATTCTCTCCAGCTTTATTGTTATTGAAATGTAACATTGTATAAATGTGAGGTGTACAGCATGATGATTTGATACACTTAGAAACTGCAAAATGATTACTAGCAGAGCATTAGTTCACACTTCCATCACCTCGTGGAAAATTACTCTTTCTTTTCTGTGGTGAGAACATTTAAGATCTACTCTCTTATCAACTTTCAAGTGTATAAGACAGTATGGCTAACTATAGTCACTACACTGCACATTATTAGACCTCCAGAACTTACTCATCTTCTAGCTGAGTTTTGCACCTTCTGACTAACCAGCCTCTCCCTGATTCCCCGTCCCCCAACCCCCATCGACCACCGCTCTACTGTTTCTATCAGCTCAGCTGTTTTAGATTGTACCTATATGTGAGATCCTACAGTATATCTCTTTCTGTCTGACTTATTTCACTTAACATAATGTCCTCAAGGTTCATCCATGTTGCTGTAAATGGCAGGGTTCTATTATTTTTTTTCTCATGGCTGAATAATATTCCATTAACAGATCAATCTTCAAACACCATCTCTTTCTTCCCTACCAAACAAGGGCCTAAAAAGGCGAGACCGAACATGGTCTAGGAGTTTCCCCCTATGCTGTCCTCGGCATTCACGCCACTGGGCTGTGGCTTTGAGCAAATGATATTCTTGTTCTCTTGTAATAAACTGATGTGCCAACCCTAATCAATCAGAACCCTATGGAAACACAGACTTAAGAAAGCTGATTCCCCAGGTCTCCTGGGCCACTTTAGACCAACCGAGTCAGAAGCATGTTTTGGAATAGGCTGCTACTGACCAGCCGTGTGACTGGTCTTTCCCTGAGGATCTGTGGGCCTCGAGAACACACACCAGTAGACTTAAGAGACCAAAGAACCTTTTCTTCTATAAATATATATATATATTTATAAATACATAAGATATTTTATATAATATATTGTACATACAGATATAGATACATACTATATATATGTATTTTTTTCTTTAAAGATTTTATTTATTTATTTGACAGAGAGAGATCACAAGTAAGCAGAGAGGCAGAGAAAGAGGGGGAAGCAGGCTCCCCGCTGAGCAGAGAGCCCGATACGGGGCTCGATCCCAGGACCCTGAGATCATGACCTGAGCCGAAGGCAGAGGCTTAACCCACTGAGCCACCCAGGTACCCCAATTTTTTTTTAAGTAGACTCCATGTCTAGCACAGAGCCCAACATGGGGCCTGAACTCACGACCCTGAGATCAAGACCTGAGCTGAGATCAAGAGTCAGATGCTTAACTGACTGAGCCACTCAGGGGCCCCAGTAGCGTAATAGTTTGAAATAAATACATAAATAACAAAAATACTGACATTAGGAAGTGGAGAGGGGGCCGAGGGAAGCCATGAAGGCAGCTTCCAGCAGACCTTGGTGCTCTGATGCAAACATCCTATATCTGTGCTGGCCAATAAAACAGCCACCAACCATATACGGCGACCGAACACTTGGAATAGAGCTGGTGTAGCCGAGCCACTGAAATCCTAATCATATTAAATTTTAATTGATTTAACTTTTAATAGCCACATGTGGCTAGTATCTGCCCTATTGGGTAGAGCCGTTCCAAGGGATGTCCTTCAGGTCCGTATAATTGCAGACAGGAATCCTGGTCGAATGGGGGTAGTGGAAAGAGGGCTACATACAGTAGAAATCAGGCAACCTAAGTTTTGATCCAGTTTTTCCATTATCATGATCTACATCATCATCACCATCATCAGTATCAGGATTTTATAGCATCCACCATTTCTCAAGTGCTTACAGTGTTCCAGGCTCTGTGCAAAAGGCTTAAATGTGTATTACTGCATTTAACTATAAAAACAACCTCGGAAGGTAATTATTATTATTGTCCCTGTTTACAGATGTGCAAACGGAGGCTTAGCAACTTCAGAAGCTAAGGAACTTATACAGCATGGTGGGGTGGGATACGGAACCCCGAAGCTATGGGGCCCGAGCTGGGATTTGACCTCAAGTCGGCCCAAGTCTGCAGTCCACCCACTTTGTCATTATCTAGGTTCTCCAAAGAACAGCGTGGCATCGACTAAGCACTGAGCATCGAGAAGCTTCAATTCCTCATCTGGGAAGTGAGGAAGATCTGCTGAAGTAGGAAAAGGCCATGATTTCACACTTGCCTTCTGGGGCGGGGCGGGGGGGGGGCACTTTATATAATGGATGCTATTGTCTGCAGATGTGGTCACGTGACTCGAAAAGACCCTGCCCTGAGCAGTCACTAATTTCCCTAGATGTAACCCTACACCATGTTACGGATTGTTCTTAAAGATGTTATTTGTTTATTTGAGAGAGAGTGCACCCATGTGAGCTCACCAGTGTGCAAGCCAGGCAGAAAAGGGACAGACAGAGGGGGAGGGAGGGGAAACTGAAGCAGATTCTGCCTGACTTGGGGCTGATCTGACAACCCTGAGATCACGACCTGAGCCGAAGCCAAGCATCCGAGGTCGATGCTTAACCAACCGAGCCCCACAGGCGCTCCTAGATTGTTTTTAAAAAACTCCCCAGGTGACTCAGATCACCAGAAAGATCTAAGAGGATTAGCCTGGATAGAACTTGCTAAAAGTCAGAAATGATCCTCCTGTGAACAGTTTTTTGGTGAAAATTATGTTGTATAACTAAACCATTAGTTATAAATGATTAATAGATAAGCATCATCTGTCTCAAAGTATACCAAAGCCCCACAAATAACTGGAATAATAAAGTAAAAAAGAGAGCGTCACCATGTAGAATGGGGAGGTCCTTTGAAAAGGCAGCAGATGGAAATGGGATAGAATTTCCCAGTAAGAAGAGAACAGAAAAGGAACATGGAGAAAGGAAGGAAAGAAAAGGGAACTTCCTGGAGAGCCTTAAAAATCAAGGAAGAGACTAGGGTCAAAAAAGAGGCAGTTTTCGTGCCCATACAGAACAACTCTGCGGCCATTTAGCAGATTGATGAGATCTCTACATGCTTGAGAAGAAAACGTACATGCAATTTACTTCTCTAACTAAACGTTACCGATTTTACATTTTGCGGAATCTGGAAGTGAGAGATGACAGAAACTAGAAAGAGAGGCTTTGATTTTAATAAAAGGAAACGCTAAAGGGCTATTTCATAGGCTGGACTCTGCTACTATCTAGGAAAGGACCTTGAACAGGGCAGTGCTCTAGCCAGAGCCTCTCCATCTGCACACGCAGAATACCCAGGGCTGCTTACCTGCTGGGTGGCAAGAAGACTGGGCATGTCTGCGCCTCGCCTACCACAACCTGTCCAGTCCCCTCTGGAGAGGTCCTGCAGCTTCTCTCTCCAAACCAGCAGGTGAAGGCGTTGGGTTCTAGGGCCAGCCCCGGGACAGGCAGAGAAATTTCCAAACAGAGGGACCAAAGCAAACCTCATCCAGGGATGAGTCTGGGCCAGGAAAGGGAGACCTGGGCGGGTCAGGAACAGCACTTCTCAGAGAGGGAAGGATGCATGCGGGCAAGCAGGTGAGGATGTCTAGATTTGGCTGGGATGCGGGCGCACGGTAGCGAGTGGATGAGGCAACGATGTCACCTAACCCTTAGATCCCTCTCCCACCTGGACAGTGAGGATAGTGCCCAGTGGTCCTTCCTCGCCGGGCCACAGAGAGCACAACAGGTAACAAAGGGGTAGAAGTACAATCAGGGGGAAGATATACATTCAGGCACCTTCACGTGTATCAGGCACCTAACACATAAGTCCTAAGTTGTTATCAGTTTAAAGTTTAAAGATTTTAGTTATTTATTTGACAGAGAGAGATCACAAGTAGGCAGAGAGGCAGGCAGAGAGAGAGGGGAAGCAGGCTCTCTGCTCAGCAGGCTCTCTGTCCCGCTCTCTGCGGGGCTTGATCCCAGGACCCTGAGTTCATGGCCTGAGCTGAAGGCAGAGGCTTTAACCCACTGAGCCACCAGGCACCCCTGTTATCAGTTTAAACATAGGGGTAAGTGCAATGCAACTGGGAAGATAAATCCGCTCACAAACTCCTCACTTTGTCAGGGTCCTGTCCATTTCCTTTAGACCTCCCGCCCAAACTGTAGCAATACCACAGACCGCCTAAAGGGGGAGCCCCGGCATCCATGCTCAGTGCACAGGCTCTCTTCTCATGGTTTTTCTCATCTGTTCCTTACACCTGTTCTCATTCTGCTTCCAGCTTCTCAGCCTTGCTGTATTCCTCTCTGCCCACCACTGGGATGTGTCCAAGTTGGAGCTTTGCTTTCCTTAAATCTGATTATACACACCAGTTTCATGCCTTCCACCTTTCTAAGTCTATCCCCCTCCCCTATGTTCCTGGGATACACCCTCTTTCCCAGGCAAGGACTCTGTGGGGCTGGCTCCCCCGAGTGCTACCAGCAGGAACCGGGGCCATGCAATGGATGAAATGTAAGTCACCATCTTCTGAAATAACCACCCTGCAAGCCAAAGCCAAGGACACATTATCACGATGTTGGGGTGTTGACTCCACTGTCCAAATCACTAGAATGGGGAGCCCTGGAAATTATTAACCATGCTTATTTACTTTAGGTTTCCCTCTATGATCTCAAGGACAGGGATTTTCATAGTAATAGGTGCTGAGTAAATGTTTGCCAAGTTAAATTGATAGCTATTTCCAAAAGTGCAAGACTCTGGAGGCAGACAGCTTTGGGTTTTTATCCCAGAGCTGCCAGTTAACTGGGTCAGTGGCCAAATCCCAGCAAGTCACATGAGCCCCTGGTTCCCATCTGGAAACGGGGTAACATGTGTCCTGCAGAACTGCCTGGCACACAGAAGGTGTTTGGTAAATTACGGCTGTTTAATTTAAACAGTGGAAGGTTGCTCTGAATCAGGAATTGGAATGATTCTCGAAGCCCCAAGGAACAAAAGAAGGAGTGGTGGCGGTACTTCCCGGGAAAAGATTTCAGCTCCACGTCAGTAAGACCTCAGAGGAGTCTCAGCTGTCTTCCTTCCCAAGCTGGAATGGGAAGGAAGCCTCGAAGACTGGTGCCTTGGTGGGGCAATCCTGTGGAGAGGCCATTAGGAAGGAGATCTAAACATCCAATGGGTGCTTGGACTAAAGACTCCCAGTCCCTCCACACCCTATGACTCCTACACTCCAAATTTAGCTGATTGACCACTTACATACAGATTCTTTCTAAAGTCGGACCATTGCATTATTTTCATCACAATTTCCTCCTTCTAGTTGTTCTCTCCAATCTCTTCACATTGCTTCCAAGAGGAATGTGCTAACCTGTAAATCTGGTCATTGGTTAAAAGAATAAATTCTTGGCCTGGCCTCAACCCACATATGTTTTCATTATCTTGTGTTCCCACTTCACACCTGTCCAGCCCCAGGGTGTTCCCGCCACACCAAATGACCGGGTTTTTTTCTGGAACACCCATGCCTGCTCCCATCTCTCTGCTTTTGCTCTACTCTTGTTTTCCTCCCTCTTTCCACCCCCTCTGTCCAATTAAGTCCTAAGAGAGTGATCAAAGGTCACCTCCTCTGAGAAGTATTCCTCAAGAGCGCCCCCCCCACGATATAGTTAGCTACTTGTTTCCCTTTGCTTCCATATAGCACTTTGCACACAATTCCATGATACCACATGTAACATTTTATTGTTATAATTTATGCCTCTATAACCACCCCAACCACATCGTGGAGGCATGAATGATTTACCTTTGCACCCCCCAAACTTGCACATAGTAGTGCTTGCCACCACTCGCGATGACATTTTATATTAATGTCCTTGTTTGTTTTGTCTCCTCCGTTAGACCACCAGCTCTGTGAGAACAGACACATATCCTGTGCTTTGCTGGATCGCCAGTACTTAGTACAGTGCCTGGTTCATAGGTATGCGACGTTCTTTGAATGAATGAACAAATGTTTATTTGCTTAGCTTAAATTCTGGTGGGTTTCCCACTTTCCTGTGGGTGATGGTTCCCTGGAATGTTTTTATAAGAACCAAGTAACATTTTAAAAATAGCTAACTGTGGTTTATTTTCAGTTGTGTTAAGGGCTGGAATCCACATAATTAAGATTCAATGAGAACCAGGCTTGGGTAAAAACTATGTTAAAAGTCAGGTCCGGAACCCTGGCCAAGGGCCCAGAATAAATCCCAGTGACCCTCAAGGACTTCAGACTCTAAGAAAGTCAGAGATGAAACATAAACGATGGGCAGGCATTAGGACCACATTCTTCTTGAGTTTAGATGTTCCCTGTACCCCATCTGCCACCACGACGAAACTAGTGCATGTTGGGGGAGGGGGGCTGGCAAAAGCGTCACCGTCCACAAGGCTTTTGGAACAAGGCTGTGCCAGTTCCAGAACAGATGAACTCATATACCAACAGGTTTTAAAGTTGCTAAGTGGGATTATTCATAGTGGTTTTCCATCTGTAGGTAACAAGGACAGACTCGGGATATAGCATGGTCTGGAAACTGTATGCTGTTCACGCTAACATGAGACCCGATTCTGTTCAGTTCAGTGGAACCCAATTCAGTTCAGTTCCATTCAACTAAACTCAAATAATCCAATTTAACAAACTTTTACTGAGCGTCTCACCACCATGAAATAGAAACCAAACTACTCTGCGTGCCCAAAAGGCTCTGTGAGATTTGACCACCCACCTTGGACTTCATCTCCTACACTCTCCCTGCTCACTCATTCTGTTTCAGGCTCACTGGCCTCCCTGCTGTATCTTGCATGTGCCAAGATGTTCCTGTTGCAGGGCCTTTGCACTTACTGTTCTCGCTGCCCGGCAAGATCTGTGTTCAGATAATGACATGGCTTACTGCTTCCCTTCCATGAGGTCTCTGCTCAAATGCAACCTCCTTAGGAAAGCCTTCCCGGACCACCCTACCTAAAACAGTGACTGACATCACTGAAACATAATCTGAGTACCTAGTTTTATTTCTCTTCATACCACTTATATGTAACGGATACTTAATTATTTATGCATTTGTTCCTTGTCAGGCATATGGTAGATGTTCTACAGTGGTTGATCGGGTGAGTGAATAAATTGTACCAACTCATACACTTGGTGATCCCGGAAAAGGTCCCCACCCTCTGTAACAAACTCTTGATTTCAGGAAGGAAACATGAGAAAAGCAGCTATCTAAAAAGCTTCACGCATACAATCTAGGGAGAAGGAGTCACAATCAGCTGGAGCAAGACGGGGTGGGAGCATGGTGGGAAACACCTGAGGGGGAAGGCTGGGGGGCAGAGAAGGGCTTGGGAGAAGAATTGGGGCAGAGGAAGTTAGCTGAGGAAATGCAGAGCAAGCTCAAGGGACTCTAGGTCGAAGCAGCTGAAGGGCTAAGGGGGTAGGAGACGCTGTGGAACAGGAATCTGAGAGATAGCAAATGCATGAAATGGGAGGGCCATTTATGGAGTGGGCTGATCACTTAACCTGTCCCGTTTATTGATTGTCTTCTTGGAGCAAGGGTCTGTGCAGGGTTCTGGGGAAGACATAAGGATTTAAGACCCGGATCTTGGTGTTCAGTCTAGCAGAGGAACTTGGTGTGGCCACACATCCCCAATTTTCCAGGACAGCCCTGAGCACTAAAGTGTGTTTAACCGTCCTGAGTTAGCATTGCGTACCTGTCCGATCGGGTCCTTGGGTCGGTGGATTGGAGCGTCAGGCGGCCAGCCATCAGGGAAGGAAGGACAGATAACCACAGTGGGAGGCTGACCATGAAAAGTGCCTTGTGAGATGGTCTTATAAAGTGCTCTGGGGTCTGAAGAGCGACATTGCCTCCAGGGAAAGTTTCAGAGATAGTGGAAGATGCTGTTCGTGTTTTCAACAAGGCGGTCCTTGGTTTTGCCTATTTACTGTTTTTTTGTTTTTTTTCCTTCACAGGATGTTCCTTCCACACCCTCCTGCCGTAAGGTCTCCAAGTAAAGGGTGAGATTCTATGTAAGGATCTAATAACGGATAGTGTGACAGAAGACTGCCAAAAAAAGGCTCACTCCAGCCTCGGAGTTTGAACTTTTCAGAGAAACAGAAGCCGGGGGAAATATCCGCCTTCTTTTGCCAGCACATTCCGCCTCAAGTCCTGGGCCCCTGGCTAAATCTTGACAGAATTCCTCACCCCACTTTGAAAGACCCAAGGAAGCCCTCACGGGCAATGTTTCTTATATATGGGGAAAACAAAAACGGAGAAGTTTAAAATACAGAATAATAAACAAACACAACCACTCAACAAATGATTCCTGGAATTTGCGGAGACTTCCTAATCTCTGGACACTGCCAACGGCGACACCGGGAACGTTGCCCACGGCACCTGCTCAGAACTTGCTTTCTGATGATGCTGTCTTAAGGCTCTGCTCCTAGAAGAAGCCTTCCTCTAGAAGGCTTCTCCTAGAAGCAAGACAGGAAGCAGGGTGAGGATTTCCAGAGATCCCTGGAGCAGCTCTCTTCGGTTTCTATCCGGCCACTCGCTGCATGGCTTTGGGGCAAATCTCATGACTTTTCTAGAGCCAGTCTCTTTAAAATTAAGAAAAGCAACCCTGGCTGGTCTTCCCACTCCCAGAATGCAGGGAGACTGTATGTGTGCAAGACTCCTAGACACGATGGAGTGGTCGCTTAAGAGTTTTTTATATTGACTGTGGCCAGACACCTTGCAAGCCAGGTGGGGGCCGCTTCTCCTTACATTTCCCACAGGCGTTTCTTCCTGCGAAACACGATGACACACGGGATCTGGGATGGGGCTGGGTAAGCTTGCCTCCCAGGGCTCTCCTCTTCTGCAGTTTCTCACTCAAGGGGGCCATCAGACGCCTCACGAGTTAACCTCTCAGTTGCTCTGCTCCAAAGAGATTACACTTTTTATAACCCTTCCCTCTGCATTGATGTTTTAGTCATATGCTACTGTGTGTAGTTTTAAAAGAACAGCAATTCACGAACTGGAAACAACCCAAATGACCAGCAACCTGGGAAACATTAGGTAAATTATGGTGCATTCACAAGATGGGATATTTTGCAGGCATTAAAAATGATGTTTATGAATGTTCTGTAGTAGTACCAGGAAAAATGCTTATGGAGTACTAAGTGAAATAAAAGTAGATATAAAATTATATTCACATACACAGTACAGCTATTTTAAAAGCCCCACTATCTGTATTAAAAACAAAGATGAGAAAAGATACCAAATAATCATTTCAGCTACCTCTGCACAGCAGAATTGTAGATGATTTTAATTTTCTCTCTAACGTTTTCCTGTATTTTCCAAAATTAAAAAAAATTAGCATACATAACTTTTCGGTAAAAAATAAAATATAAAAATTTGTATTTAGAGTACCCTGTATTACCGTTGTAAAAAGGTGCAGTCCATGAGGAGAGCAAAATGGAAGGAGGGGACAATGGGATCGAGTCAGTGGAAACCTAGGACAATGGTCGACTAGGAGTCGCGCAGACACGTGTAGGTTTCACGGGGGAAGTCAGACTTTGAAAAATGCAAGATCAACTCAGATGCTATGTCTATTGGGCAAATGACCAGATTTACTGCCTCGGCTGTTTTCCATAACGTGTGAAACTCAGGTATGTGCTGGCAGCTGTAATACCACTGTTTCTGGAAGGATAAAACAGCAGAAACTTGGCACAGGACAGATGGTTTGAAAGCAGGCTGACCTCGGGGAGTGTTTCCTCTCTACAGGCCTTTCTGTTCCCGGGCACTCGGGTTCCTGTTGGCCCTTGCCATGCTGGGCCAGCCTCAGTTTGCACTGGGCAGCTTCAAGGGCTTATTTTCCCAAATGTTCTTTTAAAAAACGTTTTCCTACATGTGCAGGATATTCATGCACCGTGCCCGAGGCCCCAGACATAGGGCACGCGGAGGGCTGCCGGTTCCCCGCAAAGGAGAAGGAACCAAACATCCAAGAGGCTCGTGCGGCTTTCCTTGGGACCCTTCAGGCCAAGGGAGGAGGCCAGTTGGTGACTACTCTTGCTGGGGGACATGGGAGATGGCACTCAGTCAAGCCACACGCTTGTCATCTGTCTTCGGGGCTCTTGCAGGAAACTTCCAACCAGTTCCTGCATCGTGCCAGGTTCCAGCCTCCAGCTGCTTTGCACTCAGACTGGTCTTTATGATCCGGTCCACTCCGTGCCAGGGCCTGGCTGGCTGCCAGTGAGAGCGCGAGCTGACCAAAGCCCAGTCCTTGCCCACGAAGAGCTCGGACGTGGAAGCAAATGGAAACACAGCAATGGCCGGGGCTACGTGGGAGGCGGCCAGGAGCACACAGTCTCTGGATTCAGCGCTTGGGCCCGACCTCCAGCTTGGCCACTCACAAGCTCAGCTGGGTGACCTTGGGAAAGTCCTTGAACTTCTCTCAGCCTCCTCCCTCATCTGAAACCAGGCAGAACTACAGCATCTCCGGGGGTGGTTGGGACATTTAAGTCGGGTGACCTGAAGTCCGCTCATCCCAGGGCCTGACCCATGATGGCTCCAAGTGTTGTTAGCATTTGCTACAGAGGGCTTCACCGAGAACGGGGGAGGCCTTTCCTGCTGGGGGCAGAGGGCGGGGGGCAGCAAAGGGTTCACAGCAGCGGTGCAGATGCCGCTGTCTCGAAGGACGAGCAGGTTGGCTGCATTTGGCTTAGGCTTCTCCCTTTGTCCAAACCTTCATCCGCACCCCACCATTGAAGGTACCAAGGTCCAAGGTCTGTAGGGCAGAATTTTCCCCCATACGCTTTCTTTCTTTTTTTAAGACTGTATTTATTTCTTTGACAGAGAGACAGTAAGAGAGCACAAACAGGGGGAGCAGCAGAGGGAGAGGGAGAAACGGACTCTCCACTGAGCAGGGAGCCCGATGCAGGACTCCATCCCAGGACCCTGGGATCATGACCTGAGCCCAAGGCAGACGCTTAACTGACGGAGCCGCCCAGGCGCCCCTCCCATACACTTTCAACTCAGCAATGATATTCGAAATACGTAACTGTGGGTAAGGCTCAGACACCGCGTACCTTCTGTGGTCTTGATGCAGGCACACCCCTCCTCCCCCGCCGTGGACCCGGAGGCCTCGCTGCGGGTGCCGGATGGCAGGGACGTGCGGTGGGGGGCATCTGGGCCAGCAGTTCTTCACCAACCCATAGGGAAGCATTTCAGCATTTTAACAGCTGGCCAAAGAGCCGCACCTTTGTGAGCCAGCTGAAGGTCAGCCTGGCCTCTGCTGCCACTGCACTCGCCGGTCTACGGTACACGGGAGACTTCCCACCTTGGAGCCTTGGCGAGTGGCTCTTCCCCCGCCCCCCGCCCCCCCCCCCAGTGCCTGATCTTATCCATGTTTCAGTCCGCCTCCAAAACCGCCTTCCTGGATCCCCTGCGGCGGTTTATCTGTATGCCCCTTCTGACCCTTCGCCCTTTCTTTCTTTGATGATAAATGAGCTGCACAGACCAGGAGCCATGCGAGGTCCCCAGGCCCCCCCTCCCTGGCAGGGGGCCTGGCACACAGCAACAGCATGTAATGGGACGGAGCTCTGGAGCCCAGCTGCTGGGCGTGGATCCCCCCTGCAGCTGCTTCTGAGCCCGGGGACCTCTCTGGCTCATCTTCTCCATCTAGAAAGTGGGGATGACAAGAAGAAGGCCTACCATCATGAGGCTATCCCAAGGGACAAATGAGTTAATTCATGCAAACTACTTGCAACGCACATAGAAGATTCGATCGACACCAGCTCTCACCATTACTACGTTCACGCACTCAATTCATGCTCGCTGAATAAATGAATGAAGAATGAAAACCGGAATGAGAAGTTCGAGCATAAATAAAATAAAAAATAAACAAGTTTTAAAAGTTAAATAAGAAAGGTGAAGTTCAAGTAGCATCGTGGTGAAGACGGAAGAGGCAGGTTCTATGCTGTTAGCAACTCATTCCAGGAGGCGAGTATGTTTCTCAAAGAGACTTGGCTGCTTCTAATCAGATGAAGTGATTTGATTATCATTCTTCCGTTTTTTAAGCAATATTTATGGAGGTCTAAGCCAGGGAAAATACTAGCAGGAAAAGGGAAGAGGAGGGGGAAGCATATTAAGGCAAGAACATCCCTGGTTGGAGACTTTCAGGGTTTTGACCTTGAGACGGACTCCGTGCCCTCCTCCCCCTGAAGCCCGACAGTCCTTCCGGGCCCCGTGGCGCAACACCCGGTTGAGGGAGCAAACTCTGGATTTCGCCACATCCCACTCTGCCCCGGACTAGCTGTGCCACGTGGGCAAGCTACACAACTTCTCTGAGCCTGGTGTTCTTCATGGGAAGGGAGAGACAGCAGTCGTGTAAGGTGGTGCTAATACACTCCTAACATTCTTGGGAGGATTCAGTGAGCCGATGCACTCAGAAGGGAGACCTGTATGTTACAAACACCTCGTAAAATTTAGGGGTGACGATGATGATGGTTGCTTTGCAATATTGAGCTCTGAGATCATCAAAACATGGGGACATGGAATATGCTTCAGCAGGCGAGCTGGTCCCCGGTCCCTGCAGTGACCCCTTACTTGTGTATTGCTTTGGGAGCGCCGATTTTCATGGGCTGTTTTTCTAAAAGGGGGGTGCTACCTGCATTGAACCTCCAGTTCAGTGCTGTCCAATAGAAGTTTCTGTGATGATGGAAACATCCTATCTGTGTGCTGTTCTAAATGGGAACCACAGGCCTCAGGTATAAGGACAGTGGTGCTGAGGAACTGAAACTTTAGTTCTGTTCGATTGTTATTTGCTCATTCATTTATTTTGTTATTATTATTAAGTAAGCTCCACACTCACCATGGAGCTCAACGAAGGGCTTGAACTCACAACCCTGAGATCAAGACCTGAGCTGTGATCAAGAGCTCGACACTTAACTGACTGAACCATGCAGGTGTCCCTAACTTGCATTCATCTAAATTCAAAGAGCCCCACGCGGCTGGTGGTTACCATACTGGACAGTGTAGTGCTAGTTCCTCAGTCTCTGTGCATGAAGGTTGAGGTTTGCCTTCCTTTTCCCATAAAATGAAGAGTTACTGTGTCAGACGAGACCAGACCGCCATGGCAGCCAGTTAACCGGGATTCAGAGAAGACCTGGATATTCCAAAGACCAAGTGCAGTGTGTGCCTCTGATCAGACTAACCCTGCATGTTGGGACAGAAGAAGGTTGTTCTTGAACTTGAGCCTCTCAGCTTGTCACCTGAGGTCAGGTTCAATCTCTGCCCCTTGGCTGGGAGAAAACCTCGTCAAGGCCTGGAGTCTAGACGTGTTCAACAGTATTAAGCTGGTGAGCTCCCAATTTGCCCTGCTGCCTCCCTCCAGACAGGATACCTGTGAAATCCTGCCTCACCTTTGCCTTGCACGCTTCTTGCTAATTTGCTATTCCTGAGCCGCTTTAGACGAGCCACCCTGTTAGGCTGACGATGATCATTATATTGAGGCACTCCGTGTCTTCCCTTGGCTATTGCAGCTCCGAAGTTCTGCAGGCTGGCCAGGTCTGACCCCTGGGATCTGTTCGTTTCATCAAATGACATGGAGATCCAGCAGCTCATGAGGCTCAATCCAGCCCCCAAAGTCTATTACGTGCCAAGCTCTCCCAGAGAGACAAAAGTTGCCCTAAAAGCTTATTTCTTGCCCTTATGTAACTTAAAAATGGGGGTTGGAGTCAGCTGGGGAAAGGAACGTGTCTTGTTATTCACGATGTGGCCCGTGGACCAGCAGCATCACCTCACCTGGGAGCTTGTTAGAAAGGAAACATCTTGGGCCCCTCCCCCGACCTATGAATAGAATCTGCATTTTAATGAGATCCCAGGGGATTCAGATGCACATTCCCGATCACAGTCTGAGAAGTCCTGCTATGGTGTATGTTCAGGTTCCAAGCACCATGACAATGAGAGTAACAACGGTCATTATCTATAAAGCACCTAATGTGTGCTGGATTTGAAGTGCTTTATATATATGTACATATCTAAGAAGGTGTCAACCTGAATTAAGGGAGTAATTAATAATTCCTACCATTTTATGCATCATCTCCTACGTGTCGGTGAATGCATACGGTACTGGCATTAATTGGTTTACTAGTCACCAAAACAGCCCCATGAAGTAGGAACTATCTATTATTTGTTTACAGCTGAGGAAAAGAGGCTTAGAGCACATGAACGGTATAGTAGGTGCCAAGCTGAGTGATCCCTGTGTTGGAACACACAGGTCTCAGATCCAGCTCTGTTTAGTTCTGTAAGCATTTATTGAGTGCTTACTATATGCTATACACTAAGCTGGGCCCTCAAAATTTAGTATAGCCTGAGGTGGTAGGGAAGGGTTCCTGAAGGAGGTGATGCCTACAATCAGTCCTGAAGGATGAACTAAGCCAGATGACAGAAAGGTAGAAAGGAGGCAGTGCTCCAGGAAGAAGGCAAAGACTGTGCAAAGGCCCTGAGGCACTTCCCTGCAAAACTGCTGCAAGTGCACTCATGACTCCAGACAAGTCCATTCATCCTGCCAGGGCTCAGTTTCACCTTCTTCATCATGGAACATGTTCAGTATGCCTGGTCTCAGATCTCTCTTTACTGTAAATGTCCAATGATAGAATGGTTCCTCAACAAATCGTGCTTTTGAAGGCTACTCAATGACTCGGATCAACAAAACTGCATGGTCCTTATTTGGTGAAACAACCCCAAAAAACTTTGATATAGACAGAGTATATACCCTATATGGTCACAGTGCTTATGGGTGATTCAAAGTGTCTTCTTTCTTGATTTTTTTTTTTTTTGGAATTACCACATTTTATTTAATACATGTACATACTAGTTTCATATCCTATAAACAATCATGAAGATTATAAAACATATTCTAGGGATTAGGGGTGAGCCTTTCAAACATTATTATTTCTTTTGAAATCATAGCCTACCGATAGCAGAACAGCCTAATGAATGTGAGCACAGACCAGGGCTGATTCCAAGGGTTCAGACGCTAATTCTGCAACTTTAGCTACATGACCTTGGGCAAATTAATCATCTCCAGTTAAGTTAATATGGTAGGGAAAAAAAAGAAGTTTCACAAAACATCCTTACCTTACCTCATGAAGACTACCTGGATTTTTTTCTGTTCAATTCTAGTTCATTTTTTAAAAATTTAAGTTGTAACTCACAATATCAGGGGTCAGAAAACTTACCAGAAAGGGCCAAAGAGTTTTTTCCGCTTTGTGAGCCATTTGGTCTCTGACACAGCTAATCAAAAGTGCAAAAGCAGCCATAAATAATATGTCAACAAATAGGTATGGCTGTGTTCCAATAAAACTTTATAAAAACAGGCAGTGGGCCAGATTTGGCCCGGGGGGTATAGTTTGCCAATCTCTGCACTGCACTGATCTAATGGCCCATTAATGAGCTGGAACCCACAGTTTGAAAAATACTGGGATTAGAGTTGTTTTTACCTTGGCCAGATGAAATTGCAGCCATGCTCAAGCTATGAATGGATCAGGTTTTAAAACTTTGTTTCTTAAGTTAATCAGTTAGGATTCAACATGCATTTTTCCCTTTGTTTATATGGTTGTTGGGATTCCGGGCCAATCCACCGAGGCCCATACACAGCCTTGAGGCTGTGGCCCCCTCACTCTAGCATGTTTCCATGCATCTGTTGACTCTGGATTCCTCCAGGACCTGGTACCACGGGGCTGCACATATGATGGGTCTTTTGTGCCAGAGGCGATCACTGGGCTTGGGAAGATGAGGAAGTAGTGTTCTTCCTCTGGGAGAAGGCATTCTGCATCTCTGTTGAGGATGCCAGGAAGAGTCCTCTCCCCTCCTTCTCCTTTCTATCCAGGTTCCCAGTGTGTTAGTCTAAAGAGTCCTTATGTCGAGGCGGTGTTTTGATTCCCGGCTGTGGTGTATAAGCTCATCGGTTTGAGATGCGTGGCTAACAATGGTCAAAACCCTGAACTGTACAAGTGATTCACTTATGTGTTGTTTATATTAAAAACAAGTGAATTAGAAGAGTGTAGTGCACCTCTGTCAACTTTTTTGGCGGCCCAGAACCACTGATGACCTTACTGTGTTTGGAGAATTTCCCATATTATTAGTCCATGGTTCAACAAGGGAGAAATTCACCTTCCCAGACTCCTTTGCAGCCTGGGTGGAATATGAAGCTGACTAGGGTGTTGGTAGAGACATTTGGCTTTCATGGGTAATGGTGCAGTGTCCAATGTCCAGCACTGGTGATGTGAAGTCAGGTGTCTGTGCCTAGCCCTGGTGGCTGTGAGGTTTTTGCTCGAGCAGTCCTGGGGTGCAGCTTGGACACTGTTCTAGGCTGTGCAGCCCTGAAGCCCAGTTCTCTGGCTTTATTACCCACCAGAAGTCTTTTTAAGCTCTACTAAACATTTAGACTCATGGGACTATCATAGGCCACACTTGGCCCAACAGGATAGCATCAGATGTTCCTTCAGTGGGAGTCCTGATACCCAGCCATCCTTTTGCCCAGGTGACACCCAGGTGCAAGAAGATGAGATCTACTTGAGTGATAGTGAGAACTATCCTGGTTTATGAACCCAATATCTCTTGTAGCAACTCCACAGATATAGTTTCCAAGGTTCCTGCAAGGACACTGACAGTGACAAGAACCAGTGGATTCAGGGAAGCCCAAAGTTCTAGACATTTATCAAGTATTTACAATACTAGCAGGCCAGATCGAATTTATCAATCTAGAGTTACTCTGACCACGAGCATGCTGCTTGGTAACAGCTGACACTGCAATTTTTATCATGTTTCCTGGAGAAGGGAGCTAGAGAATTAACCCAAGGTCCAATTCTCATGCAGAACGGGAAAGGATTTGGCAGCTCTCTACCTACACTGGGCCTCCCAGCGGTCTTCTTTCTGCTTCAAGCAGTCAGAGTAGGCTGAACCTTTGCAACTAAGCATTTTTACTAGTGGTGCTTTTTGTGTCAAGGATACCTCTGCCCACTCGCATTCTGATATGCACCCCTTAGGGCGAAGGAACAAGGAAGAGTTATAATAGCATGGTAGAAATTTTGTATAACCCTGAGTATGTCCATCAGTGTGCGTTAACACTTGACTATCACCTTCCCCTATGCCACAGGTGAAAAAGCATCAAGAACTGATGTGCTGCAGTGATTTTTTGACAGGGTAAGTGTCTTGGAAGATGTATTTGGGTATCATTTAACTCCTAATGCCTGTTGTGTTTGCTTTATTAGCTCTGTTTCTTCAAGTGTAAAATCTTCCATTTGTTTTTTTTTTTTTTTTTTAATTTTTTTTTAAAGATTTTATTTATTTATTTGAGAGAGAGAGCGAGAAAGAGCATGAGAGGGGAGAGGGTCAGAGAGAGAAGCCGACTCCCTGTGGAGCTGGGAGCCCGATGTGGGACTCGATCCCAGGACTCCGGGACCATGACCCGAGCCGAAGGCAGTTGCTCAACCAACTGAGCCACCCAGGCGCCCAAAATCTTCCATTTGTTAAGATTTGTTTCATTTCTCCCCAAGAGTTGGTGACTGGTGATTGTATACTCATGTTTTTGGTTCAACTGCCCCTCGTAGACAGTGTAGCACGTTTGCTTAACAGCTCTGCTTGCAAAAGGGGCAGGAGGTGCCACTGCCTAGGTATATGTTTTTGTTTTGCTTTCGGTGACACGGGGGGAGGGTAGAACTACCCAACTGTGTAGTCCTGTGGGTAAAACCATCTCTGATCTTCTCAGGCATGACCAGCTACCTCAGGAAACGATATAGTCCAATCTATCCGACTATTTTTTCTTTCTATGATCATTACAGAAGTCATCCATGGCCAACACATCTAGGAATCACTGGTATTTCCCGTAATGATATAGGGGAGGAAAATCTTGTCACAGACTGAAGATGATTCTATTTAAAACCAGCAGCCTCATATAGCTTCTACTATCAAAATCAACATTTACATTTGTCATTGCTGAAATAAATATTGCCTAACATAAACCATAACAAAAGAAATATAGCCTCATCAGACATGTATGTGTACATATAAATATATAATAAATATTGCCTAAACATAAATCTTAGAAAATCTGAGGGTTTTTTTTTAAGTAAAAATAGATGACTGAAGTCATATGCAGTCATTCTGAAGTACCTGAAAGATTTTATTCATTGATATTATGGTACGTGTTTATTTTGATATTCAATTTAGACTATTGAAGGTTCTTTCCTAGGAAAAAATTAAGTAGAATTACCTATTTCTTAGAAATTTCTTAGAAATATTGGGTAAATGAAAGTCAGAAATAAGGATGACATTTGAGCTAAGATTTCTTTGTAAAACATCTGATGCCCCAATACAAAACAGGCTTTGCTGATGACCTTGGCTGTGTTTATTTTTAACTAACTTAACAAATACTTGTTAAGCACGTGTAATGTGTAATGTGCCAAAATACTATGGGGCTCTAGAAAAACTTGCAAGAGGTAGACTGTTTGCCCTCAGGGAGCTTTATCATAAATGGAATTAAGGAATGAAAAAAATTAAGTCACAAACCAGTGGTGTGGGCTGGAGTCAAGGCTGGGAACCATAATGAACAGCAATTTATTTCTTCCAGTGGACTCTGAAGCTACTCTCTTCCTGGAGGCCTTTGTAAGGTCAGCATTGTTTTTCACAGACCATCATAAATCTCCAGTGACCAGCCTTTGGCACACAGAAGATTCAGTGATATCGAAGATCAGATTCTTCTTGATAAAGAATGCTTTTCCTCCTTTTTCTTCTCCATGTTGAATTTGCAAACACCTGACTTGAACAGGATTGCAAGTCTGGCCTTTTAGTCTCAGTCTCTATTTCATGTAGTCTAGGTCATTGACAGTCTAGACAGACAGAGACTGTCTCACTCTGGAGCTCCAGCTCTTTATAGGACCTGGTCCCTGTACATGCTTCCAGTGACCCAAAGAACTGCTCTGCAAGATTTTAGAAGCTCAAAAACTAGTAGCCAAAGTTCTGGAAAAACTTGAACTACAGAAATTTCACAGTGGCACTGAGCTTCTTCAAAATCCCGCAATGAAAAATGAAACTATCCAAAACAAATGTAGCAACCCTCAAGCTGGGCCCACATGAAAGGGGAAAATAGCGCATGTAGGCCTACTTTCAAATACTCCAGCCAGGGAAGAAGGCTCTTCTGACAAGCAGAGACGATTTGAGGCACAAAACAATCCGTATTTCAGTCCACAAATGTTTCCAGACTTTCTGCTGGGCGTGGACAAAAGCAAATGATATTCAGCCCCTTTCCTGAAGAATATAGTCTAGTGAAAAACCATATAAGCATCATGGCCCTACAGAATAAAAATAAAGAGTTCAAGAAATGTTGTTTGGTTTTTAGGGGTGAGGAGACAGAAAGAGAGAGATAAACAACTCCAAATGAGAGTCCACCTCCCACTGGAAAATTCTTGTTGAGGGGTTTTGGTAGGGAGCCGGTATAAACACTTGACTGAAAACAGAAGTCCTCTCTTTGAAGCCCTTCCATGTGTGATTTCAGAGGCTAAACACCAATGTCTATTCCAACAGGGAATGGGAGGAATAGCTTTTTGTCTAAGAGGAACACACACACACACACACACACACACACACACACACACACACACACACAGAGAGTCTTCTGTAGGGACAATGATAATGGCATTTTAGAGCCGCCATCCTAAATAAGAAGACATATAATATCAGCTACTCTTCTGGGGAGAAGGAGAACTGCTCTCATGCCAGGCATGGTGCCGGTGGCTTAGCTGCCATATTGAATTCATTGCTTACACCATTCCCACGAGGCTGGTCTCACTCTCATTGTACACTTGAGGAAAAGAGGTTCTGTGAGGAGGAATGGTTTGTTCAAGGTCTCAGAGGGAGAAGAAGCAGGGCTGGGATACAAAGCCAAAGGTCAATCTCATTCCCAAATCCACACTCTTTCTGGAATACCAAAGCGAACACAACTCAAAAACGACAAGTTCTACTTTGCATTTTGTTCTGACCCCTGAAAAATCAACAAAAGAAGACAGGAAAGATCGAGACAGAACTGACCCCAACACACCTGGGGCCATCTTCTCCTTACTCTGCTCTCCCTCAAAGCCCATGCATCTTTACATCTTGTCCCAGAACGTCTGGAAACCTCAGATGGTCTCCTCAGACTGACAGCTGCTCCAGCTACACTCTGAATCCTGAAAGGGATTCCAGAAGGGAAGATGGAAGCCACGTGATAGAAGATGTAACAGGCCATGCCCCTGTGTTGAGTAAGGGCAAGGAGTCCGTCACACGATGAGATCCACATTCTAGAAGTGCATTAGGTGTGGAGTGGCGACCAAAACAGATGTGCTCTCTGGCCTCAGGAAGCTACGGTACGTGTTACGCAGAAGAGAATAAGGTACTACGAGAAGAAGAACCAGTCTGGGTGTGTGAGACTGGATGGGGAAACCGAGGCCGAGTAGGATGAGAAGATTCTGGAGCTCAGAGGAGGCACCGCCTGGCTGGAGATGGAGGGGGTTCCCCTGGGGGTCATGTGCACATTGGTGGGGGTGAGTCAGAGACACTGTCGCACAGGCTGTTGGGCCGGGGGCCCAAGAGCTAGATGACCCACAGGCCGAGGCTGCTGGCCTCCGTTCTCTCAGCACTAAGGCTGAACGCTCGCAGGGAGAACTCTTGGTGTCTCAGGCTAAGGTCCTAATCTGCCCAGGGACAACGAGCATTTGGCCCCCTCTCCAAGGTGGGTGCATTCGGCACGTGAAAACCCGTACGGGGCACCCACGGATTCGGCCTAGATGGCGGGAGGCCTGATGAAGCTAACTCCAGGCGGGACTGAAATCCTCATGTTCACTCAGGGTTCTTAAAAACAAAACAAGAACAAAAATCTCAGCAACTTCTGTCTAACTCACGCTCCATTCTCTTCCCGGAAATGAAAGCCAGGAGAACGTGGTTTTAGAAGGGAGCCCAGTTAAACCCCAGTCCGTCCCCGCAGCAGCAAAACAGCCAGTGAGCCCCTCAACACTGCCTGGAACCCTTTAACAGAGAAGAGAAAACCGCCTTGAGCCCAAACCGGGAGCTGCTCAGACAGCGTCTACAAGGACAGCAACAAGAGCAAATGTGTACGGAGCACTTACTGTGCATTGGGCACTGTGCAAGTCACTCAGTAGGCCTATTGTGCAGATGGAGAAACTGAGGCACGGAGAGGTTAAGGCACTTTCCCAAGGCCCTTGCCCTTTTCCGACGTTTAGCTGGAAGAGCCAGGATTTAAAGCCAGAAGTCTGGATCCCAGGGCCCGTTCCCTTAACCAGTCTTTAGATAAATGGATCACTGCTATAGTAGTTGGAGTAAAAGGCCCATGTGGAGGCGGGGACTGATCTGTGAGGTGCTGTGGGCAGATGGGCTCCCCAGGGAAGAGAAATGCCCCCAGGCAGTCTGGTTTCTGACAGCCTGCCTCTGAGAGGGTCAAACTATCCTCAGAGGGTCCTGGAGTTTTCCATATAGAAGGGGACCTGGGAACTGCTGAGTTCAGCTGCTGGTTTACAGATGGGGAAGCTGAGGCACGGCGAAGTGGAGGGACTGTGCTAGGGAGGGGCAGAAGCTGGGTCAGAGGGAATGTCCTCTCCCAGGAAGACTTCCCTTCCTCCCTTTCCCTTGAGGATTCTGCGTGAGCAAGCTGATCTCCTGCGCGCCTTCAGGGCCCACTTCTGCTGAGCAGGTGTCTGTAGTTCCCCACGGGGAGTCCCCAGTGCAGCCAGGAGGAAATGAAGACACCTCCCACCCAAGGCGCTGGCCTCTCCCAGAGCTGGCTTCACAAGGATGCCGCCCTGCACAGCAGAGCCCCTTACCCCTTCGGAAACTTCAGAGCCGCCCTCCTGACCGAGGCCGTTTTTATCCTGAACTGCATCGAACCCTAAGCAACCCATTTCAAAGACCCCACCTGGGTCTCAGACACCCCCTCGGGGCACAAGGCTCCCCCCTGGACCTCTCCAGCGAGTTTCTGGGAACCATGAGATGCCAGCATCGTTCCCCTCTTGCACCCCTGTGCCACCCTGGGGGACGTACCCACACACCGCAAGGCGGTGGCGGCCAGAGGGGAGGTCCTCTCTTTGGCCGTCCGGAGCCAAGGCAAGTCTTACCTTTCCACCTGGAGGTTGACTTTGGAAGGCTCCACGTTGGGATTTTCCCATTCCATTTGTGGGCAGTGCATGAAATAGCAAAGGGTGTACAGGGCCTCCGGCTCCCAGTAGAGCGCCCCCTGCTTGTGGTGCAGGGGGGTGCCGTTGCCGTGGTGCTTGGCATTGAGGGGCTGCAGGTGATGCATTGCTCGGGACACCAGGTCACCTGTGGACAGAAGTAAGATTTCAGATCCCTCAGGCAGCCATGACGTGCAGAGAAGTGCTGAAGAGCTCCGCAGACATTCTGATCCTGGGGCTCCCTCATTCAACCGGGTGGTCCTCTGGGACCTCTGAGACCGCACATAGGCTAGTCCCTTTATCCAGAACATTCTCTTTCTCCTCTTGTCCAGGCTAACTCCTACTGATCATCCAGGTGTCAGCTGATACATTGATTTTTCCAGGAAATCCTCCTGGAATCTCCCCCACTCCCTAGTGTGTGTATCACACTGTACTTTCTTATCAGAGCAGGGAGAGTGCTGTATCAGAGCTGCCATTTCCTTGTGGGTCCTTCCCGATGGCAGCAACTGTCTTAAATGACACTTGTGTACCCGTACAGTTCTAAGTACCCCAATTCATCACCCCAAAGTAGGTACCTTTATAAACCCATTTTATGGAGGAGGAAAGAGGTCAAATAACTTCTCAAGGTCACGCAGCAGCCATAAGTGGCAGAGCCAGGATTTGAACCCAGGCATCCTGGCTCCAGAAGACCCACACTGAACCATTGTCCTTGAGGACAGGGACTCTGTCTTCCTCTACTCCGCACCAGCAAACCTGGGATACGCTCTAGTCTTTCTCCGAAGGAAACCAGCCTTGTCTTCGTCAAACCAAATGCGTGCCCCCAGGCTGGCTGCACAGGGAGGACCTTCCTGTGGGGAGGCTGGCCGGGCCGGAAGCCCTGACTTTTCTAGGCTGAACTCGAGTTGTCTGTGTGCTACCGTCACGAGCGCAGCCGTATGCGAGTCCCATCTGTGCCATGATTTACTTAACTTTAAATGGGTTCATTTAGATTTTTTTTTAAGGTATAGGTATCTAAAAAGGAAATGTTCTGTCACTTATCATAAATGGATGATCAATATCACTTGTCATAAACAGAAGATCACTATAAAAGTTAATTTGATAGAAACAAAACCGTATAATTAATTTTTAAAAAGATTTTATTTATCTGAGAGAGACACAGAGATAGCGACAGAGAGCATGAGTGGGGAGGAGAGGGAGAAGCAGGTTCCCTGCTGGACTAGAAAGGGGAATATTTGCCTGAGCAGAGAACCTGAAATGGGGCTTGATCCCAGGACCCTGAGATCATGACCTGAGCCAAAGGCAGACGATTAACCGACTGAGCCACCCAGGCGCCCCCAGTGTAATTAATTCATCACTGAATTCTGGTCCAGGTTTTTTGTTGTTTTTGTTCTAAATAACAAGTGCTAGAGAAGGGCTAGGGACCATACCAAATGGAGTCTTTCTTCCTGAAGCCATCAGAATTAAAATAGAATTTAAAAGGATCCCTCCGTGACCGATGTCACTGAATGCGCTGCCCTATTCCACCCGTCCAGTGGAACGTGTCGCACACTCTGGGTAACACTCAGCGGAGGTATCGTGACGAGTAATTTTACGGGTCAACTGGGTGAGGCTATGGTGCAGTTATTGGGTTAAACACTAGTCTGTAGGTTGCTGTGAAGGTATTTTTCACATTAACTTTTAACCTTTAAATCAGTAGATTTTGAGAAAGCAGACTGTCTTCCAAAATGTGGGTGGGCCTTATCCAATCAGCTGAAGGCCTTAGGAGAAAAGACCTTGAAGAAGACAGAATTCTGTCTTCAGGCTCAAGACTGAAACATCAATTCCTGCTGGAATTTACTAACTCCCTTCCCTCCCTCTCCCCCAGGCAGCCCCTGGTGGAGGAGGGAGACTGTCTCCCCCATTCCCCACCCTTCACTCCCCAGCTGAAACCAGGCCTGTGGAGCCCACTTCTCTGTCATCCACCTGTACCTTTTAACACGACACTTTGACCTCAAATCCAAACCCAAGAAAGTGAGGCTCACTGAGAGGCAGAAGTTTCTCCTCCAAAGGCCCAAAGTCCACTTACTAGTCTGAAGGTGGGCCCACCTCCTTTGAAGAAGATTGACAAGAGGGTCATTCACCCCCCGTTAGGGAAATCAACTGTGGAGATATGGTCTCAGCCAAGGGCAGAAATGGCAAACATTGCCCTTTATAGTCTGTGTCCATGGCAGACATGGTTAATCAATCACAGAGCTCTTACGCACTGAGTGTAAACGTCACCTTTAAGTCCTTCTTCAGACAAGATTCCAAGTGGCCATTATTTCTGAGAGAGGAGTTTTCAAGAGGAAAAGAAACTTCCATGTTGTCAGAGTCCTGAGGCCTTAACAGGGCAAACGAACCAGGGACAACCCACCAAGCTTAATATCTGGACAGAGAACGGCCGCCTTGCACCCCTCTGCCTCTTCCCATGCCTCACTCAGAGCCTGACCCTCCTCTCTCTATCTCCCACACGTGGGAACATATGCCCAAGAAACTCCAAAAAAGAATCAGAGAAGGAAATGCTCTATTAGAGGTAGGCGGGTGGGGAAGAACCCCAGGGGACCTGCAGGTGGAAAATATGGAGAACCAGCGCTCACAGTCAAGAGAAGGAGTTCAAATCTCACCTCTGCTGCTCATTGTTGCACAAAACAGTAAGTCATTCAGCCTCGGGTAATGCGCTGCCTCTGTCGGGTGGTTGTGAGGGTTCAGGGCAGAACGAGGGAGGGCCTGGCATGAAATCAGCTGCTCTCTTAGGCTCAGGGCCCACCTGCTCGCCTTTCTCTCTGGATGGTGAGACTTGGAGGTCGGGTGTCAGGGACGTGTGGGGACAGTCCTGCCGGTGTCCTGACCCAGCGCCTGACTTGATGCTTCGTGCTGGAGTTTATTTTTTAGTAACCTAGGCTACAAAGCTGCACACTCGGGGCATCTGTCTGGGGGTCCACTTAGGTCCTTAGTTGCTTCTTCTTCCCCGTTCTCTCTACAACTTTTAGAAACATGGCTCCTTGGGAGTAAGGGGGGAAAAGGAAGCCAGGAGCCTGCCTCTGGCTGGTCCTATCAGTCAGTCTCATAAGGGGAGGCCCCAACCTGGTACAGAGAGCCCAACCGGCGAATGGAGAGAAGGAGCCTGGAAGAGAACAAGGTGGCAGGTCCGGGCTGGGACTGGGCACAGTAACGACGCTATGCATCTTCTGATGAGGACGACATGATGTAGAGGGAGGTGGCAGCAGGAGCAGAAACCGCAATATACGGAGAACCTGCCACGTCTCAGGCCGTTTACACGCTTTCCGGTTTAATTATCCGAGAGCCATAGGAGGCATAAACCCACTTCAGAGGTGGGAAAATCAAGGCAGGAGGCAACTGGCCCAGGTGTCACGCGGGAAGTAGCAGGTTACAACTCCAGTGGGGCTGCCAGGGCTCATGTTCTTAGCCAGTACACCCCAGTTTCTTCTAGAATCTATGTCAGGGTATGGCCTTTGAAAAACTCTGGTGAAGAGTTGGAGGCCTAAATCCCCAGTCTCCCCAAATATATGCCATTGTGGATTCCAGGGGGCTCAGGAGATGAGCGGAACTTCCGGCTAAGGGGTCTCAGCGTCTGACCCATCTGCAGGAGCCGGTGATGGCTGCTGGGCCGACCTACACGGATGGCCATGCACACCCTTAGAAGATACTTGCCCTAAGGGAAGGGGCCTGGAGGGGCATGCAAGTAACCAGCAATCACGGAGGCAGGAAGCTGGTTCTGGACCTGACAGAAGCCCGGTCTCTGGAGGTCCCTGCCTCAGAGGGGCAGGCGAGAAGGGGGTCTTCATTCCTTGGTGGCAGCAAGAGCCCATCAGGAGCTCCCAAGGTCACGGCTGGCTTAGCCACACCCAGAGTGCGCAGCAAAGCTCAGCCCGTCTGTAACCGGCACCTGTCAGTAACCACATCCTCAGTGGGCGTGGGGACAAGCCGCAGAGGCTGATCCAGACAGGACCAATGGCCACCAGCTCTGGAAGGGACTGCAGACCTCCCAGTTCTGCCCCTGGCTGTGATGTCAGGGTCCTCAAAGGTGGCCCAGCCATGGGCAGGGGCAAGGGTGAGGTTTCACAAAGATTCCCCGGCGGCCAAGGCCACAGGCTGAGCCCCAGCAGGGCAGGAAAAAGGGATGGCTACACATGAGACGCCACCTGGGAAGCCTCAAAAACTGCTGGGTGAATTTTGCAGAGGAGCTGGGTTTCCGGTGACTTTGCACGTAGGGGGCAGGGTCTGAGGGGCCCTCCCTCACCCCCAGGGACGCTCAGGGGGAAGGACTTGGACTTGCCAGTAACGAACTCAGCACAGCACCCACAGTCCTCCAGGAGGAAAGCTGAGTTGCAAACAGCAGGGGTAGTGGGAGAGGGGACAGTGAGGGGAGAAAGTCTCCCATCAGGAAAATCTGAGAAGCAATTCTGTTCCTAAGTAGTAGGATGCACGGTGACTGCTGGAAGGAGCGGACAGGGAAACGTCTGGATGCTTTTGGCCAAAGAACCAAAGACCCAGAGACCCCTAGAGCTGGATGTGGCCTCCGAGCTAATCCCCTGTGTCCCCCTGGGCATCATCTCTGTAGCATCCAGCCATGGGAAATGTCAGTGTCACTATTATTATTATTATATTTAAAAAATTTATTTATTTATATGACAGAGAGAGAGAGAGAGACCACAAGTAGGCAGAGAGGCAGGCAGAGAGAGAGGGGTAGCAGGCTCCCCGCCAAGCAGAGAACCTGATGTGGGGCTCCATCCCAGGACTCTGAGATCATGACCCCAGCTGAAGGCAGAGGCTTTAGCCCACTGAGCCACTCAGGCGCCCCTCATTGTCACTATTATTATGAACAGTAGTGACAGGTGCCACTCCCTGAGCCCTTACACCGTGCCACGGACGGTGAGTCAGCACTTTGCATGCACCGTTTCTAATTCCCCTATGTTCTGCAAAGCATGCGTGATAGCAATCAGTTTTATAGCAGTGATCTGCAGCCGAGGGGATTCTGCCCGCCAGAGGACACCTGGCAAAGCTTGGAGCCATTTGGGTTGTCATGTCCAAGAGCCCGCTGCTGGCATCCAATGGGTGGAGGTGAGACCTGCTGCTAACCATCCCACAAACGGTCCCCGCAGCAAAGAATTGAGCCCCAGATGTCAATCATGTCAAGGTTGAGATATCTTATTTTACAGATAAGGAAACTGAGGCACAGACAAGAGTCCAACCTGGGTCCATCTGACCCGAAAGCCTGTGCTCTTCACCCTACCCCCTACCCTTTTTTAGAGACAGTCTAGGGCAGCCATGGTCAGCTCCAAGTCCAAGCTGGCATTCTGTAGCCACCCTCGATCCAGTAATTCCGTTTCTGGGAATCCTTCCCAATGTTAAGACCCAAAATGCAGCAAATCTTTATGCCCAAGGATTTTCATCCAATCCTTATTTATGGGATCCAAAATTCAACAAAGAAATATATATTTAAAAATAACGGCATGGTTAAATAAACTCTGGAACATCCATGTGATAAAATAAAAAACTTATGCAGTCATTAAAAATGTTTACACAGATCTGCAACAGCACAAAAGAAAAATCCTTTTGTTCCAAATGGTAAGTAGAAAAAAGTGAAATTCACAATTGTATACTGTGGGATCAGGATTATGTTATTTAAAAACTTTGGATTGAGTAAATACCAAAATCGCGCCCCCCTCAAACAACCCCCAAAATGTTGACTAAGGATTTCTCTGTCTAGTGAGATCATGGGTGGTATTCCCTTCCACCTTGTCTGTAGTTTCTGAATTTTGAATTACGGCATGTACTACTTGCCGGTATCAGAATCATAAGCTTAATAAGGTGATATGTTTTCTTTCTTGTACCTTTCATCCACGTCAGGCTGGAGTATCATCTTTCCATCTGTCTTTCTCTAAGCTCTAGTATAAAAGCTCAGAACAGGGGAACCTGGGTGGCTCAGTTGGTTGAGCATTCGACTCTTGATTTTGGTTCAGGTCATGAGCTCCTTCCCCCCTACCGCTTATGTGCATGCCCACTCTCTCTCTAAACTAAGTAAATGAATCTTAAAAGGAAGAAGAAAAAGAAGAAGAAGAAGAAGAAGAAGAAGAAGAAGAAGAAGAAGCAGCAGCTCAGAATAAGAAAACTCACAAGGGAGTGGAGAAGAGAAGGTCCATGTTTGGAGCCCATACACCACCCTTCTAGTTCCCCAAGTCATCACCACTGTCATCACCACCATCATCACCACCTTCATCTTCATCACCACCATCACCATCATCACCACCACTATCATCACCACCATCACTACCACCTTCATCACCACCACCACCATCATCATCATCACCACCATGATCACCATCAGCATAATCTTCACCATCACCATCATCACCACCATCACTACCACCACCATCATCGTCTTCATCACCACCATCACCATCATCATCATCACCACCATGATCACCATCAGCATAATCTTCACCATCATCATCACCATCACCATCATCACCACCACTATCATCACCACCATCACCACCACCACCTTCATCACCACCATCATCATCGTCTTCATCACCACCATCACCATCACCACCATCATCATCACCATCACCACCATCATCTTCATCACCACCATCATCACCACCACTATCATCACCACCATCACTACCACCACCATCACCACCATCACTACCACCACCATCATCGTCTTCATCACCACCATCACCATCACCACCATCATCTTCATCACCACCATCACCATCACCACCATGATCACCATCAGCATAATCTTCACCATCATCAGCCTAGTTCTTGATCAGAGGCTCTAAGGACATCTCTGAGGAGGGCTGGCCACGGGAGATGGATTTGGCACGGGGATTCTGGAATCACTACCTCCATTTCAAACCCCCCTCTATGTATGTGCTATCTGCTGCTTCACCCTTCAGCTTCATGAACCCCAAACTACAAATCCACTTGTCACTAGCTGCTCTGTGTTTCAGCAGCTGGAGCTGGTTCCAGAAACCTTAGAGAATTCGCTTACAACTGGCTTTCCCAAATGTCGGCCACCTGGGAATCACCACCAGAACTTCTCTCATTATCTGTGGGCTGCAGGTACAATTTATCTACTTAATATTTTTCTTTAAATTGGCTCATTCTTTCACTCATTTTAAAAGGAAGCTTCATATCAGTGCCATAAATGGAAAACCAATATTTTTCTAGTGCTCATGAAAAATTCATGGCAATTAAAAATAAAAAGTGTTGTGTGTATCACCTACGATCATCTCCTGTCCCGCCCTTGGGAAATGCTGCTCTAACCTGCCAGACTGAGGTTGTTGGGGCAGCTCCCAGTAAGCCGCCCCCATATGCCAGAAACGATCACCCGGGACAAAGGGCTGCACATTCCAACGGTGGCTCCTTCTGCCCAAAGACAACAACTGAGGCAGTAATTCACCTCCTTCCCTCAGCCACAATCAGCTGCCATTTACTACAGTATGTTTCCAAAACCTCCTACTACCCTGAGGGAGCAAGGATCATCACCCTCTTGTCATAGATGGGAATACCGGAGATCAGAGTGACCAAGTCACTTGCCTTACATCACACAGCACAGAAGAGGAAACAGAGGTGTTCTCCAGCATCACAAACTGCTGTTTAAATTTCCCCACCAAAACCCTTTCCTTGAAAAAGAAAGAATGGAAAGACCAAGTGTAATTCAAGTCATTAGGGACAATGGAAGACTGAACCCTGGATCGAGCAGGAAACCTACCATTCATTCATTTACTCATCAAATATTTACTGAGTCCTACATGTGCCAACCATTATCCCAGGCCCTGAGGATATTGTGATGTTTAAAAAAAAACAACGCTCTCAGCTGTCATGGGTTTACAGTCTTGGTGGGGTGGACAGACATATATATAAATAAACATACAGTATGTCAGGTGGTGATAAGTGCGATGAAGAGGATTAAAGCAGGAAGAGTGTATAGAGAGTGGTGGGGGAGGGGGTGAGTGGGGTGCTCACAGGAGGGTCTCTCTGAGGAGGTGACAATAGAGCAGAGGCCTGAATAAAGTGATAGAGGAGCCTTGTAAATACCACGGGAAGAGCTTTCCAGGCAGAAGTAGCAGCAAGTGCAAAGGCTCTGTGGTAGAGTGCAATATTCGAAAAATACCAAGAGGCCATTGGAGAGAGACACGGGTGCCCCCCCAGCGGCTGGAGGCAGGACTCTCTGAAAAGAGCCCAACTGCATTCCAAACAAGGAGAAAGACCCTCTTGTCCAAGCCATAAGGACTAAGTTTCTTTTTTCTTTCTGGGGATACCAAGGTGAGACAATCCAGAAACGTTTTTACTCACTGTTATAAATTAATTGCCCCATTTTGACTGCCTCATTGAATGGGAGCCACAAGTTCACAGATGAGTGTGAAAAGTTTAGTGTGAATAGAAAGGGGCATTGTATGGTGAGGCTCTCATTTTTCCCCCCTTTAAACCACAGAAAGCAAACACTATAATTAATGACTGTCCGATGGGGTTTCAACTGGGAGCTTGTGGATAAGGCTGGGACATCAGGCAGAAGAGCCAAGACAAGACCTCAGAGGACATGAGTGTGGGATTGAGTGGAACCCAACGGAGAGTCAGGTTGGTTCAAAAGGTAGCAAAATCCAGGGCCTCTGCTTCTCCCATGGCCTCAGTGGGAGAGCCTGGGTAGACCCGATTCCCCCAGATCTGCTCACTGGTTCAGGGAAGGAGAGCCTGAAGGGACTGCCCACAGGTCTCTAGGTCAACCGTGAAGTTCAGTGCATCACCATGTAAATTTTCTAGGGCTCAGAGTTAATATATATATATATATATATATATATATATATATATAGCCAGCCTGTGTCATTTTGGGGGCCTGTGTGACATCCTAATTTAGCTTCACACTCAAACACTTTGGCCTACATAGGCTCAGTTCCAGGTTTCTGAGATCAAAATCCAGTGCCATAGAATATTTAATGTTTGACTGTCATCAAGAGTTCCCCTCACTGGTGGCATTTTCTTCCAATCTTGTTTCAGAGACTAACTCGCTGTGTGTCATCCCTTGAGATATCTCCCAAGCTAGGGGCGATGTGTTAGGGGCTCACAAGGCAAAGCTGAACTGGACACAGCATAGCAAGGTAGAAAAAAAAAACTGGGTTGGAATTATGACTCTATCATTTACTAGCTGCACGGCCTTGGGCAAGACCTCTCTCCTTCCAAATTTGTTTTCTTAGCTGTGAAATGGGAACACCTTTAATCTACTGAAGGCACTTGGTATGTAGTAGGTGCTCCAGAAGGAGAGGATGTATTTTCACCCCAAGCCACACCAGGATGGACAAAGGTAAGTGCTCTGAACATCCTAGGTGATCAAGTTCTGATCCTAACGTGATGCCCAGAGGACAGGGGTGGGGGTTACAGGGAGCCGGCCGGGCCCCCAGGGCGGTCCCCATCTAGGGGGTATCCTCTGTGACTTTCTGCATCTCCAGTTCTTTTTGGAGGAGAGCATCCACGATGCATTCGACAGAGGAACCTACCGATGCCCAGAGCTGGAAGGAATACAGCCCTCACTGCACCTGTAACACGTAGAAACCTCTGCCAGGCTTCTCCCCAAGGGAAGGCCGTCTCGCAGTGAGGCGCAGAAGCTCCGCCTTAAGAACCGCACTGGGTCCCACCTCCTGCAGCTCCTGGGCACGGTGGATCTTAGACAAGCCGCTCATCCTGCTCTCGACCCATTCATGCCAGTGCAGAAACAGCTCGTGTGGGTTTATCATAAGTTGCCTGGTTCCGTGACACCAGCTGCTGCGGATCATTACTGACTACGGAGAAGGACACGGGTAGGGGCTCTGCCCTTGACCCTGTGCAGCCTGATTCCAGAAAGGCAGGGATGTCCGAGGACAGACTCGCTCCAGCTCAACTTTGCAGAAAAGCCGTCGTTTCTACAAGCCACGCTGATAGAGTAATCTTTGAATATGAAGAACAGCTCTCTATGTACACAGAGAGAGCAAGGCTCGTATTGATTCAGACCACAGAGCAAGCTGCTTGAAATTACAGCCAGATCAGAAAAGCAGGCAATTTTATTACCTGTGGTTGCCGAGGTGGCTTATCAATGTGCTCGCGCACACACCTTCTATGGGGCTGGCTTAATGAAGGTACAGAACCCCTTTGTAATTAGCAGCACCCATTTGTGTGCCGATAACTCATATGTGAAAGTCAACATTCAATGAGAACGACAGCGTCCAATATACAGAGCAAATTGTCCTTAAAAACAATTTTTGCGGCTAGCTGCCGCTGCAGCCTGCCAGCTTTGGTGAAGTACAGATTTATTTAGCAAATCCTTTCTTTGTGGAGAACCGGAGTTAAGCAGGGCCCCAGCCCAGGTGCTAGACTTTAAGAGGGACCCTTAAGGTTATCCCAGGACAAACCCTGGAGACCCCACCAGAGAGCTGGTGATGAAGCTCTTCCCTGGTTATGCCCACGCAGACATGACCCAACCCTGTAGCCAGATTCTGCATTTCCAGGGTCAAGGGCATGTCTCAGAAATTCGGAAAGTCCCAAACATTGTGGCATTTCTTCTTAGAGCAATGTTCCCCGGCCCCACAGGTACTGCTTGGACCCTCTGTATCCCAAATGCGTGGGGCGCTATTAAAGTACAGACATTTTCTTATCCCTTTCCAATTGTTGAAAATATTTCAAAATATCGTTCAGACACATCACTACCTCCAAAGAATGGGGTCATCGAAGCTGCCGCTGGACCTTATTGTATAATGTGCTGCTAGAAAGTATAGAATGGCTACATCACAATTTTGATAAAAAGTATTTCAGTAACTGAATTTTAATATAATTGGTTTCCCTTGTAAATGTATGCACGTGTTTCATGCATTTAAAAATATTATTCTGAGGCAGGGTCCATAGGCTTCACCAGACTATCAAAGGGGTCCATGGCATCCAAAAGTTTAAGAGTGACTATATAGTGGACAAGTAGCTGGAAGACCCTGTGATGGGCAGCATCTTGTGACTTCTGGGTTTGATGAGAAAGGAGGTGCAATTTCTAAATTCAGGTGCCAGGAAGTGGTTCCCCTTGAATCAGCTATGACCTCCCTTTCCAGAGGGGGGCGCTAAGTGCTAAATGGAGGATGCCTGCCCTGTGTGTATAGGGAGTTCTTTTGGGAAGAGGCACAAGTTGCCTTCTGGACCCTGATTCCTTTTTATGGTTCAGAATTTTCCAGAATGTTGCACCGATTCATGCTTCAACATAATCCATCATTTCTAAGATCAATGCTCAGGTCCCATGAGGAACATACCGTCAAGCAATTTGATAATCAACTGAATCATAAATAAATACAGTTTTTATTTTCTTTTGGTTGGTTGGACTCCGAGGGCACAGCCCTGGACTAGGGGTTCAGAGGGATGGCAGATCACTGCTCAAACTCGAGACACCCAACCTTCTCGACAATCCCTCCCTTGTTTCCACCTTTCTGCTCCTTTCTCTCTTCCTCTCTCCCTGTCCTTGCTCCTTCTCTTCACATTTTCTGAGGGCACACATGCCAGGCAATGTTTTCGGCCTTGGGGTTACATCAATGAACAAAGCAAATTATCTCTACTCTCTGTGAGAATATATTCTAGTAGGGGGAGATTAACAATTAAAAAAAGATATGAGTAAAATACAGAGTATGGCTAGGTGGAGGTGGGAAAGATGATGGTTAATGGCTACCATGTTTCTTGTTGGTGTGATGACAGTTGGCTTTCTAAAGCTGATGGTGATTGATAGTCAGCACACCTTAGTAAATAACTGAAAACCGCTGAGCTGTACACTTTAAAGAGGTGAACTGTCTATAAATTGTATCTCTGTGAAACTTTTATTAAAAAACAAAAAAAATTAAGGGGAAAAAGGTCTTTGGGGCATTATAATTTTTTTTTAAGGTTTATTTATTTGAAGGGGGGAGGGCACAGAGGGACAGAATGTCAAGCAGACTCTCTGCTAAGTGCAGAGCCCAGTGCGGGGCTCGATCTCATGATCCATGAGATCATGATCTTAGCTGAAACCAAGAGTCAGATGCTTAACCAATGGAACCACGCAGGTGCCCCTAAAGAGTATTATAACTTTGGCTGAGATGAAGGTAATGAGGGAGCTAGCCACGTGGCTATCTGGAGGAAGAGTGGTTGAGGAAGAGGGACTAGTAAGTGCAAAGGTCCTGAGACATGCCTGCTATAGTCGAGGAAAAGCAAGGAGCCAGAGTAGCTGCGGTTCAGGGGGTCTTTGGGGGACAGTGGAAGAATAAAAGGGATATGTGGAGTGGCCTGCAAGCAATTCTGAGGACTTTAGCCTTTGTTGTGGGTCAGATGGAAAGCTAGTGGAGGATTCTGAATAGAGGAAAATGTGATTTGACATATGCTTTAAAACGATTTCACTGGAAATCAACAGTGAACAGCCACCATCTATAGAGCATTTACGGTGTGTCAGCCACCGCAGCAAACCTTCTTTATGGGCATTAGCTCATTGAATCAGCAAAACCATACTTTAAGTCAGGTACGATTATTTTCTCCATTTGATAGAAAAGGAAACTGAGGCTCAGAAAATGTTAAGAACTTGGCCTACAACAGTGACAGTGGCAGGAAATGTTATCAGACAGGCCTGACTCCAGAGCCCTTCCTTGCCTTCCCTACGGCTACCACGGCAGGGTTCTACGCACACAGCAGATGCTCAGTAAAAGCCGTCACCCGGCTGGTGACAAAGCACTGTCCCGAGGGGAGGGGCACCTTGGGCACAGAGAGGGTCAGAGAACCAGTGTCCGCTTACTCAGTTCTGCGATACTGCCCACGCGGGTGGCCAGCAAGGACTGCTCGATGGTCCTCAACTCCGACTGGCTGAACATGGGCAGGTCACCCGGCTTGTTTGACCGCTGCGGGTCCCTGTGAAGGTTCAGGCTGTCTGGCAGGCACAGCACCCCTGCAGTGGGCGGGGAGAGACAACGAAAGAAAACAGACTGTTATTTTTCAGGTAACCCACGGAAGGGCGCAAAACCTTGCATCACCTCCAACCACGCCAGGGTTGGTACCGCAAAGCCAACATGGCGACCAGGGCTCTGGTTTTAGAAGCGACGGCTAGCTATTTTAAAAGGTCTCCTCAAGATCCTGACCTGCTGATTTTAACAAACAGGTGGGCATTCATCTGCACACACACATTGCCAAAGGACGCAAACTAGAACCCTTTCCTCCTGCCTGGCTTCTATCCAGTCAGAGATGCCTCTGGAGCCAGCGGTAACTGTCCCTTTCTCCCTCCCAGAGGCAGCTGCCTCCCCTGAGCGTCCCTGAGCAGAAGAGTCTCTGCTGGCCGTCACTTCTGGGGGCTTGCTTTATTTGCCCAACAAACTTAACTCTCGGTGGTTGGGCTGTTATTTGTTAGACAAAACTCTGGCTTTTTCTGTGGTAGAAGAGTCCCTGTGGACTTTTGTAACTTCATGGTGAAAACCTATGGAAACCTCCGGCATCTAATGATTTCTTCTCTTCCTTGCCATCCCATGAACATTTAGCAAGAGGCTGAGAACTTACTTGGGGAGGTTATTTAGAAATATTCAGTTTTCCCTTCACCACCCAAAGCTCCCCAGGCAGAGCCTGCTTTCTTGCTCCTTGACTTTGGGCTTGACTGATTCACTTACTTTGGCCCAAAGACTAATGCCCGGGATAGAACCCAAGGCCTGAAAAGCGTTTGTATAGCTGAACTTGCTCCCTTGTAATTCTGCCATCATCACCAGAAGAACATTCCCTGGCTGGCCCGCTTGCCCAAGGACAGTGAGGAGAGGCGTGGAGCAGCTTCAGCACCAACCTGTAGCTTAGAGCTACTCCACAAAAACACGGATTTGGTCTGCCTTTGAGGTAGTGGAGGTTAGCTGGTAGTCAGCATTGTTAGGGTGATGACTAACAGATACATAGCTCACCGGGGACCCAATGAACAAGGCGGGTGGGCACTGCGCTGTGCTAGGGGCTGAGGATACAGTGATGGATAGGACACACACACTCCTGTGGCACCTGAGTGGCTCAGTCAGTGGAGCGTCCGATTCTTGGTGTTGGCTCAGGTCGCGATCTCAGGGTTGTGGAATCGAGCCCCATGTCAGGCCCTGCGCTGGGTGTGGCATCTCCTTGGGATTCTCTCCCTCTGCCCCTCCCCTACTCGCATGCTCTCTCTCTCTCTCGAATAAATAAATACCTCTTAAAAAAAAGAAAAAAGAATGCACACCCTCCCTGTCCTCCTCAGTGGGCTCACAGTCTAAGCGAAGGAGAAGACTGTTACCACACACAACCGTGAAGCCATATGGGACATGCTCTACAGTATGAGAACGTGAGAAATGAAGGGACGTCTTAGAAGGGACCCCAGCAATGAGTAGTTGTCAACACACAGGAAGCCCTTATTGAGTGCCTACTGTGTTCCCAACCCTGCAAGGCATTTTGGAGATGCAAAAACAGCAGAAGATATATTTGTGTAGTGCCTAAACTAACTGAGGAGACAAGACTGCCAATAACAAGAAGAAAAAAAAAACAACCAACCCCCCCCCAAACCAAAAGACCCATGGGAACAATACAACGGTATCAACACAGAGGTGCCAAGTGGCTTAAGTCAACTGGTAGGGTGAGGGGAGACAGACCGATTACAGATGGCAGCAGTTCAAGCCCACTGCTCAAAACGACAAAAGTTCAACAAAGCTTCCTGCTTTGAGGTGGCCCTGGTCACACACAGCTCTTCTGGCCCCTGCTGCCCAGTTAGTGACTCTGGCCACACTGAGCCCGTCACTTCCTCCTGGATGATTCCCATTCACACCGAACAAGATAACGCAGTGGACAAAGCAACTCTTGGAGATGATTGTGGATGAACACCGAATACATAGACAAACAATGCAAACAAATGACCATTAGTGTCTCGTGTTCCTATAATCAGAAAAATGGCCAAATAAGTGTCTTTCTAAAACTGTTCTCTATTATTTTTCAAACACTTTGTGAGTCAGAATCAAAATGTACTTTATATCATAGCCCACTGTACACACACAAACACACACACCCCCCACCACCACTGTACACTTTATGTTTTCCATGAAAAAATATTTCCCGTAAAATAATACTGATCCTTACGAAGTACGATGCACTCTCATTCTTTTTCCTTTTCACTTCTCTTCTGTCTCATTAATAAAAATGCCGGTGTGCAGCACCAGGGTCATGATTTCATGACCCACTCATGGGTCACAACGAGCAGGTTGAAAAAGCGTGGATGACACTAGGACACAACCTGGCATTAATTGGACAACACGTGTTCGCCCTTCACTGGACACTACCTCGTCCTGTGCGAGGTGCTGTGGGGGATGAAGAGATGACTGAGAGGTGATCCCTACATTTTAGAAACCCTCAACCTGGCAGGGAAGACAAGACCTTCACAGAGATACCCAACATCCAAGGCAGGCCTCCTGCCTGCCTCCTTTGCCTCAATAGATGAGTCACCCTCCCTTTCACCCCAGGCGGGGCCACCCTGAGTCATCCTGGCTTCCTCCTACTTGCTCACCTGCTGAGACACTTGGTCCAAGGCCAAGTTGAGAAGCTGTTGTCATGGCAACGAATGTTGGTCCAATCCCTCCCTGGATGTCCCCAATGTCCCTTACTCTTCTTCAGAAATTTACTACCTGTGGAGGGCTCACTGCAGATGGCACCAATGATTGTGACTGAATGTGATAAGTAGCCCCAGGTTCCAGAGTATGAGGTCCTCTGCTGGAAGAAGCAGGTGGTGGTCAGGGAGCTTCACGGCAAAGGGGACCCACAAGTGAGCCCTGAATGTGGGGGAGGACAAAAGTTTTCTAATTCATCACACGAATGACCCTTACATGTATGCACAGACTCGCTTTCTTGGTATTTGCATTACACACAGCAAGCTCTATTCTCAAGCCAACATCTGAAACATTGCTTCACACATCGGTTGAGGTACAAGCATGTGGGCTAGTCTGGATCCCAGAGCTTCAGTCCTGGAACTGCCACTGCCCACCTATGTTTCACCTGAGGCAGGTCACGGGGCCTCCCTGAACCTCAGTTTCCTCTTCCATGACATGAAGGTCATAATAATGGCCTCGTCCTCCTCAAGGGCTTGCTGAGCATGAGCAATGAAATGGAATCATGTGTACTGAAGTATTTTGCATGTGCTAGGCAAATAATAGGGGCTCAACATATGTTAACAGAGATGAAAATCAGTTAATGTGCATAAACCCAGCTTTGGACTACTTTATGCTTTATCATAAGAACAAATAATTTCCCCTGGAACTTTTCCTCCTTCTTTTAGAAGGTTATGGAATTTAAATGAAAGTGTAATTATTCAAAGAAGCTTTGAAAGCTAGATTACTGAGATTTGGAAAATCTATAATTGGTCTATTATGCAAAGATTATATATCAGGGTTTTCTTTCTTTCTTTTTTTTTTTCCTTTTTGAGGACTCTGTATGGGATATACACATAAACTGGGATTTTTATTTTTTTGTAAAAAAAAAATCAACTAGGTCAATAAGAAGGTCTCAGCATCATCTTTTAGTGTCAGATGCAGGCCTGAGCTTTGAACTACTCATCAATTTCCATTAGTAGAGCCAAGGACAGCCACAGCCTAGTGATTAAGACTCAAGTTCAAAGACAGGGAGAACCAAGGTTCACATATGACTTCCTTGGACCTAGAGGGAATCATGTCCCTGGAGAGCAGGTGACCATAAGCCACCATCAACCATGAGCGTGAAGGGTCAGGATCTCCCTGAAATTCTCTTACATTGGAGTGGCTTGTGCATATGTCCAAGGGAGGAAGTAATTCGTGTTCTCAAAGGGGTCTCTGGGTCCCCAAAGTTGATGAGTTAATGCCTTCGGGTATCCATACTCCCAGGCCCCTCTGCTCTGGGGCTGGCCGTAGGTGAGGCCGTGAGGACTTGGCAGAACCGTGGACCCCAATCCCCAGGCAACCGCCGTGCACCCTGGACAAAGAACTTTCCAGATCCCCAGCCTCCAGGTCTGCAAAGAGGAGTTAAAATATCTCCTTCATCGGTTTATTGTGGTGATTACACAAGATAATATGGATTCTTAAAGCCTCTGGCCTATATAGTAAGAGTCTGCTAACTACCCTGTTGCCACAAATGTGCAGTTTTGTTTATTTAATGTCTGGATTCAAGCAGTCTTGAGGATCATCTTTCTGAAATCTTGTGGGACTGGAGACAGACAACCTTTTGGTTAGGTTACTTAGAATATAAAATCTGAGAACTGCTCGTCTGGGCCAACCACATGGGCATTCTGTCTCTGGTGGGGATGATCCTTGTTGCCCTTCGGCCCCCCTCTATGCCTCCTTCCTGAACGCATTGGACAGCCCCTTGGCAAATAGAATGCCCAGCCATCCCTTCTTTCCTCTGTGTCTCCATTCTATTATTGGACCTGGGTGCTATTTACCCACCAAGAGAAACCCCAATAAGACAGCCACCAGCCTTCAGCCATTCTCCCCTCGCTGATGACGGTGATGACAGCGATGGAAGAGAACAAGGGGACGATGCTTCTCTTCATGTCTTGGCACCCAGGACACAGGCTTGGGTTTCTGCCTTGCCTGTTTGGAGAACAAATTCTCCAAGCCTCGCCTGCCAAGCTAGGGCTTGTTCGCAGCTCAGTTATCCCCAGAATTTAAAGTAGAGGGTCCTGGCACCAGTACCAGCTTTAAGAGATGGGAAGGAAGCAGCTGGCGTTCAGCAGACTTACCCTTGAATGCGCACCAGCGAGATCTGGCTGGGTTCAGATTTTGGCGCTGCTGATTTTACCCCAGCTGTGTGGCACAGGGCTTGTGGCTTGGTTCTTCTGAGCCTGTTTCTCCCCCTGTAAGATGGCTGACACTATCTACCTCCTAGCGTGGTGGGGAAGCCATAATGGGATAATATATATGGACAGCCTGGCACAGAAAAAGGGGGTCGATAAATGTTTGCTAATAATCCGAGTGAAGTTCTTTGAGCTAAAGATTTAGGAATTCAATAACATGACGCCAGAAGGCTTTCCTTTATGGTTAAAAGTCTTAAGGAGCAAGATAGGAAGTTAACAGATTTTTAAAAATATTTGCACAACCTGCTTGGAAACCCCTTCTTGTTGAAGATACTTGGCAGTCAGAAACAAATTCAGGGCTGGCTTGGCCAACCCATTCGTCTGTGAGAGGCATACTATACTCCAATTAGGATAAACCCAGACCATGGTTCATCATGAGTTATATTCAAAGGGAAAGTTCTTAGGACTTCTGAAGCCAAACCACCCAAAGAAATAAGAGGTAGAAAACACAAAGATGGAGAATTTTCAGAAATGGATTCAATGACAGGTCCATCCATGGAGCCTGGAGTACATACAAGAAATGAGCATGTTGACCTTGAAAGAACATGAAGATACTTATGGATCAACCGCAAATACTGAGCCCCATAAAGACGCCAAGACACATTTGTGCCCTCAAAGGCTCCTTCCTGGTTGGCAGGGGAGACAGACCCACCACCAACTGAAACACTAGGGGAGACACATGAGTGCTGAGTTGTGCATGGGGTTCCACTAGGAAGCATAGGGGGGTGAGCCCAAGTTGGCCTGGGGGCTTCAGGGAGGCTTCCCAGAGGAGCTTAACACTGGGGCTGGGCTCCGGGGAGGCAGACACCTTACAGCAGAGCTGAGAGTATGGATTCTGGAGCCCAAATGAATGCCCGGGTTGAATCACTACTTCACAGCCATGTCGCCCAGGTTTGCTGTTTAGCCTCCCCGTGCCTCAGTTTCCTTGGGAATAGCACAGGAATGGCACAGTGCAATCCTCATAGGGCCACTGGATGATCAAATAAGTAAACATAAGTGAATCTTGGCCCCTAGAAATAGCTCAATAAATAACTCATTGTAATAGCTTATTATTATTATTGTTGTTGTTGTTGTTATTAGACATTCCAAGGAAGAACAAAGGCCCAGAGGCACTGCATCTAAGAGTGGCTGAAGCTCTGCATCAAAGAGGGAGCAAGATGGGAAGAGAGGGTGTCGAAGGACGGTGGAGCGGCAGGACTGGGAGGCAGGGACCCTAGAGGGCACTGGGCCAAAAAGGGTCTGGACTTAGAAACTAAACCTTTACCTTCCAGCCACTGTGCTTCTCTTCCCTCTCAAGCCAAAATTCTAGAAAGAGTGGTGTGCACTAACCACCTGCATTTCTTCCTGACCCTCATGATCTTTAGAACTTGTTATCTCCATTTTTTGCTGAGTGCCCAGCAAGTTCAAGTTCATCCTTCAAGGCCCAATGCAAAGGTCACTTCTGAGATCCCAAGACTCAAAAAGTCTGCAGTGCCTGTTCTTAGGAAGCTCCCAGTCCAGAGAGGGAGACCCTGAGACAATAAGGAGACCGGAGCTTACTGGATCGGCTGTGCTCCAGTCCTAGAGACAGGCAGGGATAGGGCAGGCTCACAGAAGAGGGGGTGACCGAAGGGGACGCGGTAGGCTGCCCTCCCCATACGAGCCAGGTGCAGCCAGCTCAGGAACAAGGGAACTAGTGAGAATCTGAGTTTGGGCATGTGAGCCTTGCCAATGGGACACAGAGGCAGCCACACTGTTATTAGGGCACCGTACGTGCTATGGGGCACCGAGACGGGGCAGGGGCGATGGGGCAGCTCTGACACTAATACCATAAATGAGGAAATCGACTATTATAAGATGGCGAGGAAATAAAAACAAAACACTGTGTTGGGTCCACTCATTCAGTGAGTATTAGTTGAGCACCCCCTAGGTGCTAGGTGAGCTTCTAGATACTGGGGATCCTGTAGGCTAATGCTGGAAGTCCTTGCCACCTCAGTATGTTTGTTCCAAACACCTAAGTGGAATATGTAGCTGGTTGGGTGGCAAGCGCCGTGGAGAAGGACAGAGCAGGAAAGGAGGGTAGGGGAAGCTGGGTCTGGGACCAGGTCACACGGAGAAGGGGGCATTCTAAGAGAGATGTCAAGGAAGTGAGCATGTGAGCCTGGCCAGTGTCTCAAGGGACAGCAGGCTGGCAGTAGAGATCGTAAAAGGAAAGGTCCCAAGAGGGGTGTGCCTGTCTTGCTGGAGGAAGGAACAGAGACGGTGAGGAAGGAGTAGGCAATCAGGCAGGAGAAGGGATGAGGGCAGTTTGGGTGGAGCCCCATGGGCGACTCTAGACTTTGGTGTTTACTCGGAGTGAGATGGGAGCCACTGGAGGGTTCTGAGTACAGAAGGGATGTGCCCTGAGGTTTTGGGAGGGTTATTCCAGCTGGTGGGTCAGAAAGGATATAGGGAATGGCCAGGGCAGAACCCTGGGAGTTAATGGTGGAGGTGGTATGCAAATGAATCTCCATACAACGTGAGGGTGAAGCCAAGGGAGTCGCTAATTGGGTGGAGGACGTAATATCAAGAAAGGCACTGAGAGCAGCTTCAGGGGATCCGGTCTATACGACTGAAAGGATGGATTTGCCTTTTACCAAAATGGGGGACCATAGAGGGGCAGGTCCGTGGAAAGGATCAGGAGTCCAGTTTTGGTCCTGTTCAACTTGAGAGAGTTGTTGCACACCCCAGTGGAGATGCTCGGCAGCCTTTCTTGCTGTCTGTCCTGACCTCCCATGATGCAAAGCCTCATCACGTGAGCCCCATGGTGGTTTGTGCTTTTTTTTTCCCCTTTCTCTCCTCTTCCCTGTCACTAGAGAGCTCTATTAAATATCCTTACAATGGGGCGCCTGGGTGGCTCAGTGGGTTAAAGCTTCTGCCTTCAGCTGAGGTTATGATTTCTGGGTCCTGGGATCGAGCCCCGCATCGGGCTCTGCTCAGCAGGGAGCCTGCTTCCCCCTCTCTCTCTGCCTGCCTCTCTGGCTACTTGTGATCTCTCTCTCTCTCTGCCAAATAAATAAATAAATAAAATCCTTAAAAACAAACAAATAAATAAATAAGTAAACAAATAAATATCCTTACAAGATTGTTGGATGCCTCCTTTGCCCTCCCTCCTCTCCCAGGGTGCTCCCTTTATTTCATTTTCCTTGCAACTTCCCCCATAGAGTTCTGAGATACATCCATCGCATAGGGGCTTAGAAGGAGAAAGAGACTCATCTTCCCAGTGTCCTTGTCACTGTAGTGACAAGTACCTGGGTTCCTGTAGGGCTTGTGAGTATCTACTTTGGTCCCTGACTCCTCCTAAGGGGCATTTTGGACCTCAAGCTAGGTCTCGGATACCTGCGGAAATGTCAGAGGTTGGTCAGATTTTGGAGACCACCTTGCCCCCAGAGCAAATGGGTTTCTTGGGAGTTTCTCTGAAATACATCTTCCTTGCTAACTATACAGCAGTGGTACTCGTGGGAGTAGTGACATGTGGTGGTGACAAAACCCAGCTTGGGGTGCGACTGACGGGGAAGATGTGTGTACGAATGTTTTGAATTAAAAACGGGTCTCTGACATTTCAATTTACACGTGGCAACAGGCCAGAGTCAAATAACGAGGCGGTGTTTTGGACAATCGAGACTCTCCTGTCTTACATCAAGGTGGCCATGCATCTTCCTCTTGAATACTTACAAGGCAAATTCATCCATCAATCTATCCATTCGAACATCCATTTATCCACCCACCCAAATTTCTGTTTACATAATGGATCATCATTTAATTAATTAAAGGGTAATTAATTAAGTGGTTTTTTTTAGTATCTCCTATGTGCTACACGTGCTAAGCAATGGAGATACAGCAGGAAACAAAACGTGGAGCTTAATTTCTATTCATCTATCTACTCATCCATCCATCTATCCTTCCTTCCATCCATCCACCCATCCATCCACCCGCCCCATATAATTTTCCAGATTGGGATCATAATGAAAAGTAAGACACAGATCTTGTCCTTAAGAAATTCATGATCTAATGGGGTAAGTCCACCTGCTCATGAATGTCACAGGCACTATAAGAGAAGCCCATACATGCTACACTGATGACACAAATAGAAATTAGTTATTCTACCCAGATGGGGTGTCAGGAAAGGTTTCATTGATGAACTGACCCAGGATCAGTATTGAAAGGTGAGCTGATGGTCACTAGGTGAACGGGACTAGGGGTGAAGGAGAGAAGGGCAAGCCAGAGAAAGCAGCAAAGATATAGGGAAAGGAAAACTCCTGGTGCATTGTAGGGATTCTAATAAGTGGGATAGCTGAACTGAAAAGAATCACAGTGGGGGTATGACAAGGGAGGTGGGTGGAGACTGGATCACGGATGGGCTTGAGTGCCTTGTTCAGGGGCTTGTACGTCATGAGGAGAGGGGGAGTTGAGTCCCCGGGAGGTAACTGATACCTCATTTCTTGCCTCCACAAGGTCAAGAGTCATTGTTGGTGTTCTGGCCAGAATAACCATCCAACATCCAACGACACCCATAGTCAATGGGAGATACGACGGAGGCAGAGCATAGAACTCCGCTCAGGCCACCAGCAGACCCAGATCAAAACATTGCCCCATGTCATTCTTGGGTGCTCCCATCTCCTGGACTCAGAATGTTGCCTGAGGATCTTTTCTGGCTAAGTGGATGACTCAAGTTTGACGTCTGGCTTTCCTGAACTCTCGACACCCACTGATCCTTCTCCATCTCTGTCCGAGACTAGAGATCTCAACTAGCCCCTTAGTGTGGCTGAGCAGGGCACCTGGCCGGATCTCCTGCCCTCTCAGCACTGTCTTGACAGCATCCAGCCCAACCTTTTGCTAACTTATCAACATGTTGAGATAATGTAGTGAGTTGAAAGTTCACCTCCATGTAGCCTCTGTCCCCTCTTCACTGCCCACTCCCATCTTTTACTTTCATTTAAAAACTATAAGCTACTTTCAAATCATTAATTATAAAATCATACATGCCCATTTCAAAAACTTCAACAGTAAGAAGGAGACAGAGTGGTAACCTGAAAGCAACCTCCTTTCCTCTCCTCCTCCAACCTCCTCCTCCTCTCCCGTCATCACCACTCTTCTCTGTTGGTTGTGTGAGGTTCCAGAATTTTCTACCCATTCTCATTTACTGACATATTCATTCACTCAACAAATATTTACTGGGTCCAAAGAATGTGCAATTTGCAGACAACACAAAGGTGGTGTGAGTAAAACAATACACAAGTCCTACCCTTCTGGAGCTCAGAGTCTGGCTGGGGCAACAAACATCTATCAAGTAATCACACAAATAAATAAACAAGTGCAGCGTGTGAAGTGCCGTGAGGAAAAAGCACATGTGTGTACACCATACCCTAACTGATATGCCAGCTGACAAACTGTATCGAATTTAATTTGATTTCAAGTAATTATGAGCAAGATAGTTTTATCACAGTCACTAGCATCTGTTTCCCTTTGTTTGGGAAGTGCTTTTGCATACCTTTGGCTGGTTTTTGGTAGAAATATCAAATTCCTACTGATTTGTACGAGTTCTTTCTACATTAAGAAAATTAGTCCCTTGCCTTACAGGTGTCATGCACATGTGTTTTCCTAGTTTGTCATCCGCTGTTGAATATTTTTTACAGTATTTTTCCAAGTAGAATTGTTTTCCTTCAACACAGGCAAACATATCATCTTTCTCTCTTCAAATTCCAGGTTTGGAGTGGTAGGTTTTAAATTTAGGTACAGGTGGTCCTGATTCATTTCTATTTCTTTCTTCTTTCTTCTCCTTTCTCACCCCTCCCCCCATAGACTTTATTTTTTCAGAGCAGCTTTAAGTTCACAGCAATATTGAGCATAAGAGGGGCGCCTGGGTGGCTCAGTGGGTTAAAGCCTCTGCCTTTGGCTCAGGTCATGATCTCAGGGTCCTGGGATGGAGCCCCACATTGGGCTCTCTGCTCAGCAGGGATCCTGCTTCCCCCTCTGTCTCTGCCTCACTCTCTGCCTAATTGTGATCTCTCTCTCTCTCTCTCTGTCAAATAAATAAATAAAATGAAAAAAAAATTTTTTTAAAGATTGAGCATAAGATAGAGATTTCCCACATATCCCCTATGTCCACTCGTGCAGAGCCTCCCCCATTATCAACATCTCTCACCAGAGTAGTACATTTGCTATAATCAATAAACCTACATTGATGCATCATTATTATTTAAAACCCACAGTGTACATTAGAGTTCGCTCTTGGTGTTGTACATTCTATGAGTTTGGACAAATACATAATGACATGTATCCACCATTACGATGTCATATAAAGTAATTTTGCTGCCATAAAATTCCTCCATGCTCCACCTATTCATCCCTCCCTCCTCCAAATCCATGCCCATCACTGGTATTTTAACTGACTCCACAGTTTTCCTTTTTCCAGAATAATATAGTATTTAGCTTCTTCAGATTGGCTTCTTTCACTTAGTTCACCCATGTCTTTTCATGGCTTGATATTCATTTCTTTTTAGTGCTGAATAATACCCCACTAACCAGATTTAGTTTATGTATCCATTCACCTACTGGAAAAAATCTTGGTTGTTTCCAGGTTTTGACAATTATGAATAAAGCTGCAGGTTTTATGTGGACACATATTTTCAATTCATTTGGGTAAATACTAAGGAGATCAATTCCCTATTAACCTTATATCTTGGAACCTTGTCATTATTGCTTAATACCTCCAAGAGTTTTTGGTCAGTTCTTTTGGATTTCTACATAGATGATCATGTCATCTATGAACAAAGAGTTGTATGTCTTCCTTCCCAATCTGTATACCTTTTATTTCCTTCTCTTGTCTTATTGCATTTGCTAAGACCTCCAGTACAATGCTGAAAATCAATGATGAGAGGGCACATCCTTGCCTTCTTTCTGATCTTAGTAGGACAGATTCAAGCTTTTCATCATTAAGTGTGATGTAGCTGTAGAGTTTTTGTAGATATTCTTTATCAGGTTGAACAAATTTTCCTCTTTCCTAGTTTACTGAGAGTTTTTATTATGAATAAACGCTGGGTTTTGTCAAATGATTTTCTGTATCTACTGATATGGTTATGTGATTTTTCTTCTCTAGTCCATTGATGTGATGGATTACATTAATTGATTTTTGAATCAATTAATTGCATTGCATACCTGGGGTACCCAGCCTTGCATACCTGGGATAAATCCCACCTGGTCATGGTGTATAATTCTTCTTATACATTATTGGATTTGATTTCCTAGTATTTTGTTGAGGATTTTTTTTTTTAAATTTATGTTCATGATAGATACTTGTCTATAGTTTTCTTGTAATATCTATGTCTGGTTTTGGTATTAAGATAATGCTAGACTCATAAAATAAGTTAGGAAGTATTCCCTCTGCTTCTATTTTCTGAGAAAGACTGTAGAGAATTGGCATGATTTCTTTCTTAAATGTTTGGTACAATTCATCAGTGAACACATCTGGGCTGGTGCTTTCTGTTTTGGAAGGCTATTGTTGATTCAATTTCTTTAATAGTTATAGACATATTCAGAATGTCTACTTCTTGTGTGAATTTTGGTAGGCTGGGTCTTACAAGGTATTGATCCATTTCACCTAGGTTATCAAATTTGTGGGCATAGAGTTATTCATGGTATCATTCTTTTAACGTCCATGAAATCTGTAGTGATGTCTCCTCTTTCAGTGCTATTATTAGTAAGTTCTTTTTTTCTTAACTATTAATTTGGCCAGAGGCTTATCAATTTTATTGATCTTTTCAAGGAAACCAGTGTTTGGTTTCATTGATTTTCTCTATTGATTTCCTGTTTTTAATTTCATTTATGTCAGCTCTGATTCTTATTGTGCCTTTTCTTTGCTTACTTTGGATTAATTTGCTCTTCTTTTTCCAGTTTCCTAAGACAAAAGCTCAGATTATTGATCTTACATCCTTCTTTTCTAACACATGCATTCACTATAATAAATTTCCCTTTAAGCACTGCTTTCTCTGTATCCTACAAATTTTGATAAGTTATGTTTTCATTTTCATGTAGTTAAAAATATTTTTAAAATTTCTTTTGAGATTTCTTTTTTGACCTACATGTTATTTAGAAGTATGTTATTTAATCCTCAAGTATTTGGGATTTTCCAATTTTCTATTACTGATTTCTAGTTAATTCCATTATAGTCCAAGAATAGACACTGTATGATTTTTATTCTTTTAAATTTGTTAAGGTGTGTTTCATGGCCCAGAATGTGGTTCCATTTGACAAATGTTCCATGTGAGCTTGAGAAGAACGTGTATTTTATTATTGTTGGATGAAGTAGTTCATAGGTGTCCATTTTCGTCAGTTAATTAGTGATGCTGTTGAGTTCAACTGTGTCCTTACTGCTGGATCTGTTCACTACTGATAGAGGGGTGTGAAAATCTCCATCTTTAACAGGGGATTCATTTATTTCTCCTTGCAGTTCTGCTTTTGCCTTTTGTTTTTGAAAGGCATGTTCAGGCTATTTTAACTGTTTCCTATTCTAACTCTGTGTCTTAAGTATCTAAGTGTGGAAGTAGTGTAGATGGTCACGCTAGAAAGGGAAGGAAGGAGATGATGAGCAGTAGGGGTGGTATGGAGGTATATGTCCGATTATGAAAACTCTGGATTCATTATTTGAATATACATTATGTGCCCTGAAAAAAATCTAACTATACCCCCTATGGCCAACTTCCTGATTCTACTGTGTCTCACTGAGACTAGCCAGATAAACACATGTTGAACAAATGAATGAATCCTGGATAGCTCTCGATGGGAAAGAAACATTAAGTTAAAAAAAAAAAAGATAAATTTTAAAGAAAGGTGTTAATGATATATTAGCACCCTACTGAGGATTCCTCCTTGTTAGAGAAGTAAAAGGGGGCTGAAAAATGAATTTCACACCAGCTGTCAGAGCATTTTATGCCAAGGACAAATATTCACAGATTTGTTATCCCCAGGATGTCTAGAAAGCAATTCCAGGTAATTGTGAGGAGACCTTCTACAGTAGAAGCCCATGTACTTGGCAGGCTTTCAACTAGAAATCTCTTTTCAAGGGAGGTTCTGCAAAGTAAGAGCGTGAGGATCATTTATATTCATAACAAAGGCTCCCAAGGCCTGTAGGATCCTGAATCACCCAAAAAAGATTAAATCATGTTCAACCAAGCTTTAGTGTTAAGTATATCTAATTGTATCCTAAGTCTTCCAAGACTGATTATCTTTAATTAAACAGCCTGGCGACTAGACGTATCACTTATTTGATATGATATAGTGAGGAACTATTCAGTAGGATATTTAATAAGTTGAAATACCCTATGGCGGACCACATGGGATGACAGAGGTGTGTGTGTGTGTTTGTGTGAGTGTGTGTGTGTTTACAGGCATAGAGGAGATTAGGCCAACAATTCGAGATCTGGCTAACTGCTGCTGTTAACATAGTGTAGATGTTAATGGCACATAAAAGCATAAATCTGCCATTTGCAGCCAGGCATGTGTATGCGGATATAAATAACTAACAGGGCTTTCACAATCCATCCAAAATACAAAGATTACTAAATTGGCTTTTAAAAACATTAGAATCCCATTAGGCCAAATTCAGCAGCTGATTACTGAGCAAAATAAACCACCAGAGGACTCTAAATTCTCCTTTGTTGCCGCTGTTAAAAGGTACTGCACTTTCAAGGAGGCCATGGGCCCCTGGGGAAGGGAGCACACAGTTCTTGCTGGTAAAGAGGGGCGCCGTGCAGCTATATATCTGGATGAAGATGCTTCTGGAGGGATGCCTCTTCCTAGCACCCTGTCTGGGAGGTCTATCAAGGAAGCATATATGAAGCTGCCCAGATTTAACTCAAGTAGTCCGGATGTAACTTCTCACCTCTATTTATTACGACCCCTCCTGCTCAATAAGTCTTTTTGCACATTTTCTTCCCTCCCTAACCCCAACTTCTACCATATTCACCACATCTTTTACTTTTTGTATCCTGATGCTCTGACGTCTGGGGCCTTGCTAACCCTGGAGGGTCTGCCCCTCCCTGGGTAAGCCAGTTCCTGAGAGCCAACAACTCGCCAGTGAGGGTGCTTTGCAAATGAGAACCCACCAATCCAGAGCCCACACTCCTTATTAATCAGGCTCTCAAGCTCCAGGTCACTATCCCCCTGTCCTAATCACTTCTGGGCCAGGTACCAGACAACCAGGGACAGTCCCCTAGGCCCCAGAGCCCTGAAAGGGGGCTTTGATTCAGACCAGTCAATTCTAAATCTGCTTACCCTGCCTCACCAGCTCCTTCCACTGCAAACCACAAGAAAGACTCATTTGCCCACACTCCCCCTTTCTTCAGCCTCCTGACCCATCCTGATGCTTTCTTGTGTACATGTCATACTCCTTCTCTTGGGAACCTAGAATCACAAACCATCTTTTCAAACTCCCTCTTCTGATCTGGGGACCTTACTGTACCTCTGATTTCCTGCCAACATACAGTATTTTTAAACACCCCACCCCATGGAATTTTAATACTATAGATACACTGTGTGTTGATATTGCGGCCCTTTGGAGCATTGCAAACCACAGTACTGCCTAGGTATTCTTTTGCTTAGAGCAAAGTCTTCAAGCTCATGATTACTTTCTCCATTTGAACAACTTTCAGTGGCTCCCTGCTGCCTGGAGGGTAAAACGGAAACTTCTTAGCAGGGCATTTAAAAACCTCTGTGAACTTTACCCTACCTAGCCATCCAACCAAATGTCATAGGGCTTCTAACGTGACAGAGGGACTAACTTCCCTTGCTGTGGCTCCCCACCTCCATGCCTCCACTCACGAGGTTCCTCCCATCTAGAATCCCTTTCCTTTGGCTTTTTACAGGGAGTGATTCTACCTTCCACTTCAAGGCACAGCTTAAACGTGATCTCTTTCAGCAAGCTACCCCAGATTTCCCCAAATGGCTAGGATCCTTCTTCTTCCCACAGTAGGGTGCCTGGTGGGACTCCCACACCCACTAAGTGTCGTGTCAAGATAATAATAACACTGATGAAAAACAATAGTTAAGATTTTGTGGTCCTTGCTATGAGCCAGGCACTATTCTACGTATTATGCATGTATTCATTATTTTAATCCTTACGACGCCTCTTTGCAATTGGTATTATTATTATCAAAGGTTAGACTAAGGCATGTGTGCATGTGTGCACACACACTCTTTCACTCTCTGTATGTATATACATATACGTATATGTACATATACACACACACTTATAGTTGTCCATCCATTCATTGTGTATGTGTGTGTGTGTGTGCATGTGTGCACATGTATGTAATCAAAATGCCTTCTAGGGGGTGCCTGGGTAGCTCAGTTGGTTCAGCTTCGGACTCTTGATTTCGGCTCAGGTCATAATCCCATGGGTTGTGAGCTCGAGCCCCACATTGGGCTCCATACTCAGTGGGGAGTCTGCTCAAGATTCTCTCTCTCCCTCTCTCTCTGCCCCTCCCCCTGCTAGCACACGAGCGTCCTCTCCCTCTCTTTCTAAATAAAATCTTTTTGAAAAATGCCTTCTAGGACAAAGATTTATGCCACATAGGAAAATGACACACTTTCTGCCTAGGAGGAGTTTTTTGACAGATATGAATACCCATTTTGGAAAATTTGTGTTTTGTTGTTTAGAACTGTGAGTCATGAAATCATGGACCTTGAAAGCTGGCATAGCTGAGACACCACCAGGTCCAGCCCCGAGTCAGCACGAATACTTTCTGAGTGTCTATTACATGCCCGACCCTTGGCAGGAGAGATGGGGGAACCAAGGTGGCTCGTTCTGAGAGTTTACAGCTAAACTCTTCGTTTTGGAGATGAGAAAACCAAGGTTTAACCAGAGAGGTTAAGTACCTTTCCTGAGGTCACAAAACTTGGTTTAATCTCATTTCTGGGTAATAGAAAGTCATTTGCAGTTCTAGCCATGAATCATCAATTTTGAAAGAATCAGAATGCCATCTTATATTCTTAACGTCCTGTGGTAGGCAAAGTAATGGTCCCCCAAAATGTTGACATCTTAATCCCTTGAACCTGTGAAGATGTTAAGTTCCATGGGGGCGGGTGGGTGAGGTATTGAAATAGTGGATGAAATTGAAGTTGATAGTTAGCTGCTTTTAAGATAAGGAGATTGTTCTGGACTATCCACGTGGGCCCAGTGCACTCATGAGGGTCCTTCAAATGGAAAAGAGGCAGGAAGAAGAGTCTGTGTGGGAGTGATGCAGTGTGAGACAGACCCAACTGGCCACAGCTGCTCTTGAAGACGGAAAGGGTTACCAGCCAAGGAATATAGGCAGCCTCTAGATGCTGGAAAAAGTAAGAAGAGGGATTCTCCCCTAGAGCTTCAGAAGGGAACACAGCCCGGCTGACACCTTACTTTTAGATCAGTGAGACTTGTTTTGGACTCTATCTCCAGAACTGTAGGAGAAAAAGTTGTGCCGTTTTAGGCCACTAAGCGTGTGGTGATGTGTTACAGCATACACAGGAGGCTAATGCTCTCTGCAATTAGTCTGAGCCTTACCAATCTGCTTAGGGAGCCTGATGGAGTCATTCTGGAGTGAACATTGCTTATCTTTCTGGAAACCCAGACATCTAATCTCACGTTAAATCTTAGGGACTATTTTCAGCCAGGACACTTCCATCAGCCTTTGACTTTTCCCCCCGTAGGTAAATTCCAGAGTTTAAAGCAGAAATAGAGATGACCAAAGAGCACCATTTTTCATAACTTTCTCAGTTCTTCCAGACCCTTCTCTCTTGGCCTCAAGATCACTGTTTCTGTCATTTTATTTTTAGAAACAGTCTTGGTGTTCATTCCTTGCAGCCCATTGAAGAAATGTCCTTTCAGGGGCCCATGGTGCTCTCCATGGCCCCCAGCCTCCTTTCATTTCACAGTCTCTGTGTCTGAAACTATATTCTGCTTTGGGGACGCGCTTCAGACTCTAGGTCCCCCTGACGTGAAGGGAAACAAGAGGGGCTTACACGCCTGGGTGGCTCAGCCAGTTAACTGTCTGCCTTCAGCTCAGGTCATGATCTCAGGGTCCTGAGATTGAACCCCGCATTAGGCGTTCTACTCAGCAGGGAGTCTGCTTCTCCCTCTCCCTCTATGTTCTCTCTCTCTTTTATCAAATAAATAAATAAAATCTTTTTTTCTTTCTTTTCTTTCTTTCTTTCTTTCTTTCTTTCTTTCTTTCTTTCTTTCTTTCTTTCTTTCTTTCTTTCTTTCTTTCTTTCTCTTCCTCCTCCCCCTCCCCCTCCTCTTCCTCCTCTTCTTCTTCTTCCTTTTTTTTTTTTTTTTTTGTAAAGAGGGGCTTACGGAGCAGGGCCAGGCTCTGTTTTCTGGCGTGAGGAGGGGGAATCACTCCTGCCCATTAAGGCCAGAGAGCTGAGGTAGGACTAAGCCACTTCCAAGAGAAGGAAGCATGCAGTCACTGTCTCAGGCACGGGAGGTGGGCAACGAAGGGCTTATCTGGGGACTCAGAGAATCAGAGCATCAACTGTCTGACACCAAAAACTGTTCCTCCTGGGAATGTGAGTGACTGTGAGAAATGCCTCATCATTCGTCATTAGACAAAATGTTCACTGAAAGTCTTTTTAATGCCAGATTCCGTGCAGGGGAAATAGATGATGATGGTGATCATAGTGATGGTGGTGGTGGTGCCACTGGGCATGCTCAGTAGTCACGATGATGGGGCTGCTGCTGGTGGTGACGGTGGTGCTGATGGGGCCACTGGTGCCGACGGGGCTGCTGCCGCTGCTGATGGTGCTTGACGGTCATGATGACAGTGCTGGTGGTGCTGATGTTGATGATGGTGCTGGCGGTGGTGCCACTGCTGATGGTCATGATGACGGTGCCCATGGTCATGATGATAGTGCTGATGGTGATGATGATGGTGATGGCGGTGATGATGCCGATGATGGTGCTGATAGTGGTGCCACTGCTGATGGTCATGATGGTGGTGCTGATGTTGATGATGATGGTGATGGTGGTGATGATGCTTATGATGACAGTGCTATTGCTGCTGTTGCTGCTGCTGGTGGGGCAGAGAACACCCAGTAGGTACCAGGCACTGTTATAAGTACTTGCCATAAACTCACACATTTTGTGTCTTTAGGTGGCAGGTGTGAAACACTGGCTGAATGAATGAATAGAGGAAGACTTGGTCCTACCACCCTAAGCTATCAATGAAGGACACGTGGAGCAGAATGAAGGGAAGACGGGAGAGAGGAAACAAATAGAAACAGTAACAAGACACAGTAAGACAGAGGAGTGGTCAGGCATACGGGCTTGAAAGCCAGACTGTCCGGGGTCTAAATCCAGGCTCTGCTACCGATGGACCTTGTATCCCTCTGGGAAAATTAATAAACCTCTCTGTGCCTGATTCTTCATCTGTAAGGTGGGAGTGGTAGGAACGTCATGGGGCGTGGGATACATGTCCACACTGAACAGCGTCTGGCACACAGCGGAGGTTCAATAACCCGTGTTTCTTGTCACCTGTTCAGCAGAATTCACCTAAGAACTCAGGTTCCTGTCTGACTTCTTCCCAAGACCAGTCCTCAGCATCCATGTGGGAGTCTCTCCCACTCCTATTCTTGATGCCAATCTGGACACCAAAATCCCCACTTCTGATCAAATTTGGTTCCCTCTTTTGCATCTTGGCCTCTCCCCTGCCAAAGAAGGACTTCGTATGACATCTGAGCTGAGACTTTAGAAGTGTGCAATTTTTTTTCTTTGCAATTTTCTTTCTTTTTAAAAATTAACATATATTGTATTATTTGCCCCAGGGGTACAGGTCTGTGAATCATCAGGCTTACACAATTCACAGCACTCACCATAGCACATACCCTCCCCAGTGTCCATCACCCAGCCACCCTATCCCTACCCCCCCATCCCCCAGACATCCTCAGTTTGTTTTGTGAGATTAGGAGTCTTTTATGGTTTGTCTCCCTCCTGATCCCATCTTGTTTCAAAGGGCTAGTATCCAAAATCTATAAAGATTTTTAGATCAACACCCAAAGAACAAATAATCCAATCAAGAAATGGGCAGAAGACATGAACAGACATTTCGGTAAAGAAGACATCCAAATGGCCGACAGACACAGGAAAAAGTGCTCAACATCACTCGGCATCAGGGAAATACAAATCAAAACCACGGTGAGATACCACCTCACACGTCAGAATGGCTAAAATGAACCAGTCAGGAAACAACAGATGTTGGCGAGGATGCGGAGAAAGGGGAACCCTCCTACACTGTTGGTGGGAATGCAAGCTGGTACAGCCACTCTGGAAAACAGTATGGAGGTTCCTCAAGAAGTTGAAAATAGAGCTACCCTACGACCCAGCAATTGCACTACTGGGTATTTACCCTCAAGATACAAACGTAGTGATCCGAAGGGGCACGTGCACCCAAATGTTTCAGAGGAGGCATTATTTAAAAAGGAGGAGGGGACTGGTCTAGCTAGAGGGAGAAAGTGGAGTAGGAGGGGTCCACTCCTGGTGGAAATTCTGGGCAGCGGGCTGCGCCCAAAGATAACACAGGAGCCTGGTTAGGCAGGAGGCAGAACGACATATGACAAGCCTTAACTGCCACCGTAACACTTGAGAAGGTTCACGGGAAACCATTAAAGTTTCCAAAGCTTTATAAACCTGTAGTTGTTCTGGACAACGTAGAGGGGTGCGTTGATCCTAGTGGCAGCATTAGTCCCAGCCCCAGTGGAGGTTGCAGCTGTAATGGAATTAAGAGCAGCAGTAATCGTCTTAGGGACCCCAGCACTGTGGCTGTACTAGCGGCAGCACTGTGGGGACTGAGTCACCAGCACCACAGTTCTTACAATTCACTGTCACACATAGTTGCTATGTGTCATTCTAAACATATGGGGTTTTATCTCATGGGATCCACACAAGAACCAGAGGAGGTCCCTACTATTAGTATCCGCATTTGACAGATGGGAAAACAGAGTCAGGGAAGAGTGATGTAACCCAGGCAAAGCCGCGCTGGAAACCAGACACCCAGGACTCGGGCACAGTGAGAGGCTGCCCTGGCCCCCCGGGGGGGAAGTGGATACCTCACGGGGCAGCGCCGGCTGAAGGTAAGAGGGGCCTCTCCGAAGCTCAGGGAGCATGCACAGAGGAGAGGCCCTGAGGGGTGACTGTGGGGTCCTGGCTGAGCCGGGGATCCCTGCCTCTCTGATGCCCACCTGGCCTCTGCCGGGGATGGGGCCCCGGGACGGCTGCACTCTGTTCTAGTCATACCTAGGCCAAGGTCTCTGATTAGTGGAGCCCCCTCTGCAGGCCTCTTGCCAGCTGCCTGGCCATCATCCCCAGGGTGGGGGGGCAGGCTGTCCCCCCGCCCGGCCTGAGCCCCACTGCTGCCGGCCTCGAGTCTGGTGTACCTGCACTGCACAGAGCAGACAGGAACCACAGCACGGCTGAGCCGGTCTAAGGGGGCCCGACTCCCCCCCACCCCCCGAGGCTGGACACCGGCCAAGTGGTCCAGCGGGAGGCAATGACTAAGGCAAAATGTAATTACCCCAACTGCAATTTAGCTCTGCTGCCTGCAAAACATGTCACGTCCCCCTTCAGCTCTCCCTTCCCAGTCACCGAGGGGGAGGGGGTGGCGTTCCTGAGGAAGTTCGAAGTAGCCTCAGGTCCCAAATCCCTCAGGCGTGGGGCGGTCCTGGCTGCCCCCTGCCTTCCCCTGGGTCCTGAGAAGTCACTGCCAGCCTGCTCCCTGTCTATTCGTTTCCCTGGCTCTGTTTGTGACAGCTCCCCTGTGTCCCCCACGATCCCCGGCAGGAGACAGAGCTTAAAAAGGCCTGTTCTGTAGGCTCCTGGGGGACTGCGACGCCATCTTTCCGTGCCTTGATTAAGAATGATCCCGGGGCCCTGCTGAAGGAGAGGCTGACTCCCCTGACAGGGCCAGAGATGGGAGAGGGGGAGCGACAGTGCAGAGCGAGGGCCTCCACAGGAAACGGAGGCGCTGCCTGGGGACAGCTGCTCAAGTCTGAGGGAGGTGGCACGGGGAGCAGAGAGAGAGAGGCCTGCGGGGAATAACGTGGTTACTTCTAGAGTCCTGGCGGAGGGGCCCAGGCTTTGAAAGCTTGCAGGAGAAGGACATTAAAGAGAGGGAGGGAGGGGGAGGCCTCCTCAGGCCTCTGGTGGACGCTCCAATGACCTCCTGGTCCCTGTGAGGTCGTGCCTTGGAGCTGGGGCCACACTGGGCCTTGGACCTAGGCTCCCCCAGCCTAGGCTGCAGAGTCTTCTGGCTCCCCGGTCAGCTAGCTGAGGGGCTCCCTCTGATTTCTGGTCAGCTTCTTACCCCTGACTTTTCCAGACACTTCTCCAGCGACTCAGCTCGACACCCTCTGGACTAGTCCTGCCTTTTCGGCCCAGTCCCCAAGATCATGGAAAGGAGGGACGTGGCAAGACCCATTCATAGGCGCAGGGTCCCAAGATGCCTGGCACTATCCCGCTCACAGTGCTTCCTGGATCTCTTTTGCTTCCAACTAAGACCCAGGATTCGATGCTCAAGAGGCTCCCAGACAGTCTGTGCCTGGAGCTGAACAGAGCTGGGCTCATATCTCATTTGTCTTTCTTCCTTTTAAAGATTTATTTATTTATTTGGGGAGGGGCAGGGGCAGAGAATCTCAAGCAGACTCCCCGCTGAGTGCGGAGCCCAACATGGGATTCCATCCCATGACCCCAAGATCACGACTTGTGCTGAAACCAAGAGGCAGACGCCTAACCGACTGAGCCACTCAGGTACCCTGCCTTCTTTTCTTAATTAGTGTGTGGCTTTGGACCAGTCACTGGACCCCTCTGAGCCTCAATTTCTACATCTGTAAGATGTGCATAATAATACCTCCCTTTGCAGCCTTGGTGCTCACGTTCCTGGGGCAATTGTTACAAAGCACTACAAACTTACTGGCTTCAACAACACATTTATTGTCTCATCGTTCTAGAGGCTGGACTTCCGGGATCAAAGGGTTGGCAGGGTTTGGTTCCCTCTGAGAGCGGTGACAGAGAATCTGTCCCACGCTTCTCCCTGAGCTCCTGGTGATTTGCTGGTGATCCTTGGCATTCTTGGAGTGGAAAAAGAATCACCCCAAACTTTGCTTTCACCTTCACTTCTGCAGTCCCTGTGTGCATGGGCATCTGTGTCCAAACTCCCCCCTCCTTTTTTTTATAAGGATATCAGTCCCATTGGCTTAGCAGTCCGCCCGACTCCAGTATAACCTCATCTGAGCTAACTACATCTGCAACGAACCTATCTCCAAGCAAGGCCACCTTCTCGAGTACTGGGGGGGAGGGGTTAGGATTTTTGAAGGGACACAGTTCAAACCATAACCCATACGTAAAGATACCAAGCATGGAAAAAGTTCTCAAGAAATGCCAGACCTTTTTCCTTCCCCATAAAAGAGGCACTAGCTTTAGAGGCTGAGAGGTTTCCCGTATTCTGGGGCCGCTTAGTGGAGGATGCGGGTTCTGCTTGGTGGGAAAATGCTGTCAGGGGTCTATCTTATCGCAGAGAACACCTCCTTGTTCCCTGCTAATGCTGGTCTCTCCATGATGGCTCCACTGGCCCCGGACAGTGAAGGGACAGGGAGAGGCTAAACCCACCTCGGGCTTCCTACCCATGGCTCCCAGCCGGGACCCTGAGTGAGGAGGCCTAAGGAGCTCCCTCTGGCCCCTGGTTACTCCTCTGGGCTGGAGCTTGGCCTTTTCTCTCTATCTTCTGTCATGGAAGAGAATTCTTTCTCTCCTGCTCGGTTCTGGTGGATCAGAGCTCATTTCTCTAGCCCTGGGGGTTCGCGTGCTTCCTATTTGTCTAATATCATTTTGATCTTAACCGCAGCCCCGTGAAAACAATACCGACTAAACACTGATGCTGGGTGGCATGACCAGCATGGAGTTTCTTCCAGATTCTCAGCTGACTCTGCACCAGCAGCCCGCCTCCAAAGGGTTATCTACTGGGAAGGCGTATGGCAGCCCAAGGGCACAGAGCTAATAAATAAGTAGAGAAGTCAGCACAAGGTTTTTCCCTGCGGCTGTCCCCGAACGGTGCTAGCTTGAACTGCGACAGTTTTTTTGGTTGTGTTGAGTGTGGATGGTTGGCCTGGGCAGACCTCCCTGCGGGGAGAGGGAAGTATCTAGGAAGGAGGAAGGAGAGAGGACAGTGAGAGAGGGCCTGGGGCAGAGGATGTGGAGGTGGGAGAGGGTGGAGCTTGGTCCATGTGGCTAAACTGTGGACGGTGACACCTGTGCCACTGCCCTTACTGGAGGTACCGGGCTCTGGTGGGAAAGAGACCAGCTCTGGAGCCTGGAAGAGCCAAGTGCACATCCTGCCCTTTTTCTGCCTTCCTGAAGGGCACCTTGAGCAAGGTGCTGTCGTCTCTGACCCTCGGCCTCCCCATCTGTAAGATGGAGAGGGCTAGCCATGCCGCCCAGGGACATAGCAAGACCCCTGGATCGGCAGCGTCACCCCCGTTTCTCAGATGACAAAATGGTGCATGGTCAGGAGGTAGAAGTGAAGGGAAGCTTCCAGGAAAGGGGGAGGAGAGAGGGGATTCCTTCTACCTCTCGTCGATTCTCCTCCAAGGGCTTTAGAGACACAATCTCAGAGTCTTCTCAGAGCACTGCTCCTTTTTGCAACGCTCCCCCCCCCCCCAGAGCTCCCAACCCATGAGCTAGCAATCAAAGGTTGGCTCGACTCGACTGCGTTACTGGATGAAATGGTTTATCACTGTTAACTGTTCCCTCCCACCCGTCGGGCAAGGACTGGATTCCATTCAGCATGCAGCTCCGGTTCTGAGCTCGAAGCCTGAGACAAAGGGAACGCCTTACTAATGTTTGTTGAATGAATAAATGAACGAACGGGTGAAAGAAGGAACAAAGGCTTTTAAAAGGAAACAATCTGCTTCTGTTACCACATTCTCCTCCTGTTTAATTATTAAAGTTGTGGGCAGACCTGAAGAAGAGAGCGTGAAGACCAGGAGAGCGCCCCTGCTCTCACCCACAGGACTCCGAGATGCTGAGGCATACAGCTAAGGCGCCATTATTCACGTTATATTATGAACGAATGACTGAACCATGGAGAGCTGGTCTTCTCCTTATGCTTGGCCTCAGAGCGCCTGATCCCTAGGCCACAGGAGCCCGCCTACTCCAGGTACATTATGAAGTGTGGCCCCAGCAGGCTTTGGAGCCAGGCAGATGGGAGTTCTAATCCCAACTCTGTTTCTCACAAGCTGTGTGGTCTTGGCCAGTGATTCAGCCTCTCTGGGTCTCTTTCCTCGCCTACGAAAGGGGCTGTCAATAACCAAGGGTGCTTGTAAAGACTGAATTTAAGTGAGGTGATTATTGAAAAGCTCCTAGCACAGTCCTGGAAATACCATGTGTGCTTTTCCCCATCTCCTCACAGGAGGTCAAGAAAACAAACTGCTTTGCCCAACCTCGCCTCAGTTTCTCCCTCTGGGAGTGGGGCCAATAATTATCTGTCCAGCTTGCTCATAGGACTCTTTTAAAGAGGTGAAGAAAATTAAAGTGCTCTATAAACGTCAATGGACTGAGGGAAAAGGTGTTTTCGTTGTAGTTAACGTCTATGGGCCTTTGTTCCAAATCAATTCCTATGGGCCCAAGAGCTTCCTGAGTTGGCTTTTCCCTGCTGAATATCCACATGCCTCTCCCCTCAGCACCACCATTTCTGATCCTGTCATCTAAGAAATCGGGGGCAGTCCTATGCCACCATTTGTGCTGATTTGTATCTATGGACACAGATACCTAGGAGTGCGTCTTTCTTTTGCAACAGAGGCCAATTATTTCCTAGCTGTTGCATATAAATATAACTTTTATCAAAGTCTATCTTCCATGCCTCAGGGTACCTCCCAATGCAAGCGAGCCCTGCAACACATTAAAAAAAATTTTAAGGGTTCAAAGCCATGGTTTATTGAACATTTCATTAATTGGGAATAGTCAGGTGGTTTTCACTTGGGAGCTATTACCCAAAAGGCCAACAACTGAAGTTCATGGATATATGCACACAGGCGTGCATGCGTGAAGACACACACACGCACACACACTCACACACACACACACACACACAGCTTCTCTGAAGTCTAGATTATTCTGAGAATGGATTCTGGGAATTCACACCAGGGTAAGAACCATTTTTTTTTTTAAAGGGCTTTTGACTGTATTGCCAAATTAGTTTTCTAAAGGTTGTGCCCCAAGTGATAGACAGTAGTGACAATTTCCCCATACTCTTACTAGCATTCACTATTATTTGGGGACTACCAGAATCTTAGGCCAAATACTATGCCACGAATAGGAGTATTACAAAGACAGCTGGGATGTCCTTTCAATTCTTCTCGGAAATCACAGTGATCTCTGGTGCTCCTCTCTTTCTCATACCCGAATTACAATCATTCACCAAATCGTATGGTTTCTTGGGCGTTAAGTTCTCCTACGTATTTTTTCCATCCCTATGAATTCATCTTCAGTCCGGGCCCTTAACATCCTACATTTGACCTCTGCAGGGGCCTCCCATGACCATCTCTCTTGTAGGGGTCGTCCCGCCCAATTCCTCTTTTAAAAACAAAATTTTGTGGTAGTGATGGTTACACAACACTCTGAATGAACCGACAATAAAAAGCCCATTTTAAGCGTGCGGCCGCATGAGTTTCAACAAAGGTACAACTTGTGGAGCAAAGAGCCCAATCAAGTCCTAGCACATTCCCACCATCCCCCAAGCACGAAGAGATTTAGCCAGCCAACAGAAGAAGTGGCTGAGAACGGAAGCCAGGTCTGATTCTGGAACCAAACTCTTGGCCCCTCGTCACCCTCGTATCTCCCAGTACGTTCCAGTTATGACTCCTCAGAGGTGTCTCATTGACGGCAGCCCCCTGCACCCGAACCATACCTCCCATGCCCACCTCTGCACTGGCATGCCATCCTTTCTCCTCCTGTTTGACTGAATGTCACCCCTTCCTAGGAGCTTGGCTCTAGTCTTTCCTCCTCCGGGAAGTCTTTCTGCCTTGACCCAGCCAGCCCCAGGGCAGGGCTCCTATCCTCTGAATGCCCATCGCCTTGTGATCTGTGTCGCCCCTCGGACTCTGCTCACTCACTCAATTGATGGTGATCAAATACCATTTTTATTTTGGGGATTAAAAAAAATTGTCCTTAACCACCCATGGGCCAGATGATCCCTGAGTTTTTACGGCAATGACTGTGATTTTTGTGACTACAAAAATGTAGCTGGGGTCTCTGTCAATAAGTGGGTTTCCTCAGAGATCAACCCCATTGGAATGAAAGGGGTAAAATCACATCTGCTGACATATTTCCTGGTGCCGGCAGAATTCATGGGGCCTTACTCCTTACGAGCAATCAGTGAGGTCTTTGAAACGGTGGCCAAGTTACACTGAACACAACTGAACGTGGCAGGTAACGTCCTTTCCTTCTCCTGGGAATGCCTCCCAGCCAAGTTAAAGAGACCCTGGCACAGAGCTTTGGCCTTTTCCTAATGGTATTTGGAAAGTTAGAGGCCTCGTGTCTCAGGCACCAATATAGGCAGGAATAATAAGCCAAGAGGAATGAAGGAAAGAAAAAGCATTGCAGCCAGAAAAGGAAGGCTTTCCGGTCCCAGAAAAATTATCTTCCTTCCTCGCCCACTTGCTGAACCCACTTCCTTGAGGCAGGTGCGGTGCGGGGCCCTGGAGCTCCGGGGATGAATAAGCTGACCTCCCTGCCCTTGAAGGGCTGTCATCCAGAAAGTGACCCCACCTTAACCGTTAGCCCCTTAGATTCTGCTATGTGCCAGGCACTAGGGTGGGGGGTGAGGTTTCTGCCCTCGAGGAAAAACTGGGAAGAGACAGACATGGATGAGCTTCCTTATAACATAACGGGATATGTGCCACGTGAGTCTCAGTTTCCCATCTGTAAAATGGGGATAGTAACCACCTGCGGCAAAGTGGTGAACACACTGATCCCTGAGGACAGACCTCCTGGGTCTAAACCCCAACTGACCTGTTTAGCAGCTGTGGGGCTACAGGAAAGTCACTTAACCTCTCTGTGCCTTGGTTTTCTCATCCGTAAAATGGTGATAATAAAAGGGCCTACCGCTTAGAACTGTTAAATTAGTTAATCCACGTGACACGCTTAGACCAATGTCTGGAACACAGTGTTGTATGAACAACAGTGATTATTAGCTCTTTGGATCCCCTTGTGGGGCCTGAGGAGGATATGGTTAGCTTTGTCTTGGGCTTGGGTGGCTAAACAGGTTGCTCAGTAGAGAGATAGACTACTTAAGCGAACCTTGCAGGATGCATAGGAGTTTGCTAGATAGAGTGTGTGTGTGTGAGAGAGAGAGAGAGAGAGAGAGAGAGAGAGCGAGCTTGGCCCACCTTCCTTATAAAGGCCAAACAGTAAATATTTTCAGCTTTGTGGGCCATATGATCTCTGTGGTAACTACTCACTTCTGCTGTTGAGTAGGTATGGTGTGTTCCAATAAAACTTTATTTACAAAGATAGGCCCTCAGGCCACAGTTGGCCAATCTCTGAGTTAGAGGATTAAGGGGCCCCAAACCCTTATTTATGGCAGTAGTAGGCCTGGCCATGCTCTTTGAGATGAATATTTGTTTTTTTTTGTTGCTGTTGTTTTTTGTGAAGAGCTGATCCTCAGGCTCTTTTCCATAGCAGAGTTGTAAACATTTCTTTAGAACTTCTTAAAACTAACTAGAGGGAAAATTAATGCCCAGATAATCATCCCTCTATGCTGTGTGTGTGTGTGTGTGTGTGTGAGAGAGAGAGAGAGAGAGAGAGAGAGAGAGAGAGAGAGAATATGTCCTCATCTCTCATCTAAGCCGGCGCCAGAGGAAACATCCTGACATCTTTCCTTCCTGGCTGACATTCCTGGGAGCCATGAAGTTTCAAAAAGAGGTAGCTCTGGATGGCAAAAAGCCTGCCTCTCCCAGAAGTCCTCAATGCATGCCACCTTGAAGAGGGAGGCTGGATAGACGCGGATGCTCCCCCATCACGTCCCAGTCAGGTTACAGGCCCCCAGCCCATGTCTGTCAGCACTGGGGCCCTCGCTGTGTCCCCCAACCCCACACCTGGGTAGAAGTTTCAAATGGTGTCTGTGGGGCCAGGATGGGACTTACAAATGTGGTGTAGTAGAAAGAACACGGGCTTTGGAGCCAGGTTCAAATCCTGGCTCTGCCATCTACTAGCTGAGTGATCTGGGGATTATTCCTCGGAACCTCAGTTTCTGACCTGTAAAATGGGTTGCTGTGAGAATTTCACCAGGTCAAGCCCATTAATGAGACTCCAAGGATCTTGGTTATCTTTACGTCATTCAGACAAACTCCCAACCAACTGGTCCTCCTGTCCCAGGCTTGGACGTCTCTGCCCTCCGCAGCTCACGCGGCTACTATCAGGGGCTCGGATCAGGAAGGCCCTGCCACCTCAGCGTGCGTCAGAGAAACATTTAACAGAGTAAATGGATCTAAGAAGTCATCTCTTCAGATTAACCACAGAGACGGTATTTGCTCTCCTGAAAATAATTTCAACCATAATTCTGTGCAGTCCTGGAAACATTGCTTTCCAGAGAAAGTCATGTTGTATGTCAAGAGAATATGAAAACAAACAAAAAAAAAGAAAGTAGAAGGAAAACAATGATCTGGCTTATTGCCCTGCAGGTGTAATCCCCCTCGGGCTGGTTGAGCAGCTGATTTACTTGCAAGGTTATTACTCATTTCACAAGTTCAAGCATTCTGCTATTTTCACTGCTCCGGCTTACAATGTGTAAAAACATGCGGCGATGCACACACAGACGGGTACACCCAGGGTCTCCCTCTTAGGAAGCAGAGGGCAGAGAGCCAGCAGAAAGAGGCATTAAAGAAAAAGCAGGGGCCCCTGGGTGGCTCGGCTGGTTGAGCATCTGCCTCTTGGTTTTGGCTCAGGTCATGATCTTGAGGTCGTAAGATCGAGCCCCACCTTGGGCTCCGTGCTCAGAGCACCATCTGCTTGAGATTCTCTGCCTCTCCCTATGCACCCCTACCCCTACTCATGTGCACAAGTGTGCATGCACGCTCTCTCTAAAATCAATCAATCAATCAATCTTGAAAAAAAAGGCATTTGCACAAACCAAATGTCCCCGTTGCTCTGGTTTTGGGAGTGGGACCTATGCCGTCGTCACCCACAACCCTGCCTGCCTGGGACACAGCGGTGGCAAGGGCAGGACTGGGCTCTGGGGCTGCGGAGGGGGCTCTGCTCCCCCCATGGGGACGATGAAGATAGCATTCCCTGGTTATCCGTTTCTCCACCAGTTTTTTAATCTCTTGCAAGCCTGGGGGAGCAGCATATGGAGAAGAAAGAGGAAATGGATTTGAAATCAGAGGGGCTGGGCCTGCTTTGCTATACGCTGATCCTGTGACTTTGGGTCCGTTACTTACTCAGCCCTGTGACCCTCAGTCTCCTCATCTCTGAAATGGGCATCATCGGATCTACAAGCCCATGGTTCTCATACCCATTAAAGGAGGGAATGTGTGTGAAGGTCTTTCTGTCACCCCCCAGAACACTCCTCCTCCAGGTTTCTTCATCTTGGTGGATCCGCACTGGACATTGTCCCTGGGTGTCAAAGGGATACATACTGAACACATCCTACATGACTTCTGGCTGTCCCCAAACTTGCTCCTCCAACCCCTTCCCCATGCTCTCAGTGCTCCAGCTCAAACCCTGGACCCACCTTGGCTCCCCGGTCCTCTTACATCCCTATCCGATCTGTCTGTTCCTTCTTTCTGTTCAGAATAAGCTCAGAACCACTTCTCAGTAGCCCCACTGCTGCATCCCCAAGCCGCCATGTTGTCTGTGACTGGGATTACTGCTAAGGCGCCAGGCGTGGTCTCCCTGCTTCCATCCCTGCCTCCATGCACCCGGGTCTATTCTCAACACAGTAGCCAGGCGAGTCTGCCTAAACCCCTCCCCCCATCAGGTCCCTCCTCGGCTCAAAGGCCTCAGGCAGCCCCCACCCCAGGGCTCAACCGCCATCTCCTTCCCAGCTGGGCCAGTCCCATGGCCATGACCTGGCCACAGCCTCCACCCCTGGCATTCTCAGTCCCCCGCCCCATGCTGCTTCTCCCCACTGAGCTCTTCTGATCTGACGTGCTATCTGCTTGACTCCTTGTACTCATAGTCAGCTCCACGAAGGCAGGGATGGAAGTCCCTTGTGTTTCCTTCTCCATCCCCTGCACCCAGCATACCGGATGGGCACAGAGTAAGCACTCAACGGACACCCACGAAAAGACTTCCAGATGTTTCTTTACAAGAGGCACACTTGATATTCATAGTTTGTACTGGATTACAAAGAAACAGCCTGGACTCATCTAACCAGTGCCATCTTGTCTATATCTGGAAAGAGCTTTGGGCAAGCATTTTGGAATCACATCAACCAAGCTCGTTCAGCTTCTAGCTCATGCCCGTAAAGGAGCTGCCAGGAAAGGGGTCTGCTAGGGAAGGGGAGGGGGCTGCAGGGAGAGAGGCTGAGGGGGCCTGGGATTGTGTAGGGAATGTCTGCCATGCCACGGGGTCTGACAACCCACTGGTCCCCGGCAAAAGCAGGAGCCAAGCCATCCTCCCTCCTGTGCCCTAACGATGAAATGGGATTAAAATAAGCATCAAAGGGAGCTGGAGGCAGCGGGGTGGGGCGGGGGGTGGAGGAGATAGCCTACACCTGACCCAAGGCCTGGAGTGGAAGACAAAGAAGGCAGCATGCACTCTGTTCCCATTCACCGGAGGGAAGGTAGTGAGTGACGGTTGAGTCATTTCCCAAGTCCTGGATCCAGGCCCTTCTTGTCCTCCGTCTCCAGGTCCTTCCCAGTCAAAGCCACCTGTCCCCACTCTCTTGCCCCAAGCCTCAGCCTTGAAGAGAGCAGGGCCGGGTCTCCGATGCCACTGGGCTGAGCTCTCTGCCCTGGACCATCCCCTCCCAGCTCTCTCCTACCTCTCGCTGCTCTGGGCCAGGTGTCAAAACCAGGGTGGGACCTTGGGAGGCAGCAGCTCTGCCTTAGGAGTCTGTGGCAGAGTGAGTGACAGGGCAGGACACCTACTGGCTGAGCGCGGTGACCGAGCATGTGTCATCCTGGCCCACCCAGGGTCCACTCCTCCTGCTTCTCATACCAGCATCTCCGAATTCCCAGTGGAGGACTTCCCTTCCCCCGCTCCCAGTGCAGGCAGTGCGGCCTCTCAGTCGGCTCCGGGCAGGTCATCCAGAACCCCGCTTCCCTCCAGCAAAAGGGGGGGGGGGATCAGGGGGTCGACACGTCCTTCATTCAGAGTCAGAAGTGCACTCTCAGAGAACACAGGGAGACAGGCACTTTATGTCTCCCTTGCTTGAAGCTGAGAAGGTAGAGCCTGGAAACCCGGTGATTATCTTGCCTCCGAGAAGGGAGGCCATGCCCCAGGGGGAGAGCAGCTGTGGGTCCCGCTGTGCCTGAGCCGGGCCCCTGGATGCTTCAGTGATTGAAGGAAGACGCTTAGCTTCCTGAGTCCGGGAAGGACTTCCACTTGCCAGAAGAACCCACACGGGTACACATCCCCAGGCTCACACAAGTCCACTCACTTCCCTGGGTTGCAGTGCCTTTGCTCAACATGGGGGGCGGGGGGTGGGGTACTCAGTGATCTCCCAGGCCCCCTCTGGCTCTGTGCTGTGAGTCTGCGCAGAGAGCCATCCCCATCCACCCAAGTCCTGAATTCCTACTAGTGAGGAAGACATGCACCTCGGTGTCCAGAGGGAACCAGGCCAAGGGGGTGCTGCGCAGGGCCTCCGGGTCAGGCCCGGGGTCCCACATGGTCCCTTTTGTACCCAGGGCTAATGGATATCACAAAGCCTTCCAGGCACCTGCTCAGCACACACAGTTCTGTCACTCCATAGAAAGCTAATTAGTTCTGGAAGCTGAGCAGCAGAAGGCATGAAGCCAGTGGTCCTGCTCAGCCTCTGCGTATTTGCAGGGCAAGGCTCCCTTCTTCTCTAAAGCTGGGTTCTACCTCCTCAACACTACTGATGTGAGAGGTCAGATAATTCTTTGCAGCTGGGGGGCTGTCCTGTGCATTTTAGGAGACTGAGCAGCATTCCTAGTCTCTGGGCACAAGATGGCTTCACCTCCCCCCAGTTATGGCAGCTCAGGATGTGTCCAGACATTGCCATGTGTTCCCTGGGCGGCAAATTCACCCTGATTGAGAACCACTGGTCGAAAGAAGGCTGATTAGCCAAAAGGACAGCTCTTGGTTCTGAGACCCGAAGTGTTCATTTTCCCTCTACCTTTCCCTCTTCCCACCCAAATCAACCAATCAATCTCTCTCTGTGTTTCTCTTTCTCCTCGATTTTGGGTTTCCGGACATGGCGCCTGCAGCATTCTGGGCTTCGCCTTGGGGTGTGACCCTTGGTGCATCACCGTGGCTCACTGCTGTTTTTGCAGTCAGGGATTCATCTAAGAAGCTGATGAGTGGGCCGTCTCCCGAGTCGGATGCTGCCTGTGCATAATCTCGAAGGACACACACGCATACCATTCTGCCTACGATGTCGGAGGCGTCAGACCCCTTCTAGCTGGAGCCACAAACCCCAAGGGTTCATGGGACTTCATCCTTTCTGACCTTCTAACAGGCTCAGTCGTGTCTTTGCCTGATAGAGCAGAATGAACACAATTTGGAGTCAGAAGACCTTTGGAGTTCGGGCTGTATTACTTAATTAGCTGTATGATTTTGGACAAGTCAGCTGACCTCACTGAGCCTTGGTTCTGGAAAATTGGGAAGACCCCACTGGCTTAGGGCTGCAAGGAAAATAAGGCACTGAATCCAATGACCTCCCAGTGTCCATTCTCTCCGTTTTTCATTCCATCTGACGTTCCTCTGCCAGGTTAATTTTCCTAGAGCACAGGGATGGGCATGTTCTCCTCTGCTCCCAAGCATTCCATGGCTCCCTATTTCCTAGAGGACAGCATCCCTTTTTGCCCTCCAGTGGGTCCCGTTCTAACTTTCTACCCTAGCTAACTATTTCGGTACTTAAGCATTTTCTGAGGATTCCACCTTTTTATCTTTGTTCATGCTGTTCCTGTACCTGGAATGCCTTTCTCCATCCTCACCTCTGTCTATCCTCTATAAGGCCTGGCTCAAAGGTCACCTCCACTGGAGGGAGACACAAGCTAGGCCCATCCTAAGTTCCTGTAGCCCTTGGCATCACGGGTTCTGCCTGCAGTCCCCAGCAGCAGCTTCAAGCCCAAGGACACGCGTCCAGGTAGCGGGTGAGAGCGGGGGAACCGAGTCTCACTGCCCTGGATCAAGTCCTAGACACCACTTGCTTTCTCAGTTCCTGCCTGGGCCTTCTCCTCCTCGGCTGAAAAATGGAGCTAATAATAGTGCCTCCTTCCAAGAATCGCTGTGTGCATGAAACACCGTGTCAGGCACTAAGCCGGGCTGTAGGATCTCATCCAGGCTATCGCCGTCAAGTATATGTCAAATGCTTTTAGCACCGTGCCTGGCACAGAGGAGGTACTCAATACATTTTAGTACTATCACTGCCGTCATTAGCAGGCCCTGGGGAGAGATTAAGAAAAAAGACTTCCGTGGGGCCAAGGTAAATTGATAAAGACCAATTAAAGGACACAGACCAACTTCGAATTCCTTAGTGGCCTCTGGAGGAGGACAAAATTAGAAATAGTAACAGCAAACATCTACTTTGTGCTGAGTACGTACCAGGCACTGTCCCAAGCCTTTTGTCTGCATTTACTCTATAATTCCCACTGCAGCCTCAAAGGCAGAGACAATGAGCTGTCTTGTGGAGATGGGGACGTTGAACACAGAGAGGGCAAGTAACTTGCCTGAGATCACACTGCTGAGCTGGGATTCAGGCCCAGGCCACCGGGCTCTTGAGGCCCCTGTTCCCTCCTGCCCTAATGGGGTGTGTTTGTGATATCTCTAGGGACAGAGATCCTGAGTGGCTCTTCAGGGGACAACCCAGATCCGGAGAAGACAGTGGCAAAGCCCACACAGGAATCTAAAAGGTGCCTTCATGCGGGCCTATCTGTTGTTTAGTCTGAGCTCCGTCCACAGCCACCTGGGATTGCCACACAGCGAGCGCAGAAAACATCTGCGGCCCAGATGCGCACGGCACTCCCTGGGCCAAGAAAACGCATGCACAATTTTCCAAACTTCTTGGTTCTCAAAATCTTTTAAAGTGCTTTGTAGGAAGGAGGGAAGAAGTTGGGGGGCCCGGTTAGAAAGAACACCCCCTGGAGGAATCCCAAACAAATCCCATTTCCCCTCATAGCTTTAAACTTGTGCTGGCTCAGGTAGTTCAAAGACTACTGCTCTCGGGTCAGCGCCCAGAGGCCGCCTGCGCCCGAGGCCGTTCTAGGGGTCAGAGGCTGAGAGTCTGGGGAATCCAGGGCAGCCAAGGCTGGAACTCCTCTTGGATTCCGGATGCTGTGAAGACTAGAGTCCTCTCTCCAAGACCTGAGATGGGACAGGCCTCAAGGCCCCTGCACCCCAAGACCCATTAGTTACGTAATAGATAAAGATGGAAGAATGAGACTGATTTATCGTCTGAGATCCCATCCTTCCTGAATTTAAGTCATTGCGTCTTTATTCAGACTCTTCAAATGGTGGAAAAGGAAATATGGTTCAGCCATGTCCACTCCCACCGTTTTAACCTGGAGCAGTTCATTCCCGGCCCTGAACCCCTTCCAGCTCCTCTCCAGCTTTCGGTCACAGCTTTCAAAACTCCAACGAGATCAAGACTTCTTAAAAAACAAACACCTATGACCTATAACTGAACGCCAATGTAAGGGAGACAAACCATAAGAGACTCTTAATCTCACGAACCAAACTGAGGGTGGCAGGGGGAGGGGGAGCAGGGATAGGGCAGCTGGGGGATGGACACTGGGGAGGGTATGTGCTATGGTGAGTGCTGTGAAATGTGTAAGCCTGATGATTCACAGACATGTACCCCTGCGGCAAATAATACATTATATGTTAATTAAAAAAAAGAAAAAATAATACTCGGTAATAGGTATTAAATAAGAAAAAGCCACTGCATATAGTTTCAGCTCTGGGACAAGAATCCCTGTGCTAAACCCACACAAGTAATTGGTGGGAACATCACAGTTGGAGGTCTGTGCCTGGATGGAGGCCTGGGCTGAGTTATTACCGCAGTGGACAAGCTATTCAACACACGGCTAGGCTCCTGTGAGGGCTTTTAGGGAGGCTATTCTCCCCCACAAAGGGCTCAGAGGAAATCCCCTCAGGTCTCAATATCAGCCAACGTTTGCTTGTTCTGATCAACGGTCCTGTTTGATGGCCACCGGCACAGTGTAACCAACCAGGTTCCCCTTTTCCTAATGCCTCCCAGGGAGCTCAGAGCCCAGCTTCTAGCTCACCAGAGCGAGCACGTAGAGGGTGGTATAGCATTCCTTTCTAAATTCATCTCACTTCTGGCTCCGTTTTGCGTCTTCACTTTCCTTTTATTTTAGTCACTGAGTTCACATTTAGTTCCCCTTTATATAACCTCGAAAGCAAACTTTAATCCTTTCTGGAACATGTTGGTAGATAAAATAGAATTAAATGGAATGGAAGGAAATAAAATAACAGTGTTGAGCTTAAAGTTTTGAAACATTGCAGGCCTCCCCATATACCCAGATGACATATCTATAGCGTTCACACTGAAATGCAAAGAGTACTGGGGCGCCTGGGAGGCTCGGGTGGTTAAGCATCCAACACTTGGTTTCGGCTCAGGTCATGATCTCAGGGTGGTGAGATCGAGCCCCGCATCAGGCTCCACGCTCAGTGAGGAGACTGCTTGAGATTCTTGCTCCCTCTGCCCTTCCCTCCACTCGCACTTGCATGCATGCATATTTGCTCTCAAATAAATAAATCTTCAAAAAATAAATAAAATACAAAGAGTACGTTCTAGCGTCTTCTTTCCAAAGGCCCATCAATACGGGATTAGACTACTCCCATCCCAATGGATGCATCAGGCAGCAGCAAGTTGAAGAGCTGGTGTGTCTGCTAATGACCTTCCCATCCCAAGAAAGAAGAGCTTTCATTGCCATTTTCCCACTAACAAGCATTAAGAGGTGGTCAGCTTTCCATTCTTCTGTTTTTCACAGTGATGTCTCTTGACCTGCTGAACTCTATCATGGACACGTGCAAAAGGCAACAGCAGGAGAGAGGCCCAGGGACCCTTGACCTGACCCAAGAAAGCCTGACTTCAGTCAGAGGTGAGAGATGGAAGTGGCCTCATGCCCTCTTCCAAAGCAGAAGCACCAGGGCTTCAATTTTTATTTTTTTAAACTAGGCTCCATGCCCAGAGTGGAGCCCAACATGGGGCCCGAACTCACGACCCTGAGATCAAGGCCTGAGCGAGATCAAGAGCCAAATGCGCAACTGACTGAGCCACCCAGGCGCCCCACCGTGGCCTCGATTTGGAAGCATAAAGGCCCAGCACGCTCAGACACAGAACAGAGATTGGTTTAATTGCCCCGCGTGAGCCAGCACAGAGCACGGGGAGGCCTGGGGACACAGCTGACGCAGATTTCTTCTGAAAGCTGGACCCGCTCCCCCACCCCCTGCCAAACTGGGAAACAAAACTGCTTTCTCTTTAGTTCAATTCAACAAATATTTATTGAGCGCCTGCTATGTGACCCTCCTATCAGGCACAAGTACGTGGACACAAAGAGAATAAGGAACCGATATGTGTGTTTTTAAGCGCACAAATTAGCACGTTAGCAAGCAGGCAGATCTATGCACACAAACCTCATGCGCTCCCTCCTACATGTATGTTCCCTGCCTTCAAGGAGCTCACAGTCCAGCTGGGGGTGCGGTGGCGAGGGGAAGGCACTGGCCTACAATCCTGGCTTTCTCCATTCCACCAATTTTTATGGAGACTCTCCAATGGAGCTTAAGCACCACCTCCTCTGAGAAGCCTGCCCTGATTTCTCTCCAGACTGAATGCCCCCCAGGCAAGTCAGGTGTCCCATACGTCTAGTGATAGTACTGATGCTCTGGGATACCCCCAATGCTCTAGTTGTGCTAGGGAAGAATCTGTAGAATGTTCCCTGGTGAACTGAAGCAGAACTATCGTTCTTGAGCTCCAGGGGCCTGGGGAGCTGTAAGGATGCTCTCTGGCCAGGCCAGGTGGCCCTATTCCTGAGGCATTTTGCAACCATCAGTGGGCATGCCATGCTCTGAGGTCAGACGGTTACTGGTGGGGGCCAGGGGAAGGCCTGAGAACAAATCAGTACAAAGGAAAAGTACACGGGTTTTGGTGTCAGAAGCCCCGGGCACAAGGCCCAGCTTTATCCCGACTTCTCTGTGTCTCCGTTTCCCACTCCTAAAAATGAAGATAGCAATAGTGCCCGGGGCTCAGATATGATTTACTAGGAGGGGGGGAAATACAATTGCTCATGGAAAGTCCTTACATCCCAGCATCTGGCACAGAGATGCTGAAGGATTCACCCTCATTCTCTTGAGGGGTTGCAGCGCAGGGGGGTCTGGGTCAGATCTGGGTTCTGCTAGGATCCTTGGAGAAGGACCAGAGGAGACAAGGCTGGAGCAGGGCTCCCAGGCAGAAGGCCAGTGCAACAGGCCCTGGGCGGCAAAAATGGTTTGCACTCACCCTTGGGTTCTGTCTGTTACAGGTGGTCTGAGCACCCACCTTGTCCGCTGAGTCATGGTTAGCATCTTATGCCCATCGTATCCTTCGGGAAGCACAACAAATGAATCTAGGTCTTATTATTATTTCTGGGCTACAGAGAAGGAAAAACAGGCTGAGAAAGGTCAAGGTTAAGGGTCAACGTCAAGTCAGACTTCTACTGAACCCATCAGTGCACAGAGACTGCTTTCTGATTTGGGGCCTGGGGTGAAACTGTCCCTCAAAGGTACCAGAGGGAGGTCCGTGTGAAGGGGTGTTACTTAAAAGCAGCCCGAGGAGGTCAAGCTGGGATGGGCGTTCGTTGCCAGATGGTTAATAAGGTGCATGGGGAAAAAAATCATCTTGAGAATGCCAGCATGGGGAGAGCCGGGGAAGTCAGGGAATGGGCTAAGGCTGCGAATTGTGAGTCAAGAAAGCCGAGTCCCTTTTTGACGGGGCCCAGCATGGGCCAAAGAGATGGTCCCTTAAACAGTAGTTTCCAGACCTGGGTGGGCACCAGAATCCCTATTGGGGCTGGTATAGTAATATTGTCCCTGTGGCCCCAGACTGGGAGAATATGATTCAGTGGAAGGCAGTGGATCAGATTTCTGCATTCAACTCACCTCCAGGGGCACCCGCCACGCTCCCTGGGGGGCTGGGAACCCAGCGCTCTGCTACAGGTTGGTAAAAGGTGGTACCAAGTTCCTCATATTATCTGCCCTGATTCGATGTATGTTTGGCTGTCCCCTCCTTATCTGTCCTTCCAGAGCCAAGGGCATCCTAATCTCCAATCTTCCTGATTTCTCTCTAATGCCCTGTCTCCCCCCGTGGGGCTGACCACCGCCTTCCCAACATCGCTGGTCCAGGGACAGGTCGGTGGTCCCAGACCATCTGCCCAGGGGCTGAGCCATTTCTGAAAACAGGCTCTGATTTCTTCATCTTTGCTCAAGCATCCCTGCTTCCCACGGCTTTTAATCACTCAGAAAGGGCCTGCTGTTCAGAGCAGCACTCCCTGAAATGTGTCGATATCTTGTTATAAATCTTCCGTGCCGCTCTGTCTCCGGGGCCTGACTCAGGGTCACGCCCGCATTAGAGAGACTGTGAGCAGAGACGGTGCTCGGCAACCGTGGCTGGCTGGCTGGGCAGCCCTGCACCGGATTTAGCTCGGAATCCGTGCTCAGCAAATGTGGGCTGAGGGGCTCCTCGCAAGCCTGAGGCTGGAGGTCCAGGGCACAGGAATCGGCCATTGCACTTGCAGGAATATACCCGACAGGACTGTGGGCAAATCGTCACCAAAAACAGGTTCTAGAATGTTCACAGCAGTACCCTACATGGTAGCCCCAACCTGGAAACAACCTAATGCCCACCAATAGTCGAATGGATAGATCAAAGTGGGGTTTCCTCCTCCAATGGGGTAAAATACAACACGCACGATATCATGGATGCATCCAATGGACAGAATATTGAACCAAAGAAGTGAGGCGCAAAAGAGTGCATATAGTATGATTCCATTTATGGGAAGTTCATGGAGAGGTGAACTAATCTATGCTGGAGGAGTCAAGACAGCATTGCCCTGGGGAGGGGCAGTGACTAGAGGAGGGGACAGGGAGGGGCAACCGTGCTCCTAGTCTTGGTCTGGGGGCTTGGCGACACAGGTGTGCTCCTGGTGAGAATTCATGGACCTGCACACTTTTGAGGCGTGTAGTTTCCTATGTATATGACACTTCAAGTTAAAAATAATCTCACCCCAGAGATGTCTGCAAATGAAAAAAAAAAAAAAAAAGATACCAGGGATCCAAATAACTGCCACATGGGACTCCGTCCTCACTCAGCTACTGGCCTGCTGTGGCCTCACCTTGATCCCTGGGTCTCCAGGGGCCTCAGTGTCATCCTTCACTTATACGGTAAAGGCACTGGAATGTGATGACCTCTGGCATCTAATGGAGACTGTCACTGATGATGGCGCTAAGGGACATTCAAAAGCAAAGGTCATATCCCAGATATCTCAGGCTTCCTCGAATACCTCCGTGGAACATCCCCGGACTCAGCTAAACCTCTCTCAGGGCCCCACTTTGTCATTATGTCCTGTCTCGCCAGCCTGCGAGTTCCTCCAAGTCCCATTCATCTTTGCACTCCGAGGGCCCACCTCCAAGGAGAGGGATCCCACCAACCTCCGCTGAACTGAGCAGCCAGCGTTCCCGCAGGGGCAATAATGACAACGGAAGAGCCAACGTTTGTACAAGCTTTGCTACGTCTGTGCCAGGCACTGTTCGAAGCCCTTCCCAGGTAGTATCTTATTGAATCGTCGGAGCAGTACCTCGGGTTCCACCTTCTGGCCCATTTTACAGTTGTAATCTGAAGAACAGAGGGACCGAGTGAACTGCCTACGGTCACACAGCTAGTCACTGGCAGGGCGGGGTTTCCAATGGAGCAGTCTGGCTCCAGGGTCCGTGTTTCTACCTTCTCCCTAAAGCTACGCTTCAATTTGTCCTGGCTTCTGGCGTTTACTGTCCTGTGTTTGCTCTACCCACTGCTTCCCTTCGACATTTTATAGGCTGCCATCTTAGCTTCTCCTAGACTGGAGAGGCCTCTAAGGTTTACCTGTACGCATCCACGGCAGCCACTCAGAGCCCTTCATCAGTGTAGCTGCCTTGCTCTGGACCTTCCAGTCTGGATGTGTCTTTGCCATAGCAACAACAAGGATGGATGGAGGGCTGTGTTCTGGGCTCTGTCATACCAGGCATGTGCAAGAGCCCCTCGGTGTTTTCTCTTTGGTCCCCAGCAACCTTCCTGGTCATGACCAGCTACTCTATCTCTAGGTTCAAGAGGTGCTGAGGAGCCCCAGAAACTACACTGGGCCAGGAGCTCTAGGTTCTAGTCACCTTGAGTCCCTGTTCTAAAAAGCGGCTCTCTCTACTCCGGGGGTGGGGTTATCGCCAGGTCTAGGAGGAAGATCTGGACCTCAATGACCGGAGTCCACCTACAGTTGTCTAGAAAGCTTTCAGGGAAGGAAATCAACATTCCAGAATTCCAGGCACTATGGGGAAGTTGGCATCCACTATGCCGCCGAGCCTCACAGCTTCATGAGGGAGGCATGCTCAGTCCCATTTTGTAAATGAGGACACTGAGGCACAGAGAGCTCACCCTGCCGTGGACCTCGGGATGCACGAGCCCAGGGAGCCCCAGTGGCCCATCGTAAAGCCTGACCTGCCGGATCACAGAGGGAGAAGCTGCTGCTGTATCTCCCTTCCAGAGGCTCCGGGCCCATCTGCAGCAAGTCCTATTTGTGAAGGCTACATGCCGGGGACAAAACTCGAGCAAACCTCACCGTATTACTACTCTAAGGATTAAATAAGATGAAGCATCTCAGGGGCTCGGTACTGAACTTGGCACATAGTAAGGGCTCAATATCTACTAGTATTACTAGCAGTGGGAGCCCCTACTTCTGTTCCTGATCCCAAGATTCCAGGGAAATGATGAGCAGACCCTGGAAGAAGATTAGATTCACCCACATAACTTCTCTAGGTCTCCCAAATCTTGTGAACCTCTCTCACCCCTAACACTCCTTAGACATATGACTTCACACTGGTTACTTGAATTCTCTGTGCCTTGGCTTCCTCATCCGCAAGACAAGGTGATAACATCTTTCATAGAGTTCTTATGAAAATCCATTGAGTCAATTGATATATGAATAAATGCTCAGAGTAACACTTGACTCAATGCATCATGTAAGGATTTGTATTACAATGTATGCGAAAAAACTTTCTGAGCACCAACTGTATACATATAGTCCCACCCACCTATTCATCAAGCCATTCAACAATTTAGTACTTAATGAATGCCTCCTTCGTGCCCGGCATGCCCGGTACCTCACATCTGTTCTCTGACAGCAACAATTCCCAACAACTGTTCTAAGGTGCTGGGATACCAAGGGGAATAAGACCTCCACAGCTCACGCTCTCTCCCCTGCCACTCTCCCATTAGACCAAGCTCTCATTTCACCCAGATGGCCAGTGAGGCGTCTGGCTAACTCCAGCTTTCCAGATGGCTCAGCGCCTTCTCCCCCGGGGTCGTCGTTCTGGGTGGGTTTCCTCCTCTCTGGCCACCATCCCAAGAAGCAGAGACAGCCCCTCCCGGCTGAGATCCTGCCAGCTAGAGCCAGGCACTGGGAGAGGTGCCACCAGACCGGGGTCGGTTAATCTTGCCTTTAATTAGCATACGCGCTGAGTGACGGGGCCCAGGGGCGACCCCACAGATGGCAGCCTGCTCCGCTGCTAGTGATAAATTGGGGGCATCCAGTTCTGTGAGGGGCCGTGTGGATTCCTGTGACCCCACCTCTCACACCTGTGGCTCGGGCACCACGGCACTGGGTGGGGGGAGAGCGTGGCCGGCCCAGGTCCTCCTCAGCGCCCAGGGCCGAGGCTCCTGCCCACCAGCGCAAGGGATACGGGGCCCAAGTGGAGGCGCGGAGGGTGGGAAGCGCGGCTTTCCCTGGGCTCCCAGGCTGCCTTAGTCCAACCAGATTCTTCGGGAGGAAGAAAACAAACATTTATGGAGCCCCTGCCGCAAGCAGCTAGCTAAGAAATAGTAACAACTACTGGGTCAGACTATAGGAAGTTGCCAAGTCTGTAGGTCAAAATAGAATTGAATATAGACAATCTCATGTGGTTCAAACTATTATTACCTAACAAGTGCTTTCTATGTGTCAAGCATTGTTCTTATATTAACCAGCTGAGTCTTCCAAATCACACTCTGAGGAGGGGACTCCTTGCTGCTGGGGGGGCCTCCTCTCTCTGGCTTTGTGCTTCAGAGTAGAGGACTTCCGTCGGAACACCAGACTGTTTCCCCGCTCTCTCCACTCGGGTGTGTTCCAGGCCCTGTCCTAAGGGACTGACCTGTGTCACCTCATTTATTCCTCACAGGAATCCTATGGGATGGGTACAAGCATCGTTTCCATTTCAAGGGTGAGGACATCGAGTTCCAGGAGTGTCGAGCACTTGTTCAAGGTCATGTGCCGAGTAAAGGGCAAAGGCAGCGCTGGAAGCCAGGCTGTATTGTCTTGTTGGGGAAGAAGCTGAGCCCCTTCCTCCATTCTTGTCTTTTCTGGGAGCCGGCTCCTAAGAGGAGGCACACATTCTGCTTGCGGGGTCCCTTTATGCAGAACGTCACAGAGGCAGGCTCTGGCCCGTGGGGGAGGCCCATGTCTGACCAGAGCTGCCGAGAGTCTGGGAAAGAGGCCCTCCGTGGCCACGCAGGGAAGCCACCGCCTCCAACCCGGCCCTCCCCCATCGGAAGGGAGATACCGTCTTCAGTGTCTGTCTGCCTACGTGGGTCACTGTCTCTGTCAATTCCAAATTTAGGGGGTATGGGAAGAGAGGTGTTATATATTGCACCGCTGAAGTCCCTACACTAACCATCCCCATCCACAGAGGAGGAGGCTGAGGCACGGGAAGCTTATGTGACCTGGATGAAGTTCTCTTGAGGTCAGACAGCCCTCCTCACGTCCGCTGGACCGCGTTTCAGCAACGTCACCTCAGTCGAATGGCTCCAAGCCTTGACTGCCCGGAAGCTGTCACAGGAACAACCTCATTCAGATCACAGAGTGGTGATTTAACCCCATGAGGGTTAAATGTTAGAAACCACAGGTTTAAGACTCCTACAAACATGTGTGGTGCAGAGTAAGCACTCAATGTTAACTGTGAGATCAAGGCAACAGGAAGAACCCACCCCCCTCTACTCCCCTATCTTGCTCTTTCTTCCATTGCGTTTACCTAAATCAGAAGTTATAGTGGTTACGTATTTATGCACTTAGTTCTTATTCCCTGCCCCCATCAAAGTGTAAGCTCCAGGAAGCAGGGTGCCCATGATCTTGCTCATCTCTGCATCTCCCTTGTCTAAAACAGTGCCCAACACATAGTAGATGCTCAATAAACCCTGGCTGAACAACCTTATATATTCACAAACGACGGCTTCTCTCCCTTCCCCGAGTACGAAGAACACTCAGCTTACGACCTATACCCCAGGAGCTGCTCCTCCTTGCACTTCATCCTTTCCATCCAGCATCGTCCACAGGGGACTTCTGAAGAGGCACTGCGCGTCTTCAAGGTCATGCTCAGGGTCTCCTTCTGCTGCCTGTGTTGCTCCCACTCACATCCCTGGCTCTCTGCAACTTCCATGGCCCTAGCGGTCCCCTGCCAGAAGGCAGCGCCCCCTTAACTCTCCCGGCTCACAAGTCCTGTCTGGCCAGCCCCAGCATAATGGGGGAAGAAGCCTTTTCTCCCACCAGGCCCACGAAGTGAGAAATGCGCACCCCAGGCTGCTGGCTGGCTCCTGCCGCCCAATTCGCGGCTGCCAGGGAGCGCTTGGTCTTTAGATTTTCCCCTTTTTGGCTTGATTAATACAACGCCAGTTCCCTGCTGCCCTGCCTTCGGAGAGACATGTTTCGCTTTTTATTCAGCTGACCTCAGCTCCTGCAGGAAGGGTTCATAAGGGAAAATCCGGCGGCCAAGCATGGATTTGGCACGTCCTGGTTGCAAAAACCACGGACGAGGCAAAACAAAAACAAAAACAAAAACAAAAACAAAAACAAAACCCACGGACGAGGCTTAGTGAAGCCCAAGAATCTTTCAAGTCAAGGCAAAGACCAGGAGTGGGGGGTGGGGGTCTCTGAAGGCATCTCGGTTTGCTTCTTCTTGCACATGGGGGGGTGGGGGCACCTCCGGTCCCTTCAAGAGGATCACGTCTGGAGGGATTGGGCTGGCGGTCACATCTGGAGCGCCCTGGAGCCAGCCCTGCCCCGCCTCTGCTCTTTGTTTATTAGTGGGCAGCCAAGTGGCTCCAAAAAGGGGGGGAAAGTCATGGGGAAACAGTTCTTCATTAACAAAAGGTAGGATAACGTTTGATGTAAAACAAAGCGTTTTCTCCAGGGCCATTCCCTGAAGTCTCTTTCTCTGATGGAGAAAAGCAGAAGAGGAATGAGTGTCACCTCAAGGAATCTAGTTTCTCCCCCTCCCCGGGGGGGGGGGGGTGTCAAAATAGAGACAGGGCCCGTGTCTGTGTGCACACACGCGTGAGCGAGCGAGCGTGTGTGCGAGTCTCGGGGCTGCGCAATAATGCAGCATCTCGAGCAGCTCTCGAGTGAACGTCTGCTCAGAGTCAACAAAGAGGATTCAACCCAGTGAACAATTATCGAGTGTCCCAGCTGGCGCCGAGGACGAGAGGGCGACAAGACAGCCCAGGCTGCCAGGAGCTGGCAGGCTGGCTGTCACACGCTGGGCCAGGGGCACGGGCTGCCCACTGGGAGCACTGGCTGCAAGTGGCCATGACTGCTGGTCTCCGCAACCACACGGCACAAAGACCCGCTTTGATGTGGTCCCCGCGAAGCCGTGGCCGGCCGTCACGCAGATGGCTTTCCTGCCCCACCCGGCGGTTCTCTTCACGGCACCCCGACTCCGCAGCCGCGAGCGCTGGCTAAGACTCTCTCAGCCGGCACACCACCGACACGGGCAGCCGCCATCCACCGAATGTCCCCGTGTGCTGTCCGGCCCTGTTCTGAGGGCCTAGCAGGAACAAACTGTGATCCCCCCAACAACCCTATGGGATGGACGCAGCAGACACACAATCCCTTTCTCCAAGCCCATGGGGCCAGATGTGGTTCCGCATTAAGAAACTCTGGGATTTCAGGAAGAGGCTAGGGCGGACGTGCTGTATATTACGAACACGCACGGAGGATCCAGGAAGATTCCCGTAATCAATCACTTAGCGCTTTTGCAGCAACGCGTAGGAATAGCCTCACTCGGAACGGTGAGACTATAGAGCACCCTACTTCCTATGCGCCAGGGTGAGCTGTCAAATGAATTTCTGCCAGTGTATGGGAAAAAAAACCCCTCCTGGTTTCCGGAGCTTTCTGGGTTTTGCAGTTGCAGATAATGGACTGTGAAGCCCTATTCTGCAGAGAAGAGTGAAACGTGGAGACGCAGAGCTGGGGAGGAGAAGCAGGCTTCATTCCCAGGCCAACCGGCTCCCGCACTGAGCTCTTAGCCCCTGCACACGGCATGGCTTTGCTTATGTGTATGTGGGGACTCCCGCAGAGTTACCTCCCTGGGTGCAAAGGCCTGTAGGTGCTGCTCCCAGCAGATCTCCCCAGGCCCAGTGGTGTTCACACACTCTTGTTCTGACCCTAGGAGCCAACCACATGCTTTCCAAACACACCAGGAGCTTTTAGTCCTGTGGCTTTTGCAAACACAGCAAAAGTTCCTACTGCCTCGAATGCCCCCGGTTCCTCCCACTGTTCGGCCAACTCCTATTCATCCCACAGAAGCCGCTCAAGTGCTCTTCCCCGGTGAGTCACATACCAATCCCAGTGGGCCCAGGATGACTGGCTGTGTCCTTCTGGGCCCTGCTCAGAGCTGCAGGGCTCCTTGCTGACTCTCCAGGAACACTTTCCACTGAGCATTTAGCTAGATGCCAGGGGACCCTGCCCGCTCCTTGGGGCCGGGACAAGCCAGGCACCAACCCCCAACTCCACACCCTTCTGAAGTCCAAAGGCTCCCTCAGGTTGTCTGCAGACCCCAGGGCCTGCAGCCCACGGCAGCCTCCAGTCCTCTTCCTCTGGGCCGCCTCCTTCACAGTAGCCTCCTTCACACCACCCATCCACAAAGCATCTGTGAGCGGGGCAGCCTTTGCTGGACTTTTGCCGTCAGGGTGGGTGGGACAGAGGCAATATCATCACTGCAGGAATATGACCCATCGGCATAAATGGCCCCCACAGGACAATGTCTTGCTCCTCCGCCCTCTGGGATCCTAAGCCTCCCACCATCTCATAGGTGTCCGTCCCCCCATCCCCTCTACGCTGCTCTTCTCGCCTCTGCTCCGCCTCTCAATGCCGATCGGACCCCAACTCCTGTTCCCTCTACTCTTCCCTCTTGCAGGCCCTCCCCACCACCCTCTCTCCTCATTGCCCTCGGCCTCGGGCTCCCACCTTCTACCACCAGCAGCTCATCCAGACTTTTTCCCAAAGCAGGCAGCTTCCTTCGGGGGAGATTGGTTATTTAATAGCTTATTATAAAACGGCTCTGCTTATCACCGTTGTTTACTGTCGGTCTTCCCGGCACAGCCCTGCTTTGCCCAGCTCAGTGCTCGGGGCACAGGAGGGCTTCGAGAAGTGATTCTGTGGAATACATGAATGGGAAGTGGATAGCCCTGACATGCAGGACAAGATGCAGGGAAGCTCTTTCCTACAAGAGCATGGAAGACAGAAGCAGAGGAGTGTGTGTGTGTGTGTGTGTGTGTGTGTGTGTGTGTGTGCACATGCACGTGCATGTGTATTTTCTGGGAGTACTAAGTTAGGAAGAGATGAGACAAGACAAATCCATGAGATCAGTAGAGACGCCCAGAGCCTGAGGCCTGAGCCACCAAGAGCAGCCTGGTGATCCAGAGACACGGTGGTGAGCTTGCCCCCGGGGCAGTGGTCCTGTCTCTGCCTTTTCCGCCCACCCTAGTATATAGATGAGGACAGACCTCGCCCGTCCGCCCTCCAGCACTCTCCTCCGCCGAGTCGATGCCTGTATTTTCAGAAAGAAGGGACAGGATTTGTTTTTAAGTCGAAGAGCTGCGTGCCTACTTGTGTATAATAAGCCATTACGGAGTCCCTACTACGTGCCAACCCCTGTGCCAGGTGCTGGGGATACAAAGGTGTGAGGGGCTCCCAGGTGTGGGGGAGGAACAGAGACCCACACAGACGATCCCAACACAGGGAAGGCAGCCTAGTGGCCGTGAGCTTGTGCTTGGAGCCAGACTGCCTAGTCAGAGCCTGGGTCCCACACGGATGACCTTGGCAAAGTCACTGCACTTCCTTGCCTCGGGTCCTTCATCCCTAGCATGCGGAGAGTGATGGTGCCTACCTCACTGGGGCGCTGTGAGTTTCGAATGAGTCCGTATGGACCACGTCTTCAGAACTCTGCGTGATTTGAGCATGCTCTGCGGGGCCGGATCTACTCCCGCTGATGACAATTACTGTGCCATTGTGACAAACAGGACTGCAGTCCTTGTCACGGTCCTTGGGCCCCATCTAGCCCCTCTCCGACCTCAACTCTTAACAACCCCCCTCCGCCACCCCCTCCCCCTCACTTCAGACCAGGGTTTCTCATTACTGAGTATCAGCATTGCTGATACTCAGGATTAGAGATCATCTTCGGGGTGTGTGGTAGGGGAGGGGGCTGTCCCATGACTGTAGGACATTTAGTAACATCATCCCCCCCACCCAGTTCTTATCTAAAAATATCTCCAGATATTGCCACATATCCCCAGGGCAGGTAAAACGGCCCGGGGTTGTAGCTCACCACTCTAAATATACCGATCTCCTTGATGCTCCTCAAATAGAAAAGCCTACGTAGACCCCAGGGTCTTAGCACCTGCTGTTCCCTCTACCCGGTGTGCTCTTCCCGCAAATAGGCAGAAGGCTCCGGTGTCTGCTCAAATGTCACCTCAGAGAGGCCTTCTCTGACCACGGCAACACGCAGCACACACACGCAACACACTTCATGGTTCTCAAACTCCTTTTCAGCCTTCACCCTGTAGCTAACCTCCATCCAGCCACAGCTCGTGGTGGCCCGACCCAGAAGGCTGTGGGTCTGACACAAGGTAAGATGCAAAGCTGCGCTGCCCCCAGACGTGGCTTCGCCAGCCCCTCGAGCCTGTGCTTCCCTCCCTGCACGACTCCGATGAGCTGTGGAGATCATCTGGTCTCCCTCTTATTTTCAGCTAGAACGGCAGAGGCCCAGAGATGGGGGCAGAGCCTTCGAGAGTGGCAATATAGGGACCAGAACCCCCATCTCTTCTGATCCCAGGCAGGAAAGGCATTCTCCTGAAGCCAAAACTGAAAGAGAGGCTGGTTGAGGCCCCTTCACAGAGCGTTAGGGCAAGCTCTTTATCTGCAACACGAGGGTAAGCCCCTTGTGGGGTTGTTGGGAGATTAATCGGGAATGTTTATGAAGCACCCAGCACATGCCGGGTGCAAAGCATCCGCTTAAGAGATCACATCTGTTATTGCTGTTCTTATCATTATTATTGCAAGGCCTTATCTCATACCAAGTTTCTGTGGCTTAGCTACAGGCTTTGGAGTCTGCCTGTGTTAGCACAAATCCCAGATCCATTGCTTCCTGGCTGGGTGATTCTGGGCAAGTTATTTAACCCATCTGTGCCTCAGTCATCTTGTGTATAAAATGGGGGTAATCAGAGAACCCACCTCATGGGAAGCTCACAAGGATGAAAGGAAATCACGTACGCAAAGTACTCAGCCCCATAGCCAGTGCTCACGAAAGGTGACTATCGCCACCGTCATCAATGACCACGACCACCACCATCACCACCAAGGCCTCCTTGTTCCGGAGTGCTCATGCTGTCTGGCTCCATGCCAGGCCCACAGAAGGGCTCCACAAATCTCCGTGCTGACTGACTTTCAAGTTCCCACCCCTTGGTTCCCGGAAGCTTTTGTTTCTCCCAAAACACTTGCTCAGAGGATTTCTCCACTCTCAAAAACGGTTCTAAATGTAAGAGAAATCACAGGACGGCCCCAGCATGCATTCAGGATAGTTTCAGTCATCCAATATTAAACTTATATTAAAATCTCACTTCTTTCAATGGCATTAATGAAAACGAGACTTCCATTTTCCTGCAAATAAAAAGTCCTCACAAAACGTACAAAGATTTGCAGGATTGGCAAAGCCCCACCCAGTCCTCTACTGAAGGGATTTTTAAACTGAAGCTGATTGAAGTCTTACAATTCTCCCCAGGGACCCCCCAAAGGGAAACAACCAACAGGAAGGGCTCCGACTCTTCTCCCATTCAGACCATCTTTGGGGACACCCTCTTCTTTGCCCCAACCCACAATGCAAAATCACATGGAACTCTCCAGAGAAACCCTGGCTCTGGTTGGCCTTCCTTATTTATTCATTAGCAACTTGAAGTCTAGCTGGCTTTGGAATCATGCCAGGAAGGGAACACCATTATGCTGAAAGCTTCCCGCTCTAGATTCTCGGCCCCAGGCCTGGTTTATTTTCTTCCCCTGGAAGCTTCAGGGCTGCTGTGAATCTCTGAGGTTGGAGTTTCGGTGTCTTTCACCTCCCCAGCTTCCCTACCCTCAAAGCGGTCTTTCTTTTTTAAGGCAAAAAGAAAGTAGAAAGTTGATCATTCAGAAGCCATAAGAGTCAAGGGTTTGAAAGCCAAGGATAGGGGTGGGTCTTTGTTTCCCAGAGCTGCTGGAACAACCCCCACAAATTCAGTGGCTTAAAATAACGAAATCTATTCTCTCCTAGTCTGGAGGCCAGAAGTCTGAAAATCAAGGCATCCGCCGGCTTGTTCCCTCTGGACGCTCGGAGGGAGAATCCGTCCCGGGCCTCTTCCAGTTTCTGGTGGCTCTCCGAAGGCTTGGAGCTCCGGGGCTTACAGCTGTATCCCTCGTCCCTGCCTCTGTTTTCAGGGTGCTCTTCCCCCTTTGCTCTCTGTGTGTCCTCTTTTCTTTTTATAAGGACATATTGGATCAGGGGCCCGCTCTAGTCTAGTATGACCTCATCTTAATAATTATCCCTGTAAAGTCCCCTAAGGTCACTTTCTAAGGTTCCAGGTGGACATGGATTTTGGGTGGGGACAGTACTTTAAGCCCTTGCCTTAAAGGGCTTAAAGAAATTATTTAGTACTCTCTCCCCCACTGGGACCCTCAGCGCCTCACATAGGCCGCAGTCCCCCAGCGTGGCCCGGGAAAAGGAGCAACACTGTGACCCCTCCATGGGAGAATGTGAAATTTTCAAACCGTTTTTGCAGCCGGTGTGTCAGTGCGATCTCATAATGACCACGGAGGGAGACTGGGCTTCCTCATCTTCCAATGACGAAATGGCTAAGAGAGGTTAGGCCACCTGCCTAAGGTCACAAATCTGCTATGTGGAGAGTGGGACCGGGATCCCAGGCCTTCTCCCTCAGATCCAAGGCTCTTTCTGTCTCTCCATTTCCTTACCCAGGAAGATACAGGGCTAGTGAGTTTGCAAGAGAAAACCAGTGGCTTGGAAACCTGTAGGGGGTTTGGGGAGAAACTGCTTTTGAAGAAAGTAGGAAGGCATAAGGAAGTGCCCCCAGGGCCCTGGCCAGCGTGCAAGAAGCCAGCTTGTTTTCCCTCAACGGGAAAAAAAATCAAGAGAAGCCCAGGTTTGGTGGTCTCCTCTCCTGGAGTTCCTCCACATTAGCTCTCCTCTCCTGCCGCAGGCTCCTTGTGCGAATTCTGTCTTTACCCACCGGGCAGCTTTGCCATCTGTGCGAGAGATGAAAGCTAGCTGGGACAGGTGTCTGGAGTGCAGGAGGGATGAGCTCAGTGCGCCTGCAGGGGGCGCTCGGAGGGCAGGTCGCCTTGCGGGACATCCCAGCAGGCAAGGCTGGGCCCCAGGGAAGTACAGGCAGAGCCCAGTCTGTTTAATCAATGGCTATAACCTAGAGTTTGAGAACTAGCCTCAACTGCCTTGAGGCTGCTGCGCCTGCTTCCCTCTGCCCAGAACATTCTTCCCCCAGACGGGCACATGGGCGCTTCCTCACTTGCTTCAAGTTCTGCTCTGTGTATGACCAGCCTTCTTAAAATCCACCCCCCAGCACTTCCTAGCTCCCTCCCTGCATTCTTCTCCAACATCTTATGTATTTTAGTTTTTAGTTTTGTTTTGGTCCATCCCTCTACATCCTAGGGTCCAGGAGAGCAGGTATTTGCATCTGTTTTGTTCACTGTTGAATCCCTAGTGTCTGCCATGTTACCTGGACCTCAATAAATATTTGTTAAATAAGTCAGTATGTGAATGAGTGAATTTACTACAAGATTCAGCATGGTAATGTCAGGCTCTGGATTCAGATTCTCTAGAATCAAATCTTACTCCTCACTGGCTGGCGTGGGACCTTGGGCGTATTCCTTAAATGTCTCTGGGTGTCAGTCTTCCCATCTGTCAAATGGGGATAATAAGAGTGCCTATCCCACAGGGTTGTGAGGCAGTCAGCTGAGTGAATCTCAATCGCCTGATACACTGTCAACCTTCCATGTATATATCAGCTATCATGATTATAGGATTTATTAGTATTTGGGAAAGAACACTGCAAAAGTGTGCAGGAGAGAATGAGGTGACATGCCCCCATCCTCAGGGGCCTTAAGAGTTTCAAGCACTCATGGAGCTACCAGCATTTATCCCAGTGCCTGGCACAGAGTGGGCCTTCAGGGGGCAGCAGATAAAAAGAACGTGCCTCATTCTCCAGGGCCCCCGACAAAGGATGGTTCCATGTTCCACGGCCCCATGCACGGGAGGCAGCAGATAACTCCGTGGTGTGAGGGGAGCTGGGAGGGTAGAGTGTGTCCAGAAGAGGTGGGTAGTCTGTTGGCTTTCTGTCACCTTTGCCTGGCCGTGGAGGCTCCCTCAGACATCTGAGGTTCAAGATCTGGCTCTGTCCCCAGCTGGCCTGACCACACCAAGTTTCCACCTTGAGGACTTCCAGAAGGAGACGCGTCCTGCCAGATTCCATCCTGACCCATTAGGTAAGTATCGATGGGGCTGCTGTTCTGGGTCCAGCCCTCCTGCCAACTGCCTGAAGGGTGTTGGATCTTGGTTTCAGCAGTGACTGGGCTCCAGTCCCAACTCTGCCCCTGCTTGCTGAGAGTGACCTTATGCAAGTCACTCAATTTCTCTGACCCCCATTCTCTTCATCTGTCAAATCACACACACACACACACACACACACACACACACACACACACACACCCTTTACTGCACAGAGGAGTGTGACAATGAAGCAACAGAGCCTGTATAAAACACCCACAGTGGCGCCCGGTGTACAGCAGGGGCTCTGGACCCAGTGCTTCCCTTCTCATCCCGCCTGGCAGGCAGTGGGAGAGTCGGGGGAGGAAGAGAATGAAGACAGTAGGAGTGAACAGTCACCATGTTCTCACACCTAACCTTGTGCAAAGTTAAAAGCTGCACCCATTTCAATCTCCTCATTATTTCCATTTTACAGGAGAAGAAATTGAGGCTTGGCAAGGTCAAGCAAGCTGTCCAAGGTCACACAGACCCTAACAGACAGAGCAGGAACTCAAACCCATTTCTTTCTGTTGCCCAAGCCTTGGTTGTTACTGCAACACACTGCCCGCCTCCCATGGAGTGAGCACGGAGCCACTGATTCCCTCAGCCCACTCGGCTAAGCAGGAAGGTACAGGTGGAGAAACAGGGCAGGACACCTGGCACACAGCAGGCAGCTGAGGCCATGCCTCTGGGGCTGTGGGTGACATTGCAGCTTTTTATCAAGCCTTTTGGGCCATGTTCTTTCTGTCTGCCCAGAAAGACTCTGCTCCTGGACGGGGAGCTGGGACAGCTCTGAGCTCACAGAATCTTTTCTCCTTTAACCAGAGATTGAACACTGTGAATCTCTACCCAGAGACCCCATCCATTAGTTGATTAAAAGCCATAGATCAGCCTGCCTGGGACCTGCCAGCACCATTATGAATAAGAAGTGTCAGGAAATCTTTCGGCATAACCAATGTCTCCGAAATTGCCATGGTGACAGTTAATAAAACTTCAGAGTCTCTCTTTTGGTAGGCTGGCTCTGCCGCCAGGCAGCAACGTTGGGGACAGCCTTTGAAACCATTTGTATTTAAATGAGCCATGAGTGCCATATCTCAAAGTTCCACACCCTCAGATTTAAAACAACTACTGCCATCAAAAATGAGCTTGTCAAACAATTATTCCCAGCCAACAGAAGTGGCTGTGAACAGCATTCAGAGGGCCCAGGATTAATGAGAGGCAGTAAGACTGACCACCTTAGTGGGCATAGACATGGTTACTACAGCTGAACAGCTCAAGTTCAAATCCAGGCTCCACTACTCCTCTACCTGTGTGAACTTGGGTAAGTTACATAACCTCTCTGTGCTTCAGTTTCTTCATGTACAAAATGGAGATAAAGCTTAGTAACGCTTTCAGGAGGCTGTTGTCAGGATTCAGCGTGTTATTACTGATCTCTTAGTCAGTTTGGGCCACTATAACAAAGTACTCTATACTGGGTGGCTTAAGAACAACAGAAATTTAAAATCTCACATTTCTGTAGGCTGGGAGGTTCACGATCAAGGCACTGATAGATTCAGTGTCTGGTTCATATTATGCTGGCTTTTTACTATAACCTCATGTGGCAGTGGGAACAAGGGAACTCTATGGGGTTTCTTACAAGGGCACTAATCCCATTCATGAGGACTCCATCCTCATGACATAATGACTTCCTAAAGGTCCTGCCTGCAAACACCACTGCATAAGGGGTGAGGCTAAACAAATTTTGCAGGGGACACAAACATCCAGTCTAGAGCAATGGAAAAGGCTTAGAATGGTCCCTGGCATGTGTTTAGTGCATATTCGTTTACTTACTAAACATTTACTGTCACAGTGTCTCCAATTTCTCAAGCCACTCTGACCCATACTCTCTGACCTATACCCTTCCACACCAACTCTGCACTGGATCTGGGGGCTTCGTTTGGCCCAAAGAATGCAGTGGACACGATGGTGCTCTGGTTCTGAGGCTAGACCTAAAGATCTCGTTAAATTCTCCTCCCTCTCTTGGGGCCCTAGCATGGCCATGTGAATGAACTTGAGTAGCCTGCTTCAGGGTGACAGACTGCGGAGGAGAACCCAGCTGACTCCCACACCTGTGAGAGCCCAGCCCAGAAAACAGAACCGACTCCCCTGACCTACAGCTGACTCAGAGGACGCAGGAGAAATCCTAGTGGAGACTGGAAGAACCATTCAGCTGTGCCCCAAACGTGTATTAATAAATGCTTAATGTTTAAGTCATTTGAGTTTTGGGGTCGTTTGTTACATAGCCATACCTAATGGATACAGGACCCACTACATACTGAGAACTTAGTGTGATACTGTTACCCCTCCAAGGGTTCACTGTCCAGCAGAAGAAACAATGCCAAAAAGGAATCCCATCACAACTGGACCTTGGGGGATCACCCACTGAGAGGGAAGAGGGCACTCCAGGCAGCAAGACCAGCATGGGCAAAAGCCGGGAGGTGAAGAAGAACCATGAAACTGACTCTTCCTTGGGTTTGGAGACAAATACACATGTTTGAGTACTTCTTCCCCTACTGCCATTCTCCAATGAGCGGGGGATCTGAGCATGCCATCCTGCAATGAGGAGGAAGAACACGTACCATACAACCTTTGGGATGTCAGATGTGGGAGCTTGGCTTTAGATGGACCCATGTCATCATCTCCAGAACCAAAGGAGGTAAGATTTTTCAGAGAGGCGAGGAGGCGAGGAGACTTGCCTGAGACCATTCAGTTAAGAAGTGGTACCGATGCCTCTCCCAGCCATGAGGCACCACGACCCAGCTTTAGAAGCAGAGGGACAGCAGTTCAAACCAGTCACTAGGTTTTGTGGGGTTCTTCTGCCCCTCGCTAACAGTGTGACCTCAGGCTAAATACAAAGCACCTGCAGATAAGGTGGCATCCTTCAAGAGCTGAAGAATCAGTAGCCATTTGTTATCATTACTTATTATAATTCAAAGTAACCTCATTTCACAGAGAATTAATATTAACAAATACTAGAGGAAAGGTGGGGGGGAGGAGTAAAGGAAAGCAGTAAAAATGCATCCCTCTCCCCAGCCCTGGAGTTCAGAGGTCAAGGGCTGCTGCCTCCTCCTGCCCCAGGAAGGACACCAGCCACACAAGGCCTGCCTTCCCACCTCCAATCTGGCCTCTGCCCATGGGACCAAGGCCTGCGCAAGAGGTAGAGATGACACACCCCCCAGGGAAGCTTCACGGCTGAACTGCTCCGTAAGGCATGCAGGCTGCACACATTTGTGTCCCCACTGGGCTCCTTGCACATCTGGGCTCCTGATGCCTCTATGGAAGGTTCTTCAGATTTTATCTCAGAAACCCAGGGTAGACCCACATTTGCCTTCAAAAGGTAGGCTTCCTGGGGTGCGTGGGTGGCTCAGTGGGTTAAAGCCTCTGCCTTCGGCTCAGGTCATGATCTCAGGGTCCTGGGATCGAGCCCCACATCGTGCTCTCTGCTCAGCAGGGAGCCTGCTTCCCCCTCTCCCTCTGCTTGCCTCTCTGCCTACTTGTGATCTCTCTCTCTCTCTGTCAAATAAATAAATAAAATCTTAAAAAAAAAAAAAAGGTAGGCTTCCTACTTAGGAGCAGGGTTGCTGCTCTGGTGCCATGGACTTGAACTTCTTGATGCTTTTTCACCAGGGACCCCTGCCTTTTCATTTTGCACCATGGCCTGCAAATCACTTAGACTCTCCTGCTCGGGGCCTGTTTCAAGTGTGGATGCTTCAGGTATCCCCGATCAGATCTGCAACAGCAGGGATCAAAGCTGCAGCCCCCTGTGGTCAGGCAGACTTGGGTATGTATTCATTCAACAAGCATTTAGTAGTACCTGCAGTGTGCCTGGTACAGGGCTACGTACAATGAATGAGACAAAGACAATGAACGAGACAAAGACGACCTTTAAAACTCTGCATATCCGTTAGTCCTGCTCCCTTCCTCCTGCCCCTGCACTTCTCCCACTCAGTCAATAGGGCCACCATCCTCTCAATTTCTCCAGCTGGAAACCCAGGAGTCATCGCGATTCCTCTAACCCCCTCGGCCCTGCATACGGAACAACAGCAAGTCCCATGGGTTTCACCTTCAAAGCTTAGCTCCATTCCATGCATGTCTCTCTATCCCCACTGGTATCCCTTCTCCAGGCTACCTTCCCTTCTCATCTTGGGGCTCCAACAGCTCTCAGCTGGTCTTCCCACATCCATTCTTGCCCCATTCTATTCACTCTCTTCTTCCAGAAGAATTAACATGTAGAGAAATCATATCACACCCTCTTTAAAGCCCTCCAATCACTTCCTATTGCCCTTAGTATAACATTCCTGCTCCTAACTTTGGCCTCAAGCCCCAGGGTCTCCCAGTATCACCTTTTGCTACTCCCCCTTGCTTATGATTATCTAGCCAACTGGGCCTCCTTTCAATTCCCTGAGTACAACAAGCTCTTTCCTGCCACAGGGCCTTTGCACATGCTATTCCTTAGACCCGGACCACTTTCTGTGGTCCTGGACCATGCTGTCTCTTTCTTTCCTTTTAGTTCTTAATAGAAATACGACAACTTCCAAGCAGCCTTCTTGTCTAAAGGGTTTTCAGTCCTGCCCCATTACTCCGTATCTCATCTTGGCTTTTTTCAACCATCACTTATCACAACAGGTGATTATTTTGTTGATACATCTTTCTAAATTTTTAAGAGTCTCCCTCCGTGACCCACCCCTGGAGACTGTAAGCTCCAGGGCAGGGCTCTTTTCATCTGTCTGAATCACTCTTAACCCTAGTACCAAACACTGTGCCTGGTACATAATCAGGTTCGCGACTTGCTTGCCTAATGAATGAATGAGCGAATGAATGAATGAGTGAATGAGTGAATGAATGAATAAGTGAATGAATGAATGAATGAATGAGCTCGCATCCCTGGGCAGAAGGCAGAGAAATAAAGCAACAGTTATGATCCTGCCTATACCATGGATGCCGTAGGAGCACAAAAGAGGCACCATCTTTATCAAGATGGGGATCGAGGGTTAATAATGGCTTGGCTATTCCGGTTTCGCTATGGTGCAAGTGTATATAAAGTGTAGAGCTCTGTGCCTGGCATGCTGTAAATACTTAGTACCTGTTAGCTATTGCTATTGTATCGTTATTATTATCCAATATGTTGAGAGCTGAGCAGAGTCCTGAGGGGCAAATGGGACTGAAACAGAGAGGGTGGACATCGCAGCAGAGAGGCCATGGAAGGCAGGAGGCAGGACAGAGCACATGTATTGGGCTGTCTGCAAGGAGCGCTGGGTGGGTGAAGAGCACTGAGGGGTGCAGCTAGGGCTCAGATCCCAAAAGCCTTGTCAACCATGCTAAGGGGCCCAGGCTTTGGGGGGAGTGGGAAACCCCTGAAGAATTGAAGCAAGCAATCTGTTTTTGACAGTGCATTGCAGTGGTTGTGCAGAGGACGAATTAGAAGGGGCCAGGCGAAGATAGTTATTTCTGAACTCCAGGGAGCTCATCCATCCATTTCATGCAGCCCTCGGAAGGGCTCAGGATCACGTTACAGCAGCGGGAGGGTGATGGGGTGTCGCAGACAACCCTGCCTTCAATGTGCTGTAAACGGGCTCACCTCTGGAGTTTCAGCCTCACGCTGAAATAGAAAGGAGGTTTCCAGCTCACATTTTGCAAGAAGGAGGGTAAAAAAGAGGCACCAAAGCACACCAACCTCATCCCAAATTAAGTTATGAACAAGAGAAAGAAAATCCATCCTCTATGGGGACATATTCTTCTTGCTTTAATGCCACTTCTTTCAAACTATCAAAGCAAAACGTGCGCTGCACAGTGGTTGCGTCATATCTTGGGGGCCGCTATGTGGAGTCTATCCGCCTTGCAAAAGGGCACCATTTAGTTCTAATGTTGAATTCCTTGATCTGAGAATCTTCGGAATCATTTTACATGCTCTCTCTTTCTTTTTAAGTTATACATATATATATATTAACCCAGTGGGAGAATTCAAATTTTCTTCTGCTCTCTTATGGGAAGAGATGGAAGTGGGAAGGAAGGAAGAAAGAAAGGGAGGGAGGGAGGGAAGAGAGAAGGAAGGAAGGAAGGAAGGAAGGAAGGAAGGAAGGAAGGAAGGAAGGAAGGAGAGGGAAGAGGGAAGAAGGAAGGAAGGAAGGAAGGAAGGGGAGGGAAGGAGGAAGGAAGGGAGGGAGGGAGGGAGGGAGGAGGGAAGGAGGAAGGAAGGAAGGAAGGAAGGAAGGAAGGGGAGGGAGGAAGGGAAGGAGGAAGGAATGAAGGAAGAAAGAGGAGGGAAGGAGGAAGGAAGGGAAGGAGGAAGGGAGCAAGAAAGGGAGGGAAGGATGGAAAGAGGGTGGGAAAGAAGGAGGGGGGGAAGAGAGAGGGAGAGAAATCAGTAAGAGTAAGATAGACCAGAGAAAAGTGACCCCCAAGAAATGCTTCCAATCATTTCCTACCCATCCCACGTTCATGATTCAGAATTCCAGCAACCATACATGAATTATTTGGACAGCAAAGATTCACTATTAAGGGAAGCAGAGTGTTGACATTTATTGAGCACCTGCTGCATACCAGGCACAGTGCTAAGCTCTCCACCTCAATTAAACTTCCCATCTTTCCTTCAGAAATGGCTTCTTCTGACTCTTATTTTCAGCTGCACGGACAACACACTGAAAGGTTAAGTGACGTGGCTAAGGGTATGCAGATGGCATATGATGACTGAGCTATTATGCTCCCTGGATAACACAGTGTGGTGCTTGGAAGGATGCCAAGGGTGGGGAAGGCAGGGCCGCCCTTGAGAAGCTCAGGGCCCCCTGTGCGAGGAAAGAAGACGTAGGCAGGGACACGAGAGGCAGAGAGGTTCCCTGCGGCCTCCACTTTGGGACATCCATTTCTTGTCTCACAAGCCATCTGGACATCGGATGCAGACGTGGGCAGTTCGGCTATCAAGAGAGCAGCTTCACTGGCGCGCTCCAGGCCTGGCAGGACTCTGAGACAGGCCCAGCGCAGGAGGAAGAGAAATCCAACTGCAGAGCCTCTCCCCCACGGTATGGGCTGGGCCTCCCGGAGCCTTGCACGCTGGCTCGAAAAGCACTGGCACGTGCAATTTCACAAATGGGAAACCTAAAGGCCCAGACACATGAATGTCTCATCAAGGTCACATGCGGGGGCTCTGCCGCAGTTCCCAGATGCAGCTGACAGTGGGTGCTTTGCAGGCCTCGCCTTGGGCTCAGGTTGGAGTTCTGCTTGACATTTAAATTATGTTGTTTCTGCCTCTTCTAATTTCTCTGGAGAGCACCCTCCCTTCCCTTTGGGTGCCACCTACACTGACCCCAGTGGGCACCAGAGCGCAGACTCTGAATGGCGCCCCCTGCGGACAGAGCATGGAACTAGTGGCCAAAGACAGGCTGAAGCCTCAGGTGGGATGTAGGCTCATCAACCAACCACACAGCTGTCACTCAGCGGAACTCCCGCACAATCCCTCGCTTTCCGTCATTTGTCCTCACGGCAACCCCCGAAGCCAGTCAACGGTCAATGGTCCTCATTTTTGCAGGTGAATAAGCTGAGAGGATTGATATTCTGTGTAAGTCACTCAGCTCACCTTGAGGGGCAGAGCCTGGTTTGGGGGATGGTTTCCAGCTCAGGTTAATCTGATGCTTGCTTCCACCCGGGCCTTCTTGCAATCTCTAAAATGGGGGCTGCAGAACTTACTTTTACAGGGTTGCTCTGAAGTGCATTTAAGATAGCTAAGGAGGGGCGCCTGGGTAGCTCGGTCAGTTAAGCGTCTGCCTTCGGCTCAGGTTATGATCCCAGAGTCCTGGGATCGAGTCCCAAGTTGGGCTCCCTGCTCAGTGGAGAGTCTGCCTCTTCCTCTGCCCCTGCACCCTCTCGCGCCGGCGCTCTCTCTCTCTCAAACAAAATCTTTTCTTTTTTTTAAAGGCAATTATAGAGAAGTCCTCCACCCATGCTTAGCTATCAGCTCGTTCATGACTATTTGGGAGAGCATGACGTCCCAAAAATTGGCTGAGCATGGGGCCCCTGGACATGCCGTGGCCATCATCACCGAACCCATGTGGATATGGGTCAGAGGTCAAGGCTCCAGTTCTCCCTTGGCCTTCATAAGCAAGTTCAAAGTCGCATTTTCAGCTTGCGGGAGGACTTAACAAAGAGGCTATGCCTGGTGCCCCTGATCTCCCTCTCTCTCAGCAGAGACCAGGGCGGGCTCCATAATTCATGGAGACAGAACTAACACATGGGCTGACCTGTGAGTTCCATCGTGAGCTGAACTGGTAATCGTGAAAGTTAATACAGTCTGGGGAAGCGGCGCAGCTATTTAAATTTCAAATATGGCCAGATGCCAGAAACATCCTGGTGTGCAGGCCGGGGTCCATTTCATTCTCTCACTACCCTACCCCCAACCACTGGCTTAGGGTGCAGCTTTGGGAGGATCTGGAGTCTCAGGTAACCACAAACATGAAGCACCAGGTAGGGCTCAGGGAGGCGGAAAGGAGATTTAAAAAGTCAGCGTAAGGGGCTCCACCTCCTCTCAGCCTGGGAGCAGAGGTCTGGGGCCATACATACTGTTACTTCGAATGTTCTGGAACAGTCTAACTAGTCAACTAACTAGTTAGCTAGTCCAGCTGGTTAACTGACTAGTTAGCTAGCCTAACTAGTCTAACAGTCTAAAATAAAAGCTAAATGAGAAGGGCTATGAGATCCTGCGTGGATAACCACCTTTCAAAGATTGAGAATATATTTCTAAAAACTCTATTAAAAATTATCAAGCTCTTTTTGGGAGGCAGTTTTGAAAGTACTCCATCATCAAATCTCCTCACAGTTCCCCTGGAGTAGAAGTTATTACCCCCATTTTTTAGATGAGGAAACTGAGGCTCAGAGAGGTTAGGGAAACCTGCCCAGGGCCACAGTGTGGCAAGACAGTTCGGATATGGGCACGAATCTTCACAATTTGAATCCAGCCTCTTTCCGTCACCCCATGTCTACTAGACACTCCATTTGGAAGACGGTTCTTTTCTCTGGGATTAAGGACATCACTGGCATCACTGGTCACTCCGGAGATAAACACAGAAGCTGGTGGAGCCTGAGCTGAAGCTCTTTCAACCCCAGGAAGGACCAAGGAGCTTCTCTGACCTTCACGTGGTCACCTGGGACTTGCCTCCCTGCCCTCCCTGTGGTAAGGGACACAGTGGAGGGAATGATCCCAGTCTTCTGACGTGTTTCATTTTTTAAAAAAAGATTTATTGGAGAGAGAGCGCTCACGAGAGAGAGTGCGTACACGAATGGGGGGAGGGGCAGAGGGAGAGAGAGAATCTCAAGCAGACACCCCACTGAGCATGGAGTCTGATGTGGGGCTCCATCTCATGACCCATGAGATCATGACCTGAGCTGAAATCACGAGTTGGATGCTCAACCGACTGAGCCCCCCGGGTGCCCCTTGAGGTGTCTCATTTATCATGTTTGGTGTCCATGCTCTAGTGCACATTGGATTTCCAGTCTCTATAATTTATAAACCTGACCAAAAATATGCCCATTCCCCCTCCTCATCTACATGGTACAAGGCCCTCCCCTGTCTCCAAACGGTCCTTCCCTCCTAAGGCACCACAAATAAACACACCATTCAAATAAAGACAGCAGACTGGATGGAATATGGTAGTTTGGGGACAAGCCCCCAGCCCATCTTTTTCTACTCAGACTGATCCCCTGGCCTTCCTCCCTAGGAACTCCAGAGAGCCAAAAACCACTTCTCACCTGAGAGGGGACCCGGAAAAATTCCAATTCTTCTTCCTAAGCGTTCACACGGCACTGACGCTAGCCCACCATGCCTTTGTTAAAGCAATTTCTCCAGCCTGGGATGTGGTGGGTGGAATAATGGCCCCCAAAGATGGGGTTGGAACCGATGAAGATGTTACCCAATAGGCCAACAGTGACTCTGCAGATGCGATTAAATTAAGGACCTTAGGATGGAACCATTATCCTGGATTACCTGGGTGGCTCAATGTAATCACATGGCTCCTTATAAGAGAGAGGCAAGAGGGCCAGACACAGAGAAGGAGGTGGGGATGACAGAAGCAGAGTCTCGGAGAGATCTGAAGACACTATATTATTGGTCTTGAAGATGGAGGAAGGGGCCGCGAGCCAAGGAACACAGGAGGTCTCCAGAAACTGGAAAAGGTGAAGAAGTAGATTCTCCCCTAAGGCCTCCAGAAGGCACACAGCTCCAATGTGATTTTAGGGCTTCTGAGCCACTACATTTGTGATAATTCTTCATGAGAATCTCTGTCTCAGATTGGCTTCTCCAGAACCCAGTCCCCACCAAGGATTTTGCTCAAATGTGACCTTCTCAAGGAGACCTTCCTGGGTGCTTTCCCTATCCCAGCAACTCTCTGCCTCACTCATTCTGGCTTCTTCTCCTTAAAACTTATCACCATCCAACATGTTCTGCATTTTACTTATTTACTTATGTATGCAATTACCCATTTATTTATGTATTTACATATACCTTTATTTTCTGTCTCCTCCTCTAGAACAAAAGCTCCCAAGAGTGCAGGGGCTCTGTGATGTTCATGGCTGTATCCTCATCTAGGTGCTAAGGCTAGGGCACTCAACAAAACAGCGTGGGTGTGGATCAAGCTGAATGAGTGAATGAATAAATGAGTGAATGAGTGAGTGGCTTGTCCTTCTAGTCCCATGCTTCCTTGGCTGACTCCTCCAGCTTCTGGCTTCCCCCCTGCCTGTTTCTCCCTGATGGGCAGTGTGGGGCACCCCAGTTCCTCCGCCCAGCCTGCTGCCTGGGTTTCTCCCTCACTCTTGAGAAACTCAAGAGAACAAGTCATACCACTTCAATTTTCCAACTCCTGCTGACCGAATGCATCCTACGCTTTGGTGAATTTGTCACCGGAGCACGGCTGTGTTGGGAACACTTGGCGTATGCCAAGTGAAGGAGAGAAGACTGGCCAAGCAGGCCAGGTGCCCCCACCCCCTCCTCGCTCTTTATTTGAGAGTCCTCCTGGGCCTCTGGGAAGCACAATTATCTCACAGGATTTACATGCTTTATGCTCTTCATGAGTCCCTTACCACCTCTCCCAGAACCATTACCAGCTGGGAGGAAAAGAAAGGGAGGAAAAATGGGAGAAAGGATGAAAAACTTCATAGATCTCTTACTGGCTACTCCATTTCCTATAACTTTGGTTTTTTTTTGTTTTTTTTTTTAATTTTTTTAACTTTTTAAAAAGATTTTATTTGTTTATTTGAAAGAGAGAGATCACAAGTAGGCAGAGGTGCAGGCAGAGAAGAGAGGGGGAAGCAGGCTCCCCGCTGAGCAGAGAGCCCGATGTGGGGCTCGATCCCAGGACCCTGAGATCATGACCTGAGCCGAAGGCAGAGGCTTTAACCCACTGAGCCACCCAGGCGCCTCTACATTTCCTATAACTTTGGAGCCTGGCAACAAAAAGCTAGCAGATGTTAGGCTCTTTGGCAAAATAAATAACAAATAAGCCTTCAAAATCAATCCTCCCCAGTTTGCAGTATGCATTTCAATGACAACCCCCCCCTCAAATCTTTGGATTTCAAAGGGCAAAAATGAAGTGAAATCTATAGTCTTCTCTACTTTTCAAACACAAATTAGGTTATAGCCCAGAAAGGAGGAAAGTGACTAGAGCGAACATTCTATAATATTCTAACAGGACCTGAATTACTTTAGAAATTTCTAGCTTAATTGGAAAACAAGGATCCAAATCGGAAACCTTCACTCATTCGCTCGTCCTATCCATTTAGTGGATGTTTACTGAACACCAGCTATGGAATCCACGCCAGACCATGGGGATGCAGTGATAGCTGATCCTCAAGAATAAGAAAAGAGTACAGACCAAGGATGTTTAAAAAAAAAAATAATTCCAGGGCCCCCTTCCAGAGCTACTGAAATTGGAACTTCTGGGGTGACGTTGGAGTTCTGCATTTTAAGAAAACACCACAGGTGATGCTCGAGCACTTCGAAATCTTAACTTGGAGTCTGAGAACTACTGGGCTACCCTCCCCCCAGGAGCAGAGGTTGGTTCTGTCTCTTCCTCCAGCTCCCAGCTTCCAACTCAGAGCCTCATTCTCCTGATCAATAAAAGTGGAGAAATACTAAAAAATTGGACAGGTCATTGTGAGACTTTAAAGGAGACTATGTATGTCATGCCCTTGGTTCAGGGTCCAACATGGCGTCGGCTGTCATCTTTATTGGTTTCATACTGGTGGGGGCCACCCCTCCCACTCACTCTTTCCCCTGTCTTCCTTTCCCTGACCCCCTTCTTTCCCTCTTCCGTCTGAGAAATAATTATCCTATGACTTGGAGGTTCCCCACAGTGTCAGGCAGTCAGGAAGTTCAAGTGTGCTCATTACAACACAGAACCAAGCCTGGTGGAAGAGATATTCTCATGGGGAAGTTGATAACACCATGTGAACAAACAGACGAAGTCATCAAGACTGCGCTTATCTGTATGAATGAAACACAGTAGGCACAGAGATGGGGGTGAGGGAGGGGCCTAACTAGGAAGCATGGTCGAAGGAAGGCCTCTCCGAAGAGGCAACAGCCACAGGAAGGCTAGAAGGATGAGAAGGGGTTGGAGACGGGAGGCAGGGGGAACGACACGGAGAGTGCTCTGGAAAGCAGGCGTGAGCTTGAGGTGACTGGGAACTGAAAGAGGTCAGTGTGGCCGCATGGAGGAGGCCAAGGGATGAACCTGGAAGGGGAAGCTGAGGCCAGACAATGTAGAGCCTGATAAGCCAGGCAGGGGAGTAGAATAGCTAACGGGCCTCCAAGGCATCCGAAGGGATGCTGACTGTGGTGCTGAGGCAGGGGCCTCAAGGCCCCAAATCATACCAGGTGCTAACCCTTCCCTGATGGGTTAGGAGGAACTGTGGGGGTGGAGGGATTCCCAGGTCACGATCCAGACAAGATTCCTAATAGATGGTACACCCTCCCCCTCAGTGAACACCAGCTAAATATCATGCCAATGAATAAGTCATAGGAAGGCGTTTAGAGTTTATTCTGGGCACAACGGGAAGCCACTGATGGGTAAAGCAACAGGGAAATAACACCAGCAGGATGACATTTCAAAAACCCATTCTGTTTGCTGGGCGCGGATGAATGGCAGGGCCCAGGGTGTGAGGAGACGCAGGGAGGAGGCCTCTGGGCTGGTCCAGGAGATATGGGGGGCGCCGCTGGTGAGAAGTGGGGGAACTTGGTAGTCTCAGCCCCGCCTAATGTGGTCCCCAAGGCGCCCGGGAGCCCAGCCCACCCACGGGCTCCTGGGCATCCCCGAGGGCTCACCAGGGGGGACTGTGTAACCTGAGCATCCCCGCCAAGGACAACGGACAGACAGGCAGAGGTGAGATTTCGGATCTGCAGATGCCTCTCTGGGAGTTAGGGGCCCAAGCGGAGAAATGAGAGGCTAATTGGCCTGAATGCTTCCTTCCACATTCCAAACATTCCCGGAGCTAAAGTTCAAACCCAGCTCCTGTCAACCGGAGACAGTCAACCTTATTGTTAACCCAGGCATGCCTGGCTGAGGTTAAATCCTAGAAGAAGAAAAAACGCAGACATCTGAAGTGCTATTATCTACGAATCACAGCACCATGAAAGACATGCAGATTATTAGCACTTGGTGTGTGTGGGTGACTTTCTTTATGTTCAAGCAACAAACAGGTTGTTCTTCAAGAGACAAATGTTGGCCACACTTCCCTGGCTGTTCACACCCACAGGAATAAAATAAAACGGGTGATGCCTTATGTTTGCAAAACACAGTCCCACTGCTAATTGCCTCATATTGGCACAAGCAGGAACGCTTTCTTCAGCAAAACAGATATTAAATGAGATTTTTTTTTTTTTTTGGAAGGCGGTGTGACTGCTTGGCATTCAAAGTTATTTCGCCGAGAGCAAGTGCCCTCTGAGAGCACGTGGCTGGAACCTCCTGAGGCCGGAATTTATTTTTTCCATCAAGATCATCACTACAAAGGACCTGGTGCTAATGTGTCGTTTTGTCTCATCTTTGGTGAGAACTTTGGGGTCGCTCAATTGAAATGGCTCCAAGAACTCCAGAGGGAGTGGGGGCAATGATAGTGACTTATTGGTTAAAAAGAAGAAGAACGGAGACGTTCTTGGAGGGGCCTTTTATCTGTCAGAAGATGTGTTTCCAGAAAGCACAGATTATTTTGTGTTGACTGAGGACAAAGCATAGAGCACGTAAAGAATATCCTAGTGTCTCTCAAGGCTGCAGCACGCAAAGTTTCTGACAGGCTAAGATGGAAGCAAAGCAGGAAAAGGGCAGGTTTCATGTGAGCATTCAAACCAAGCTCCATTTGGGTTCAACACCACACTCCCACCTGAAAGAATCCATCACGAGATGCCGCAGAGTTGGAATAAGACACTTTTTTTTTTAAAGGCAAACTCGTTTCTGTGCCCTGGAAAGCCATGATTTGCTGGCTCTCTGTCATCAGGAGAATGGCTCTCAGACAGCTCCCTCCATACCTGCCAATGCTTGAAAAGGGGGGGCCCTGTGAAACACTCACCTCCCAGTCCCGCTTCACATTTCCAGAAAATAACATTGCACAGTGTTGGCGGCGACTGTAACCCGGAGAGAATCGGTGCCTTAGAGCCGAGCTCAGAGCAACTCAGAGTTTCTGGGTCACCTTTCCATGGCCTTCCCGTTAAAGAATGTCCTCGGGAGAGGCAGCTGCAGTTCCGACTGAGCAGCTGCCAACCAAGGTCAAGGCTGTTTGGGGGTGGTACGGGGACAATGGTAAGAGAAGGCAAACAAGCCCCCATTCCCACAGTAGTAAGCCCAGTGGTGTCCCCCCCAAACAGATGTGTCCACATCCTAATTCCTGGAATCATGAATGTGACCTTATTTGAGATGTGATTAAATTAAGGATCTTGAGGTGGGAGATCATCCTGGATTATCCAGGTGGACCTGAAAGGCAATGATTAGTGTCCTGATAAGAGAAAAGCAAGGAGGAGACTGGAGATAGGAGGAGAGAGACAGGAGATACACAGGAGGGGGGAAACTGGAGATAAACAGGAGTGGGGGGAGACTGGAGATAGACAGGAGGGAGGGAGACTGGAGATAGACAGGATGGGAGGAGGTACTGGGACTACAGAGTCACAAACTGGACCATGTGGCTGCAATGGAAAACACTGCCTCAGCTGCCAGAAGCCATAAGAGGCGAAGACCTGATTCCCCCCTAGAACCTCTAGGAGTGCTGCCCTGCCCACACTTTGACTTTGAACTCCTGGCCTCCAGAAGTGTCAGAGGACAAATCTCTGTTGTTTTAAGCCATCAAGTTTATGTGTTATGGCCGCCACAGGAAACTAATACACATCATCAGAGGATGTTACCCATGGGGGTTGCACACTGCCTGGAGCTCAAGCTTTCTCAAGAAGGATCCACGGACCCCTAGATGCTCAAGGATGGCTCTCTAGCCCTGAAATCATACACAAAATACTATGTGACAGGGCGCTCAGGCATGCTGGGGGGAAAATGTCTGCTTCCACCAGACTCTCAAAAAGGACCAGGATCCCCAAAAGTACCAAACCTCACAGATCTCCATGAAGGCCCAGAGCTGTCCAGGGTCACACAGCTTAGCACTCATTCACTCGCTTATTCTTGCAATCTTTCTGCAAAGATTTATAAAGCGACGACTATGTGCCAGAAATCTAGCTGTATGCTAAACAAGCAGAGCCAGTAGATTTCCCACTGCATGCTGGGAAAAAAATAAACAGAGACACAACTCAACGCCTGGAGTCTCCACCCACCAGGTCCAAACTGCCTTAAGCCTCGACTGCCTGTTGCATCTCGAAGACTGTGGCAGGCAGAATAAGTCTCCAGCGTGCTCTGAGTTGGTCATAGGCTTGAGTATGTGGCCACGGAAAGCCCTCACACCCTTCCTTACAAGTTCCAGAAATTCCAATATGGCGACCATACTCCTGACTGCCTCTCTCAGCCAGAAGTGGCCCTAGACCCTTGTGTAGACCATGTGATCACATTAGTGGTATAGAAAAGACAGACCCAGGGCCAACTGCAAGAGCCCCAAGCCCACATCTTCCCTCTCTCCCTCCTCAGTACTCCCACTGGCCTCTGATTAGGCCTCTTAGCATCTGTCACATCATTTTTGGAAGTAATATGGCTCCTGGTAGATAAGCTGCTTGAGGGCAGAGATTGAGCGTCACTTCTGAACGGTCTTCTCTCAGCACCACATCTGAAACCTTGGAGAACATTCAGTGGGCATTTCCTGAATGAAGAAACAAGTCAGTGAACTATCTCCCTCTCCCCACTCCTTCCACCGCGGCTGAGGGAAAATCACGAAAACTCCATGTAGGCAGATGTGGGGACCTGGGTGCACAGGTACGTGAGTGGGTTGCATTTTGAGGACGATGCCCTGGAAATATGGAGAAAGGATTTAAAACAGTCTGCGCCTGAGCGCCTGTCCCACGTGGCACCCACTAGCCCCATATGGCTACTTAAATTTAAATTAGTAACTCAGCCACACTAGCCACATATTAAGTACTTAATAGCCACACGTGACTAACGGCCAGACAATGCAGACACAGAACCTCTCTGTCAGGGCAGGAAGTTCTCTTGGGCAGCTCAGGGCTCTCTGCACTTCAGGAATTATATCCTGAAGAAATAATAAGGAGAGAACAAAGTATCTTGGATAGCGGGTACCATTTAAAACAAGGGAAGGTTGGAAACATCCCAAATGCTTCCATCCAGGAGACTGGCTGAACAAGCTCTGAGGAAAAAATAATGACCCCTCACTCCCTCGACAAATATTTATTGAGCACCGACTGTGTACCAGGCCCCATGGTGTGAGGACATGGAAGCCAAACGAGAAAGAGAGGATCTCTGTCCTCATGGTTCCAGAGCGTGGTAGGCAGAGGTTGAAGGTCCACGAATAAAGAAGATTATTTCGAAATGTGTTAAGTATCATCAAAGCTATAAAAATCCCAAAGGCACAGACTGTGACAGTGGGGGGAGGGGTGCCACTAGCAAAGGGTTCTCACGCATCAGGCGTCCTTAACCCTGTGAAGTCACGCTGGCTTCTCTCAGGGCAGGTGGACTGAAGTCAGGGCGTCGGGCTATGTGTGCACCAGGGTCACGTGGAAGCAGCCTGAGAGATGGCCAGGGCACCCCACTTACTTTTCCATAAGAACGTGGATATGTGCATCAAACAACAGCAACCGGAAGAGAACTCGGAGGCCTGAGGTTTAATTAACAGTCGGCAAGTATGGTTTTGGTGTGTTTGTATCTGTTACACTCTTGACATTCACGGTTTCCAACAAAAGAAACTTCAGCTAAGTAGAAAGGGCTCCAAAATTAGGGCCACACCGATGTGTTCACGGTGGACCAGGTGACCACTTAGGGATGGTGCGTGTCACACTCAGGGGCGGAATTAATTGTTTCCTCTTCCACGTTTCCATCTGCCTTTACTCCTAACGCAGAACTGGTTCTTGGACACTGAACTAGAGCTCACATCTGAATCCTGGGTCTTCCTCAAGTATCTTTGGATGGAGCCTCCGAGGCTGATGGAAGCTGATGTCTGAGCCCCGGCTGCCTTGCCCCACGGGGAGGATAATTCTGAGATATGTGTTCTGTGCTGGGAATGAGTCGCAGTGCCCACGGGTAGCTGGCTTGCTCACACACCCCTCATGGGCTTCTCTCCCCTTCCATGACTCACAACTCCACTCCTCTACCTTCACCTCCCATGCAAATTTCTAGCACTTGAACTCTTGCTCCGAGTAGGCTCCTGGGGGGCTCGATCGAAGACAAGGTTAGGTTGGAGACCTACCCTATATATGAGGCCACACGAGGAGCTGAAGGCGAGAATAGATACCATATCCCCAGAGCGTCACCCAGTAGGCACTTAACAAACTGGATGTCCTTCCATGGGGGCTGCTCCCTTCTCAGTGTTCCTGTGTTTCCAGCACCGCCTTGCCCAGCGAGCCCTGCGGAGCCTTCTGGGGCTGCCCGTGTCCTGCTCTACTATTTCCCCAACAGCTGTTTGGGTAATTACAGATTCTAATTATAACTCATCTTTGTGATTGGGATAACTCCATTAGCGCCACCTTCCACAAACCTCCATTGCTCGTCTTGTCTTGCATGTGTGAAGAAGCAGGCGAAGACATGTGCTTGCTAATGAGAGGGCTGTGAACAGGAAGCTTTTTGTAACATAATCTCATTAAGCATCACCACCCAGAGCACAGGCCTCAAATGAAAGAGCACATCAGAACCGGCGGGGAAGGGGGGAGGGCGTTTGTTATCAATGCCCATTCCTGGGCCCCTCCTGCACAGATTCTGATACAGAAATCTGGATAGAGCTCAGGAATATGCATTTCAACAACTGCCCCACCTCAAGGGATTCTGACACAAGAGGGACCCTCCCCTGCCCCCGCCCGCCCGGCACACACTCAGGAAAACACAGTCCTCGCATTCCTTACTTGCATCGGCGTTCATTGGCCCAGGGCCTGGACAGAGTAATAATACCCCACACAGGCAGCCATCCAGCATCTCTCACAGCTCACCTCTGTCCTGGCCACAAAGCAGGGCACCGGGACCACCATAAAGATTTGCCAAATGATGGGGCACCTGGGTGGCTCAGTCGGTTCAGCGTCTGCCTTTAGCTCAGGTCATGATCCCAGGGTTCAGGAATCGAGCTCCACATTGGGCTCCTTGCTCCGCGGGGAACCTGCTTCTCCCTCTCCCTCTGCCTGCTGTTTCCCCCTGCTTGTGCTCACTTGCACTCTCTCTCTTTCTCTGTCAAACAAATAAATAAGATCTTAAAAAAAAAAAAATTTGCCAAAGGAGAACAGGGCCCTACCTGCTCCTTTCAGCGCCTGGAAACCTGATTTGAACACACAGTAGGTTTCTTGCGAAGATTTAGAGAATACCGGGGCCTTCTCTCTATAAGGGGGGTGGTTAATGTCTCCACAAGAGTTGAGGGGTCTGCCTCGCTGAGGGCGCTATAGTTTTATGGGGACTCCAAGAGGCCAAAATGTACCCGAGGGACTTACACACGAAATCAGCACACAGCCCACTTCCCTCGTACGCTTTACCGTTTTCTCACAAGCAAAAAAGGCTCCTTCACTCTCTCCCAGTCGCCACCAGCCTCCTCAGCCTCAGAGTGACCTTTGACCTCTAGCACTACCCCCCCCAACCCAGTACCACCCACCACCCAGCCACACAAGGGAGGAAGAAGTGGGTGGAGGGACATAATACAATGTCAGTTGTGCCGGGCTACATGGACCTGACTGACATACTTGCAAATTGGGGGCGCCTGGGTGGCTCAGTCAGTCCGACTCTTGCTTTCGGCTCAGGTCATGGTCTCAGGGTCATGAGATCCAGCCCTGCGTTAGGCTCTGTACTCAGTGGAGGGTATCTGCTTAAGATTCTCTCTCTCTCCCTCTGCCCTGCCCCTGCTCCCATGCACCCTCTCTCTAATAAAAAAAAAAAAAATCTTTAAAAAAAAAGGTTGCTGGGTCATAGGGTAGCTCTACTGGGTGTTTACCCTAAAGATACAAATGTAGTGATCTGAAGGGGCACATGCACCTGAATGTTTATAGCAGCAATGTCCACAATAGCCAAACTACGGAAAGAACCTAGATGTCCATCAACAGATGAATGGATCAAGAAGATGTGGTATATATATTCAATGGAATACTATGCAGCCATCAAGAGAAACGAAATCTTGCTATTTGCAACGACGTGGATGGAACTAGAGGGTATTATGCTAAGCGAAATAA
>CM052807.1:107234358-107291392 GCA_028533885.1 Nasua narica | reverse complement strand
TTTTTTTTTTTTTTTTTTTTAGCAAATGAACCAGAGTCCCCACCTTCCACTCTCCCAGATCATAGAGCCCCTGACTCATTTACTAGAAATACTCAGCAGGAGCACAAGCAGGTACATGTTCAAGTGTTTATGGGGTTTCCAAGAATGGAGAGCCAAGAAGTTTCTCCATTTATTTTATAAAGTTAACAAATACTTAAAACCATATGCAGTGGTATGTCCTAAAAATTCTAATAATAAGTCTTGACTAAGAAGAGTTTATTCTACTAATAAAATATGGTCTAATATTAGGAGAAGCATATAGTTCAATCACACTGATTGATCTGAGGAAATAAACGAATGATTTTATCTATAGATGACAAAAGATAGTTCATCATTTGCTCTTAAGATTTGAAAAACCAGGGGCGCCTGGGTGGCTCAGTGGGTTAAAGCCTCTGCCTTCGGCTTGGGTCATGATCTCAGGGTCCTGGGATCGAGCCCTGCATCGGGCTCTCTGCTCAGTGGGGAGCCTACTTCCTCCTCTCTCTCTGCCTGTCTCTCTGCCTACTTGTGATCTCTCTCTGTCGAATAAATAAATAAAATCTTAAAAAAAAAGATTTGAGAAACCAAGAGTGCAGGACATTTCCTTTCTCTTGTGGGCCATGTGTCTTTAATAATCAACATCATACTTAATGTTATAACAGTTGAGATGTTCCCGCTAAATTCTGGCACGAGAAAATGCGACCCAACGCCATTACTTGCTAACATTATTCTGGAAGTTATAGCCAATGCCCTGAGGAAAGGATGGATTGGATGGATGGAAGGAAGGATGAAAGGAAAACATATATTGGAGAGAAGTGACCCAAGTCACATATGCAAGTGGGGGCTGTCAGTCTAGAAAGCCAAACGTGTGAGGAAATGGGTGCTCTTAACGCTGATTAGTAGAGTATAAATCACACTGCATTTTCACGTGTAGTATTTAAACAACAAACATCAAAAGCAAAAGTCTTTGCACACCTTTTAATCCGGTAACTACCCATCTAGAAATACATCTTCAGGAAATAATCTGAGATGCGTGGGCAAATGTGAAGTTTGAGCATGTTCACCATTATGCTAGCTATAAAAGTACAAAAGAAGAAAAACGTCAATGTCCAGCAAAAGGGGACTGGGTAAATAAATAATGATATCCCTAAAAGATGGATAGACTATAAAACAGTACTTTAAAATTGTATTTTCAATGAGCATGGCTTACTGAAGGAAAGAAGGCATGACAGCGTGCTCTGTGGAACCGGATTCTCTAAGTTGTAGCTACAAGCAAAACAGACTAGAGAGATGCCAACAGATGTGGAAACTTATTATCTTGGTGTTTTCGTTTACCTTTTCTTTGTGGTTATTAATAAGTAGTTAGAGGGGTGCCTGGCTGGCTCAGTTGGAAGAGTGTGCGACTCTTCATCTCAGGGTTGTGGGTTCGAGCCCCGTCTTGGGTATTGAGATTACTTAAAAAACAAAATCTTTAAAAAAATAAGTAGTTAGGGGCGCCTGGGTAGCTCAGCTGGTGAAGCATTTGACTCTCGGTTTTAGCTGAGGTCGAGATCTCGGGGTCCTTACATCAACTGTGAGTCTGCTTGTCCCTCTCCCTCTACTGCACCCCTGGCTCGTGCCCGTACACACCCATGCTCGCTCTCTCTCTCTCTCTCAAATAGATGAATAAATAAAATCTTTCAAAAAATCAAGTAGTTAGAAAACACAGCGGGCTACTTAAAAATGATTTTGACACAAGACTAATGAGCAGTGAGGGTGGTGCTTGTGTCTCAGAAGGCCATCCCCGCCATGGGTATCCAAGGCCAGAAACGACAAAGCCTGTCCAAGGACCCGTGACAGGGCTCACTAACAGCTTTGGACCATGTGTATCTGTGAAGGAAAACCAGACCCACACAATCATGCAACAGATTATTTTGCGCACTAAACCCTAGACTAGACAAAACCTAGACCAATGGCCAAATCGCTCCTAAACCCCCATTCACTCAGTAGCAACTTGAGGAATCCTGAGAGACGAGCAGTTTCTGCGCTGACCTTGCAATTCAAAGCCGATAGGGGAGGACACACGCCAGAGCCTCAGAGAGCCCAGCCCACAGGGTAAGGAACCTTTCAGCCCAGGTGAGCAGTGAGACGGCTGTGATTCACCACCCACTCCACGTCCCTACCTCCCAGGGAGGACGGCAGACCAAGCATGAGAATGAAAACTTAACGACTGGCGTGGGCTGACAAGTGTGGTCAACCAGTTGTCACGGTTGATGGCAGAGCAGTTCTTGTCTCAAGCAGAGGGAGGGGGAGACGAAGGTTACTGACCTGGGCCTCCAGGTGCAGAGGAGAGGAGGGGAAGGGAGGGGAGGGGAGTGTGAGCCCTGGCGGGGGTAGGAGGACGTGGTGTGCCGCCCAGGGTCAGCTCAGCAGCTGGTCCCGCTCCAGCCACAGGCACCACCCCGGCTGGGGCCTCTGACTCAGCCCTGATGCAGAGGAGAGAAGGGAGTGGAGCCTACCAGCTGGTGCCCAGAAAAGACCAGCACTTTTTTCTGTGCTTTAAACCAGAGAAACAACCCCGCATCTCCTTCTACCCTCACCTCTGGGAACAAATCTTCCTTTACGGACGGGTCTGCCCTCCTTCTCTTTCCCCTGGGCCCCCCCCTTCCCTCTGCCCGAGGGGCTTGAATGAATGAAGGGGAGTGGCAGCTACGTGACCGGGAACACATCTCGTCCTCTCGTGGTTCCCTCATCTCTAAAAGTGGCCTGACAGCAGCACCCGCCTCCCAGGGCTGCTGGGAGGACCAGCTCACAGGAATTCGGCTGATCACAGGGCCTGGCACCTAGCAGATGCTCAGTAACGTTAGACTTTATTATTTTAACCTGCTGCTGTCTCTTCGCAGCGTGTAGGGTTGGAGTTGGGGTTCTCCAAAAGCAGGTCCTCAGGCAGGGACTCAGGTGTGAGTTGACCTGGGAGGTGATGCTGGGAGGCGCCGTGAGGAAGCAGGGAGGACGACCCAAGGAAGCCTTAACGAGAGGGTTACACTATGGGTGATTAGGGTTCAGTCTCGCTGGGAACCCTCTCAGAGGCTGTGAACACACCGTGGAGCTGTGCCACCAAGGAGGCAAGGACACTGGGTGTTTATCCACCAATTCCCATCCTTCATGGGTGGAGGGTCGCTCCTGGGGTGTTTTCTCCCGACAGTTTCCAGCCTGCCTGGGTGTAAGCTGAAATGGCCCCATGGCCGGAGGACGTGCAGGGCGGACACCAGGGGTACGTCGTGGGAGGGGACTGAGGACACGGGTGGGTCACTGACCACACCTGTCATAGGAGGTGAGGGACGTGGGACAGTGTGATCCCTGACTGCTGTTTAAGCTAAAATCCGCCAGCATTTCGGGACTTTTTAGGCAAGCTGGTCTTCCCTATTGTATACATTCATTTGTTCAACTCTTCCATCCCTTATTCAGCCATTCGCGAAACATCTACTGAGCCCTTCCTGCTGGCCGTGCGCCAGGTGCTGCAAGAGTCAGAGGAAGGAGTTGGGTTTGAAAGGCAGAAAAGAGGAGGAGGGGCAGTCCGGGCACAGCTAAGCACGAGCTAAGACCAGGAGAGAGGAAACCTTCCTGGCCACGGGGAGGTAGCGGGTGGTGTGGTCTGGCTGGACCTGCACTGATGAGGAAATGAGGTGGAGACAAGGAGGGCCGAGTGGGTTAAGCGTGTCCCGGGGGTGTCGAAGTCTCATGGGAAGGTCCTAACATGCTGGGGACGTGCAGGCACAAGGTCAACACTCAGTGCATCCTGACTGGCAGGATTCAACTTTGATCTGTAAGCAGCTGGGCGCCATCTTTAATTCCTACAGAGAGACTCGGTGAGTATTTAGGAAGCTGGCTGTGGTGGGCTGCATAAGGTGCCCCATCGGGGACCTCCACCCTCATCTCTGGATCATGTTACCTTGCAGGGCAAAAGGGACTTTGTGGAGGTGATTAAATTCAGGATCCTGGGATGCGGAGATTATCCGGAATTATCCAGGTGGGCCCAATGTAATCATGAAGGACCTTCTAGGAGGACGCAGGAGGGTCAGAGGTTGGAGAGGAGAAGGCAACGTGATGATGGAGGCAGACCCTGGAGGGGTTCGGCCACAAGCCAAGGAAGGCCGGCAGCCTCTAGAAGCCAGAAGAGGCAAGGAACAGCGTCCCCCACGGAACCTCCAGAAGGAACCATCCCTGCGGATACCTGGCCTTCAGCTCAGTAAACCTCATCTTGGACTTGTGCCCCTATAACGGTAAGAGAACGCACGTGTGTGGCTTTGAGCCACAAAGTCACAACAGCAACAAGGCTCTGGGGACTCCTGCGGTGGCTCTGGAGACAGTGGGGAAAATGGGTGACACTGAGGTAAGAGCAGGCACGGAAGGGGCCACTGCCAGGTCCCAGGGGACGGCGATCGATGAGAGTGGGGCGGCGGCGGCAGGCATGAGGGAGTGGGCGGATTAGAGAGGAATTCCACGGTCGGAATCCCCAGGCCTTGGCTGAGGTGGGAGAGGGGGGAGGAGGGGGCATAGCCAGGCCCAAGCTTCTGGTTTAGGTGATGGGGCAGAAGGTGGTTCCTGAGTTCCAGGCCCTCTTACTCCCCAGGGTGGAGGCAGGGCCAATCCTGCTTCTGCTGTCTGACTCTCCGAGGCTAGCGTGGGCCAGTGAGCTAATCCAGAAATCCAACCTCATCACGAGGTGCAGGAGAGCCGCCGGGGGTGGGGGGGGAGGGGCGCGGTAAAGGCAACATCGGAACGTTGCCCAGGTGACCAGGGAAGGGAGGGAGGAGAAGCCAGCTTGGGTGGGCAGGAAGAGAGGCCACCAGTGCCCCTGGCTTTGGAGAGGACGCTGCCACAGCAGGCTCGGAGTTCACTCCAGGGCTCTGGCTGGAACCGGTCCACGTGTGCATTCGAGGACCCTGTCCCACCAGCGATGGTCAAGGCCGCCCGATGGGATGCACACTGACTCAAATCAGGCTGGCAGCTACCCCTGTCCTTGTCCCCATCCATCCACACACCGTCTGCCCAGACACAATGGGGCCAACGGGCCACGACTTGGCCCCAGTTCTGTCCTTAATCAGTCGAGACTGCTCCAAAAAGAGGGACACGGGCACCGCTGTGAAATGCTGATGGCACAGATCTGGAGAGGAGAGTAAATAAAAAGGAAGCACCCAGGAAAGGAGCAGAAAAGGAGATGCCAACGTTTCTGTAACTCTGCCCAGAGCTGTGAATGCCCCTCGCTGAGGGTGGGAGGGAGGTGGGCCAGGAAGCTGAGGCGGGAATGCAAATGCCTTCTGCAGCCCAGCGCAGACCCTCGGAAGTCTGGACCACGGACGTCTCATAAGACAATGACGCGTAGTCAAAGCCAAGTGGGCAGGGGCCCCCTCCCTTCTCCAGAACATGGGGACTTGATGGGTTACGACCTCCCAGGAAGACAAGACGGGGTGGAAGGGTTAGCACTCTCTGAGACGTGCCTGGCCCAGCGCTAGCTGCCGGCAGCCCGGAGCCGGATGGCTGCTCTCCAGGAGCTCCCGGGCCGCCGGGGGCACAGATGTGGGGACAAATGAGTGCTGAAACGTCCCGAGGGACATGTGATCAAAATTGAGACGGCATATGGTGGGCACGGGGGCCACGATGGGAGAGGGGTCTGTTCCACCTGGGGGATTCAGAAAGTCATCTTGAACAGGCAGTTCTTTTTGTTTGTTTAGCTGAGGTGCAATTCACATAACATAAAACGAACCATTTTAAAGTGTACGATTTGTGGCATTTAGTATTTTCCTAATGCCGTGCAACCACCACCTCTCTGTAGTTCCCAAACATTGCATCACCCCAAAAGGAAGTTTTAGGCCCACTGGGCAGCCCCCATGGCCCCCCCTCCCTGAGCCCCTGACTGCTGCCAACCTGCTTTCTGTCTCTGTGGATTTCCCCTTTCCTGGATATCCCATATAAATGGAGTCCATACAACATGCGGCTCCTGTGTCTACTTTTATTCGCTCCGTGTAATGTTTCTGAGGCTCACCTGTCTTGTAGCAAGTGTCAGTACTTCATTCCTTTTTATGGCTGAGTCATAAGGCAGGTGATTCTTTTGCTGATCGTGAAAAATGAGATGTGTGCAAGCCAGGGAAACAAAGGGGGATGGAGGGGGATCCGGGAAAGACACGGAAGCATGATACAGCAGGGTCTGCTCTGGGGACCTCAGGGAGGTCATGATGGCCAGAGGGCTGCGGGGCAGCAAAAGATGAGACCCGGAAGGCAGAAGGGACTAGCAGGTTAAGGGTGCTCTGTGCTTGGGTAATGGGAGCCACAGAAGGCGAACCAGGATACATAGGACTAGATCCGCATTTCAGGAAAGATGCTGTGGCTGCAGTGTGGGCCAGCAGGGAGACCAGTTGGATGCTACTGGGAGGTGATGGGGCCAGGACTAAGGCAGGAGCCGTAGAGACCCAGAGGAGGGACCAGTCGAAACCCAACAGCCTTGACCTTGGAAATGAGGGAGATGAGGTGACTGGCTGTGGGTTCCGTGGGTCATTCAGGCGGACTCTCCAGCAGCAGCTGGCTGGTACCCTGGACTCGGTCAGAAGAGGTGTCTGGGCTGAAGAGGAAGGTTTATGAATCTTTCTTCGTGTATTCCTTCCAGCAGTCTGCATCAGGGAATGGGTATGCTCCCATTCTCGAGATAGGGAAGTGGAGACCCACAGAGAAGAAGCCGCACACCCACCCATAGCCGATTCAGTGCCAGAGCCAGGGCTCGGCCCGGTGTTCAGCGGGTTCCAAAGCCTCCGAGCTTTCTGTCAAGCCAAATGGCCTTCTAAATTCTTTCACTGCGACTCCCACCCCTCTCCCCAAATTCTAAATTCACCCAGCGCTTCCACGGGAGAAGGAATATGAGCCTGAATGTGCCACACAGCAGCAATTCTGCCATCTCGATGTTCCACTGCAGGGGGCGGGGGGGGGAGGGCTCTGTTTTCCAAGTAAACACTTAAAATTCCCCAGGACACACTAGAGACGCTGCTGAACCTGAATTAGACCCCAGCGTGGAGAGGATGCCTCTGTGGCCTCCGATCATGTAGCCAGGGAGACGTTCCCGGGGTGGAGAGCTGGAACCGTGTGTGTTTTTCACAACACTTAAGTGCCCACTCCAGCCTCTCAAGGTCAATGGCATTAGCCGGTCCCTCCCACGTCACGTGGCCCAGCTGATGGAGCCACGGTGGGGAGCAAGATGCAAGTTAACAATTTCATGGGCAGATGCGGGGCTCTGAGAAGTTTCTTAACTGGCGAGAAGAAACCAGCCCCGGAGGCAAACAAAATCCAGGCAAGAGCAAAACGACCCAAAGCAAATAAAACTGGGGGATGTGATTAGGTGTCATTCCAAGCAAGAGAGGCGGTGGAGGAGCCGTTATTTTAATGAAACAGAAACAACATTGTCTCAGAATGTTTCTTTCAACGAGTCCAGCTTGCATGCTCAAGGCCAAACAGCCGGGGCTGCTGAGGACCAGGCTTGGACCGGACCACTTGGTCACGAAACTTGTGTCTGAATCATTCACTGTGACTCAGCCACTCTCTTTAACAGAGAAACCTGCTGCCCAGGGGTCATTAGGCATCACTGGCTCAAATTCGGGAGCTCTGTGTGAAGGCCCCCGACTTCTCTGAGCCAGCTCCCCTTCTGCCTCTCCCCCAGCTCTCCCCACCCCCCCCCCCCGCTATTACGACCCTCCCTTTTCCCTACACAATAGCTCAGGACAGTGTTCTGTTCCTTCCGAATACAGGGAATATTGGGCTGCTTTCTGCCCTCACTGGGCTCATCAGGTGGCTAGAGAACATGTGACGGTCAGCTTTTCAGGTTCAAGTTCTTTTTCTTGGCATGGACATATTATGTTGTGCAGCTGGGTAATGGGTAGGGAAGTACTTTGAAAACTGGTATCCAGAACACTGAAGTTTTCATCGCTACAATTACTTTTTGTGCTTTTGGGAAAGCACCGTGTGTGACATAAGAAAAACGAGAGGGGAAAATTCTCGTTTATTAAAAAAAAATTTCTGATTCCTAGGTACTATAAATTGGTTCTTTTTGCCTACACAGCATCTACTTTCTATCCTCCTAGCAACGCACAATTATTTGTGTGCGGGGGGTTATGTTTCTCTCCTAGTCACCACCCCTGGTTCCAGGTTGGCTACATGGCAAGGGATGCCAATAAATGTATCCTATTTCCTTGGACAGAGTGATTGGGTTAGGCATACAGATGACTTAAGGTTGGTGAATCCATTAAGGAAGAAATATTCTTTTCTTCCTCATGCTATCTGTATGGTTTATGTAAGCCTGGAGGTGCTGGTGGCCACCATGTGGGAAATGAAGCCAAACTAAGATATGAAAGAGAAAGTAACTATACCCTGAAGGTAGGCTTTGTGCTCCTGGAACCAGCCATACCTAAAATCCATGTATGGCTATACTGTTCTTCTGTTACGCTGAGTTGGGTTCTTGTACTTACAAGCCAAAGGGTCCTGACTTCTATAACCTACCACTGTACTCTGTACAGAGGAGGTGTAAGAAGATCTCTTTTCATTTAATCTACTGGATTAAATCTTGTTGGATCCGTCTTCAGAATATATCCCAAATCATACCACTCCTCATCACCTACAAGCCAACAATATCTCTCACTACTGGTTTCACTGTTTCCCTTCCGAGATCCCTTTACAGCCAATTCATCACTTAGGCAAGCAGACAGAAAGATCTTTTTGCACTCTCACTCAAACCATCTCATTCTTCCGCTCAAAACTATTTAAGAGCCTCCCACTCTGGATAAAATCCAAAGGCCTTACATCAGGCCAGCTCCCTTTCTCACCCTTCTCCCATGACCCCCTCCTCGCTCTCTGAGCCCTGGCCAGGCTGGCTTCCTGGCTGGTTTCTGTCAAATACCTTCTCACCTTAGGCCCTTTGCATCTGCCGTTCCCTCTGTCTGCAACCCTCTTCTCCCTGTATTTTCCTGCCTCTCTTTGTTCACATGTCACCTCTTCGAGGCCTTCCTTGGTCATCCCATCACGTCCCCTCACCTTACCCCCGGCCTTACTTTACTATATTCTGCCACACTCTCTACTACCTGACATCATACGTATTTCCGTCTGTACACTGCCTGTCTTCCCCACTGGCCTTCCCCACATGTGGGCAGGGCCCAGCACGGTGCCTGGCATACAGTCGACACCTAATAAATAACTGCTGAGAGCCCGAGTGAGTGCTGAACGTGTAACCGATGACCTTGGACGATGAGCAGCCTCTTGGGCTCATCCATTTTCCCGGCGTGTGAAGGAAGTGATGGGACGAGATTTACGGTTTTCCAAGTACATTCTGTCTTCGGGCTGAGAGGGGGCAGGGGGCACTTCGGCACTGCCTCCCTGCTTCAGTGGAGCAGCTCAGCTTTTATTTTGATATACTCAGTTCCACAGAAGAATCAATCATGTATTGCTATTAAGAGGTGGCTCCCATGGTCTCCTGGGTGACTTCAAGGCTAGCCCGGCAAGTTTCCTCTCCCTCACATCATTCTAGAACTTGTCACATCTACTCTTAGCAGAAGGTCTTTGTGGGCTCTCTCTCTTTGCCTAAAACTCTGAAAAGTCTAAGCGGATTCTCTTTCTCTTCATTAAAGAAGTACAGAGGGGTTACTATCTTCTAGCACCAATCCATTATCCGGTCGGTACTGCCATGGAAGGTCCCAGCAGAAAGGTCCCCGGGCTTTGGATGTTTAAAGGAAATCCCCTCCCTCCCCCTCACTTGGCAACAAACCTCTCCTTTTTCTTTTACCGCATGCAATTTAGAGAAATTGGCAAATTTCTCTAAAACCGCGGAGATGTTAAGTTTAAACAGAAAGGGGAAATCGATCCGGTTATGAGGCTAATTTAAAAAGCTCTCAGTAGGACTTTTGCCTAGTCTTGTACCTTCTCTGGGAGGCAAAAATTGTCCTCCATGGACTCAGCATATTGAGAGATGCACTTGGGGGAGAAAAAGGCCCAGAGTCAACCTTAGACAATAACCCTCCGGTGGGTTTCCCCCAGGAAAGGGACTCAGAGACCTCTCTTCTCTCTGACAACAGCTTAGAAAGTTGGCGGAAGAGACAAGAAAAACTGGGAGCTGAGACTTATGTAATCTGAGCAATAGGGATTTAGGCAGCTCCTCGGGAAGGAGGAGAGACAGAAGGTAAGAGAGAAAAGAAGGGGGAGGGGGAGGGGAGTGGCCACCATGCCCTTCACCTCAATTCCCAGCCAGGTCTTTTAATCTCCAGAGTACGAAGGAGCTTCTGAAGGCGAGAAGTAGGGGGACTCGCGTGAGCTCCACAGTGGAGACCCCAATGGGGCTGCGCTTCTAACTCAAGACCAAGGTCAGGGTTCTCTCCAGCACACCGCACTGCCCCCCAGGACCACCAGTAACCTGTCAGGGAAGGTGAGGACTCAGATGCTCAGGAGGGATAGTGTGGGCAACCATCAGGTGCAGCAGAAAGATCAGGAAGGACATCACCCTAAACCTCACTACTGGGTTGGCACAGTGGGGCCCCTGCAGAAGCAGTTTCAGTGAAATAACGGGGACCCTTCCTTGGGTTTGATCCTCATCTGGGGCGAAGCCCCTTCCCCCAGCTCTTCCCCTAACTCTGCTTCTTCACTGCATCTTGTTCTTTCAACACATGTGCAAATGAGGGTTCCCTGAGGCCTCAAGCGCTAGCAAAGCTCGGCCAAAAATAATGAGGGTGACAATGAAATTAACATTTACCCAGCACTGCCTCTGTGCCCGACTCTGGTCTAAGGATTCCTCATGTAGTAACTCACTCACTTCTTATAACCATCCCATGTGGTAAGGCGCCACCGGTTCACAGAAGCCAAGGCACAGAAAGGGTAAGGAGGCGAAGGTGACAGGATCAAGAGTGGTCAGGTAACCACGCAGAGTGTTAGGGACTAAACGTCCAAAATTCGTGGGCTGAAGCCCTAACCCGAATGTATTTGGAGACCCGGCATTTAAAGAGGTAATTCGGGTGGAGTGAGAGCATAAAGATGGCGGGATCAGTGTCCTTATAGGAAGAGATCCATACCAGAGAGCTCTCTCTTCCTCTGTTCCCTGCCATGCCTTTACTGTCCCTGCCTTCCCCTCACCACCAGCTGACCAGCAAGAGAGCGCCCACCGAACACCAAACTTCCTAAAGCCCTGATCTTAGACTTCTATTCTCCAGAACCGTGAGAAAATTAATTTCTCTTGTTTAAACTACCCAGTCTATGTTTTTGTTTTTGTTTTTGTTTAGGGGGGGTACAAGCTGACTAGTTTGGGGAGTAACGAGAATAGTGTTCCAGGCAGTTCTGTCCAAGGAGGTGGGAGACCTTCCAGCTCTGCAGGGGGTGGTCATGGGAGTACCTGGCGGAAGAACAATCCAGGCAGGGGAAGTAGCAAGTGCAAAGATCCTGTGACAGGGACCATCTGTGCATACTGGAGAAAAAGAAAGCCGCTGAGCAAAGGGAAGCTGGTACTGGGAGGGTCTGGAAAGGCGAGCAGGGGCCAGAGCGTGGAAGGTTTCTGAGGCCACAAAAAAGAATCTGGATTGTATTCTAAGTGCCCTCCCTGGCCTGCACCCATCATCCAAGCAGACCCAGCAGCTCCGCGGCTGCAGGAGTGGAGTGGGAGAGGGGAAGCCCACAGAACAGACATCTCTGCCTTCTACGGAGTCCATGCCACGCCACCCCAGAGGCCATGCTCCACACCACTCCAAGGGGGCCGCTCACGTGGGCTCTGCTCTAAGGGCAGTCCCTCAGGCTGGGAGGCCCCGGGAACCCTGCTCACCCAGCCCTCAGATTCGTCTCCGAGAAGAAGCATTCTCAAAGTGGTTCTGTTTTATAATCAAATCCCAGTGACCTGCTCCCCTTCACTGCATTGAATTATCAAGCCATCTGCTACCTGGGACAGAGGAGCCAGGAAGCAGCCCGAGTTGGGGGAGCCGCGTACCCAGCAGAGATCCTAGCACTTCCTCCTAAAGACATTCCCTTACGCACATACGATCGCTCCCGCCCGACCACGGGGAAGAGCAGTCTGGAGAGAGTGGGCAGATTTATCTACAGTTCTCACTGATGTGCAGACACCTGGGAATGAGCAGGAGACGGGAAACGGGAGCCCATGAGCCCTGGGGGCTCCGCTGACTCTTGGGAGGTGAGCCAGCTCAAGCCCCACGTGTGATCTGCTCTGCTGGGGCAATTCTGACAATGAAACCACTTTCCAACCCGACACCTAGGTGAGGTGTGGCTTCACCATGTGGACCGGAGGCGAGAAGGCGCTGTCAGCTCTTTGGCAACCCATGAGCCCCCCCGCGCTGCACTGGGATGGGGTCGGTGCTGGGGTTCATTACAAAGGAAAATGTCATTTCAGGGGGGACGGAAGAGCTCAGCGGGGGGTGGCTCCTGAGACGCCTCTCGAGGGAAAGACAAATGCGACAAAGTCCTCAAATATTTGACTACAGAAGACACTGCGTCCCAAAGATTAATAAAGTCTCGGCGTTTTGCTTCCGAGGGGCTCCCATTCTGCCACGGGAGCAAGACCATATTCGAAGAACCGTAGCAGCAGGTGGTACATGCTATTAACAGAATGATGCCCAAATGCCATGGGCTGAAAGAAGTACGGGAGAGTAACTCTGTCTGGGAAACACAAGGGATGCAATGGACAGGAGGGAACATCGGAAATGCCCCAGAAGGACAAATTCGGTATCTATCACAAGGGAGGTGGGGTCAGTGGAGTAACAGCCCGTTAAAGATATCCTTCCCCAAAGCCAGGAGCCTGGGGATATGCTACATTACAGGGCAAGACGGACTTTGCAGATGGGATGAAATTAAGGACCTTGATATGGGGAAATTTTCCAGGTGAGCTCAGTGTAATCGTAAGGGACCTTGTAAGAGGAGGTCAGGGGGGTATGAGTCAGAGAGATATGATGTTGGAAGCAGTACTTGGAGGGACGCCGCACAAGGAAGGCAGGTGGTTGGTCGGCTTTGAAGATGGTTGAAAGCGCCACCAGCCAAGGAATGTCGGAGCCTCTAAAAGCTAGCGAAGGCAAGAAACAGATTCTCCCCTGGAGTCTGCAGGAGGAACGCAACCTTGCTGACACCTTGGTCTTTGCCCAATAAGACCCACCTCAGACTTGCGGCCTCTAGAATCGTTAAGATAATAGATTCATGTTATTTTAAGCCACAGGGTTAATAGATTCGGTCTTGCTCCCAAAGTCATGGGGTGATCTGTTACACAGCCACAGGAAAGGAACACAGCGGGGAAGGGCATTCCAGGCAGGAAGAACAGCACACACAGAAGCGCAGAGGACTAACAGGCACAGCTGCGTTTAGAAACCCAAGCAGGGGACTTGGCCACAGGGTACAAGCAGGGTACATGCTGTGGGGGACATTGATAAGCAGTTGGGGCCAGGGGATTCCAGGGCTTTGAAGCCATGCCTGAAAGGTGGGCGTGCACTCTGGAGGCACGAGGGAAAGCACTAGGGATTTTTAAGCCTGGTGAGATAGGGGAGTGGGAGGAACAGACCTGTATTTGAAAAAGACAACTGTAGTGGTGGCAGCAAAAATAGTCTGAAGGAAAAATGAAACAGAAGTGACTAAGTGAGCACCAGTAACCCCAACACCCATGACTTGTGGGTCATGGCCCACGACCAGCAGAACTCCTGCTCCTGACAGACTGGGGAAGCCAGGGCTCAGCCCTGCAGCGGCGCCCACTGCCCCAGCCCTTGTCTGAATGGGAAGGGCCTGCTCCACGGGGGAAAAGTGCTGTGATGGATTAGTCATGTCTGTTCTGGGCCTGAAGGGGCAGATGGCGGCCCCTGCCCTGGGAGCGAAGAGGGGAGGGCCATGGTAGCACTGGTGGGGGTGGAGAGAGGCCATGGGGGGCTGTCGGGACAGGGCATGACGGTGGTCTGTTGGGCTGCGGCAAATGGAGGGTGTCAGTCCAGCTTGGGCCAGGATGTGACCCCTCTCGTGCCCCCCTTCCACCTTCCATGAAGTCCATAAAAATTCTTGGAGTGAGGGGATGTTCCTGGGAGAGAGAAAAGGGGGTGAGTTCTGCATCCTGATTCTGAGGGGTACTTGCAAATGAGGAAGCAAGCAGGGATGCTTGGAGGAAATCATGGGAATGGCACTGGCCCTGAACAGGGGTAGGGCCAGGGACAGGAGCCTTCCGTGGACACTGGGCTACACAAAATGGGATTCTAGGAAAGGTTTTAAAACACATGTACTGCCTTTTTTTTTTTTTTTCCTTAAGTTGGAGAACCACTGCTCAAAATCAACCCCACAGATCTCTAGCTGAATATCCGGGCCTGAAGGGAGCTCAGCGTCTTGCCCAAGGTCACGCGAGGGGAATGAAGGGCAAGGACAAACACTCCTGCCAGCGGTCTATCATGCCAGCTCTCCATCATACCATCTCCCTTCCTGGCTGCCCCATTTCTAGGCCGCAACATGCCTTCACTGCCCTCAGGATGTCCACACCCCTGTCGTCCGTGGAATGCCTACTGTGTGGGGGATAAGACGCGTCTTCATCAGTTCCAAACCCTGCGAAAAAGCACAGTGGCTAGGGTAGGTGGGCTGGGCGGGGGACAGGATGCAGGTCCCGAATGCCTTCCAACCGCCAGACACTCATTTCCTCCACCCCCCTGAAAGGTGTCCCAGGATGAGCTGAGGAACTTTCTAGAAATGTCTTCACAACTTTTCCCTATTGGTGGGTCATTCCACACATATGCAGGGGAACTGGATTTTGCACAGCTGCTGGGCGCTTACAGGCCTCGGGTGTGCACAGGAATTACCAGAATTTCTGCAGGCTCTATCATAAGGGGTATGGTCTCGCTTCTCAGGGGACACGGCGTGAGCTCAGCACAATGTCTCAGCGCAGGATGGACACTCATTGAGTTGGAGGAACTGCTACTGATGAAGCATGAGCTCCGTATGGGCACTGAAAAGGTTTTCCACCTCTTATCCCTGGGAGGTATAGACTAGAGGCATCTCTGTTTCATGGCCAAAGACGCTGAGGCGCACAGATTTAATAACATGTCTAAGGTTATACAGCGGGTTGAGTGGTGGGATCTATAAATGTGGAGTCTCTGCAGAGGCAATTAGGGGAAGGATCCTAAGATGAGGTCATTCTGGATGATCTGGGTGGGTACCAAGCCCAGTGACAAGTGTCCTTTGAAGGGATGGCAGAGGAAGCAGCCACGTGAAACAGAGGTAGGGACTAGGCGTCTGCTCTCAGGAGCCCGGAGACGCCAGAGGCTGAAAGGGCTGAGGAAGAATCACTCCCTCAGAGCGCAGCCCGGCTGACCCCCCTCCGATTCGGGCTATTTAGCCTCCAGAGCGAGGCGACAACGCATCTCTGTGGTTCTGAGGCCCCAAGTTTGTGGTAGTTGGTTCCAGCAGCCCAAGGATCCTGACACAGGTCACAAGGCCAGGGCGAGGGCCGAGGGGGGTCAGTCTGACCCCAAAGGCTGGGCTTTTAAGCATAAGTGAGTGGATCCACAGCTGGAGGGCTGAAGGAGGGAACTCTCCTTGCCGCAGACTATCAATACTGTTTCCGTGACGGGAAAAGGAAGGGGGAGATCCCGCGGGAAAAATCAATTGTCAATTTCTTTGCCCTCAGGTGTCACATTTAACACCCTTAATTCTACCTGTTCGCTCACCATTAGGGTTCCCATGCTCAACACGAAGGGAAGAAGGGGCCTCGCATGAAGAGGCCACCGGGGGAAATTAAGATGGAAACACCGGTCTGAGCCAGCCAACCAAATGCCTGTCCGTTGTGACGCGAGGGGGTCGCTCCTGGGAAGAGACAGAGAGGGAACGCGGGGAGGTGGCAGGTGTCTTATCCAACATGCCTAACGAGGCATCGCAATGTGCGGGTTTATCCTTCAGAAGGCCGCAGGGCGCCAGCTGTCCCTCCTCTTTTCTGCTGACTCGTCCCTCCCACCTCCTTCCCCAGGCCGAAGGGGTAGGTGCGGCGCCTTCAGAGCAGGGGAAGGGCCAGCCAGTGGGTTTCCTGAATTTGCTAAGAGGTCTGCACCCTGCAGGTGCTCAACAGAAGGAAGGAAGTCAGCCATTCTCGATCTCTTGATCTCGGTGTCAGTGCCCGACATCCCGCTTCGAAACCGCACAAGCGACAGAAGGGAAGATGAAGGGCCTTTCTGCCCACGACCACAAACACATCTGTCCCCGCGCCTTTCCTCAGATTCCGGGCCAAGGCTGTTATGACAGGCGGGCCAAGCCTTTCTCCAGGCTGTGTTCACCTACTGCTGTTCCTGACCACAGACTTTTTCAATTTGCAGCTGGGCCTGCCTGAATTATTTCAGACTCCGGAATTTTTCCAAACGCCCATTACCGGCTGGCTGTGAAACAGAGCGTAAAATGCCAGTCATTTTTTTTTTTTTCCCTTTCAAATTCCATAGTCATCTGACATCATAACAGATTTCAAACTCAAACTGTCAGGCTGGACTCAAACATCTCTTGGCCGGCCTCTGAAGGGTAATGATGGGAAGGACCATGCCGCTGGGCATGATGGGAAGGACCTTGAACTTGGGGTCACAAGGGTTCAAGAGCAAACCCTCACTCCACCGGTTCCAGGCAGCATGGCCCAGACAAGTGCCCTAAGCTCCGACTCTCGGGGTGCATGTTCACCCCGTAACTTGTTTCTGAGTCTCCCACTGTGGCCAGCACTGCTTCTCTGTCAAAGGAGCCAGGTGGCAAGCAAAAAAAAAATATCCAGTGTGATAAGCGGTACTCAGAATATGAAAATAGTCAGGGTCAGAGAGAGTGGCCAGTTGTAGCTTTAGACAGAGTAGACACAGAGGGCCGCTCGGAGGAGGTGACGTTGAAAATAAGACCTGGGTGTCAGGAAGCCGGCTACACAAAAGCAAGAGGAAAAGCATTCCAAGATGAGGAAACAGGTGGTGCAAAGGCCCACAGGCTGAGGCACGCCTGGAGATCTGGATGGAAGGTGTGTGGCTGGAGCATAGCGTGCAGCTGAAAACGGCGACAGACGATGCTGGAAGATGCCTGGTCCCTGGCAGGCAGGGACCAGGTCCTGGAGGGCCTTGACACAGGGCTGCACAGGATGATGGACGAGGTGAGGAAAAAATGTGACAACTTGTCGCTACATCAAATAAATGAATCTAAAAATAGACTCTAAAACTTAATCTAAAAATTGAATCTAAAAATAGAAGAAGGAACTAAACTTTATCTCCGAGAATTATTGCCAGCAGCACAGATACCTACTTGGTTTCCAAGTGAACAGGCATAGAATGAGGGGACACGGTCAAATTTTTTTGGGGGGGGGATCACAATAAAAAAGTTCAGACATCACTAATGCAGGGCTCTGTAAAGAGTGAGCAGTGGGATAGTGAGCCTTCAGAGAGCTTTAATTGGGAGGAAGATAGGAGCTGGTCAATATTTTGGAAGCATCACTCCCTGCAGAAAGGAGCTAACTTCCCCGGTCTATATGACCCACATAGGGTATTTAGAACCCCTGCTAAGATAATACAAATAGCACTGTTTTTACTGCTTATAAAAATGTTATCTGCATAGCCTCAAAGGTATTAAACTATTACCAATTGCCATATTATCCCCATTACTCAAATCAGTTCAAAAACAAAATTCATGCTCATTTGAATCCAAAAATTCTACTGGCCTCTGAATTTCACATCGCCCACCACTGTCTCCCCTTATCTACACACTCTCTCCATACTTACCACTGCCCTTCCTTTGCTAGCCACACTTTTCTTTCCTCTCGTACACCAGTGATCTCGTATACCCCTCTCGTACCACTGCCCTTCCTTTGCTAGCTATACTTTCCTTTCCTCTCGTACACCCCTGATCATCATCACCCCTGATCAGCTAAGAAAACAGTCTATGTATTTCTCTTTTTGGAGATTCATAACGTACACTGTGTTTTAAAGGCCCTGAGAAGTCCTGCAGTTGAAAAAATAAAGTCTGTTTAACTCTGTCTAGCCTGATGGCTTTCGACCTGGCCATAAGTCGGAATCACCTGAAGAACTTCTCAAAATTCTTACGCCTATGTCCTGTCCCTAAAGAGGGACTCGGGAGGGTAGCCTGCGTATTGGGAGTTGTCAAAACTTCCCAGGTGACTCTCATGGGTAGGCACAATGGGAATCACTCCTCTAACACAGTAGTTTCCAAACTTGTTGGCCTAGAGAATTTTTTTTTCTGCATACCACCTATTAATATCTCCATGGAACTAAGGTGGTGTTCTATGGAACATGCAGGAATACTGAACTAAGGCAGCAGTTTCCAAATCTGACTATACATTAGAACCAGTGGGGACTTTTAAAGAAACCTCATTTCCCAGTTGCAACCCCAGATGTACCACATCGGAGCTCTAGGGCCGTGGCCCGGAATCTGCAGCTCTAACAGGTTTCTTGAGGACTCATGATCTTATGGGTTCGGGGAACAACACGCCCTAGACAGGTAGAGTGGAGGATGGGAGAACCAACTGAGGGTGAGGTCCCTCCATTCAGAGTTTCTCTAATGGGGGGCGGGATTCTGACTCTCCTGCCTCCTTGATCCCTCCCAGCAAGAGCACCCTAATCGAGCTAGGGGACCAGGTTGGCCCAAGGCAGTTCGACCAGGGGCATGGGTTGGGGGGGGGTCAAGGAAGGATGTGTCTCCGTTAATCTGTGTACCATCCAGCACACCTTCCATGGTTTTTCTCAGTTGCAAAATAGCAGGGGAGCTCTGAGGCCCTGCTCTAACCTTCCGCATCTCCACGTTCCTCTGCCAATGCCATTTCATGAATGGCATCATCACTGGAAGACCTGAAGCACACGCGGCTCCCCTTCACAGCCTCCTTCAACCGTGCAAGACTGCTGTGCCCTGCGTGCGTGCCTCCAATCCAACAGACACTGAGTGGACTCGGGCAGCGGAGTCCAGCTCAGACCATGAGCCATGGGGCCCGGAGCATATTATCCGAACTTGCCGGAGCATGTTATCTGAACTTGCCAAACCTCAGCTTCCTCACCGGCAGAACGGGGAGAAATGCTACCCCGCACACCACCAGGGCTGTTGCAGAGGTAAAAGGAGGCTCTGCATACCGAGTGCCAGCACAGTGCCTGGATCCGCCAAGAGGTTCAATAAATACCTGCTGCTGATGGTAGCAGTAAAGGGGAGTAATAGACGGCCACCCTATAAACGTTGTCAATTGCTGTCGTAAGGCCAACAGGTCCCCGGTGACACTGACGTTGCTCGGCCCTCTCAAGGAGCCAGGGTTTGCGTCCTCGAAGGGAGCACAAAGCGAGTCACTGTCCCTATAGCTCCCAATGTGACAGGCCACAAGGGGACTTGCTTTCGAGCCCCACACCACTGGGCGAGCATGGCTAGACAGCGCTCAGAAGTTCATAAACCGTGCCGTCCACTCAGTGAGTTAAATCTCGCCCCAAACGCACAGCAGATTAGTCCTGCAGGGCAGAGGGACACAGGGAGGGGAAGCCTGGGTCCGCACAGCTCCTTAGGGCCCTGGCCGGACTCAGAGATGATGGCTCCAAGGCTCACAGACCTACCAATGAGAAAACCGAGGGTCAGAGGGGTAACGAGACTCACCAAGGCATCCTAGCATTTAGTCCAAGTAATCCAAGTAATCCACATGCATGAAATCTACACAAAACCAAACAACCAAAGCTCAGGCAGGAGAAATGACTAGAGTGCCTGGTGCCAAGGTCAGCTTTGCCACTCAGGAGCGGCATGACCCCGGGCAAGTTACTCAACCTCCTAGTACCTCACCGTCCTCATCTGCAAAGTGGAAATCACAGGCATACAGAGGATAAAATATACGCATAAAACACTCAGAACAATGTCCGACATTCAGTGCTCAGGAAGTGCCAGCTCCCCCCAGCTCTTCCGAAATCCAGTCCAGCTCTCCTCCCCTACCCCCTGCAATCTTCCCAGAGATGAGCCCTTGTCACTAACAGTCAAAGAGCTCCCCAATCATGCCAGTGTTTAAGCCATTTCCCGACGATCTTTAAATTTACAAATTAGAAATGTCAACACACGCCTTGAATGAGCTAGATAAGGATGGGACAGCAGTCCGCTGGACTCTGGATTGTAATAAAAGAAAAATAACCAACAATATCAATTAAAAAAAAAAAAAACACCTGATGTACAATTTGCAAATTACTGCTCTTTGCATTTCTTTCCTTTCTGCGCGCTGCAGTGAAATTACCTTTCTCAGACAATCTCGGCCACACAGAGCAGGCTTGTCTCCTGACAAAGCTGCGTACATTTTTAGCATCCACTTGGGGTTTTACTGTGGCGAGTACAATACCTAGCAAGAGACAGTTTATCATATTTGGTCGGTTTGCCCCTCGTATTTCCAGCTGACAGTTTTATTTCTTTCTTTTGCAAGGACAGGTTTCATGGAGCGGTGGGGATGGGGGAGCATTCCTGGGCTTTGCAGTCCGGCCTTGCCGTGCCCATCCTCCATCTCCCCACAACATTTCTGGGAAGAAAACCCCAGACTGTATCCCCGGGGCCATGTGGGTGCAAAAAGGAAGTCATATTCTGGAGCAGCGATCCAATGAGTTTTCAGAGCTTCTGTCTCCATAATACGGTTGAAATTCCCCACCCAAACCAGTGGCCTTTATTGGCAGTTCTGACCCCCGCCCTCTTCTGGGGAGTTCTTGGGAGGCCCAGCAGATCCCATTAACGTCCCTGAGGAACTGGAAGCAACCGTGAGTCGTTATTGTTTGAAGCCACTGAATTGAGGGTAAGTTGTTTCACAGCAGTAATCAGTGCAGGAGAGGAGAAAGCCTCTAAGCCAAGAGCTTTGTGTGCATTATATCACATATCGGCTTTCCATGCACCCCCTGTGAATTAGGTACAATTTTCTGTCCATTTTACAGATGAGCAAACTGAGGCTCAAGGTCTCTCAGTCTTGCCCAAAGTCCTACGGGGGGCAAGCACTGTTCTAAAGGCTTTTCGGACATTAACTCTTTTAATCCTCACGGCAGTTCTAGGATGCAGGCAATGCTATTTTAAAGACGAGAAAACAGGAATGGAAAGGCGAAGCGACTCACCCAAGGTCGAGCAGCTAGGCAGTGGCAGAATTAGGATTCAAAGCCCACGCCTGACTGATTCCAGAGCCCAAGTTCAGAGGGGAATAATGGAGGGAGGGCCTCATTTGGGGCATGACTCAGAACTCCTAGAGGAATACAGCGGGACTTTACAGACCCACGAGTCTCCACCAGGAATGAGGGGGGCAGGAATCAGAGGAACTCACAGAAATTCACGCTGAGGCTTCACTTGTTCACGGGGTCAGTGTCTGTCTTCCCCCCGCCAGGCTGTACGCGCCCCGAGGACAGGGATTTCTACCTGCTTTGGTCACTCGCCCTTGGCCGGTGCCTCACACAGTGCTGGGCTCATTGCAGGTGCTCACAGAGCGGCACGGGAGGAGTGAAGGAAGGAACGCTTGGTGGCCAGTGGCTGTGCATCAGCCGAGACAGCCCCAGCACTCTGAGGCTGGTGAGCCCCCTGGGCCGAACAGCAGCTGCGCCCCGAGTCCTGGGATGATGGGTAGCTCTAGGGAGCAGACGGGGAGGTAGCTCGCCCTACTGGTGGGGCCCTGCTGGTGCCGGGCACCATTCGAAGCACCCTGCATGTATGAACTCATGATCCTTGAGACAATACCCGGGACAGGCGCGATCACAACCCCACGGCCGGCCCATTTTACAGACGAGGGGACTGATACCCAGAGGGGTTAAGTGACCTGTCCTCTAGCTAAGCCGCCAAGTCAGAATCAGAACCGCCCCACTTAACCACGGGCTTATGCTGCCCCCCGCCCCCCCACACACATGAACCAGAGTGGGGAAAGAAGGGAATTTCCAAGGTCCTCTACAACACGCTCTCGTTTGCAGATAGGGAAACTGAGGCCAAGGAGTGGAAGCATCATGCCTAAAGCCGGGAGCTGGACCCGCACCCGGATCTCTCGGCACCGGAACAGTCCCCGCTTCACAGGACATGCAGACCACGGGCCCGGCCGGGTGGGCAGAGCGACAGAGGAAGCCGACTGCACCACCCGCAGGCAAGGAGGCCCCTCCTTGGCTGGGGTCCATGCCCAAACGCATGTGTCTGTTTCCAGCAAGGCCTCCCCAGGGACCAGCTTCCCTTCCCGGCGTGCGCTGGGGAGTGAGCCGCCCGCCTTGGCTCTGGCCCAGACTGGAGTGGAGGATTTCCTGTGTCTGCCGCTAACTCTGCTCTCCCGCAGCCAGGTGGTGGACCCCTGGGCTGCCCCCGCTTGGACGGCGGCTGCCTTCAAGAAGGGATGAGGCTCTAGAAAAGGGATGTGAGTAGATTTAAAGAAAAAGATGAGTAAATGCAATGATTAGTGACAACTTACTACCTGATCCTTACGATGACCCTGATAGGCGGCTGTCACCATTATCCCCATCAAACAGGTGTGGAAACAGAAGTGGAGAGCCCAGTCACATTGCTCAAGTAAGAGTCAGCACTTCCGGCCGGCCAGGGACTGAGCCCAGCGCTCTGCGCAGATTAAATCATGACGACACTGCGGGCAGGCCCTCCTGTCACCCCTGCCGTCCAGAGAAGGACACTGAGGCTCAGAGAGATGAAGTACGTTGTCCGTGGCAGCAGGTAGTAAGGTAGAAGACCCAGGCAGCCCGATTCCTAACCGCCCCGCCCTCCTGCCTCATGTAACACAGAAGCAGCAAAATCATGGCTTAGCGCCCGGATTACTAGAACTTGGGGAACACTGCCCTGGTCCCTGCCCTCAGGGAACACTATGGCCACGTTGGTCACTCCCCCTCCTCGGGGGCAGCCTGAGATCTGGGCTGTCCCGGCCCGCTCATGGCTGGCCTTTTTGGGGACCCTCCACCCCAACACTAACCCAACCCCTCCGAATAGGACATCCCAGCATCCAGGCCCAGACTCTGCTGGGGCTTGCTGGTGGGGAGTTCAGGGCTGTTTCTCCAAATCCTGGGTAGCCAAAGCTGGAAGGTTGCTTAGTATTTAGTTGGAATGTTTTTTCATGATTACTTGCTTACTTATCACCACCAGCAGCCTTTAATCAAAGTCTCCCGCAGAAATCTGACAAACAAGTAACAAAGGGCACTGTTCTGGCATCATCGCCTCTCAACCCCATCACCCTCCCACCCCGTCCAGGACTCTGGAAGTCTGTGGAACCCACTTGGCACCACTGCTCTGTGCCAAGCCCTGACTTTATAGATGAGACAACCAAGATTCAGAGAGGTAAAGTGATTTTCCCAAAGCCACACAGCAATTAGGAACCCAGCTAGGACCAGATTGGGGCCTCCTCCTGGGCAGGTGGGACAAAAGTAGGATGGCAACGCCCTGGCTGTAGTCGGGTGGGGGGGCCGGAGGGGGAGGGAGGTACGAGGGGCTAATGACCAAGGAGCTGGGATCCTGCGCTGAGCCACATCATGGCTTCTGGGGGCGTGGCCTTAGAAGCATTATGCCCAGGGCTTCTGTTTTTTCTTGGTTGTAATAAAATTAATATCACAGAGGGTTGTTTGCAGAGAATGAGTGAGATGGAGCCGGTCCCAAGTAGGTGTTCAACAAACACAGTAGGTGTTCAACAAACATCAGCACTTACTGTGGCCTCTGAGCCCACAGCCCGAGACCTCTCAAGATAGAGCCCATGTGTATTCATCAATTAGTTTAGGGTCGGTCTGTCTATCTGTCTCTGTTTCTGTCTGTCTCACACACACACACACACACACACACACACAACCCTATGGGCCAGTTCACCTACCCTCCAGGCAGGAGGTTGCCTTCCCTTCACGACTTCAAATAACTGTGATCCTAAGCTTTTTCGGGGCCGAGAAGCTCAGCTCCGTCTGGAAGAATCCTTGGTATTCTGGAAGGGGCCTGCTGCCCTGCCCATGTGCCGGAAGATCCGGTGGCAGCGTGGCCCTCTCTTCCTGCTTTTTGTATGGGCTGCTGAGACCTCCGATGTAGGCAGCTGTCCATTCTGCCAGGCCCCACCTCCCCCTCCCTGTCTGGACCCTGAAGGCCCTTGGTGCAGTGTGCTACCCTCTCAGCCTCTGGCCCTATTCTTCTCCTTGAAAAGCACAGTGAGCCTCCTTCAGCTGCTCAACTGTTGTCACCCCCGCCTAGAAAGCGAACGGCGTGGGCAAGGCCCCACGCCCAGCACACGTGTATTCGGCAGCTGGGCCTCTCCCAAAGGGCAGGCCGCGTGCACCTGCCATGGTGTGTGCTGAGTGCGGTGGGCCCTCCGTCCTGCCCGCAGCTCCTGAACGGCGGAACCCGGCATCCTCGCTGCCTGCCCAGCCCCTCCCTGGGACAGACCCTGGGTTTCTTCCACCCCCGTGTCAATCCTCATGGACACCGGCAGGTAGACGCCTCCCTGAGTTAGGTGGCCCGGGTCTGAGAGGCCCACGACGCGGGCTGGGGTGGCCCAGGGACAAAGAGGGTAGGGGAGCACCTCTACTCCATGACCTTCTGGGCCAGCTGGTAAGTCCCTTGGGAAGAGGAGGGGGGTATCTTTGACCTAGTGGATTGACTCACTTTCCTGGAGGCAGTCACCTACTGACAGTGGTATGAACATAGGCTCCGAAGGCACAGAAATGGGGGCTCAAGTCCTGCCCACCAGTTTCACGTCCTTAAGCGTGGCCCTCGCCCTCTCTGAGACTCTCACAGCGCTCTGTGAAGATGAACGGAGATCGCCGGTAGTGGATACCTAGCCCCTAGCTCAGACCTAGCACCTGGCGGCCTCTCTCAACTCATAACCCTATTCTCGTCACCCCCAGCAACAGTCCCTTTCACGCTCTTTGCCTGAATGCACAGAGATATCAGGGGCAGCACAAGAGAGAGAAGACACGCAGGAACTCCCACGTACCTGATCATACGCACAGCATTAGTCACAGAAGCCAAAAAGCGGGAACAACCCAAACGTCCATCAGCTAGTGAATGGAAAGCGAAACTGTGGTCTGGCCACACGACGGAATATTATTCGGCCATAAAAGGGGATGAAGTTCTCATATCTCATCGTGCCAGAACCCGGATGAGCCTTAGGAAGAGACTTCCAGGTAAAAGAGGCCAGACACCAGGGGTGACACACCGTATGATTCTACCTCCACAGAATGTCCACAAGAGGAAAATCTACAGAGACAGAAAGTAGACTAGTGGTTGCCAGAAGCTGGGGGAGAGTTGAGGTGAAGACTGTTCATGGGTAAGGAGTTTCCTTCTGAGGTTTTGGAAATGTTCTAGAATGAGACCGTGCTGGCTGGCTAACTGTGCATATGCTCAAAACAATCGAATCACATGCTTAAGTGATTAAAAAGAAACTTAAAAAAAAAAAAGGAAAGAAAAAGAAAATGAGGTCAAATAAATAAATGGTGACTGTTTATATTTTAAAACAACAACAACAAAAGAGAAAGACACAGGGCGGTGTGCATCATATGCAAATTTCCCGGTGTTAGATGACCACTAAGAGGACATTAACTTATCCATTCAACTAAAACCGCAAGCCATTTATTAAAGATCGAACATGTGCCAAGCCTTGGGCAATGCGGACCAAGAGGCAGGGCGAGAGGAACTCATGGCGCCCTCCACCCGCTCGGAGTCTAGTCACAGAGACACTTCACACAGTGGCCTGGCTGTCCTGTGAATGCAGTCAGCGAGAGACGCCAGCGATGTGCTCCAAGGAGAGATCAGAGCAGGGTGGGGGGTGGGGGGAACCCCTCCCAGGGAAATCAGGGAAGACTCCACGGAAGAGGCTGTACCCGAGCTACGCCTTGTAAGTAGAGTATGGACACAGTAAAAACAGGGCATGGCATTCCAGGTGTGGTAAATAACACGAGCAGGGGCCCCAAGGTGGGAAAGTGGAGGAATGTGCGGGGAAAGATAAGCCATTTGGGCAAAAGCGTGTTGAGTGGTGAAAAGGATGGTGAGAAGTGAGGTTGTGCGGGTCAGAAAAACAACAGCAAACATGAGTGGCCACATTCATGGGGTGCTGACTATGGGCCAGGATTGTATGGGCCAATCACTGTATGGATGAACTCCTGTAATCACTGCACTGACCCTCGGAGAAGACAATGCTCTTAGTCCCTGCTTTATAGATGAGTAAACTGAGGCACAGAAGGGTTACGGAATTTGCCCTAGGTCACACAAACAAAAAGTGGTAGAGCCAGCTGTCCACCCCAGAGCTGATGAAGCAGTGCACACTCTCCTGAGCCCTCCTACTGATTAAACAGCTGAAAACAGCTAGAATCCCAGGGCTGACATTCTGGTTGTGCAGCTTGTGCACTGCACAATTCTAGAGGGCACCAGGCACATAGACCACACTGTGACAGGTATCTTTAGTCATGCAGTGCGCAACCTGGCCAACTGTACACCACGGTCCAGACAGAGGTGCCTCCTAAGGCTGATGAATCAAATCAATATGTCATCTGCTCCCATCACTGACTCCCACTACTAACATCACCCTCAAGATCTGCTTACCAAAGCACAGTGTTGCGCCAAAACCACAGGGCCCTGTTTTCACACCAACCTGGATTGGCACCCTGGATCTGCCATCTCATGCTGACGTAAGGCCCGGGGAAGTTCCCGATCCTCAGCAGACCTTATTATCCTTAACTACAAAATGGATGAGAATCAACAGCACCTTCCTTGTGGGACGCGTGAACAGTGCCTCAAACACAGCGGGCTCTGGGAACATTGTGATGAATGGGGCTTGCAGCGGGGAGAGGAAGCCCTGATCGAGGCTGCCCCAGCCAGGGAAGAGGCTGTGCCATCCATCAGGGCCGGCGGTGGCAGTGAGAAAGCGCCTGCCTCAAATGAGCGTCACAGCACCATTCATCAGTGCTCTCCAAACCGGTAGAAAAACTGGGTATGCATTATTCCTAGAAGCCAGAGGAGGTCCCAGGAGAACCAAATCCAGCAAGTTATTCACAGAATACTCCATCTTTCCAATACCATGTAAGATGCTGGCGTTGCTTTCAAAGGCAATCTTGAGCAGATCTGTCTCTATTATGCATTCTAAAGAGATGGATGCAGTGAGAGATGGATGCAGTGACGAGGAGGAGCCCTTGAGAAGCAGTGGGGAGCCCGGCACAGCTGCTACCCTGTCTGTCTAGGACAGAACCTGTGTCTTCATGCGGCCAGTACCCCCAGCTGCAGTGTCACTGGTCGCTCTCCCTCTGCTTAGGAGAAGATGGAAAGATTCCGCTGTAGAAACAAGTTCTTTCCAGGAGATGGGACGTGGATCATTACAATCAAATCTGGTTGCCACTGACTTTGCTTTCTGTGTGATTTCAAAGATTCCAGGCATTTTATTGGACCCCCTCTGCCCCTTCTGATCTGGGTGGGGGCGGGGAAGAGTGGTCTCTCACTGACATCCTTGGGGTTCCTATGAAACACACAGCCCTTTGGAGAGGTGTGCTCCTCGCCAGGCACTTCCTCCATGCTCTGGGATCTGGGATCACAAAGGACTCTCTGACCATCCAGTCTGTGCCCCTGGAGGGCTGTATTTTTTTTCCCCCTTCAAAACAAGAATGCAGTTTTATTGATGGAGAGTTTTGTCGAGGGGAAGGGGAATAACATTTATTAAGTGTTGACTGTTGGTGAGCCTTTTGCAGACATGACCTCATTTTATTCTCCCTACAGCTCTGGGAGGTATTATTAGGTATCTATAGGCCCACTCGAAGAAGGAGAAAACCAAGGCCCATTGCAGAGGTGAAGGCACAGCGGGGCAGAGGCAGCTGGTAGGGAGGTGGTACCCATCCCCCAAACTTACCATATGGATTCGGGATGCACAGTCTGCTGCTTAAACAACCTACTACATTTCTGGCCTGTGGCATGTTAGGCACAGAAACACTTAGAATCAGGGAGGCTTTGGCAAGTCTGGATCTGTCAGTAACAGCCGATGGACGATATGCCGATATGGACGATATCTCTACGCTCACCAGGCCTTGCTTTGCTCATCCACCAAATGCAAGTTAACAGGACCTGTCTCACCAGCAGTTAGGAGGATTTGCTCACGTATGTGGTCTACAGACCATGGCTGGGACATGCCGGGATGTTACAGGTGCCACGGTAAAGGGCATCCACGTAAGCGGAGCGTGTGACTTACACCCAAGGCTGGTGGGAGCCCTCTCAGCAACCTGGAACAAATCGGGGAGAGGAAGGACCAAGGACCTGTGGCTAAGGCATGTTGTGGCTGGGGTCCACCCCCTCTCCACCTCCCGATGGCACAGCTTGGGAAGGGGGCAAACATGGCATAGGGGGGACTCCTGAGCCAGAGCTACTCCCCTAGAAACTGTGGGCTCCACGTCTCCAATCCAGGGCCCGGACTTAGAGATGCAAATCCAGGAAGAGGAGGTAGTTTGGGGTTAGCAGAGGGAGCACGATGTCATTAGCTAGGAATTCTGTGCGCAAGGCCTTGGGGTAAGGTAAAGCAGGGGCTTGGGGGGGGGTGCTTACTGGGCACCCCCACCTCCCACCCGTCAGAATCCTGAGGCAGAGGTAGCAGCTAGGGGTGCTGGTCAGGACTTGAGAAAGGTAATAAAGCAATGCGTGGGGAGGCAGGGAAGCTGCAGCTTGGTTTAATCACCGTGGGAAGGAAGTTGCAGGACTGAACGGCAGGACGAAGTCCCAGGGAGTCATTCGGAGCCCAGCGGGTATGGCTGCGTGAGACGGAAAAGGAGACACCCCTCCCAAGCACCTTCCACTCCCTCGCTTTATCCTCAGCTCATCCGCGGGAGGCAGCTGCTGTGAGGACCACTTTACAGATGAGGAAGCAGAGGCTCAGAGAGGTTAAGAGCCAGCCCCAACGTAGTCAAGCTGGGCTTTGAGTCCAGGCATCCCCTTCTCCCCTGCCCTGCTCTATCACGAGGGAGGCAGCGCGGTCAGCAGTTAAAGCATAGGCTCCGTGTCAGGCTGCCTGGGTTCACATCCCGGCTCCGCTCTTCAGAGCTGTGTGGCCTCGGGTTAATGCTTTAACCTCTCGGAGCCTCAGCTGCCCCACTGTAAGATAGGGAAGCCACTACTGTTCATAGCCCCCCTCTCCCAGTATTGCTGTGGAGACTCAGCATACTGAGTATGTCCAGCGGTTAGCTCACAGTAAGGATGTAGCCGGTGACGGCTGGCTGTGCTATGGTGACTTTTCTGCTCCCCTCGCCACCGAGCCTGGCTTAAGGGCTGGGCCAGCAGGCAGGGAGGTTTCCCAGGACCCGCTCTGGAAGCACAGAAGATGGGGAAGTAAGGCAGGAGGGGCCAGCAAGGAATCCCTGAGCGTCTATTACCTATTGTGTAAAGAGCGGAGGCTGAGGCTAAAAAGGCAAAGCGCATGGGATTAAAAAAGGAAAGAGAGTCCTTTTATACCATATTATTTTGTTTATTATGTTACTCCTTTATATGTAAAGCAGTGATTCTCAGATTCTAGGATTTCAGAGATCAGGAATTTCTCCCCAAAGGAGAGAGCGATTATTAGAGACCAATTTCTCATTATAGCAACCATTAATTATTATCACCATCATTTTGGATTTGGATTTTTAAAAGGACATCGTTAACATCCGCTCGAGATCAAGCACCAGCCTTTAAACTGTACAGATTCTGCAGGGGTTTTGGGGTGGGGGTGGGGAACCTCATTTCTGTCTCATTTGCCAGTGGCAGCGGAGACCTGGGAAGGGACCAGTGTGCAGGCCAGCGATGGGGCGTTTCTGGTATTGAATATCCCCCATCCTGCCGCTGGGAATGCTGGTGACTCGAGAGGTGTCTATTTCCTATAATTACTGAGTGTTAATGTAATCACCGGAGTGGAGAGCCAGCTGGAAAGGATGGAGTCCGACATCCCGCAAAGACAGACAGCTAAATAAGTCATAGAGCCTGCAGACAGCCTGGCTGCCGGGGTTATGTAATCACCTCCCCTTGGCTCCCTTTCCCTTGGTCTCTTTCTCCGTTTGGCCTTTTTGTGCTTTTGCTTTTGCCTTCTGAGGCTGAGCCTCTACAATAGGCTGAGAAAATACTGGACATGAAAGAGAACCCATTTGGGAACACGGTACAGACAGCCACCTCATTCATCTCCAGGCTCAGAACCAAACCCCAGGTTTCCATGGGAGCCAGGATGCGGCCTGGCGCGGCGCGGTCCAGCATGTGAGTGTGGCATGGGCGGCGGCCCAGCGCACGCGCGGGCAGGAGGCAGGGGCCGGGCCCTCCCAGATGGCTGGTGGCTCCTTGACAAATTCAGTTAATGCATTTTAATTTGACCAGGGCCTTTTGAAACCGGGCTGCTGAGGGAGGCAGGAAGTAATCAATTTCTCTGCCAATCCATTTTCCTCTGGGCACCGGATCTACACGTAAGAACCAGCGAAAGGAGATTAGCTTGAGTGTATTCCCAGCAGTCAACTGGGTGAAGGCCACTCCCCTGGGGAACACGGGTGCAGGGGTGTGAGTCTCTCTGTGTGCTCTGCATACCTCCAAGTAAGAGCTGTAACAGCAATAATGGGAACACTGGCCGCTTACCAGGTACCAGACATCCCGCTGTGGATGCTCGATCTCACGGAATTCTCATGCACCCTGGGAACTAGATCCCATGACCATTGCCTTTTTGCCGAAGAGGAGACTCAGGCTCAGGAAGGTTTGGTTCAGGGGAGAAGATGCATGCATGCAAACTGATACGGATATCACCGTACTAGCTCAGCAAAGAAACAAGGACAGAGAAACGATGATTCCACGTTTTCCTAAACCCATCCGTATATAAGGGTTAGCTGGAGTGCTTGTTAAACACACAGATTCCTGGGCCCTGCCCCAGATCTACTCAATCAGAAACTCCGGTGGAGAGGCCAGGTAACCTGTCTGGTTAGTGAGTGTCCCAGGCGATCTTATCAGGGGCACACTGGAGTGTCTATTACACATACATTGTCAAGTAAGTCAATATACATAAAGCACTTAGAATGCTGGGTACATAGTGTTAGCTGCTATAATACTAGTGATATAATGATTATCATCATTTTGGGGGCAGGTGACTCCACCCACTCTTCCATTGATAAGTTCATGCCCAGAGTATAGGGGAGATGGGCATCTTGAGTCCTCCGGGGCTCCCAGCAACCCAAGTGGTCACCCCTCCCAGCCCCGAGTATGAGTCCACTGTTGAAAGACAGAGGCAGAGCCAGGTTCTAACACTGGAGGGAACAGGTCTAGGGGGCAGGGGAGCTGAGCCGCTGCAGAGGAAGCTTCTCGGTGTCCTGTTTCCACACTGCTCCCTTCTTCGTGGTCTTACCAGGCTACCGTGTGACTTCAACATTGTCAGAAAGGAGTCACTCAGGGGATGTGCTCGGTGGGCACCTCTGCTCCCCTCCTCCCGGGCCAGCTGTGCTTCTCTTTAAAGATAACTGGTTTCCAAATGCATCCCCTAAACACACACACCACCTACTTCATCCGCTGCTCAAGTGAAGAAATGGCAATCTGCTCCAGGAAAACTAGCTGTGCTGGACCTCTTGTGAGAATGTTACGTCTGTACATTACACTTTATAGACAATGCACAGGATTGTGCCGAGTAAAGTTGACTCTCGCTTAATACATCGATGTTAGATGTAACCCCCGCCAACTCCACCCCGTGTAATATGGGTCTCCACTATAACTCGTCTGAGATCATAGAACTCAAGGCCAAGGCTGGTCTCCAGAGGCCAGCATGTTAATGTTTTAGGGACTGTACCGATTCTTAGAAGGTACTGGGAAGGCAAACTGTGCTTTGTAAATCGCACGGAGCTCTGTGAAACTCGCTGTTACATGCGTCCTCTGCTGTGTCAGTTTAGACCCTCTGCATAAAACGTAAAGGACCACCCCACTCCCCTAACCCCCGCCCAGCCCTAATTTATGGGTCTCTTAAGTTGCATGCACTGGATTTTAAAGCGAGACTGAGCAGCATGGGAACTGTGCGCCAATGCCACATCCCGGAAGGCAAGAACCAGAGCCAGGCAATGAGACATTTCTGAATGCCCTAGACTACAGGCAAATGCTGCTGCACAAGGATATGGCAACGTGAAATGTAGTCTCTTGGAGTGGCCCAGGCGACCAGAGTGCTTGCTTTGCCATGGATGGGCTCTGCTCCTGGCCCAGAGAGAACCCACCCTGGGAACTTACCCCTGGCCTCCTCTGTCTGTTGGAAAATGCTAATCTGTCCTGCCAATGGGCTCAGAAGCTCTAATATTTTTTTCTGGGAGCCAAAGTGTGCTATTGTGCACACGCATGACCTAATCTCTGTGTGGGCAGGTCTGCGGCCCTGGTGGGCTTGCTCTGAAGAATGGCTCCATCCCAGGGAAGGCAGGCGTGCATAAACACCAGCTTCCACAAACAAACTTGGGACTTGCCCGCATACGGCCACCCAGGGTGGCGTGGCACCTGTCACTGCTCGATGAGTCAGGCTTTCTTCTCCCAAGAAAGTGCCCGCCCAAACCCCAACCCAGTACAAGGGCAGACAGTTCACACAAGGCGGCTAGGCTATGTAATAAAAAGTCCGTAATTCATATAAAAGCTAAGAAAGCAGCAGAATAGAGCGAGCCAAGAAATGAAAGCCCTGGCCAATGCCCCAGCCAATGCCCCTGTTGTAAGTTCTCATACTAACCTGGGCTTTTCGAGCATAGCATTTGCCACAATTAAGATTAAGTAATAATTTATATCCATAGACAGAACAAAACAATGAGCCTAGAGAAAGACCCACATACACAAGTCAACTCCATATAGAACAGAAATAGCATTACAAAACAGTGGGGAGGGGCGCCTGGATGGCTCAGTGGGTTAAGCGTCTGCTTTTGGCTCAGGTCATGATCCCAGGGTCCTGGGATAGAGCCCCACTTCTGGCTCCCTGCTCAGCGGGGAGCCTGCTTCTCCCTCTCCTTCTGCCCCTCCACTGCTTGTGCTCTTTCTTTCTCTCTCAAATAAATGAATAAAATCTTTTTAAAAAATTTACACACATGCACACACACACACACACACACACACTAAAAGGCAAGCATCCCAGTAGGAAAAAATGGTTAGGGAATTTGAACAGGTATTTTACTGAACAGGAGACCTCAACGTTCCAAAAACTTGGAATAGTGTTCAACTCACTAGCGATCAGAGATACGCAGAGGAAGCCAAGTATGAGATGCCATTCCACACCCAATCCGATTGGCAAAAATTAAAAAGTCTAATAATACCAAGCACTGGTTGAGAATGTGGAGAAGCAAAAACTCTCATATGTTGCTGGAGTAAATCAGAACAAACGCTTTGGAAGACAAGTCGGCACTAGCCGGCCGAGCTACAAACAGGCAAACCCTATGATTCAGCAACTCTGCGTCTAAGAATACCTCCCATGGGAGCTCCAGGCACACCGGCTGGATCCCTGCAGCCTTGGGGGACAGCGAAGGTTGAGAATTTCCAGAGTAGCATGTGGCAATCAAAATCAATGAGCAAGCTAAATGTTTCAACGTGGATAAACCCAAAAAACAATACTGGGTTAAAAAAAAAATTTTGAGTTGCAGAGTATCACCTAAAATTTGATGCAACGACTATAAATGACACACACACACACAAAAAAAGGCCATTCGTGATTTATGAACACACAGAGAAAGCAAAATAGAAAGACAGACTGCAAGACCTGCCCCATATTTAAGCCTCCAGGGAAGGAAGGAGAATCAAGGTTGGTGGCTAACAAGAGGAATTTCAGCTTTAACTAAAACGTTTGCTTTCTTTCGAGAAAACCATGCGAAATTCTTAACGACTGTTAATTCTAGTGGGGGGTTTTATATTCTCTGCGTTTTTAATTACCGAAATAGGCATTAATCCCCAAACAAAATTTAAAATCCATCACTTGAGAAAAATCCTCCATGTCACTATCGATTTCGGGTCCACCTCCCCCAAGGGAAGAGCTTGGGACCTCGCCTTCCGCTACAAAGCCAGTGCTCAGAGTTCTGGCTACAGTCTCCACGCTGAACGAATGGACTTTCCAATGCATTTACACCTCTTTCGGTCCTCACATTTTTAGAAGTCCCCCATTGGACAGATGAGAAAATTGTGGTTTGGAAAGGTTAAAAGACCTGTCCAAGCTCACAAGGCTAGCAGATTTCGAACTTGGGTCTAGGACATGGGGTGGGGCAAGTTCAGAGCACACAAGAGAAGCAGGAATTTGGGGAGAAGGTAGGGCAGAGTGCATGAGTTGTAGGCATTGTTCTAAATTCTCCATATGGATTAACTCATTAAAACAGCACGGTGACCGTATGAGGAAAATGGTATTATTAATATGCAGAAGACAATGAGGGAGACTAGGGTGGGTTATATAGGGTCTGAAATGCAAGGGCTGGGCACACTTGGCCCTGGACCTCCCAGGTTTAGGCAGGGCGGTGCCAGGAGGACCTGCCGGGGTCAGGAGCTACCAGGAAACACATACCTGCCCTTGCCAGGTCTGCACCTCCCCTCCTTACTCCCCACTACCGGACAGTGTCCAGGCCCTGTTCCTATCACCTCGGGGATCCCTCCAGGCCCGGCCTCCCGGCACACATCACAGCATGCTCCGAGTGTCTCTGGTCACCAGCCTTCTGTAAATTACTTATCCTGTACAGAAATGGGAACTCAGAAGATGGTGGATGGGAGAGGGGAGGCAGCAGAGTGAGGGATATGGCCAGGGCTCGCCCCTGCTGGGGGGGTGGGGTTGTTGGTACTCCCACGGCACCTGGGGAGTGTGGCTGATCTGCAAGGCCCTGGACACACGCCGAAGGATCCTCTGATGGGGTGGGTGGCAGCACCTCCCTGACCAGGGTTGAGTGGGGGGTGCTGACAATTGAGAAAAGTCTTGGGCATACGGAGCGGTTGGTCTGGAATAGTGCCCAGAGCAGGTGCCCAAGAAACATGTTTAAAGAAAATGAATTTGGAGCCACTGGCTAGGGGTGCAAGCAGCACAGGTGTGTGTGTTGGAGGGAGGACGTGTCAAGGTCAGGGGCATATAGCCTAGACCTCCAGAGAGCGTCAGTGGGGGACCTAAATGCCAAATCAGGAAAGCAAGGCAGAAGCCCCAGCCTAGGCGAGAGGTAAACCAGGCAGCAGGGGGCAGAGAATTAAGCTCTAAGCACGCACAGCTGGGTGTGTGGGTCTCACAGGTGAGGACGAGAGCGCTGCCCGAGGCACCTGCTAAGAATAGCGGTGGGCTGCACGTGGGCTGGCTACCTTGGTCAGACAGCCGGGAAGGACAGGTGTGCAGGTGGGAGTGCTCAGAGCTCCACGGAGAGGCCAGAGAACAGAGAGTAACATGTGCAAATGAGAATGGTAAAAACCCCAGGACCTTTGCACAGAGCGGCCCTCCAGGGCTGACCGCTGGGCTGCACAGGTTCTGCTGAGAGCCACCAGGCCACTGCGGGGCGCCCCTGGCCTGCCTCTATGGGGGAGAAGAAGAATGTCGATGATCCTCATCGTAATGATGGCGACGGTGACCGGAGCTACGACGTGCTGAGAACTTGCTCTGTGCCAGATATCGTTCTAGGAGCTTCATGTGCACGGACTTCCTTCAACAGCACAACCCCCCATGAGGAAAGCCACATCTTGCAGGGGAAGAAGATGAGGCACCAAGGGGTGAAGTAACACTGTGGGGCTCAGGGCTGCGAAGAGAACCCAGCATTTGGCTCCGAAGCCCATCCCCCAATGGGCCATGCAAACCAGCTCACACGTGCATGGCACTGCCATGTTTCCAAAAGCACGTGTGCACGCACTTCTCCATTCGAGTCTAATGTGGTCTTCACGCAGGGATGCAGGACCCCTCGCCGCCGGGGGCGCGGCGGTGGGGGGGGCGCCGGGACCGGAACAGATAGAACTCTGGGCACCAGAGCAAGCAGTAAGCTAACAGGATGCAAAACTTCCCAATGAAATGTCTTTATGATTCTGATTTTGACCCCAGAACTCTGTCGTCTATCACTCTGTGACCCCGGCTAAGTTGATTATTCTCTCTGAGCTTCTGGGAAATGGGCCAACACGGACACGTTCAACATCGGCAGGAAGAATTACGTGAGACACTGGGTACAAACTGCCTGAGGAAATCCCAGTTTGGGGGGTTGCTTGTGGGACTTCAAGAAGCATCACTGTGTAAATATGCAAAAGGGCTCCGTGGAGCAATGGTTAAGAGCCCTGGCTTTGGAGTCTGGCAACCCTGAGTGGGAATCTGGGCCCTGCTAGCTGTGCAGCTTTGGGGAAGTAAATTCACCTCCCTGTGCTTTGGTTTTATCATTCATTCAACAAACATTTACTGAGTGCCTGCTATGAGCCAGGCACCACAACAGGCATGACTCTGTAAAGTGGGGGTGGGGGTGGGAAGCCGTGGTGAAGATGACACGACGTCACCTCTGCAGAGGGCATCTCACGGTGCTTGGCCGTAGTCACTGCCATCGGGTAGCCACTGTCAATGCTAGAGCTCAGGCCGTGCTGTTCTTTTTCATCTCCCGTCCACATTGCCACGAAGCCCAAGAACTGTGGAACGAAGGCTCTGGATGCTTACAGATCTCCCTTTCCCCAGCTCTCCTGGCAGTCTTGTGCCCAGTGCATCTCCGCCGGGACGTGAAATGAGACCCCGAGATCCTCTCCTCTGCCCTGCTCACCCTGTTTACTAGAAAGCGCAATGTTCTTCCTGTGACCTCATCAGAAAACCACAAAAGATTTATTTTTAAGACGAGAGGTGATGATTGCATTTTGCAGAGCAGGAACTCCTGTCGCTGCTTGATCGTCCCCAGGGCCCCCAGGGAAGCATTTCGCGAGTCCCTCGCGTGCCAATCACCAGCTTCCTCAACAGAAGTCGGAGAGTCACCGCAGAGGCCCGGGAGGGGCAGGTCCCGCATGCCTGCGCGCCCCCTTCACCTCCCAACAGTCCTTGGTTTGAACACCGTACCCCGAGGGAGCCAAAAGGCCTCACGCTTCCCCAGCCGCCTTCTTCCTCCTTTCAGCGAGCTATCGACCAGAAGTCTGTAAGGGTGGAACTTCCCCGAGTCCGCGTAAGTCTTTCTGATTTGCCTTTCTCTGTGATTAGAAGGACCTCCATTTTTCACTTCGGGCTACTGTGGATGTGACACTGGCCTGGTTCATCAGAGGACAGGATTCCCGCCCTCATGGGGCACGGTCTTGGAGAAGGGACAAGCACTAACTGGGAGCTAACCCGCCCCAGCTTCCGTGCTGGTTACTGTCAGGCTCATTCCTCCCCTACAAGCCCTCACTGTTTTACCTGCAATGTCCCCGAAAAGTCCCCCTCGAAACCAGTCCCCACCCCTCGGGAGGGGCGGTGCAGCCTGAGGATCAGGATTCTTACTTGGGTTTGAATCCAGCTCTGTGATGTTAGGAGCCGCAAAAACTTGGCCCGGTTACTTCCCTTCTCGGGGCCCTGGTCTCCTCACCTGAAAAGTGGCAATAATGATGGCATCCAGGTCTTTGGGTTGTTTGAGGGTTACAGGAAGGAATTCAAAGCTAGAAGTGCCCTGTGTAGCACGTGGTGTACATTATATTAAGTTCAGCGATGACCACCCCGGCCCTCAGACATTTTTCCAAATCCCAGTCGCTTGCTAAGTCCAGTGTAAGCCCCACCCCCTCAAGAAGCACCACCCGGGGTTGCCAGCCACACTCTCTCTCCATCCTCAGAAGTACCAACCCTGTGAGCACCAGCCAGCCTCGCACGGCCACGTGAAGAGGAGGCAGCCTTCTACCAGGGGACAGACACACGTTCCCAGGTGTCCCACCGTCCCACCTGACCTCGGATGTGCGACCCTTATGTCAACGTGACGATGACATCAGACATGGCAGTGAGCCACCCTCCGTGTGCCAGTCCAACAGAGCCCGAGCTGTGTGGGCTCCCAGCTGACATCACTGGAGAGAAGAGCCCCTCACGGAGCTCAGTCAACACCCAGAATTCCAGCAGATGAGATGGTCCCCGTTTCAAGTCACTATGCTTCCGGTGCTCGGTTACATAGCAATTCATGCCCCAAATGTTCACTCTCCCCAGGAGTATGGAAGGAGACCCACCCCGGGAGTCAGAATTGTCACACCAGTTTCAGGATCTGCGACGTAAACACGTTCTTGCTGGGGGCAGGATGTCACTGTGGGAAGTGAGTGGCCTCGGGTGACTCTGGGTGCTGTCAGTTACCAGCCGTGTGGGCTTGGATGTGTTCCTGCTTACACCTGTCTTCTTATCTGTAAAATGGGATTACAGGGGTTGCTGTGAGTTTAAATGAGACGAAAGAGACAAAATGCCTCACACCTAAGAATGAAACATTTTGAGCTCTTATGGGGAAGAGACAGGCAGCCGTGGTCTGAACGGTGCACCTTCTTTACAGAGTCTTGTTTAATTAAAAATGTCTCCCCAAATACTGTTGCAAATGTGTCGAGGTGAATCCCATTAGCCTCCAGCTCCATTTCCAACCCCGAGTGTTCTTACACAGCTGGCGTGGGGTCCCCCAGGTTCAGAGGCACGGTCCCAATTACCGCAGGCTAATTCGCCTGCCGCTCACATGATTTCTTTGAAAAGGGAAATTTAAAAAAAGTGAACTCTGACATTCCATGTGATTCACTCCAACATGGGAAAATGTAAACTCTCAATGCTTTTCCTCCGAGGAACACAAAACCTAAGCAAACCATCCGGTCCTTGTTAAATTAATGTATCCACGGAAGAACTGAAGAAGAAAGCTTGCTAATAAATCTTCACCGTCGTCACCAACATGGTCACGACTGTTACCTAGCCTACGTGCTAGGCTCTGTGGCAAGCACTTTACTCCAATTACCGGAGTCTGGGGCGGACCCCGCGGGGGAGGCTGGGAGATAAGGAACACCCAACACAGGAGACACTCGCCCAGTCCCCAGCACAGGTCATCAAGGGCTCAGGAAGAGCCTGGTATAGGGAATGTTCTTAATATGTGTTTATATCAGTGCTAAGCTGAAACTAATGGGAATTCGTCAAAGCCCCCAAGTCCCAGACGGGAAGGGCACGTGTTGTGGGCTGTTCGGAGGAAAGTCGCTACTGTCTGGCCTGGACGTCTAGGAAGGTTCCAGAGAGGAAATGCGTCCACTAACCTAGCACCCTGTCTGGCCCAGAGCAGGGGCCTCAAGATGTTGTTGAAGAAATAAATAAATGGGCTTAGGAGGGAGACATCTCTCCTGTCGTCCCCCCTGCTTTCTTTGCAGCTCCTGGAGGAGGGCCCTTGTTGCGCTATCCTTACTATACCTGCTGATTCATTTAACATCTGTTTCCCCAGTGGACAGTCCCCTGCGAGCTGGCAGGGAAGCTGCCTCCACTGTCCCCACTGAGTCCTCAGCACCCGGCTCCACGCGTGGCACACAGCGGTCGTTGAACAAATGCTCACTGACTTAGGGACAGACTGGCCGACGGACAGAGCCCGTACTGTCACGGGAGGGGCAGGAAGGACCCGCCTGCAGGGGGAGGCTTGAGAATGTCTAAAGTGGGTTTGGAACACAGCTTCCTGTCTCACTGACACCACCCCCTTGCGCGCACACACACACACACACACACACACACACACGCACAGACTTTCCGCTTCTCAGCGTCCCACCTGGGGAGGCCCAGGTCGCGGTGACACGCCAAGGATATCGCTGTGACATGACACAGTTAGAAAGCTGTGTGTGGCAGCCGCAGGGAGAGGCTGAGCCAGCCAATCTGCCGCGGGCTCGGGAACACCTACCTTCGTCTGTTCTACAACGAAGGCCAAATCATGACCGCTCAGGGGTGGTGGCTCCCTGGGTGTAGACTGACTCAAGACGGAGCCGGGCAAATGCACTTTCAGGTTCTAGAAAAGTTAACCCAAATCTCTAAGGAAACTGAGATGCTTCCCCCAGGTCAGTGCTGGTGTCCCCCTGATAATCAAACACCTGCTTTTTTGTTTAGAGCGTTACATTTAGAAAGGTCTTTACCTACACAGTCTCATCGGGATAGTCAGTCAACAACCAAAGTTTACTGCGCATCTATGCCAAGCTGGGCACTGTGCTATGGGTTGGGGATATAGCCACAGACAAGATGGCAAGACACCTGCCCTCTTTACAGCACAGAAAGATGTCACTGGTCTAAGAATCCTGTGAATGTCAGGCAACAGCTGACGGGTGAGAAGCAGAAGGAAGGGAGCTCAAAGTGGGCCTAGGAGGGGGATAATGGGGACCTGAGCTGGTTCGGCAGGTGTGATGATTGACTAAAACCTGAAAGAAAAGTGGAGCCCATGAGGTAAAAAGGAAACGGGTGAAGAACATTCTAGCAGAGGGAAGAGCTGTGCAAAGGCCCTATGGCAGAAAAGAACCACCTGGAGAGGTAAACAAGAATATATTCACCTCATCCCCACCTGACAGAAAAAGGACTAAGACCCAGAGAACCACACGGGAGAACCAGGAAGGCCCAGAACTCAGACTTCTGACTCCAACCCTGGCTTTGTGAAACTCCATGGACTCTTCAAAGTCCCCAGGGTCCCCTTCCCGGGCCCTGCCATGCTCCTGGCTGAGGTCGGGCCAGGCAGGTTGGAGGAGACGGCAGGCGGGTGGGGGCAGGCAGGCCGGTGGGGGCAGGCAGGCCAGCAAGATGCAGGAAATTGCACCGAGTGACTGCCCAACTGGACTTGGGGCACGCAGTTAGCCATCGGGCCCCGGGAGCTGTCGGCACGCCAGAGCTGCTCTGATCCTCGCCTCTAGGGTCCTGGGGCGAGCGCCAAGGGGGAGGTTTTTCGAGAAACATGTCAGCCCTGCCAGGCAGAGGACACCACACCTCTGGAGAAGGCGTGCGGAGCCCCGCCCCAGCCAGCAGGAAGGACAGACAGGCTCCCAAGCCCTGACAATGACACTTACGCCATACTGTCGGTCAGTTACAGTCAAAGAGCTAGTACTCACCACGCTCTAAGTAGGGTTGCAAAGATGCAGAAGTCACCAGCTCGTCTTTCGGTCACCGGGAAGCCCACCAGTCGCTCTCGAGGTCCCTTGCTGTGTCTTTATCCCAGCACTCGTCACTGGCGGAAGTCATCCCACGGGATAACCTGTGCATCGTCTGCCTGCCTAGGAGACGCGCGCTCCGTGAGGACTGAGCCCATCCTCGCCCACCTTCTCATGGCTCTATCTCAAAACCTGGCCCTTGCTCAGTACGCAGCGCAGGAACGAGGAACAAGGAGAAGAATGGGGGCACTTGGGGGGCTCGGTCGGTTGAGAAGACACTTGGTTTCAGTTCAGGTTATGATCTCAAGGTCGTGAGATGGAGCCCCGTGTTGGGCTCCGTGCTCAGCAGGGAGTCTGCTTGTCCCTCTCCCTCCCCTTGCTTGCACTCTCTCAAATAAATACATAAATAAAATCTTTAAAAAAAGAAGAATGAAGGACTCCTTCAAGGTAGGGAAGCCCATGAGGTAAAAGGGGAAGGGGTGAAGAACAGTGCGGGCAGTCTAAATGTGCCACAGCCCAGGCCCGGAGCTTTCCGCCTCGCCCTACAGACGCCGGCACCTCCCTGAAGGCCGGGCTCATTCCCACCACCCAGAGCTTCCGAGCCTAGATGCGGTCCAGGGAGACGTGCTGAACCCAGGAGGGCCACCGAGGCAAGCGGGACGATCACGGATATGCCGAAGGAAAGACAGCTGGGCGGGTGACGTCGCGTGGGGCTGAGAAAGAAACGAGGTGCTGGCTACATCACCTCGGTTCCGGGTTATGACTCCTCATCCCACAGTGATTCCATCATGACTTGACAGCGATTCAAAAACCATAAAATCGGTCACGTCAGCAATGCCTGATGTAGGGGACGCTGTGGGGCTTCCTCCCACAGCCCTCTGGTTCAAGGCACTGCATCCCCAGCTGCTGAGTCCCTCCTCAGGAACCTGACCTGGTCACACACCCCGCAGGGACAACTGTATCTGATGGCCGGTCCGTGTGGAGGTACAAAGGCCTGGCCCCCTCGCCAGGTTGAAGTTGAAGACAGATCTAAAGGGACTTTCTAGCCTCAGAGCTCCCCACGCTGTTGGCTGAGGCCTCTGTGGCAATCAGACACGCCCTCTGTCCTCTTCTGCTTCTCAGAGTTGAGCCTAGCAGCTCCTTCCAATGATCCTCCAGCAGGCGAATTGCTTTTCCAGGAAGAGTTGCTTTTTCCAGGAAACCCAACCTAAGATGCTTCCCAAGATGTGCTTTGGAAACCAAGGAAGCCCAACCAGGATCTCAATTTGGGGTCAGTGCCATTGGCTCCCAGTATTCCTGTTTCTCTACCCATTGAGACTTGGAGAGCTTCTTGTTTCTGGCGACAAATGGCCATGGGCTGGGTAAGGACGTTGTTGGCTCTGGAGGCAGGCTGCCTGAGTTCGAATCCCAACACCACCCTCCCTAGCCAGGGGACTCCAAGTGAGGCTTCTTTTCAGTTTCCTCCTTGGTAAAAGGGAATTCTGTCTCCCAGGAGGTGGAGGATCCCATAGGTGGTGACATAGACGCCTTCAGAACATGACCTTGCACTCTGTAAGAGCCCGAGACACGTCAGCTCTCGGCCGCTGCTGGTTTTACACGGTGCCCACCTGTCCTCTCTCCCGTAGGGACCACACTGCCGCCCAGCACAGCCCGAGCCTGAAGCTCATCCCAGGGTGGCGGGGCCTAGGGGTGCAAGCCCGCCTGCATTTGGAGGGGTGCCCCCTTGTTTCCACCTTACCTAGCCTTCTAGAAGCTTCCAGAATGAAAGCCCCAGGGCAGATGGAAGATACTGTTATTATCTACACTCTCTGAAACTTGCTTATCACCGATTCAGATCAACTAGGGACACGCCATTTCCATAAATCAACCGACCATACAATAGGCCCACCCGGCAAAGTCTAAGATGACAATAATAATCATGTGTATTTATGCAGTGCCTTTGTTCTGTGAGGCTCCAAACAGTCGGCCATCATTATTCCTGTTAACGCTACAGCCATCTTGGGAGAGGCGGGCAGCGAGCACAGGCCTCTCCCCTTCAACAGGCAGGAAAAGAATACTGATAGTAACAGTGAATACTTATTGATCCTTCATTTGGTGCTGGGCCCTATTTCAAGCGCTTTATAAATATTAACTCACTTGTAACTCTGTGAGGTAATTACTATTATTATCCTCATTTTACAGAGGAGGAAACGAGCATCTAGAGAGTGGAAAGGAGCAGGAGCGGAGAAGCAGGCGCACCCCCCCCTCAACACACAACCCGCTTCCGGGGGGGCCTGCCGGCTTCATCCCCACACCAGGCTGCCTCCCCAAACCCAGGAGTCAATAAGGCACAGGGACAAAGGCAGAAGTCAGAGCTGTGGGCAGGGGATACCTCAGTGAGGGGGACAGCCCCAGGCCAGCGACACATGCCTGGAGAATGGGGAAGGCCGACAGGCCCCGACCTCAGGAGTGGGTCCGCACCCCGGATGTGGCATTCACTTGCTAGCTGGTCTTGCCCCCAAACCAAGAGCCACCAAGTCACCTACTGCGGTCATTCGGACCTTTGCCTGACTGAGCGTCCGAGCGCGACATGAGGCAGAGAGACAACCTAGGTCACTGGTAGCAATGGCAGGCGAAGGTGCCATTCGGGGGGTGAAGGGACTCGAGAACGGGAAGACAGACAAGCCCCTCTTTCTCCGTATCATCTTTTCCTCCCTTTCGGCCGTGAGCTCATGCAGCGGCCATGGGATCTTTTGAAACAGAGCCAAATCCTGTCACTGCCTAATCAAGCACCTTTCTACCCAAACCCTTTACCTTGACAAGACTGGGTCCTCCGCTACCTCTCCAAAACCCTCCCCTCAGCCCCCCTTCCCCTGCTACACCCAGACACACTGCTTCTTTCAGGGCCTTGCACACACCCAATCTCACAGCAGGTACGTCACCTCCTCCAGGAGGCCCTTCCAGAATGCCCAGCCTGAGGGAGTCCCCAGGCACCTCTCTCTATATATCCATATCCTAATTCTCTTCCTAGCCTTCTCACTGGATGATTTGTTCTTGTTAACTTGTTTATTCATTTATTATTTTTCTCCCCTAATTAGAATGCAAGCTCCATGCCAGGGTGGCTTATGTCTGATTTGGTCACGACTGTATCCCCAGCCTGGAAAACAGCATGATGCTCAATTAATATTTGTTGAATGAATTATAATAAGCAACACTTGCTGAGCAGTTATCCCACGCCAGGAACAATGTCTGTGATTTACATAAATTAGTTCATTTAATCCTCACAACACCCTGTGGAGGCTGGTCCTATGATCATCCCCATTTTACAGATGAGCTGAGGCAGAAGGGTGAAACCACCTTCTGAAATGACAGAGCCAGGACGCGAATCCAGGCAGCCGGGCTTGCTAGGTTCCCGCTCCACACCACCCCGAGGACGAATCTGTCCCCCTGCCCTCAGGATCCAGCCTCAACTCCTGAAAACAACGAGCAAGGCCTTGGTGACCGAGCTAATCTCCTTTCTAGAGCCATTCCCCGAAGCACACACTAAGTTTTGGCCCTGCGGAACCTTCTGGAAGACCCTGCCCGCTCTTGTCTCCGCCATTCGGCCTTGCTGTTCTCCACCTGGAGGTCTCATCCTTCTTGACCAACTCCTTCCTTCCCTAACTTCAGGGTCCGGCTCAGGCAGCCTCTGCCTAAGAACACTCTCCTAAGGCTTGGTTCGGACACTCCCTCGGTGCCTCCTCTGCGCCCTGCACTTTCCCTAACCCTGCACCTAGTCCACTCTGATGGGCGTGTGTATTCACCTGCCTGCAGAGGCAGCCGGCCAGACACATTCATTCGTTTCAGCAGTTATTTACTGCTCGCTCACTACGTGCCCAGCCCTACCGGTACTGGAGAGACTTCAGCAGGCAAATCAAAGTCTCCAACTATGCAGAGCTTTCTAGTGGGGGAGACAGACAAGAAGCAAACAAAAATACAATGTAACATCAAGAAGAACGAAGGAGACAGAGGCAGAGGAATGGGAAAGGATTAGGAGGTAGAGCTGTGCCCTAGACAGGGTGGTCAAGGATGGTTGTGCATCCACTAAACCCACAGTGTCCACATTTTCGTGATCACACACCCCTACAATCCTTGGGGATACCTCCCCAGCACACAGATATATGGTAACATTTAATTAGAGACTATGCGTAATCACTGCTGTTATTGTATTACACAGTTCACTATAAAATATATATAAGATCTAGAAATAAGAAAAAGGTGAGCAGTTAGTAGGAAGAGATGTTCTAGAATGTTCTTCTTGCCCCCCAGTGCATCACCCTACACGCTCATGCACGCACTCTGATTTAGAGACTATTGTGCCAGAATGTCAGCTCAGCTTAGTGTTGAAGAGGAAAAACGCAAACAAAGAAACAAGGCTACTCTCAGATCCTAGCTAATTATACACAGCAGGCACCCTAAAATAATCTGTCAAATGACTCAGGGGGTGGTGTTCACTAGCTGTTAGGTAAGTCAGCCTCAGGTCATTTCCTAATTCTTGGTCTCAGTTCCCCCATCTGTAAACAGAGGGTGTGGTCAGAATCCCCCAGGGCATCCGTGAGTCTACACTGGCTCAGAGACCAGGTTGCATTTCACTGAGCTGCTCCCTGGATAGGAAGGGGGCCCCCTCGGCGGGAGGGTGACGGGCAGCCAAATTCTGGCGTGGGCAGGGCTTTCTTTTGCTGGCCTTTTATTGATTTTTACTGGTTTACATAGAAGGGGGAAAAATATGCAAACAAGGAAACAAAGGCACTCCATCTCCAACCCGGGCCAATTATGCAGAGATTCAAGAGAGTAATGAAAACCATAAAGCATTCACTGAAATAAGAGCTCCCAATCTTCCATAATCTTTGGTGATAAAACGCAAAACAGCAGGCCAGTGACACCCATTCATAAATCCCAAGTCCGTTTTCTAATGCTCAGTTCAGAACACATTTGTCGGCACTGAGAACCCATTCCATTGTTCTGCACGCTGGGAGTTAGAGCAGGTCCTTTAAGGGTCACACGTGACTGTCAGCACCGTGCCAGAGCCAGAGGCAAGGGCCCTGAGGTTGCTGTGGCCATGGGCACACAGATGGTGGGAGGGCGCTTCCCCTCTGGACCGCAGCCGGACACAGCATTGTCAGGGGCTCATGGGGATGGGAGCGAGCCTGCTGTTGGGTTAAGGAATCCAGGGCTCGGAGAAATGAACTTGTCCTTGAGTCACAGGTTAGGAGTGGAGCCCAGCCTCAAGCCGGGGCTTCCCGGCAGCCTGACCTGTGAACCCCACTCTTCTGGAAGGTTCTGTAAGCTCCTCAAGGTTGGGTCACTCTCTGTCATTCTCTGTCTCCCAGTGCCCCACCACAAGGCTTAGCTGGTAGTAGATGGTGATGACGGTGAGGAAGGAAGAAAGGGACTGAGGGGGGGAAGGGAGGGAGGGAGACGAGAGTGGGGAATTCAATGTATCCCTTGTCTGCCAATACTGAGAACAAGGCTAAAACAAGGACAGTTCCAGAACCCTTCCTCCACACCAGCTAGACCAACCACTGCCTTAAATGCGATGTCTCATCTACTCTCCAACACCCAACGACCTCTGGGGAACCCACTGGTGTTGTCGCCATTGCACAGAAAGGGAAATGAAGGCTCTGAGAGGTTCAGTAACTTGCCCAAGGTCACTCGGCAGGTAGGTGGTAAATCCAGAATGTCAACTTTGACAGCTCTGGTGCTCAACCACCACCCCAGACAGCCTGTCCCCTGGGAGCAGAAATCCACTTCTTAAATGCTTCCTGGCCCCTTCTGTTACTCTGTGCCCCAAAGCAGGAGCGACTCTCCCATCCATGGAGGCAGCATCCCAGTGATCCCCATTTCACAGTCTTCTGAGGAACCGGATGGCCCCCACAGGGGGGGCCATTTTATTTTTTTTTTAACAACAACAAAATGATTTATTTGTAACACAGCCCAGTCTCCATCACTTCAGCACAGTATAGGAGTAGAAAAGAGTCACACTGCGAGCATCATTTAGTCTATGGCAGAACTTCATGCCTGCTCAGACAGCAAGCCCATTTCCCCCAGAGATCCAGCCTAGAGCCAAATTGAACTCACCAACAGGCAAGCCCAGAATGAAGTGGCCCCTGCACCCACAGGGCAGGGGGTGCAGCCAAAGCCCTGTCTTGGGGACATTCTCACAAGTGATGGAAGATCCGTTCTCATTCCCAGAGGCAGAAGGAGCCAGTGCAATTGTCGGTCTGGGCATTACCAGTCAGGACAAGGACGAGAAAGAGAAAGCAGAGGGAAGAAGGGCCAGTGTGTGGAGGCATGACCAGGGAGTGCAGGGGAATGAGGGCCGGCTTCTGGGGTGTGCCATGCTGCCAAGATGGAAGCCAAAATGATGGGAAGGCAGGCATCCATCTCCAGGAGGAGAACCACAGGGAGAACGGGCTGCATGGCCGCCTAATCCTGGTTCCACGGCCCACTTCTCCGAGACCTTGGACAAATTATCCTCCCAGAGCCTCAGATCATCATCTATACAATGAGGATAGGAATAGTACCTACCTTATAGAGTTGTTATGAGGATTAAATAGTCTATAAATGGCTTTAAGCACGGGGAAACGCTACACTAAGCAACGGTGATTGGTGGTGTGTAAAGTCTTTACAACTGATGTGTAAAGTCAAGGGGTGAGGGCAAAGGCACGAGCAGGTGAGATGTAAGGAGGAGCCATCACCCCAACCCCTATCTGCAAGCGATGCACCGTTCACAGACCACATCTGAATACAGCCAAGCCAACGAAAGTGGTTCCGTGACATGCCCAAGGCTGAGTCACAGCATTTTCTGGGCAGGGACCTGACTGACTCATCTGATATTCCAGTCCCTGGCATCGGCTCTGCACTCCACTAATGGCTGAGAAACCTCCAAGTGGCTGAGGTTCCCAAAGTCTATCATGAGATTACACTCCCTACTGCCTCCCTTTTCCTGGTTTCTTTTTCCTTCTCTCCCTGCTGATTCATTTACCTTCTTCCACACTTTTTTTTTTTTTTTAAAGATTTTATTTATTTGACAGAGAGAGATCACAAGTAGGCAGAGAGGCCGGCAGAAAGAGTGGGGGAAGCAGGCTCCCAGCTGAGCAGAGAGCCCGATGCGGGGCTCGATCCCAGGACCCTGAGATCACAACCTGAGCCGAAGGCAGAGGCTTTAGCCCACTGAGCCACCCAGGCGCCCCGTTTCTTCCACACTTCTTGACCACCTACCCTATGTCACAGTCCTTCTGGAAACGAGGAGGGTATTAAAAAAGTCCCAGACAGGGCTGTAACTGAAGCAACCAGACACAAACGCTGCACAACCAGAATATGAATCACGTATTATGCGTGGCCATATCCCACAGCCTACCCCGAACAAGTTCTTTCCCTTGCCTGTGTGGGCTACGTGTGCAATCTTAAAAGGGCAATCCCCTTCTGCTTTCTCATTTCCAAATGAGACATTTGCCTAAGGCCACGGTGGGGGCTTACAGTGGCTCAGCAAACACTCATTCACGGCAGCGGTGGAGTATCACAACTCCGAACCACAGTGAGAACCAGATGGGGTCTGATGCTGACCGGTCCCCTCCCTCTGGTCATCACGACCAGCGAACAGTTGCAAGCCTTCAGCCAGCACGTGCTGGTCCTCTAAGACCCAAGATACTTCCGAGGGGATCCAGGGGGAGTCTACATGGCAGCCTGGGTCCCCTGAGAAGCAGAAGAAGTGGATATGAGCATACAGTTATAGAGAGAGAGCTATAGAGATATATTTCCTGTGTATCATATGTATGTCATATATATCCTATACATACTTAAAGGTGTAGCTCTTGGGCTTGATCCCCATGTAAGGGAAGGTGAGAAGTAGGACTAGGCACAGGGAGAAGCTGGGAGGACCCTTTAGAAGTATCCTAAGTTGGTAAGCGGGGGCGGGTTTTTATACCCTACGTCTATTGGTCACTGAGTGTCCCCGGCCTAGGAAGGGGGTGTAACTTCACCCCAGATGCTCACTTGAACTGAAGCACTTCCCAAAGAGGACAGGAGCCAAGGGCTGTACCAGTCCTCAGTCTGAAGGGGATCCCGACAGCGCCTCTCTGTGTCCGAGAGTTTAGGTAACAGCCTCCCTAACTCCTTTACCCATCAAAGAGCAGGAAAACACACGGCTGGGGTAGAGATGTTGGCCTGGGCTCCCGTGGAGAGCCTGTCCCTTACCCCTCGTAGCCCCTCACCTGTAAAATGGGGCCACGAAGAATACCGTGCACGTCAGCTCCTGTAGGCTTGACCAAAACAGCTCAGTGAAAGGCAGCTGTGGTCTTTATCACACACCCACAATCGAGGAGGAAACTGCTTGCTTCAGGCCACAGCAAGGGTTTCTGTGTCTTAGCCTCATCCGCCCTAATGTAGGTCGTACCAAGAAACATTTCGGGGAGGTTCCGTGGTCACAGCAGTTGAGCTGTCAGTGGCTAAACAGTTTCTCTGTGTCCTCTGACCAGCCTCTCTCTGTTCCAAACACCAGGTGAGGCCAAAATGGCTTAACCTTTCCCCAGAGGAACATGTCCCCCTCCTTCCCGAAGCACTTACTTGGGGCCCAAGAGAGACAACAGTCCCGTTCTCAGGGAGTGCGCACATCGGGCTCCAGCACCACGGAGGGGCTCTGCTCCCTAAATGTTTGCGAAGGGTGGCGGCTACAGAAAAACGTGAGAAGATTCAGGCCAATGCCAAGAGGCCACCAGCTTGAGTCCTTCTTAACTGTGCCAGGGCCCAGACAGCAAATGCTCTCCTGGGGCTTGCTTTCTGTACCTGATGCATCACTCGCAGGCAGGGTGGCCAAGAATCCCCGTCCCGGCAGGGCGGAGCTGCCAATATTGGGGACAAAGAATGTAGCTCCTTTGGAGGAGGATGGCAGCTGGAGGAAAGTGCCTCCCCCTGGCCGGCCAAAGCGTAGTGATCTGAGAGCCAGCTCCTGGGCTTGGTGTGGTCCCAGCCTGGGAGCCTGAGGAGGCGGGGAGGACAGCAGCCTCAGAACCCACCTGCCCCATAGGGCAGGGGAGAAATCTCCGCAGCTCCAGGAGGGGCCTGGCCAGCATGAGCAGCAGGGGAGGGAAATGTAGGTTAGACATCTAGGACAGTTCTGAAGCCGGGCTGTGTCTGCCGGGAAGTCAGGCAGGGGCAGGAAGAGGTGGGAAGGAGAAAAAGACAAAGGACCAAGCGGGCCTCAAAGCCTCCAATTTGGAAAAGGAGCATGGGGGGTAGAAAAAGAGTCCCTCTGATGAAGCAGGAGGGGTGCTGGGGAGGCTGACCAAGGCGGGCCAGAGCTGCCAGGGGCCCCCTCCTCTGCCGCAGCGGACACAGGGGCCAAGGGATACAGGGGCTGGGCATCCATTGCCACCACGGAGACTGACGGAGACCGGAGGCCGGCCCTCGGGCTCACCGGGCAGAGTTCCGCTAACGTGCTCTGTGCCAGGACGAACGGTCTCCCCGCCGTGCGTCCTGAGTTCTCTGCGTGGACTCCACTCCAGCATTTATCCTGTCTGACTTTCATTTGCTGGGTTTGCACTCAAATTCTTCCACAAATATTTACTGGACCTAAATAAGGTGCTGGGTGGGGCTGTGAAGGATGCTGTTACAAGATCATCCCTCTCTCAAGGACTGCAGGGATCTCAAGGCTGGCCGGGTCACTTCCTGGCTATGGGACCTGGGGCAAATTCCTCCAGTGCTCTCCGTTTCAGTTCCGGGCCTCTGTGTGACTGCCATTTATGAGAGCACCCAGTGCGAAGTGTCTGGAACTGTTTTAGATGTGTGGCCATTATTACGAACCTGACAATCGCCCCACCAGGTGGGAATTGCTCGACCTTGGACCGCACAGATGCGAACCTTGCTCAATGCCCAGCACATAGTAGGCGCGGGAATAAAGGCTGACACCTGCCTGTGTTTACCACGTGCTAGATGTTCCAAGGCCAGTGGTTCTCAAGCAGAAGACACTGAGCAATGGTGGGGGAGGGGACAGCGCTGCTGGCATCTAAGCGAGTAAGGGCCAAGGATGCTGCTCGCTGTCTTACTATGCCCAGCACGGCCCCCACGACGGAGGATTATCTGGTCCAAACTGTCAGTCGTGCTGAGGTTGACAAAGCCTGCTCCAGGGCTGGGGACCCAGCCAGGCACCAAGTGGACGATGTCCCCGGAGCTCACGTGCCAGGAACGTGGATGGATAAAGAACAAGTAAATGCACAGGTGTCTGTTGGTGCTAAGGAGAAAAATTAAGTAGGACAGGAGAAGAGAGAGTGACCGGGAAGTCCCCAGGGACATAAGGAGACATCTGAGAAGAGACCAGAGGGAAGTGAGGGGGTGAACCAGGGGCCTCCTGCTGTGATGGGCCAAGGCCCTGGGCAGGGCACACAGGCACCCTCAGGGGCGGCAGGAGGGTCACGGGGCTGGAAGGCAGCGAGCACGGGTCGAGTGGTCAGAGTCAAGGCCAGAAAGGTGCTCAGACAATTTAGCGAGCCGTGTGGACATTCTTGGAGGCGGTCGGTACTCTCCTCGAGGACGCAGGCCATACCCTCGTAGGCAACCCCTCTGTGCCACACATTTGCCAGAACTAGGCTGAGGGAGACGCCAAGTTGAACTGCATTTTGGCTCAGGGGAGGCAGTTTCCTGTACTGCAAAATTTACATGAGACAAACTGTCCCCACTTTGTTCTGGTTTGGGGCAGGAAATGGGTTTGAATGTGCTGTCAGCTTTTTATTTTATAATTATTGGTTGGCTTTCATTCATTTCAGGAGAGAGAGACTATATGATAACAGAGTCTGATACTTGGTACCATTAGGGCTGTCCGTCTGGTGCCAACCCCGATACCTGCGTCCAACAGAGACGCACCCTCCAGTAATAGGAAAGGGAGAATATATCGTATCGTTCCCCAGAGAAAACGCCTAACCCCAGGGTGGTCCTGGTTCATGGGGGCCAAATAGGCTACCGTGTCGTTACTAAATGAAGATTTGCCATATCTACTGCCTGTGAAATATTTAGCTTATGGTCCCCTGGCCTCGCATTGCTGATGTCCCTTCCTGTCGTGTCAGGAAACGTCTTCCTGTCACGGGCTGCCATTGACACTGAAGTTCCCAATCGCTCCAACTGACACTGAAGTTCACTGCTGGGTCCGCAGGAAGGACCTCTTTACTGGGTCACTGGGAAACCACAGTTCTACGGGTTTTCTTTGGTCTTACATCAGTACAGGTGCCATGACCCTGGGATAAACACCGCCAAGGAGAGGGCAGCAAGCCCTAGAGCTGAGTCTGAGAATTTCAACACTGTCCTTTTAGTCTCAACAGGAAGGCAGTCATTCATTGATCCAACAAGTCATTGTTGGAGATGACTAGAGGGCAGGTGACGCAAAGATGAGTCAAGCACTGCTTCTTCTCTCAAGCGACTTACGGGATAGCAGAAAAGTTAAAACATGTATCTGATTAATAATAGGAGATACCAAGTCCCCACTGAGGAGAATCAACAAAGAACTACAAAGAGGATAGTTATGTAGAAGGCAGGATAGCGTGAAGATTTCATCTCACATGCCAACTGCGATCAGTAGCAGTTGCCGAGAACAGTGTTGAGAAGGATTCTGAAGTCCCATCTGAGCTCAGTGAGAATAAGTGCTAGGCTCAGTTGATTGTATCTGCTGCAAACAAAGAAACCACGTGGCAGGTGTACCGACTATCTTTGTCCTCCAAGCGTTAAGTAGAAACCAATTAAGTGTACGTGTAGCTTTAAGAATGAATTATGTCCTTCCTTTTAATGTCTAACGTAGAAAAAAATAACTATGTTACACTATTAAAGTAGAAAGGAAGGAGTCGTAAAAACTCAGCTTAATGCTAAGTGTATATTTATTTACCTCCTTAACTCTAGTAGGAGTATTTAAAAAGCAAGAGAAAGAGACTCCCCACTTGAGATCGGGGGATGGCTGGCTCTGAATCAGGGCAGCGCTCAGGGCTGAGAGCCTGTCCCATACCCACTGTCACACTTTCTCTCCCCAAAGCTCCACCAAGCTCATCATGGGGAGGCTGGCAGGGGAGCGGTGAAGTCTCATCCTAGAACCAGATTTGCCAGTCAAATCCTTCCTTCCCAGGGACTGAACAGAGAGGGCAGGATGTCCTTCTCTGACTGCCCAGCCACAGCTTCCGGGGCAGACTTCCTGTCTCCCTTCGCTGGGCCCCTGCTCACGCCCGGCTGTCTGAAGAACCCCATGGGCGTGGCAGAAGCAACCCAGACATGGGAGTTCATCTCATTCTGACACAACAAAGTTTCAGAATGATCTCCCCACTAGCCAGTCAAGCTGCAGCGGAGCCAAAGGCAGCACACAGCTCTCAGGATCCAGAGAGACATGCTTTATTAATATCACAAAGTGGAGGAGAAAAAAAAAAACAAAGAGTGTTCTGGATTTGCTGGTCCGGCAATGCTTCAAAGCACAATCATCAGGGAGGGGAAGAGGAGGTAGGTCAGGTGGATTCACGCCCTCTGGGGGCCGCCATCTTGTGGGGAGGCAGCCTTTGTGCTGGCCCTGTGCTGTCAAGAGGAACTATGTCCTCTCGCCTAGTGGGTCAGCCCTCCAAGACTCAGGAAGGAAGGTGACAGAACATAGCTACGACCAAAGGATCAAAAGCTTAAATTGTAAAAATTTTTTTCAAATTCTTTCTTGAAAGGCAGCCCCAAAAGTACCTTCATGGAGCCCGCTTTGTAGGGACTTTAAACGCAACCACTTCCAGCAGTAGGGGCTGCGCAGCCCCCACCGAGCTGCCCTCCCCAAAGCCTGGTTGTAAAACCTTTGGTACTTCCTTCACACAGGTGGCTCAGAGACCTGGCTTTATTTGGTTTTTATTTTTATTTTTCATTTCAGGGAAAAGAGCTGAGGTGGGGGGAAAAGAGAGCAAAACAGGAATACTACATGTTCCTAAAGCTCATCTACACAAATGGCCAGGCAACAGGAACATTCTGATGACTCATTCAACCTACTTAGCTAAGCATCTACCATGGGCCAGGCCCTTGTCTCCAAGCCTTGTACAGCTGGACCAAGCAGGTGCTCCATGGAAACCCCTGCCGTGCCCACAGGTGTGCTGGTGGGAAGCCCAATGGGAAGCGTTCATGAGGCCACATGGGCCACCATGCGGACAGCCAGAAACAACTGAGTGCAAGTCATGGATTAGCAGGTGGAGGCAAGAGGCAATGACATTTGGGGGATTGGGGCAATATATACCCACAGCTTGCCAGCCTGGTGAAATGGCTTACAGAGTCATTAAAGTCATTGTTGGATAATGATGATCAAAGAGAAAATAACATTTATTAAGTGGTACGCATTTACATATATTATAGGATTTAATTCTTAGGACAGTCCTAGGAGGTACGTGTTGTCCCTGTTTTAGAGGAAGAAACAGAGGCTCAGAGGGGTTGAAGAAGATTCTCAAGTTCACATGGTTGGTAAATGAGAGAGCCAGGACTGAGTGCAGGTTCCTCTGACCCTAAGGCTCCTGTTTATTTCATTAGGCTTCACCACCTCTCAGCATCACGGGAAATCATCAAGGTTCCCCTACTCAGGACACACCATACAAATTCTGCAAAACAAAGCCTCCTTCGGCCTGAGTTTTTGAATGGTAAAGTTCAGAGCACTCCGAAGAGAGCAAGAATCTCCAAAACAAACACATGCATAGAAGAACCCGATTTATGATAAAGGCTGCACCTCGTATCATTGGAGAAAGGAACAATTCTCTAGTAATGCTGAGAAAACTGGATCACTAAGTGAATTTGGATCCTTCCTGTACATTCTACATAAAGGGAGACTCCAAATGGATGACAAAGCTACACGTGAAAAGACAACGGAAGAAAGTGTGAGACTATCTTTCTGAACTTAGGGTATGGAAGAGATCTTACAGAAGATCCCCCAAAGCACAAACCACAAAGCCCAGTAAGTTGATAGATTTGATTACACCAAAATTAAGGGATTCTGTTCAACTAAAGACACCACAGACAATGTTACCAGAGAAATGGTGGAGTGGAAAAAGATACTTGCAATGTAGTTGCAATATTATCGCCACATTAGGATGGCAAAATGAGAATGCCCAGCCTTACAGAATGGTGGAGGGGGGCTGGATATGGGAAAACAGGAACCCTCACGCACTGCTGGTGATGGTTGAGATTTGGGCAACCGTTCTAGAAACTCATCCAGTAGTGACCACTGAAACCGAATTCGTATAAATCCTATGACCCAATACACCCACACTTGGAGATAAAGCCCTGAGAGAGATATTGCACAGGTTCCTAAGGGGACAAGTAAGAGGATATTCATGGGGCCGTAGGGACCTGGAAGCCCCTAGTTGCCTATCACTGAAGAATGAATAAATGCAATACAGAGGGGGTACCTACTATGTGGTAGTTGTTAGCACGACTCATTAATTATTTTCAGCTTTCCCCCTTTTAGATTCATGGTAGGATTACCATTCCCACTCCTTATGAAGTTGGGAATGACCACTTCTGGAGTTGAGGCCACTTGGACCAGGGTGCCTTCTGCCACCTTCTGAACAGAGTCTTGACGAGCCACTGAGTGGCCACTTTCTCCTCTTTCTGCCAGGGTGAGAGTTGGGGGCTCCTTCGGCCTAAGCCCCCAAGTGAGAGGCAAAGCAAAGCTCCTACTGACTTGACAGGCACAGAGTATGGCCCAACAGTAAACCTTTATTATTTTAAGGCACTAAGATTCCGGTGTTGCTACCAAAGAATAACTTAGCCTACCTCGGATGATACAACTATGCCGCCGTTAAGAGGCAATAAACCAGACGTACAGCCAATAGCAGGTATAGATCTTAAAACCATGGTGAGCACGTGGTGATATGGTTAGAACAAAGAAGCTCCTAGGCGCAACACCATTTCCATAAATCAGTAACACACACACACACACCAACATATACACACACACACACACCCCAACAATACATGTTTGATAGATACACACCTGTTCCAGGGTATCAAACACCTGAGATGGGTTCCTTTCGGGGAGGGAAGATCACAGAGGAAGAGAAAAAAATGAAGGACTAAAATGGGAGAGAGCCTGGCTCTGGGGATGATGAAACTCCCCATCATCATTCAATGAATGAACACTTTCATTCGATGATGAAACGAATCCTGGAGCATGATTAACTCAACTCTCTACTCTATCGAAGATCAAAAAGAAAAGGAAAGAGGAAAGAATGTAAAGAACTCTTCTGGGTTGACTTTGGGATGCATTTTAAATCCTGCAGGCCAATCAGTCTCCTGTGGGCACACTGCTTCCCTTTGCCCACCAAGCGGTTGGTTTTTTTATTTTTTTAATGATCAAAGTATATTGTTAGGAAACCCTCATGCACTGTTGCTGAGAATGTAAACTGCTACAGCCACTGTGGAAACCAGCGTGGAGATGCCTCAAAAATCTAAAAATAGAAATATCATAGGATCCCAGAGTTCCTCCCCTGGGTATTTACCTAAAGAAAATGAAAACGCTCGTTCAAAAAGATAAGTGTCCCCCTATGTTTACTGCAGCATTATTTACAACAGACGAGATACAGAAGCAGCCCAAACAGCTATCGACAGATGAACAGATAAAGAAGAGTGGTATATATGTCTCACACACACACACACACACACACACACACACACACACACACACACAGGAATATTACACAGCCACAAAAAAGAATAAGCTCTTCCCTCAGGGCTCATTGACCCAGACAGGCTATCACCTCACCGTCTCTGTAGCGGCCACACCTTCTTGGTACAAAGGCATAAACGCCAGCCACAGCAGCAACTGCCCAACTCCCATCTCTCTGTGAGCTGAGGGAAGACGCCTCCTAGGGAACAGACATCAAGCAGCCCGACTGGGGACACAAGAAGGGAAATGCACCAAGTCTGACAAACTCCAAGCCAGCGGCATCGATCAGCTGTGTCCTCCCTCGTGGGGAGCACGCCTGGATCCCGACAAGATCTGAGCTGAGAACAAACGGCCAGCGCAGGTCCACACCCGCAGGAGACGATGCGAGGCTCAGTCAAGTGCTCCGGGCAGGCTGTGTTTCCTGGGTCCCGGGAGCAGTGG
>CM052807.1:107171179-107233858 GCA_028533885.1 Nasua narica | reverse complement strand
AAAAAAAAAAAAAAAAAAAGGCAGGGAACTAAAGAGTTACAGCATTCCAATGTAAGGCATTTGCTTTCTAGACTTTTAAAAAGTTACAAAAGTCATTCTTAGGACACTGGAGGAAAATTACATAAGGCCTGAATAGCGGATGGTATACTTGAATTAGTATTAACTTGGGGGTGTGATAATATTATTGTTAGATCTCTTTATTGGGATAACGATATTGGGATCATCTAGGAGAACATCCATGTTCTTAGAAAACACAGCGGAAACATTGGGAGTAAATATTAGGGGTAAAGTGTCAAGATGGCTGAGACTGACTTCTAGGGTTCAGCAAGACAGAAGAGTGTGTGGGTGTGTAAAGAGAGGGCAAGGGAGGAAGGGCAGGCCAAGGTGCCAAATGCTAACAGCTGGTGAATCCAGGTAAAGATAAAGGGTTTGGGGGTATTTATTTTCCTATTCCTTCAAATTTTCTGTAGGTTTGAAATTTTTCAATTAAAATAAAGTTGGAAGGAAAACATAGGCATTCTGATTTTAAAGCCAAGGATTACCCAGAACACTGACCCACCACTCTAGGAGGCTTTTGGTGTGCAAGTACTGTCCCTCCGCCCTGTTCCCAGGACTGCCATCAAACCCCTTTCTAGCCAGAAAGAATACTCAGTTATTCAGATATAGAGGGTTGCTTTCCTTCTCGTTCATTAGAAAAATACTTTCTGTTGATAGCACACCACTATACACGCAAGACAGATTATAAAATGAAGTCTATTTTCCACCCCATTTTCATTTTAATAGTAAAACACATTTGCTAAATATCCCAATTAAAGGTTGGAAAAAAGGCCATACTTCACTGTTTAAGCTGCCTTTTCACTAATTTGGTCGCCAGTTAAGGGTTTCAGAGAGATGGCAGCTGTCGGGTGAAAATGCTGCCCCCTCCCAGCCCTGCCCCCAGCAGGCATGACTAATCCATCACTGAACCACCCTGAGCTTTTTCCCCCAAGCCGGAACCTTTTCCCCAGCCTCCCGTGGTACCCTGCAGTGCTTCCTGGTGGTAGGCTTTTCCTTTCCTACTTCCTTTTCCTTTCTTTTTCCTTTAAAGACATTAGAAGTGAAAAATATTCATTCTTTCCTTCCCAGGAGACTCAAAGCCAAAGAGCTTATGTAAGAGGTTTTCTCTGGAAAATAGTGGTTTGCGAGGTCCCTGATTTCCTCCCTTCATTATTCATCCAGCAATCATGTGCTCGCTGCCTGCTGTGTGCTAGTATCTAGAGGGCGAGAAGCATGAGAGCCAGGTCTCCCCCCATAGGCTCACCAACAGATACTGACAGAGGTTCAAACAGGGCGCAGAGCAAGGAGTGGCCACCCGGCCGGGTAAGCGACGACAGGGCTTCCAAGAGAAGGGTCGATCCCAGGATGAGGCGGTCGTTGACGGCCAGCCCTCCTCTGCAGGCAGTCGCGTCTTATGACTGCTACTCTCTCGTGAGGGAAATCTGACCTTTCACTTTGTGCTGGGGCCGTTCGTGACAGCAGGTGGAGATCTGGGCAGTGCCCGGCCGGACCCACCCAAGATCACGAAACACCTCCCTCCCTGATGTCTGGAATTCCCATCCCATCAGGCGAAGAGCGCTTTATCGAGGTGAGGACATGGGGGGGACATGGGGAGGGCGACGGACCCCAGGCTTTACTGAGCAGCTCCGATGTTCACCTCCACTTATCTACCTCGACAACCTTGGGAGCCCGGGAAGGAGTGAGGCCGCCCAGATGGCCCCCCTGCAGCTAGATCGGGATCAAAATCTGACAGAATTTTGAAGCACGTGGAGAGAAAAGCAGGTGGAGAGAAAAGGAAAACAGGAAGAACTTCTGGGCGTTCGTGTATCGGGTGTCCACGTATGTGATCTGAAAATCTCTAAAAGGTAAGTATTACTGTTCCCATTTTGCCAGTGAGCCAGCCGACGGTTCAGGGAAGTTCGTTAACCATTCCCCTGGCTATCCCAACATGAAGGGCAGGCACAGGAACTTTGTATTGGGCTCTGCAAACACTGTTCTTCTATTACCTTCCTTCCTTATCACAGCAACCCTGTGCTGCCAGCACCGTGATGACCGCTTGGACTGCGAAGACACGGAGTGTAGGCAAGGTTAAACCACCCAGTCAAGGTCACACTCATCCAGTAGTTGTCGGGCTGGGATGCAAACCCAAGTCCACCTGACTCTAAACCTGTGTTCTCGAGCACCGCTAACGCTACCGCTTAGATCCGTGCCATCTACTAAGTGCCAGAGAGACAGGGAACACTACCCACTGCCCCCCAGGGGAGTCCACGTGGCCCTCTTTCTGCATGGGGAAGTTATTCTTTAGGCCAAATCTAAAAAGAAAAGAAAAACGGCCTTAATAGCAGTTACAAGTGTATTTTCAGCAAACACAGCTGACACTTGTCTCACGCCTGCAATGAGACAAGCCCGCCCTCACGAGCCTACAGCGGCACGCACACAGCCCAGCTCACCCCGATTCCTGGCCTTCTGGGCCACTGCTGCTACCTTGAGCCATTTACGCATGGCCATGCACTTTGCTCTGGCCAATGAAATGCGAGCAGAGTGACTTGTCTCATAGCCCGTTGAGGCATTGGACAGCCAGTACATAATTCCCGGTAATCTGTCTTCTTCGCGGTAGCGCACGTGGAAGCACGGGGATACAGAGGAGTGGTAAAACCGAAGCAGTCACGAGTGTGGCGAGCCAACACACCGAGGACAGCCACGCTGGGAGACGTCCAGGTCTTTGGAGGACTTTGCAGGAGTAAGAAATGAACTTTGGTTGAGGCAAACTTCTGAGATCTCGGATTCGTCTCGTACCGCAGCGTAAGGAGCAGAAGCTAGTCTATTCTGATGAAGAGTCAACGAATCCTTCTATCAGGACTATGATGCGGGTGCTGTTACCCCATTTTACAGATGGGAAACTAGAGCACAGAGGGGCTAGGTAACTTGTGAAAGATCACACAGCTAGTAGAAGGTAGAACCAACCGTGAACCTCAGGAACTGAGACTCCAGAATCCATGCTCTTTATCCGTACCCTGTAATTCCCCACTGACATTTTTAATCAGATATACTAATGCATAAACGTCAAAGTCGGTAAGTTTCTTGATATATCTTTGCCAATGTTTAAAGAATAAAGAATTATAAGAACATATAATTAAAGAAACAACAAAATTGTTTGCTTTGAAAAAAAAGAAAAGAAAACCAGCCTAGATTCTGCTCGTAAGGCAGTTAAAACTGAAAATGGGTTATAGCAGAAGTGACTGTTCTTTGGAGAATTGCCTGGAACGAGGGAAAACCGCTTAAAGAAAAACTGTTTCTCTTTCTTTACCCAATTCCTTAGGGTTTACCCTAACGGGCCACAGGCACAGTTAAAAGTATAATTAGTGTTCTCACCCACCCCCTCCAAATACATGTTTTTCTCTAATTAAAAAAAATATTTCTTTAACAGATTCATTATATTCTTCCTAAATCAAAGCAAATCCTTAATGAGTTGCTGAGATTCCCCCAGATAAAATGGAATCATCAGAAACCGCACATGGTGAACTTGAGTGTGTCTCTCCCAGTCCTCTTTGAAGCAAGGACACTTGTCAAGGTCCCCTCTGATGTGTGCAGTCCTCATAATCACTGCTGGCCGTAATTTAGGACACTCGGTTAAGTGGTTCTTTTCAAAGCAATTAATGAATTTCATGGGAACAGGGCTGGTCGGAAGGTCTATGGAACATGATAAGGGCCATGCCATTTCAACCTGGGGACCCCGACAAGCCGGCCAGTATGGCTCTCAGCTGACTCTTCCCCCTATGTGGAGCGCTTGTCAACCTTTCAAAAGTCAGATGATGCGGACAGCGAGAGATGGCTAACGGCCGAGACAGAGTGGTCTCTAGAGTCAGGTGGGAAAGAGCTGGTCCAAATCCCAGCTCCTTCCCATCCCAGCTAGGAGATTTGGGACACACAGTTTAATCCTCTAAACCTCATTTACAAGATAGGAAGGACCAGGATATCTATTTCATTGTTAGAAGGATCAAAGGAATGGATGCATGCAAAAAGCCTAGCATCGGGTGCAATACAAATTAGCTGTCATTTTAATAATTATCAGAGAACACTTATTGCCCTCTATGGCTGTTTCCTGCCTTGTGGGGGGACATCCATTTGTATAACACTCCTGGCTTTTCTCACTCCCTTACTCACTCCTTCCCTGGAGAGCTGGAATGAGTCATCTGGTGGCTGAGTTTGCCTGGACAGCTCGGCCCCTCAGCTCACCTTCTCCCTGGACATCAGCTGCCTCTAGGAATCCAGCATTCTGCTGACCTCCAGCACCGCCACAGCTTTCCAGGGGGAGGCCTGCTGTTTTCCCGCGTGGCACACGAGTAGGAACTTACACCTGATTCGTTGCGGGGTCTAGTATCAGGAAGGTCATTGTCACTGCATATCCAGGCCATGTTCTCCAAACTAGTCTTTGTTAGTAATAACAGGTGTATTTTTGCCTCCATCTGCCTGGCATATCCTGTCTCCATCAGATGCATTAGGACAGGTGTAGAGAAAGGAGGTGGCATTTACAAGATTGCCTCTAACCTCAGTGACTGTCACAGCAATCTCACCGGCAGACACTAAAGGCTTTTTATGAGCTGGCTGGTCCCACCCCACAATCCCACGGTGTATGTATCCTTAGGATATAACCAATCACATGCGAGAAGCTCTATTATAGGGTAATTCACTACAGAGCTGTTTATAGAATCAAAGAGCGGGATACAACCTACATGTTCAATATCAGGGAACTGACCATAGAGCACAGTACGCCAAGTTTAAATGATGCTGTCAAGGGGTATCAATGACATATACAGATGTTCATAGTCCAATAAGTGAAAAAGGCGAGCACAGAACAACATGCAGTATTTTGTAAGGAAAATATCAGACGCATAAAAACATTTGGAAAAAATATACCCATTGTTAACACTTTAGATAGTCACGTGGTGGGTCCCTTCAATTTTTTCTGTTATTGCTTATGTAAAAATGCTCGAACGTCTCCCTGATGGACATCTATTTCTTCTAAAATAAGCAAGGAAGGTATTTTTCCTTTTTCAAAAAGCCAGGTGCCCAGAGAACTCCTCAGAAGGGCTCGACCTCTGCTTTTTGCCTCTTTGCAAAAGAGCCAGTGTGTCCATATGACTGCTCATGTGGTCAGGAGTCTTCCCCGACTCACTGGTGGAAGGTCTGCTTGTTCTGAGTTTTGAAAGAGGTTGGGCTGGGGTTCCGTAGGGCCCAGGAACCCTTGTAGGACTGGCAGTTCTGGTGGGAAGCGGGAGAGGAGCCTGGAACAGTCTGGAAACACCCAAGAGGAAATGGGCGCCTGGGACTTGCGGGGCTTCCCTGCCAAAGGTTAGAGTCCCGAGTGCTGGGCATCTGGGGCCTTTCTGATCTGGCCCTCGCACTTACCCCACCGGCTCAGTTTCAGCCCAACAAAACTCTTGCCCCTCCTCAAATGGTTCATACCCTGGTCCCTCAAAGCCCCCGACGTGGCATGTCTTCTTCCCACACTCCTCCAACCAGCTCCACCTCTTTCTGATGCTCTTCTGTACCACCAGCACCCCTGGGACTCATTTCCCCCTTCGATCTACTGGGGGCCAGGATTGGGTGTCCTCAGGCCCTCTCTCCTCTGACCGTCAGTGACCCCATCTCCAGGGCATCATCCCCTGCATCCCTGCCTCCTACCCTCTGTCCCCTACAGCCATCCAACCTCGGTTTAAGCACAAGCCCAGCATCTGACCTTTCCCATCAGTGTGAATGTCAACTTCCAGACACTAAGAGGATGGCATTTTTTGAGGTCAGGAGGTCACGTCAAGGATGACTGCCCCTTCTGTCTTAGCCCACGTACCAGAGGGAACCACAGACCGCGTAGGGACGGTCAGGTGTAGCCTAAGGTGTCTGAGAGCGGTAGCTCTCACATCAGAATCCCCCAGGAGAGCTTGTTCAAATAAAGGTTGTGGATCCCACCCCCAGAGTTTCTGATTCAGAAGATCTGGGGTGGTTCTGAGATGACATTTTGAGAACTATTATTTGAGATTTTTCAAAGTCTAGTTCCCACCCCCCATTCCTTGTCTGAACTCATCTACACTTTCCCCTTGCTCAACTGACTCCACTCAGACTTCTCACTATTCTTTAAATATGTCAAGCACATTCCTGCCCCAGGGCCTTTGCCTGGACTATCCATACTGCCTAAGAAGCTCTTCCTCCATTATCTCTATAGCTCTTCCCTAACTTCTTTGAAAGTCTTTGGTAAGATGCCACTCTCTCAGTGAGGCTTTCCCCACTGTATTTTTCTCTGTAGGACTTACCCTCAGATAGCATACTATTTATTTTAAATCACTGGTTTTATTTATCTCTGTCCCTCAGACTAGATTGTGGGCAGGGGTTTTTCTTGGTTTTGTTTCCTGCTATATTCCAGGATAGCGTCTGGTCTATTGCAGGTAATCTAGTATTTGTGGAAGGAAGGCAGAGAATGAAGAAAGCAGAGGGGGAAGATGAAAGAGGAAAAGAAGCAGATGAAGAGAGTGGGGAGGATGGAAGGAAACAAAGGAAGGAAGGAATTTTAGAGACAAGTAATATTCTTTGAAGAGCTGTAGATCAACAACATGGGTGCCAACTTTGTTATTTTGTCACATAAGAGCTTTAAAAGCTCAGAAACTTCAACTAACATCTCCAATCTCATCAGCGCCCTGCAGGGTGGACCAGAAGCCACGAGCACAGGGTGGCCTGTCCGGGTGGATAGTGGCCCTGGAGAGGAAGATTCAGCAGCCTGCGTGCGTGGCACCAAATGGCACTCCAAACACCACCATTTCATGAAAGAAAGGATATTTTATTTATTTCTTTAAAGATTATTTGAAAGAGAGAAAGAAAGCATGAACCATGGCACAGCTGTGTGGCTCAGTCGGTTAGGCATCTGCCTTCGGCTCAGGTCACGATCCTGGGGGCCTGGGATCAAGTCCCACATCAGGCTCCCTGCTCAGGAGGGAGCCTGCTTCTCCCTCTGCCTGCCGCTCTCCCTGCTTGTGCTCTCTCTCTCTCCCTGAGGGAGAGTCTCCAGCAGACTCCCCGCTGAGCACGGAGCCCGACTCGGAGCTCGATCCCACGACCCTGAGATCACGACCTGAGCCAAAGTCAGATGCTTAACTGACAGAGCCACCCAGGCGCCCCAAGAAAAGACCTTAGGAATGGGAGCACAGGTGTGCCACACGTTTGCCGTCCTGGCAAAAGAGGCCCCATAAACACTGGCTGAATTCATGAATGATGCTCGCCCGCCTGTAATATGCTGGCTGGCTAAGGGTACAAACACAGTGACATTTCAAGATGCTGCCAAATGCACACGCAACTTCCCAAACTGTAATTCACCAAGAGTCCTCTGGATCCTCTGAACTCCTTGAAGGCAGGAATTTATTTGTATCCTCAAGGCTGAATTCAGATTCCGCCTCCCACACCCCCCCCCCCCCATTTAGCTAGGCTCTAATAAACATTTGTTTTTCCTTTTAAACTCAGAAATCAAGTTCTAGCTTCAGTGCCCATGCCTAGAGGGTCTGATTGTGAAGTATGAGAGAGTTCAGGGGTCTTGGCATGTAGTAGGTCCTCCGTGAATGCGGGCGCTTGGCACGTAGTAGGTCCTCAATAAATGCTGACTGACTGGCTCACGAAGAGATCTCCTGACTTATCCAGACATGAAACATGGCTCTGCGGTCTTGACTGCTCCCGGGATGCCTGCTCTGCGGTTTCCTCTAGATGAGGCATCGCGCAGATGTGTCCTGAGTGTTGTCAGACTTCGTGAACAGAGGGGAAGGAGGAAGGAAGGAAGGAAAGCAGCAAGTAGCACACAGGGCGGGAACCCTTTTGGCTTGAGAGACAACCAGATGCGGGCTGACTGTCCCACATCCAGGGATCCAAGTGGCTGGAAGGACAGTGATAAGAGGAGCGTGTCCACGGTGTCCACAAACCAAGAGCACAGGAGGGCTGACTGGACTTCACACGGGGAATGTCAGCCTCCCAACATCTCCATGCCAGCCGCAGACATCACTCTTTCCACGCGCCCTTACCCCCCTACCCCGGTGCCAGGCCCCAGCGCCCCTGCCCGCCTTCCTGTCTCAATGGTCAGCGAAAGAGGCCTCCTTCCAGCTCTCTCCGTAAGAAAGGGAAAAACACTGCTCATGCTTCACCGTCCCCTTCATCACTCGTTCCTTCTGTCACTGAATCATTAACGAAGTAGGAAGTCCCTGTCTTGGGTCTGGTACAGAGCCTGGTGCCGAGGAAGCCAAGATAAATCTAGCATAGGCACAGCCTCCTTGTTACTCCCCCCTTGGCGGGGGAGGAGAGAAAGACAGACCTGCAAACAAATCACGGCGCACCATGCTGGTGGCTCCCCCGCATGTGGTCCTCCTGTCACCGGTGGACACCAGCTGGTTTGAGGTGATATACGGATAAACGCTTTTACTTTGGGTTATGTGTTTATTTTCATATATATTTTAAAAATAGGGCCAGCCCATCAACTCCTCTGTGTTATATGATTTATGCACTGGATGTATTCTTTTTTTTTAAGACTTTACTTATTTGAGAGAGAGAGAGAAAGCAAGAGAGCACAAGCAGGGGGAGCAGCAGAGGGAGAGGGAGAAGCAGGCTCCCCACTGAGCAGGGAGCCCAATGCGGGGCTCGAACTCAGGACCCTGAGGTCATGACCTTCAGCTCAGGTCAGGTCATGACCTGAGCTGAAGGCAGCCACTCAACAGATTGAGCCACCCTGGCCCCCTGGATGTGTTTCTGTTAATTAAAACTTATTAATGTGAAGCTGATTCTCATACAAATGTTAGGTCACCAAAGCACAGGTGGTTGAAGGAACTCACGCATTGGCGTGTCAATGACACACCGGTGCTGGGGGAGCACGCAGATGGGGGTTCAAATCCCGGTCCTGCTACTTACCAGCACGGTGACTCTGGATCAGCCCTTTAGTCCCCTGGGACCTTGATTTCTTCCTGCATAAAGGGATTATGTCTACCTCGTGGATTCTGATGGAGAGAATTAACCTCGTAGGTGCAAATTCATTGTGATTTTATGATCGTGACATCACATTCTCCCGGTGCCTATTAACAGACAGTTGGAAAGCTGCTGCACTTGGACTCGCACTGGACTTGGAGAGGGAGGTGGCCAGGGCTCAGAGCCCTGAGTCGACAGCCAGCCATGAACACAGATAAGGGAACAAGAAAATGGCTGCATTGAAGAGCCTCAGGAGTGGCGGGGGCCCCCTGATGAGAAGGGAGACAGCCGGACAGCGGAGGCCCAAGCTCCCAAGCAGCAGCTGTTCCAGTGGCCCGGGCGCCACTGACCATACGCGAAGGCCCCTTGCCATGAAAGGCACGTCAGAGCCGCAACACAGAGATTCTAATCCCGGTGGGTCTCCACTCCCTGGGGGCTCCAGCTCGCTTAACTGCAGACTGCAGCTCAGAGGGATGGGTCTCCGATAACACGATAACACCGGCAGCCCGGGGCAGGGCCTTGGAAAACGCCTCCCAAACTAGAAACGCCCCTGGCGAGGAGAGAGACTTAGTCCTGGATTCATCTGGGCGAGGGATCCCTCAGGCTTTGCTGTGCATAAGAGCAGGGCTCCTCCCCAGGGTGAAACATCCATACAATGGAAGGAAGCTCAGCAATTAAAAGGAGCACAATGACCCGGGGACTCTCAAGTGCCTCAGGCTGGGTGCAAGGAGGCAGGAGCAAAAGGCTATAGAACGTATGGTTATAGCTCACACATTCCAGAAAAGGCAAAACAGGAGGGCCACAGAGTAAGCCAAGTGATTGCCAGGGGTTAAGGGTACGGATGAGGAGATACGTGGAGATAACCCTTTACCCACCAGGATGGCTATGATCAAAAATATGGACATTGATGTATGGGAAGAGCAAGGAGCCCTACACGCTGGTGACTGTGGGATTGTAAACTGGGGCTGCCGCCGCAGAGAAGAACCTGGGGGTTTCTCGAAAGGTTATCCATACAGTTACCTTGTGACCCAGGAATTCCACACGAAAACGTTCATGCCGATGTTCACAGCCGCATTCTTGGTAACAGCCAAAAAGCAGAAACAACCAAAACGCCTACCACTGACAGATGGAGAAACAAAATACAGCACATCCGTGCCATGGAACATTACTCAGCAGTGAAAAGGAATAGAGTACAGATCCGTGCTACAACACAGATGAACCTTGGAAATATGCTGCTCAGTAAAAGACGCCAGACAGAAGCCCCGATCGTACAGGAATCCGTTTGTACAAAATGTCCAGAAGAGGCGAATCCGTAGGGACGGAGAGTAGATGAGTGGCTGCCAAGGGCTGGGGCGGGGGAGGAGGGCAAGGGCAGAGGGAATGGACTGTGATTTCTAAAGGCACAGGGCCTCCTTTGGGGGTGATGAAGGGATCCTAAACCTGATCGTGGTGATGGCTACACAGCACTAAAAACCACTGAATTGTATACTTTCAACAGGTGAGTTGTATGGTGTGTCAATCATATCTCACAAAAGCTTACAAAAACTAAGAGATAATAAATTACTCCAAGTTTAAAAAAAAGGACAGGGAAGGCTTAATTAACTACAATGGGATAAGGCAAGGAAATGGGGGGGGGCGGTGAACAGAATAGTCTAGATCTTGTTGGTGGAACTGATTACTTGACTCGAGGCATTTGTCAAAACTCAAAACTGTACACCAAAAACAAATTAGCCTGTCCCAATTAATATTAAAAATGGTTATCCTCAGGGCGCCTGGGTGGCTCAGCTGGTTAAGCAACCAACTCTTAATGTCAGCTCAGGTCATGATCTCAGGACTGTGGGACTGAGCCCCTACATTGGGCTCCGCACTCAACAGGAGTCTGCTTGCGAATTCCTCCCTCTGCCCCTGCCCCTGCCCCTGCTCCCTCTCTCTCTAGGCTAAGTAAGTAAATCTCTTTAAAAAAAAAAAAAGTTGCCCTCTAGTGGACCCTATGCTAAGCACTTTACAGGCCTTGAATTATTTAATCCTTAAAGCAAACCACTTAAGTATTACTCTCCCCATTTTATAGGTGGGCAAACTGAGGCCCAGAGAGGTTCTGTGACTTGCCTGGGATCACAGTTAGGAAATGTTTTCAGAACTTGAACCCAGTTCTGTCTGACTCCAAATCCCACATCAATATCTGCTGTGCTCTGCCCCCCTACGCGCTGATCATCTGGAACATTCTCTGAGCACCTCTCCCCGGTCGTCTTCGATGGTGGCCTGTCTGCTCATTACTGCCCCAGAGGTGCGTTCCTTGAGGGCTAAGACTGTGCCTGGGAGCTTTGTATCACCCACCAGGCACTTTAACAGCAGATCAGGGTATAGCAAAGAGAGGCAGGGTGAATGCCCTTTGGAAATGCAGTTGAGAGCCTAAGATGAGCAGCATTCCTGCGTTTCCTGACTGGGCCTCCAGTCTGGCCAGGTGGCCACAGGCCCTCATTCCGTGGGCCTCCCACAGTTGGATCAAACGTCTGAGCCCGAGCTGGAGAGCCAGAGACCACACCTGAGCTCTGGCTCTCTCAGGAGCCTGGGGGCAAAACACTTAGCCTCCTGGCTGCGTTCCTCAAAGATTTAGTATTTCTGCTCCTGAGAGAATTTCCTCACTTCATTCACTCACAGGAGGCAATGAGAACCAGGTCTTTCCTACAGGCCAAAGCTTCCTCTCTCTCTCAAATCCACTCCCTCCTCTCTGTCCCAGCTGTCTCCCCAAACTGCCATCATCCCACATCATCTGCCCACAATCTCTACGACCCCCTCTAGGGCCAGTCTTCTCCCCAGGCCTGACCCTTTACCCAACACATCCCAAAACCAGAGAAAAGGCTTGAAAACATGAATCTGATCACATTACTCTCCTGATATCGAGGATGGCATCAGCCCTTAAGGCTCCTTGATAAGAATGAACAAAAGGTGCCCTCCTCCAGGCAGGCACAGGTGCTGTGCGGGGGCCCATATCTTGGTGAGTTGAGAGGCACCCCCTTAGTCGGTGTCCTTGTGCAGGGCACAGCCTGACTAACCAACCAGGGCCACTGTGAGCTTCACTGTCTGCCCACTGCTCTGAGAACAACACCAAATTCTTGCCAGGGCCCTTTAAGGTCCTGAACGATGTGGCTCTGCTCTATTTCTGCAGGCTCTTCCCCCTCCAGACTAGGCACCCACCATACCCCCCCGCCCGCCCTGCACTCTACCCCCCCCACCCCCCACCCGCCCTGCACTCTACCCTCTGCCCAGATAGTCGATACAGCTCTGGATTCCCCAAGCGTTCCATGTGTGCCTTCCCTTTGCACAAACTGTTCCCTCTAAGCCTAGCCAACTCCTGCACATCTTTCAGCTCTTACCTTAGATGCCCCTCCCTTCACCAGAGCCTCACCTGACCCCGCCACCCCCAAACACGTGCCTCCCTCCTAATACCCTCCTTCCCCTGGTACCACCATAAAAGCCTGCTTGCTTGGCCGTCTGTCCCCCGGACCCCAAGCTTTGCAAGGGCAGGAACCTGCTGCTTATTCACCAGCGTATCTGGGGCACGTCCTTGGCATGAGGTAGATATTTATTGAAAGAATTAATTAATCCACTAACAGAGGGGTGATTGAGTCAGACAAAACGGTTTGCCATCAGTAAGAAGTTCAGTTCAGGAAAGGGCTCCTACTAACTGGGCTGGACCCATCATTTCACTGAGGAGGAAGGAGGCTGATGCGTTAGGGAGGTCCCATGACCTTGCTCAGCTCACATGCACACAGTCATCAGAGGCCAGGCCGACCCTCCATCCACGACAGTAGGCAGAGAACAGACGTCCCTGCTGCAATGGGGACATTCCTACAGGAGACAAGTCTGATGGCAAAATACTGCAGAACATGGTGGTTAAGCTCCAGGCCTTTGCACCGGCAATCAGAAGGCCCAGGGCTACTTACTAGCCCTACACTTTGGGTCTCCAGCCTGTAAAATGGGAACCCGGGGCCCGTACTGCGTGAGGTATGGGTGGAGATGGAAGAGAGGCAGCGTAAAAGCACTTAGTACAGGGTCTGGCACCTGCTGTTCAACTAAAATGAGCTGTGAATCCCGTCACTGAGTAACGCCTCCTATCTCCCTATCTCCGTGATGCATCCTCCCTCCTCCCCTGCTGGGCCCCAGATCCAGGTTTTCCCCTTTGCCAATCCCGTCAGCAAAAACCCTTACCTATACCTCCCCTCCACCCCTCACTGCGGAGCAGGGAGTGACTCAAATCCCACCGAAAGCAAACAGAGGACTCCAAAAACAGTCTTTAGGCTTGCAGGCTTTTCAAACCACCCCCTCGATCTACAATATCCCCTTCTACCTCTGGGAGAGAAGAGGGTGCCTTCAGGAATGCAGATCAGACCATGTTCAATATCAGGCCATTCATTTGCAAGGGAAGACAAGAATGTGTCTGGCAGGTAGCACCTTTTTAAAAATATTTGCAGCCTGTTCCCCCCAGTATCTGGATGCTTGCAGCTTTCGGTAAATCTTAGTTTGGAAGCAAAGACTCCAATTTCGTGTCCCCTATGAGATCCCTGGGTGGCACATGGCAAATTTACCCCTAGCTCTCCAGGGAGGCAGAATAATGAATTATTAGCATTTTATCTGTGAGAGGCGCATTCCACAAAGTCAGGGAACAATGGGCTTTTCCCCCCAATTAATTTCATTTTATTTTAAAACGGCCTGTAGAAAATGAAGAGGAGAAATAGGCTGCCTATTTCGTGATCAATAAAGATCACCTTGTGCTTTGAGAGGGAAGAAAAGAATTCATTCTCCCAGATTACTAGATGGAAAGCGAACGTGAACTCTCCACCTCACCTAATGGGTTGGGATTTTGTGCTCTCGTGGCTTTAATTCCACAGTCACTGGGTATGTTCAATAAGCATGCCAGCACTCGGTAAGGGAGAGTCTGGGGTTTTTTTTTTTTAAAGGGCCCAAAGAGGGGCTGTCTGTGTTTCCACAGCACACAGTCTGTGCCTCTGAGGGGAGTCACATTGCCCTGCGCTGGGATTCTGTTCTTTACGCCCGTCCCACTGTTAGCAGGTGCTCCTCAAACTCAGGCATTTCCCCCTCTCCCTTGTATCTTTCTCCCCGGCAGGGTTGCCAATTAAAATACCAAACGCCCAGTTAAGACTGAATGTCAGAGAAGCATGCAATGCTCAGGACCTAACTTACAGTTGAAAAACACTCCTTGTTTATCTGACATTCAAAATTTCCTTGGCACCTTTTTTATTTGCTAAATCCGGCAATCCTGACCCCAAGGTTCCATCTCCTCTCATCTACGTGACTTGGAGAAGGCATACCCATTTCCCCATTTTATAGTTGAAGAAACAAAGGCTCGGAGGGGCTAAACGCCCTGCTGGAATCACACGGCTAGTAGCGGGGAGAGCTGACCGTGCACCCACGAGCTCGAGCTCAGGACCTGTTGGGGAATGAATGAACGCGCGCATTCACCCCTGATGAGCAGCTGGGGCACCCACCATGCGCCTCACTCTGAGTCATCCCTCCCGCTCTGGAATCCCAGCCACACTTCCTTCTTAGCGAGAGTGTTGCCCCACATTCCTCTTCTTGGGAAAGGGCCAGCTTCCTGGGAACAACACTGATGCCTTGGCTGAGGCCAGGCTCTCCCTAAGTGAAAACAAATCTCCCAATGCCAGGAACAGCAGGGGGAAGGCGGCCAGATAGAGCGGGGGCTCAGCACCCTGAGAAACCGTGGCGCTGGGGCTCAGGGCCCCGATGCTGCCCATCCCCCACCTGTAGCCGCCCTCCTCGGGGCTCCGAGCAGGCAGAAGAGCACAGCACAGGGGTCCCACGCCCACTGCAGCCCCGTGACCCCCGGGAGCTTATGGTGCAGGAAGGCAAGGCTCGCAGAGAGAACCCCAGTGCGAGGCGGATATGAACACCAAAGAGGGTCACACCCCAGCCACTCCCTCTGCCTGGAACTCTGCCCCAAACCCTCACCTCTGCTCAAATGTCCCCTCCCCGGAGGTCTTCCAGCTGCCCTGATTAAAACAGCACTCCCTGTGGTCCCTACCCGAAGTCACACGGAGGACTGCAAAGTTCAGTCCGTTGCTGGTCTGCGTCACAGACCCGAAGTTCGCCCACAGTCTCTTGTTCAGCACTTTCGTTTTCTTCGCCATCACAGCCAGAGCACCTAGAACACTCTGGCATACGTCAGGTGCTCAGCACATTGCTGCTGAGCCAAAGCCTGACTGAGGTCTCTGTTTCAAAGAAAAATAATAAATGTGTATACGTGGATGTGGGTATATATATTTATAAATACATAAACACATAGGCACACACATATATACCCGTATCCATACACACAGAGAGAGACACAAAACATAAACCCAACTAAAATTAAACACAAGTGTGGGGGGGGGTTCCAAGTAAACCCTTCAGAGGACCCTACCACACGCCTTCATGCACACTATTCCCCCTCCCTGAAATGCACCAACTATTCAACCTTCAAAACCCAGCTCCGTTGCCTCCTTGTCTGACCCCGACCCCCTTCCCACCCTGTTGGAGAGCCCATTACCCCATCTCCTCTTCTGACTTGCTGGTGCAGTCACTTCTGTGGTTATTACCCTGCAGTTGAGTAAATACTCAACTGCACATTTTGATGTCCTTGTGGCGGCGGACTGCATTTTATCGAAGACTCTGTTCACTGTACGTGCTTGTCTGCTTCGCGACCTTGCCCCTCCCCCGCCAGGACGTGGAAGTGGCCTCCGGGCCCGGGCTTTGTGCCTTCTGACGCCTCGGCTAAGTGGCGGCAGTGATGCCGTGATGGTTTGGGATACAGCCGTGAGCAGACCTCGAAGCTTCTACTTCCCACCTCTTGGAAGCCGGCGGCCATGGATGAAGGGCAATTGCCCTAAGCCCTCCATGCTGTATGAAGTCCAAGCCATGGGGAGACGCCCCAGAAACAAGACGCTATGTAGGGAGAGATGGGTGGAAAAGCATCAAGGCACCGAACGCGAGAGTAAGGAAGCCATCTCGGGACGGAATTCCGTCCCCAGAGACGTGCATCAGAGATGAACAGCCCGACTGTGCCCTTTCTAGATTCCTAATGCCCAAAACTGAGAGCAAAATAAACGGGTTGCTTTGAGCCACTAAGTGTTGGAGGAGTTTGTTTCGAGCAATAGTTAATCGAAACATCCTTGAAGACAGGAACTCTATTTTATTTAACGTTACGTCCCCTAATCTAAAATGGTGCAAGGCTCATAGCTCAATAAAATTCAGCTGAGTTGAACTGGCTCGGATTGAATTTAATTTTCCCCAATTTAGAAGGACTACTTTAGTAAATAAAGCCAGAGTGTCCTCAGTCATCAGCTGAAGCCACAAGCTGGCCCGTGTGCAAAAGGGAAGGGTAGAGCTTACATGGAAATTTATAGAATATTACATGCTACTCTGAACAACAGACTTTTATAGGGATGAAATAAAACTAGTAAGTTTTAGGAATATTGCCGGTTATGACAGTCACTGTAGAAACACCGCATAAAAATACTCCCAATTTTGTGTCTGGTGCCAGGAAGCCCCGATGTATTTCTCCGATCCCTGAAGGACCAGAATGGAGATGTGATCCTATGGCCTTGGCTGTTTACTCCCAGGCACTCGGAGACAGAGTCTGGCAAGCCAGGGTCTCTGTCGCTGGTGAAAATAGCCATTTACTCCTTATTGGCTAAAACGTGGGAGCAGCCTCAACGTGAAGGGCTTCCTGTTCTGAGGTGAAAGACAATCTGTGCCATAGCTGAGATCCAGCTTCAGGACACGAAGGACATTCTCTGGCCTGAGATGTCCTCTCATGTCCCTACCCTTCAACTTTCCCCAGGGGGAGTGCTTCTGCAAGATCCTCTCAGGTGAGCCCCCACCTAAGTCTAGACCTTCCATCTTTCCTGAAATCACAGACTCAGAACCAAAAGGGACCTCGGAGCCCCCTACGTCACGCCCCGGTCAGACCGCCGCTCCAGATCACAGGCCTTTTTCTTCCGGTGTGCAGTACGGCTCGGTGGGACCAGCCCAGGTGGGAGTCGTGATTCCACTATTCACAGACAACGGGCCCTCAGACAAGTCCCATGACCTCAGTGGGTCTAACCAGGCCAAGGATGCTCACGGGATTCCCATGAAGCCTGCATGAGATGGGTGTGCGGGGTAAATGAATGAACATCGCTGACAATCCATCAGCTTCAGCCTGAAATAATGGCTTTCTTGCTGCAGCCCCAATCGCCCCATAAAACCTCTCCTCTTGGTCATTCTAGATCCAGACTTCATGCACTGGAATTTCTGGTTGTTGGAACTGCACGGTCTCCAGCTCTCTGGGACCACCCTGCTTTGGGAAAGAGCCTCATTCTGACGTGGGCAACCCCCCCCCCCCATAGTGACTGGGTCAGAGGTGGGTCCCACCCCCATTTGGTCAGAACCAGTGTGCACAGGACACGTGGATGGCAATGTCTGGAAAAGGAAAGCTCTTTCTCTCCACCTGATATAATCTAAGGAAGTCAGATCTGGGGTAGTGACGGTCAACTCACTGGCCCACAAGAAGCTGAGCTGAAAGATAAGCCCACACAGGGAGGAAAATACAGCTGACAAGGGCAAAGGGCAGGTGAGGCCGGAGCTCATGATGGCGTCCTCCAGTCCAGCTCCTGAAACCAGCCCTGTCCCTGGACTTCTCATTTTCACGAGCCAGTGTCTCCCTCCCCTTTATGTACATGTTGGGTTGCATGTTTTTGCCTTTCCTGTCTACAGACAAAATCAAAGCTCCCTCTAATTCTCTTTGTGGGGCAAATCCCACAAAACTCTACCTTCACAAAGAGTTCGAAAATCCAAGAACAGAGCTTCTTTCTGGTCTTACATGTGGCCTCAGAGATAGATTTTTCAGGCCCACCCAAGTGTCTGCTTATTTATAAAGGGTCCCCTGTCTCCATCACGCTTGATTCTGCCCATCTTCTCAGCCATGAGACAGTTCATGGTGATTCACAAATAAGATACTTCACTCTCCCCTCCCAAAACCTAATACCCTGGGAACAGAAAACAGGCAGGTAAAAAGGGACTCCCTTCCAGACAGAAGGAACATCCTGGGCCCCACTAAAACCAGAGGAGTATCCAGGTGAAGCCTTCTCTGGTGAGTTGGGATGAAGGCCCAGACCAGGCTGGAAGACCATTGTCTTCCTTTAGAAATAAACAAGGTCTGACCGCAAAGCCGTGAGTGCTTTCTGGTCCAACTGCAATTTCTTTTAGAGTCCCTTTATGCGCCAGAGCGATTTCAAAAGCAAATGAGTCATTTCTGAAAATCAGAATTTATTCTTATTTATATAATCAGGTTGTCCAATTAAACCCTACAGGCAAATTAAATATCAAACTTGTGTGGAATCAATATCATGATCATTATCAAATCTGGGGACAAAGACTTTTAACACAGACAGAATGGCCTGGCTCCACGATTTGCTAAAGCAAAATCTTTCAAGTGATCCAGAATACCAGGACGGTTCCTCAGTGCTAAAGGATGAGCTGGCCATGACAAGGGTGTCAGGCAACGCCCCTTTATGAGGCCAATTGCATTCAGTGACCTTGGGGGCTCACGGTGGATCATTCAACAAATACTTGTCTGTGGATGAGATCTTGGAGAAACCTGACCTCTGAAGTCCCGGGATTCGCTGGCAGAAAATTGCAAAGCATGAACTAGAAATATCGGTTGCCTTCTTCAACAGGTACCTACTCAGCCTGAAAAACAACAGGTGCCTTTAACCACCTACAACAGGCATTGCTGGCTGCCAACTCAATCAATATCCCTTCCTGTGCTCTTCCTCCGTAAAAGCACTCGGATTGGGTGGTGGTGGTGAGGAAAATATGTCCAGCTAAAGAACTAAATGTCTTAGCCTCCTGTGGAGAAATGGTGGCTCAAGAGGGACTAAGTGTTGGTCAAAGAGATATAAGCAGAATTATTGGATGGGGGTATCAGTGAGGCTCCTTAAAAGAAGAGCTGAGTCCACTGGCAGGCACCCTTTATTCCATCCCTCCTCTTTCTTCATTATGCTTAAAATGTGGAAGCAATGACTAGAGCTATAGCAGCCATCTTGGGACCATGAGGTACCTTGGGAATGCAAACCATGTGCTAAAGATGACAGGTCAGAAAGAGAGCCTGGGATGTTGTAGAACCATCTACCTGATCTTGGACTGCCTATCTGCCTTGGGTCGTCATAAGGGAGAAAACCAACTCCTTGCCTTATTTAAGCCAGTTAGTTTGGTCTCTGATACTAGCTGCTCTGATACAATCTGACATCAGATGGGCCAATTAAAATCAAGTGTTCTCACTGGTCAAGAATGACACTTGCAAGTCACCCCGGGACACCTTTAACAATCAGAATGCTCTAATTGGACAATACAGTTGGTGCTCTAATTCTGGAAGGGCTGATCAACTAACATCTTCACTGAACACAGGGCAGGAAAAGAGGAAGAACTAAAAGATCCAGACTCTGCCCTCAAAGAGCTCATGGGTAATGGGAGAAGCAGGTCACAGCCCCACAAAAGGTTTCCAACAAAAGGACCCATGGGACCCACAGCTGAAGCATTTCAGACAGCAAGCAAATGCTGTGGGATTTCAAAGAGAAAAATCTGCTTATTCTGGGGCAACCCCAGGAAGGATGTAGGGCTTAATTTGGAGCCTGCAGCTGCTGAGAGGAGGGGGAGAAAGGAGCCATTCCAGGTTGACAAGGTACTTGAGGAGAGGCTTAGAATTAGGAACGAAAGTGTTTGGGGGAGAGTAGGAGGAGCCTGGGAAGCCACAGAGGTTCCACTGAGGCAGGACTGCGTCGGGGGGACAGGATGAGGAGCTGGGACTGGACTCTCGTCACTAACACTCAGAGCGAGGCTGATCCAGGGTGCCAGGAGGAATGGACTGGGCAAGGAGCCTCGGTGAGGCTCCGGGAAGTGACTGTGGTCTGCAGGGGGCCCTGAGACGTTCTGGGTGGGGATGGCATTCGGTGGCCTGGGCCCAGGTGGCAGATAAAATGACAGTGGCAATGGCACAAGCCAATCCTCCCGACTGAGAGACACTCTGAACAGCTAGAGGTACAGAGCAAGCCAACCACACATCACCCCTTCCCCTCCTCCCCTGCAGGAAGGCTTCCTGGATGGAAGCCTCGGCATTTATGCTCCTCCCCCAAAGAAAAGCAGGACGCGGTCTGGCATCCAGAGGCAGAGAAGGATGACAGCCTCGATCCGGCTCATGGTTAGGGATTCCAGACACAGGGTCGTGATGACTCGGAATGGAAGGGACCTCACCTGTCATCAAGAAGCCACAGAACTCTAGAATAGCATGGGCTCCTCGGATAATCTCGCCCACCGGTTTTCAAACTGGGTTCCATACAGCAGTAGGGTTCACTATTCAGAGAGGGGAGAGTGATCAAACCAAAACAACTCTGCTTTTTCTGTGTTTTATAGCTCGAGGTTCCCAGAAAGGCTGCATTCCAAACCAAGTCTGAAAGCCACCAACAACCCAACTCCCTCCCCTCATCTTCCGGGGCGGGGGGGAACGGATACACACAGAACCCTGAATCCCCCTTTCTTGTAACTCCCATGGATCCTGTCGCCACATGGTCCGTGTGTACATTTTCAGGACAGTGTCCCAAGGTTGGGGCAACACTGTTCCCATTCCCTGTGGGGCCCTCAGCTCCCAGCGCAGGACTGGCTGGCCACAAGGTAGGTGCTTCATTGACACCTTCGAAACAGAGCCACGAATGAAAGTGGTTGGAGGTGGCTTTCAGCGGCAGAGCGACAGTGACTCAATCCCCGCCACGCCCGTGGCTCAGCGTGGCCCAGTTATGCAGGGGCCAAGCTCGGGCATGTGGGAACAGCATCCTCGGCTCCTCTGTGCACAGAGCTCCCAGCTCCCTGAGGTGGGGCTGGAGGGGGAGGTTCCTGCCCTCCCTGGGGCTGGCTGCCTCCAGCCTCCACCACAGCTCCCGTCATCCTGTCCCTGAGTAAGGGCACCAGCTTCTCAGGGGCACCAAGTGCATCATATCCATGGTGGTCTCTCCAGCACTCAGCACCGCCCTTCTGCTTCTCTCTACGAAATTCCTGATTTAAAAAAAAAAAAAAAAAATTCGGCAGGTCTTTGAAAATGCTGGGAACGTGCAGACCGTTGCAGAGACTGAGCTAGGAAAGGGCTCCCTTGTGGGACGTCTCTGGGTGCCTCCCAGGAGTGGTTTTTCTGTCTGGTGCTCATTTTTCTACTTCTCTCTAAAATAGGAAGGTTGGCCGCTTCATCAGCCTCTGAGGGCTGCCTCAGTGCTCCATGGAGCTGCAGGAAAAGGAACTGTGGACACAAGGAAGCACACTGCAGGCCATCAACTGTGGTTTCGTTCCACACCTCTGAGCCCACACACCCGTGGACCAACCTTCCCCTCCAGACCTGCCGACAACACACAGCGCCATCCACAGGGAGAGGGGAGAGGCTGGAGAGGGATCGCCCTTTGGTTTGGCGCTGGATTCTAACTACGTCAACGACTGCATCATAGGATGAGTGTGAGACCACGTGTGAGTGTGTCTGGGTGAGGGGCCTCCATTGGGCAGCGAACCTCTCAGAATGACCTTTCTGAGGCCAAACGTAGCTTGGTTTCTCGGTGTCAAAAGCACGGGATCATTTTTTCCCACTAGGCAACTCAGTTCCTAGGCTTCTTCTTGGGCCTACAGAACTACCCAATGTCTTAAAAGTGAAAATTATCAGCTCCAAAACATGAAAAGAAAACTGCAAAGACATAATTAATAGCAGTGTAATTAAGTGGCTAAAACCCGTAACACGAAGTCAACATTATGAACTGTTGATATCAACATTCATCACAATGTCAAGTCATTAAATTTGTGGCTGGGCAGGGGAGAGGCTGGTTAGATTTCTCTCACTTTGTAAGAATTCCCGAGGACACACGATGACAGCAGAGAAATCAGAGGCCACTGAAAACTGAGATGTACACACAGTAAAATAATTCCAAAAGCAAAATCATTACAATTTTTTTTCCAGCTGTAACAGCTGAAATCTGATGGGGTCCAAAGACGGGGAGGCTAGAATTAAGGAAGATGTGAAAACTATCTACGTGAGAGTCTGCAAATTTTAGCTATCAAAACTCAACCCAAACTCAGAAGCCTTGGCAAGCGCCTGATTTCTGCCAATCCTGCTGAACTAATGGAGGCCTGTGTGCATACGCACACACACACACACACACACAACGGCTGCCTGTCTCCTGGTCCTGCTGCAGTTAAGAAATATCTGCCCTCATTTCTTCCCAATGGAAACAAACTGAAGCTTTCCTTGATATACGATATACAATCAATAACCTCCTACTTCTCCTTTCATAGAAAACTCATTTTACTTTAAGGAAAACATGATGAATGATTAAGATGCATAACAGAGACCCTCTGCACAGAATACATAAGGATGTCTAGTTGTGACAAGTCTTTGCAATGGAAAACTTTGGGCAAACTGAAAACAGAGGTAAGACACCCATCTGGGAGCAGGTCTCCCGCGGGGCACGCCCCCTCTTTTCAAGCGCCCGGTGCAACATGGGGCAACCGCTTCTTTCATGCAAGAACAAGATGGACTTTGCAGCTGAGCTGAGGCGCACGAGGCTCTGGGAGCCCCTGCGCTTGTGTTTTCTTTCAGAAAGAGCTTGCTCAGGCTGGGCCAGAATCCTCTAGAAAGTCCACCAGTGGAGAGGCTCCAGGGGCCCATTCTTTCTGGGCCAGCGGGAACTGGCGAAGGGGCCATCTGGGTTCTGCAGAGCCCGGCAAGAACACTTCTCCTTTTTGAATGGGCATTCCAAGGACTTCCTGACCTTCAGGGAGCAGCATCTGAGCCCAAATCGTAATGCTTTAGGGAGCTCCCCCCCTACCACCACGGCTGAAGATGCAAAGGTAGGGGCTGGTCAGATGCAAGGTTCCACTGAGGCCTGACAGACTGCAGGGGAGGGACACTTGACTCCATGCGTCCAAAGGTTAGGAGGGCCCAAAGCTGGGGTAAACTTCACATCCTGGTTAGTCTTCAGATGGGATCCCTGTGTACTCTTCCTCCCTGCCCCCTAGCCCCCGCCTTGGGATAGTCAATCCAGGTTCATAAAGCACTTGGGCACCAACAATACACAAAGAGTGGCCTTGGGAAGCACAGAAAGAGCACTGGATTAGGAGTCCAACACCTGCCCAGTGTTGCCACTTACTCGGTGACTCTGGGCAAAATATGTCCCCTGTGCCACCCTCAGCTTCCTCTTGTGTAAAATCAGGCTACTAATGCCTACTACTCCCCCTGATACCCAGGGCTGTTAGGAATATTGATAGAAATACTTGATGGAACCTGGTAAATGGTGCAAGCCTAAAGAGTGAATAATAACAAGGCACTGTGCGATTCACAATTATAGTTAGTGCAGCCTGATAAGCAGCAGATGTCTCCTCCTGTCTTCCAGCGGCCCCATGCTTCAATGCCACTCAACTGGCAGGTGAGTTTGTTCCCCGAGGAAGGGAGAAGAAGAGGCAGACCTGAATGGGTCAATAGGGCCATTAGGTTAAACCGGCTCAGATTAAGTATTTGAATCAGTACGGGTCACACGGTGCTGGAAAAAAAGTGGTCCTAATCACAAAACTGGACTGGATATTGGCAGTGCCTTTCCTCCTATACCAGGGCCTGCCATTTAGTAGACGCTAAACTGCTTCCCAAATGAAGGACCGGAAGAGATGGAGAGAGACCAACACAACCACAAACACCGAGTCAACCAGACAGAGGACTAGACCCGTGGTTGCTTTATCTTCACAATTCCACACTGCCGATCTGATTAAATCGATGGTCCATCTGAGAGCTGCTGTTTTTAATCCCTGGGGAATTGACCAGCTGCCTCATCATGGTCTCGACACAGTCAGGGTACTAGAACATTCAAGAAATTTTCGACAGGTCACATTGCAGCCTTGTTGCAGACGGCGGGCAAGGTTCACAGGACAGCCCGCTGATGGCAGGCCAGGTGGCCAGGGGGGTGGGGGGAACACCCAGCTCCTGCACCCTGCCAGCGTGGCCGTCCGCAAGCCTTGTTGGCTTCTCCGAGTCAGGTCCCCAGGCTGTGCAGGACCCGGGGGGTGGAGGGGTAAGAGTAACTGAGGAAAGGGAACAAAGCCTTGTTTCTTTCTTCCTGGGGCAGCCTGGCATCGTGGACACCAACGTGGGGATTCAGGGAGTGCAGGTCCAGGCCCAGCTGAGAGGTGAGGCCCTCCCACTCGGAAACCTCTGGATTCTCCCTTGCCCACTCCTCTGCCACCAGCTGGGAGGCCCCGCGCACCTCAGATAAGCCCCCAGACTCTCAGGTCTCTGGTTCACAAAATCCACCCGACACCCAACCTGAAGGCAGCAGGGCCCCCTAGAAGCATCGCGCGGGGTTCCTCTGGCTCTAAGATTCACGTGTCTACGCAGACACAGCCTTCAACTCTGAATTAGAGCGAGGTGTCATCTCACGGGAAGACAGTAGGTATAAGGGAATAATAAGCAATCACTTTATTTTTTCCCCGTGCTTCAAAGAGTGGCACACTTTGAAAAGGAGAGTTTTTCAGGGCTGGGAATTTGGAAACAGAGCGGGAGACTCCCAGTCAGTTAGCCAGTGGTTAGCTCCAGGCTCTTGGTTTGCCTGTTAGTGATGTTTCACTGATTCATGGTTCATGTCACAGATGACCAGTATTCATTCAGAGCCCACTAGGTGTGGACGCTGTTCTAAGTCTCGAGCTGATAGCGGGGAATGAAACACACAAGCACTCTGCTCGCATGGGGCTTACGGTCTATGGCCTCATCCACCCACTGAAGTGCCAACTACGTGCCCCCTGGAGACCCAAAGATGAAGAAGAAACAGTCCAGACCATAAAGATGAATAGGGAATGTGATGAGTGCTACAGCAGAGGTTTCGGGGGCTGCGGGATGAGAATCCCAGCAACGCCAGCTGTCATGTATGAGTGCTCACGGCCCCACACTAAGTGCTTATACACATCATGGCATTTTCTCTTAGCCCCAAAACATTCCCGTGTACTGGGGGGAAACTGAGGCAGAGAGCAACAAACCTGCCCAGGGTGGCCCAGCCAGTAAGGGATGATGCTGGGATGTGGACCCGGGCTGCCTGACCTCAGATGCTTGGTTATACAGCACGATATACCACGTTGACTCCTTTCTAGAATATCAGTCAGGTGAGACATTTCAGTGGGTAAGTAACGTAAGCCACAACGTCCCAACGTCCCCGCCTTCCACACTGGGGTTTAGGCTTTCAGGACTGATCCTTTCCATGGATATAAAATTGATTTAGTCACAAAACGTCTTAGGAAAAAATATACATATTTCTTTAACACAGAGGTGAGCCAGTTTCGAACCTCAGACCTTCAAGAGCCAAGGTCAATGTGCCAACTCTGACAAATGAAAGCAAGCCCTTTGGCCTGGAAGGTCGGGATGCGTCTGGCTGGGCAGGGTTATTTTTGGTTCAGAGATAGCTTTGACGAGTTCCACCTTTGCTCCCTTGTATCAAAAATGGCACCTGGGAGGTGAGGATACGGCAGTGAAGGGGGAGGAAAAAGAAGAGCTTTACATCAGGAAAAGAGCAGAATTGCAAATAATCAGGAGGAGATGCTCAGAAGCATCTAATTGGACCCCGCATCCTACCAGTCCTGTTTATTTCCAACATTGGTTCTCCTCCTTCCCTTTCTTCCATTTCTTTGGGGTCCTAGAGCTCTACAAGGTTCCAAGCACAGCACCTACCTCCCTTTCCCCTCCCCATCGCACTGGGCTCGGTGCTTCTCCAAGCCTTAAAGGGACATTCTCTCCCGGCTGGTCCAAACAACCAAAGACAAAATGGCACAGCCATATTGTGGGATCCCCACTCCCTGAGGAGCTCAGCCTCCTAGGATGCCAGAGCCAGAGCCGAAAGGACTTGCTAATCATCCGGGCCAGTGCTTTTCAGCTTCTACTTGGCCACAGAATCCCTTTCTCATATGCATCTTATGCAAAAGTCCAATATGCACAGCACAGGTGGACGGTGAGCAGCTCTGGTGGAGTGTGTGTGTGCAGGGTGGGGACAAAAAGCCTCCCCACCCGGAGGGCCCTTTATGGAACCTTAAGATCACAACAGTCTGAAGTTACTGATGGGGCCGAAGCCCCTAGGTTTACAGATGACATCCTGAGATGCATGCCTCCATCCCATTGAGGAAACATTCCAGACGTCCTCCTGGTTCGTGGTTAGTGTGGTTAGTGTGGTCCCCATCAGGCACCTTGATGCTATTTGTTCTTCGGCCCCCAGGGGTCGCAGGCAGAAATACCCCCGCAGCTGGGGCATGATGGTGGTAACTACCTCGAAGACCAACCATGACACAGTGGAACGCTTCCTCCTCCCAGATGCTCTCCCGGCTGGCTGTGAGAACATTTCTGTTCTCCCTTTTTACTGGCTGTTCCTCCTCTTCTACCTAGCCCAAGCAAGGGCCCAGTCCTTGGTCCTCCTCTATCTTCTACACTCACTCCCTAGGTGACTGTGTCCCAGCTCATGGCTCTAAAAACCACCTGTATGCTCTCGACTCCCAAATTGATACCTCCAAACCAAAGCCTTTCTTGAATGCAGTCATGACTATCCAATCACCTAGCTGCCATCTCCACCCGCGGGTCTCGAAGGCTCCTCAGACTTAGCATGTCCCAAACTGGACTCCCAACCTCTCTGCCATCTGCAAACCTATTCCTTCCCCCAGTCTTCCCCAGCTCAGTTTATGCCACTCCGACAACTGGTCTTTCCAGTTGTTCCGACCAAAACCCCTGGACTCATCTTGGGACCCCTCTCGGATCCTAATAGCCCCCATCCTATGTATCAGCACCATCTTGTTGATGCTTCCTTTTCATTAGGGCCCAAAGCCAACCACTTCTTAGCCCACCTTTCCTGCTGTCACCAAGGTCTAGCGCACCATCATCTCCCATCTGGGTTGTTTTAAGAACCTCCGTACACTGGGTCTTGGTTTCACTCTTGCTCCTCTAGAGCCCATTTTTCAACCAGCAGCTAATGTGATCCTTTCAAATCATAAGTCAGACCTGCAAATCCTTATTCAAAATCCTGTAATGGCTTTCCAGTTCACTAAAAATAAACGCCAAACTCTACAAAAGCTGATGAGGACCTACCCGAACTGGCTTTCTGTGATTCTCTGCTTTCACCTCTTACTGCTCTTGGCTCACTCATACTTTTCTATCACACTGGCTTCTTTGCCATTCCTGCCTCAGGACCTTTGCACTGGCTGTTCCCTCTGCCAGGAATACTCCTCCCTCGGTTAAATCCCTCACCTCCTTCACCTCTATGCACCAATGCCACCTTCTCAGCGAGACCACCCTAACCACACTCTTTATAATTACAACCCACCATCCCAGCCCTCCCAGTCCCCCTCACTCTGATTTCTTTTTTCTATGGCAGGTATCGCTTTCTAACATCCTGTACTTATATACTTCTGTTAATTGCATAGGGTCTCCCTTCAACTAGAATTCACAGTCTGTGGAGGTAAGGACTTTTGTCTATTTGTGCATTGATATATGCCAACTGCCTAAAACCATACCTTCTATGTAGTAGGCTCTCTATAAATACGTGTTGAATGAATGAATGACCAAATAATTATTTTGCAGTTTACAGATCACTTTCATGTCTGATGATTCCTTTGAGCCTCAAAACTCTCTCAGGATTTTTCAGATAAGAAAACAAGTCCAGAGAGGTTAAGTCACTTGCCTGAGATCACACAGCTTGTTCTACCATGGGCCTCATGCCCTCTTCTGTCCTTAAACCCCTACGAGCATGGCATCTGACCACAGTGGTGCTGATCTCGTCAAGGCCCAGACTCCACCCAGCTCTTTCCTCCCTCTTCGAACTCACACACAGGTTTGTTGAAGACCGTATTTGTAGATATGGTGCACAGGCTGCAGATTTTTTCCCAGAGGCGCATTGATATACTGTTACTCAAATGAACTCCTATCTTGTCTCTAGGGACCATGTGACACAGACATAAGCTTCCAGGCCAACTTCTGACCCTAAGACCCTCCACCAAAACACAGGAGGGACACTGAGAGGCTGCCCCATCCCTGGTCTTTGGTTTCCCCACAGATCACAACAACTGGACGTTCCATAAAGAATGAGGGAGGGGGGGACAGAGAGGAGCAAGAGACACTTCACAATCAAGAGGAAGCTCTCTTTGTTCTTTCCTTACAACCAGGGGCTGAAATGTGAGGTTGCTAAGTGCACCTTCATAACCGCTTCTCGTCCTCTACTGACAAGTGACCTTCAGCTCTAGGCCCACAACACAAGAACGGCTATGCAGCTGGGTTATCTCCGCCTCACCCACCATACTGTGAATTGCGTCGCTGCTCACAATGGCTCTTTTTGCCCAGGCTGCTGGGAAGCTCAAGAGCAGCAAATCCTGGTTCTCAGGCCTTCAGACTCCAGGACTTGACCAGCAGCCCCGGTTCCCAGGCTTTAGGACTTAGACCAAATTATACCCCCTGCTTTCCTGGTTCTCCATCTTACAGATGGCAAATTGTGGGACCTCCCGGCCTCCATAGCCGTGTGGGCTGATCCCTGCAACCTCTATATATCCTATTGGTTCTATAGGGGCGCCCATACCTGGCTGCTCCCTTGGCCTCCCACCCGCACCGGCCTGCCTCAGTGGTTGGAAGCAGCAGCATCTGGAGACCTAGCATTGGGCCCTGAAAATGGCAGCTGCAGAATTGGGGGGTGGGGTTCTCCAGAGAGAGGGGAATACACAGAACTCCCAACTGAGAGATCAAAGTCCGGGTTCTGTTCCCTTCCTGCCCTGGTGACACAGCTCCGGTTTGGGAAGGAGAATCGGGAACCTTAACCCCCACCCCCACCCCCAGGGCCCCTGAATGTCTGGTGTCCTGGGGTTGGCCACAGCCAGCCCTGGAGGCCCCCAGGAGGGGCAGCTGGGCCTCCCCACTCTTCACCCCACCGCCTGAGGAGGCTTTGTCCTAGGGCGCTGTGAACCTCTCCTCAGGAGCTCCTGCCATGGCCGCAGTTTTACATTCAGGGGATTATTTGTGAATCAGCTAAACCCACCTCAGGCCCATGTACCTCAAGAGAGCCAGCCCCATGGCCGGCGTGGCCCACCGCGGCGAGTCCAGGCCCGAGAGCCTCAAGGTCCGCAAAGATAAGGCTGCAGGGGGCGGGGGCAGCAGGGCCGAGGAAAGGCAAAGCTGTATCTGCTCCCCAGTACCTGAGATTCTCTGAGGCAAAGAGAGAGGGAAGGGGATCCGGGGGATCTGTGCCTGCCTGCTCGTGTGCACGTCCTGACTTACGGGTGGTGCTGTGCGCTGGGATCCAAACGACACGACGACACAGGCCACCCAAGATCCCCAGTGAAATGCAAGCAGCCTCTCTGATTTGCTTTCGGATGTCAATGCACTGGGGAACTGCTAATATAATTCCACACTGAACACACCTGATCTCGGCAGTAATTGCTTTCACTGGCGCAGCCACGAGCGAACGGGGACCTCCCCCACGCTCCCACACTAGCATTTCTCTTCCTGGGATCTGTACGGTGAAAACCAGAGATGTTAGGGCCTGGTCATAAATTCGTCTCCAAAAGTGCTGTAGACGACGCAGCCTCTCAGTCCTCGCTGTCTCCCAAGGAGCGATCTGGTTTGGAGGAGACAATGCATCATGGAGGGCAGGAGATGGGCTAAGAATCCAGAAACCTAGGTACTGGTTCCTGCTCTGCCATGTGACCTTGTGACATGGGGCGAGGAGGGTCTCACTCTGACCCTCAGTTTCCCCACCTGTAAAGGTATGAGAGTTGAACCAAGGGCTCCCCAGGGATGGGGCGTGGCACAGGTAGGAGGAAGGGAGAATTGAAATCCATTAGACTTGAGCTCAAATCCCCATCCTGCCATTTACGGGTCAGCGACATTTTAGAAATGTCTCATAGCCTTAGACTCTTCTTGTGTAGGGTGGGGGTGATAACAATGCCTAGCCAGCCTTCTGACATTCATCCTTCCCTTCCTCCCTGTCTGTTCCGGTACTACAGCCTGCATGAGCTTCTTAGAACATAAAACTGATCAGAGCATCTCCCTCCTTAAAAATTTTCAGAGGTTTTCCAGTGTCCTCAGGAAAAGACAGACTCCTTACTTAACCTGGTAGGTGGCTGGGTCCAACCTCTACCCAGCTCCCTTCACTTTTGTTCTCCCAATCCAGCCACACTGGACACTCTCCTTCTCACCAGGCTCCCTTCTGCCACAGGCCCTTTGCACATTCTGTGTGCATTCATGGAGGACTCTTCTACCTTTTCAACCAAATGGGCCACTCTTCAACTTCACTCGAGCTTCACTTCCTGATTGAAGCCTTCTATTACTCCTGACCGCATCAAGAGCCTCAGAAAAGGTTCTTCCAGCCCCGTGTATCTCCCCTTTGTAGCAACCCTTACAGCTGTTATTTGGTGAAGAGAGTAAGTTCGCTATAGTCCTACAAGCTCCATGAGGACAAGGACTGTGCTGCTTAACTAACACAGTGCCTCCAGCAAAAGTCATAATGAATATAATAAAATTCATTTATGAAGCAACACTTATCAAGCAATTTCTACATGTCAGATGCTTCCTTACAGTTCTAAGAATTAGGTTGTATTATTACTCTCATTTAACAAACGGGAAGACTGAGTCACAGAGAGGTTAGGTAACTTGCCCAATATCACACAGCTAGTAAGGTCAAACCCTGAAGTCTGGTTACTAGGGACTATTTGGGGCCTTTCACTCCACATGAAGCAGAGTTCAGATCTTTAAGCAAGGAAGCTGGCACTTCTTAAATACTTCTAAAACATTAAGTATTTATGATACATCCAATATTACATCCTCTTGGGATTTTTACACGAATCAACTCATCCTCCTAAGGACCCCATGAGGAATTATCACCATTACCCTCATTTAACAGATGAGGAAACTGAGTCTCAGAAGGTTCGCTGGCTTTCCCAAGGCCGTCCCAGTTTACCTCTTGGTCCCTCAACTCTATATTCTGGGAAAATGCCAGCCCTGGGGTTCTCAGGAGGGGGGACCAGGGCAAATTCTCCTCCATGCCGCAGATTTCTACATTCCGTCCTAGTGAGAAGGCCCGCATGCCTTTTGGCACTGAGCCTGCCCAGCCAGGCAGAGTGTGGCAGATCTGTTCCCAGACCACCAACCCATCCACTGCCCCGGGGCCTCAGGCAAGGAGGCCACCCAGAGACCTCACTGGGCAGCCAGGATGGGGAAAGCCAGCAGGGGCTGGAAAAGAGCTGTGACCACATATTACACAGAGGACGATCCTTGACCAGGATCACCACACCCAGGCAAGCTGAGCCCCCCACCGCTGGGCACCCAGCCCTCAGGCCGCACTGGAGTCCTTCTGGGATCCCCTCAGAAGCTCCTCTGAGCCAGAGTTCACCACGATGCTGTGGCCCCTCAGAGCACAGGTTCTGAACCCCAAACCCCGATTCTAGCCGTTTAGTATCTATCGCAACTCAATCAGCCTGTCTTCAGTTTCTTCTCCCGTAAGATGGGAATAAGAAACACCCACTTCACAGAAACGGTGTGAAGACTGAATCAAGTATTAAATATGGAAGATGTACGAGTCCAGTGCCTGCCCAGTGAGTGTCAGCCCTACAGCAGGTAAATGCCGGCGAGGGCACATGCGAAAAGACAGGTGCATAATACAGTCTGCCCGGGGTGCCCAATCTCGGGGATTCGTATTTTACCCATGCCTGAGAGCTTCGCACCGGTTCACCATGAATCCATATAGCACCCCACTTCTAGAACAGGATGGCAATGACAATGATAATACACATAACGGGTGATAGCTATGAAGTATGTACCTAACAGGAGACACTGGGCAAAATACTTTGTAGACACTATGTCTTTTATATCATTTGAATCTTCACAAAATATCCTACAAGGGGGTCCAGAGCCAGACTGCCTGGGTTCAAATCGGACCCAACCATTTGTTAGCTTTACCTTAGCCAAAGTCTTTGAACTTCCTTTTCCTCCACTTTCTAATCTCGAATTACAGTTGGGAGTGGCTGCCCCACGAGAGACTGTGATTCCCAGCCCCCTTGCTCCTAGCTGCGGCCAGGTGACTTGAGTTCTGGTCGCTGGACTGTGGAAAGAGGTGATATACTCACATGCAGACTGTCCTCTAAAAACTTCCTACACAGTCTTCCGCACTCTGTTGTCCCCGAGCAGGGAAGTTCCCCAGAGACGGTGTTCCAGATGGCAGAACCTCTATCACAGACCACGGGACAGAGAGCCTCCCTGCCCTGCCACCCATCAGAAGACCGCAGAAAAATAACGCCAATAACGGGAGCATGTTGCTGCCGGCAGGAGTTTAGCAAGGCATTGGAAAGAAAGAGGAGCTGTGGCACAAATTAGCCAGTTTGCAAGTGAAATCGGAAAAGAACCGTGGAGAACTGAAAAGGACAACTATTTCTAGACCCCAAGTGCTAAGAGTCAAGGTTGAGAAAACTTTTAAGTGAAAGAAATGATCAGATTCAGGGTAGAAGCTTCCCGCCTATGCCTGATGGCCTCAAGGCAGCTGTCAATAAATGGAGAGATAAGGAGGAGGACCCGCTTAAGAAAGTGAAGAAATCATCCAGGCTTGATAATTAGCTCTAGGAAAGGACCATGGGTGTGGCTATTGACACACTAGATGTTGCAGATGAAAACCCTACTGCGCTGTCAAGGGAGCTCCGTTGGCAAAAATCTATGAGCCTGCATTTTAAGTTTTTACCTTTATGGCATCAACACTATCCTTGGGCCCCTCAAAGTCTAAGGGCAGGAACTAGGTTACAAAAGATTGAGAGTCTCGGGTCAGTCATATTCCCCAAGAGCCACTTTGGGAGTGACCAAGAAGGAAAATGGACAATCTTCCCACAAGGGAGAGCCAGGAGCCTGGAGAACAATAAACCAGGAAACTGTTCAACGAGGAACGTCACCCGTGTCCAGGGCACAACCACACAGAGCCTGCCTGCCAAGGTTTCCCAACAACGAAGGGCAGCGCCTTGTGTATGCCTTCCACGACTGTGCGCTTCCCTAATGGGGGTTTTCCTGTGGCTATCCTGCCCTGCCCCAAGATGGCATGTGGACGCAGAATGGCAGAGAAAATGTCTCTGCTGGCTCAGGGCTCCCTGGACCACAAGAAGTCACATACACAATTCAGTGGATAGGACTGAGCTTCACCCCAAGATCCTGGACTTTCCTCTGGAAGCAGTGATTGCACAGAATATTAGTCTCCTCCCTTGGGGAAGGGGGGACATGCTTTGTGTGACAGAAGAAGGACATACATAGATATTCGGTGGCTAGGGAGCTAGTGATGCACCTGGCCAAGGATATACAGGCACAAGGGATGGAGATCCCTTCCAGGCTTTCGTAAGATCCTCTACTCTCTTCTTTTTCCTCTACGTATTGGCTGGATGACTGTCCTGAAAGTCACATACTGATGATAAAGAAAGCCAAATCCATCAGTCTTGGTACCTAAATGACCCTCTTGCTGCCTCCTACCTCACTCCCCTCCCAGACTTTAATGAGTAAGAAATAACCTTCTATTATGTTCAAATCCTAAGATTTGGGGGTTGGTTTCTATAACACCTAATGTAATTGTAATGATTATAATACAGAGAAACAATGCCCGCCATATAATAAGCACTATACAAGTGTAGCTATTATTATAATACCCATTTTACAGATAGGAAAACTAAGTTGTGGGTGTGTCTGACTTCAAAGTCAATTATTTTTTTTATATATCCCTTTTGGTTGATGACAATGAGACCTATCTTACAGGTGAGTTTGGCTCAAGGCCACAAATAATGATAGATCCACACTTAGAGGGCTTTCCCCCTCTTTGAAAGCCATCAGCACGTCACACCTGACCCCCAGTCTCTAGATTGACTCCCTCATGGTTTTATTTTGCTGGTGTTTTTATTTTCTGTTTCATGAAACACCCTACTTGCAAATGCCCCCGCACTGAACTGGCAAGTCTACATAGAAAACCAAATAACCCTCCACTGACCCAAATTCCAAGTTTTAATTTACATGCAGCCAGTTAATTAAAAACGTGCTCTGTGAGCACAGACGTGGCCGTCCGCGGCTGACTCCTGAGACAGTTTTCCTAGCCTTCGACAGAAGCTAGGTTTCTTCTGTGAGTCTGTCCAGCACAGCAGACTGCACCATGGACAACATGGCCAGCCGGGGGGAAACCGGAGAACTGCCGAGTAAGCATTTAGTGTAGATCAGAATCTAAGGGGTCAACAGTGAAGCACAAGACCTGAAAACCATCCTACTCACCAAGCCAGCGCTGCCAGGGGCCAGGGCTCATGTTAATTAATGTTTATAAAGTGATCTGGGATCCCTGAATGAGACTATTCAAAATAACCAGCCTGGATAATCGGTGTTTTAAGGAATCCATCATAATGGAGTACCACATACCACTATGTGACAGGTGTTTTCACATTTTCTTGATCTGATTTAATCCTTTAATCGCCGTATGGGGTAGATTTGGATTTTCTCCCTTTTTTATGCCTTTTTGTTTTGTTTTGGCAATCCTCACTGCACAGATGAGAAAACCGAATTCAGCAAAATTGAGTCATTTGCTGGAAAGCAGCAGAGCTGAAATACGAGGCTGCATCTTTCCCAGTGTAAAGTCCTTACCCCCTTTCATCACACCACACCGTCTCTTCCAGTCTTCCCTTCACACGCTTTCTTTTTTTTTTCTTTTTAAAGATTTTTCTTATTTATTTGACAAAGAGAGACAGTGAGAGATGAAATACAGGCAGCAAAGAGGGAGAAGGAAAGGGAGAAACCGGCTCCCCAGTGAGCTGGCAGCCGGACGTGGGGCTCGATCCCAGGACCCTGGGATCAGGACCTGAGCCGAAGGCAGACGCTTTACGACTGAGCCACCCAGGCACCCCCCCCTTCACACTCTTTCTGCATTGAAAACTAAATTTCACTCAAGGATGCCTCTGGCTTTGTTTTTAACGTCTTTTTTTACTGCGGTAACATTTTAAAATACAGTGAAATGCACATATCTTAAGTTTACAATGCAATCAATGCATTTTGACAAATGCATGTACCCCTGAACCCTATCACCCCAGAAGGTTCCCTAGTGCCCCTTCACTAAGGATGTCTTTAATAAAAAATACAGCAAATAAAATGAGCTACTTTCCTTTGACCCAAACCATCTTTTTGTGACCTTGGCAGTGGGGCCTGAGCCCATGGAGCCAATCCCTGAGATGAGCCCCCTGAATTATCTGACTTCAGGAATATCAGGAAAGGGAGATCCATCCAAGTAAAATTCTGCATCCTGCTGGCTCCATTCCTACTGAACAAATGGAGATGAGTTAATCTGGATGAGATAGAGACGTGAGATACCATTACGCCTGGATTACCACAACTACTGTCACCCTTTTGGCCCCTACCGTGTGTCAGGCAGCAGACGATAACACCCTTACACACGTAATCTCACTTAATCCTAATTATTACCTCTGTTTTACAGCTGAAGAAACTGGGCTCAGAGAGGTTAGGTAACACGCCTATGAACACAGAGCTGTAACATGACAGCCTTGAAATTCAAATCCAGGAGGCCTGACTTCAGAGGCCTTTAGAGAGGTCGATGACAGATGTTGGCGCGTGAATTTTAAACCCCAAAGATTTAACGGGCCACTTCTATTCATTCAACAAATAGTAGCCGGCATCTGCTAGGTACTAGGTGCTGTGCTGAGTGATATGAAAGGAGAGACAAAGATGAATCTGACATAAGCTTGCACAGGAGGGGCCACAGTGTGATGGGGAGTTCCTTAAAGCAAGGTCAAGGTCGGGATTCCCAAGGGAAGGGGAAAAGGGCTGCGTCTGGCAGAGGTATGGGGATTGGGGAAGGGGCTCCATGAAGGGAGGCCTCACAGAGGTGTTGGAAAGATCGTGCTTGACCAAGTCTCCAGGGATGAGAACTGGCGAGCTCTGAAGTGTTTGAGTTAAAAGGACTCCCACACAGCTTGCCGAAGCACTTCTTCTGCCTGCCCCTTATTTAGCTTTTGCGAAAATCAATCAAGGCAAATTTTAAAACCCCACAGAAACCCAACATCCACTGGAGTCTCTTAGCTCTTATCCTGGCTCTTCAAAGCAGCTCAAAATCAACGTAAGAAAAAAGCCCTCTGAAGAGTAAAACAGTCCCCACAAAGTACATACCCTAAACCCAGTCCCATTATTTTTGAGAGCCGCCATGCCCTTGCTTACAGCTAGTTACCTTCCGTTTTCTGAACTGAGTCCCGTGTGATTAGTTTCATGATTCCCTGGGCGTGGCAGCTCACCCCCCACAAATTTAGAAGGGCGGACAGGTGTAAAAATGGCAGGAAGAGGGGTCAACCAAGGGAGAAGGATTTGAAAAGATGATTCAAGAAACTCAAAAATCAGTAGCTTCTTTCAGGACATCATTGTATAATATTACACAATGGCTTGAGCAACTGAGCAGGCATCTAGTAAGCTCCAGCTGTGTACCAGGCTCTCTCTTAGAGGTTATAAAATGCAAAATCTAGTACAGCCCGTGTAGTTGGAAAGGAACAGAAAGTGTATGAATTGGGACAGAATGTCAGGCTGTAAAGGGTCTCTGTTCAATGAAGGGCAAGTTGATGGCCTAAAGACAGGGAATTCATCGAATTCTGCCAATAAAGAGCAAATCACTTCAGTTCCCTGTGCCTCAGTTCCTCCTCTGTACAATGGGGGTAACAGTAGTAGCTTTCCAAGGGGATGCTGAAGATTAAATGGGTCAACATACAGAGTAGTGTTGGAGGCACATTGGTAGTTATTACCTCTGGACCCCAGTATTTGCTTGGTCCTTAAATTAAGTACATTAACTAACTGCTCAATAAATATCAATGAGTAAACGAATTCAAAAATGAGTGAGACTGCTGAGTTAAAGGGGGGAAAATCAATCACAGAAGGTACGGGCTCCTTAATAAGGCTTGCCATCATTAAGACTGCCATGCAAAATAGTTTAATAGGTTTGATGTTTAATGTATGTTTCAGATACCTAAGAAATTAATTGCTCATTCCTTACTCTTCTGCATAAATGGCCTGCCATTTTAAACAAGCTCAAGGAAAGCAGAGAGAGAGAGAGAGAGAGATCACAATGAAATGACAGCATATCTCATAGTAAGGGATGGGCTAATAGGCCCTGAAACCCAGGAGTTAAAGCTCTGCGGTGTGGCTTTCCTTGAGATGGCAGCAAACCCCATGGGCCACACACTCACCCTGCCCAAAACCAATTCTGTGGTCTTCTCCTTCCATAAATTATACTTACTCCGAAAAGGATAAACACAAAAACTGTCTTTAAAAGATGTTAAAAGTAAAACCGATTTGAAAAACCCTAAAGGCTACTAACACAGACAGAGCTACAAGAGGCCCTTGATTTACAGATGAGGAGACTGAGGCCCAAGAAGGAGAGTCAACCAAAGTCCCAAGTTCCAGAGAATGGCAAAGACACAGGTGGAGCAGGATGCCCAGATTCCCACACTGGTGCCCCCTAAGGGGAATGCTCCTTCCCTGGAAGGAAACACTCTGAGAGCTTAGGAAGAGCAGGGTCCAGTCCCAGCAGGGGGATAAGGGTTTGGGGGCCAGTGAGAAGTAAAAAGATGATTGTAATGGGAAAGGTAAGAACAGGGGATGTGGGGCGCACCTGGTGGGAAGAAAATTAAGCCCTTCTTTGTTTTTTTGAGGGGGCAGGGCTCCAAACAGAGAGCAATTCAGTCCAAAGCTTCTGGGTTTTTCAGGTGAATCCTCCCCTCTTCTGAAGAAGCTCATACAAAGACCAATGCCTTCTCCTAGATGTTTCCACCTCGGTCAGGATTTTACTGTGTGTTTGAGGTGGAGGGAACGGGGATCCTCGCAGAGGTTCCGCGCCCTCGACTGGCTGCAGAGGGGGAAGGTCTCTGGCGAAAAGATCCTCAGGAGTCTCCAGATCAACGCGGAAGTCGTGATCTCCCCTCCCCCACCACCACGCCCACTTTGCTCCTTCCTTCTCCTCCCCCATCGATGATCAAAACCAGGTGAGAGCTGGAGGGTCAGTTTCCCGAGCGCTCGTGCTGGAGTCCCGCGCGCCTGCTCGCTCCTGCGCACACTCACGGGCACACTTAACATACACACGCACAGGCTCACAGACTCTCACAAACAAGCACACACTCACATGCACACACTTGGCACCCCCAGAGGCTGGGCCGTGCCCGCTGCATCTCTCTTTCAGCCCCCGGGGAAACGACAGGCAGCAACATGAATGAAATCTACCCAGAAAGACTGCATTTCAGCTCCAACCACGCAATCTCCGGCCAAACCGCTGAATATGTAGCAAAGTTTTATTTCGCTTTAGAGTCTCCAGTTACGCTTCTACCATTTCCTGTGGAAAACTGAAGCTTTGAAGTGTCTAGCCCGGGCTTTCGCAGACAGGCAGGACTGCCAGCTCGAGCTCTCGAAAACAAGAGCCCCCGGCCCCACCTCCACCGCCTCCAGAACTGCAGGTTCAAACCCACCCAGCTCCCGCCTCCGAAAGAGGGGGATGTGCGAGGGGGTGACGGAACCTGCTGGAAACGACGCCCTAAACTGACAGCCCCCTCCAGAACCCCGCCCCACTCCCATCTTGCCAGGGTCCCCAGTGGAGGTCCTTAAGCAAAGTGGTGACAGCTGCAGCTCCCTGCCACCGGGAACCGAGGGAGGCAAGAGCAGGGAGGTCGGAAATGGGGGGAGGGAGTGTGCATCACGCGGCACCCACCAGCTGTGCGCTCTGGCCTTCAAAAACTGCCCCGGTTAAACTTGGGACCTAGTAAATCTTCCGGCAGCACCCTCCCAACACACACCCCTCTCCCCCATTGTTTCTAGGCCATGCGAGCTCTCAAACGTACTGCCTTGACGGCCGCGGGGCCTCTGGTACACCCGCGCCAGGACAGTGTCGGGAGGGCGCCGGGAAGTACGCGAGCCCGGCAGTCGAGGAGGTTCCGGAATTCCAGGGAGCCACAATTGTGCGCCCGAGAATTTGGCATCTTCAAGGTCAAAAAAAACCCCAAACAAAACAAAACACAGGTCTATGGCAGAAATATGTACTAAGGGCAAATGATAAAACCTGTGTCCGCAAACGGTGACGGCTTCTTCCCACAGACTGCGGGCGGCAGCAGCCGCCCAGCCCCACACTAGGGGCCGAACAGTGCGCTCCGGGACTTGGGAACCTTAGGAGCCGCGTAAAGTACACGGATTCCCACCGCGCAAGTGAGCAGGCGAGTTTCCGGCAGCCTCCCGCTCCGCTGCCCCTTCAGAGGCTTGGGACAGCGATGGGTGGCCGGAACGACGCGGGAGGCAGGGCACGAGGCAAACTTGCAACCAGAGTTGGCCAGGTGGGGTGGGAGGAGGCGGCACCCGCGCGGCCACTTACCGCTGGCATTCTTCCCGCAGATGAGGTGCTGGTAGGGCTGCAGGAGCCCCCAGATCTCGGAGTCGTTGTTGACCGTGTGCTCCAGAGTCTCCACGGTGAACCTGGGCGCCTCGTGGAGTGCGTGGTGGTGGTGATGGTGGTGGTTGGCTGCGGCGGCGGCGGCGGCCGGTGGGGCTGCGGCGGCGGCGGCGGCAGAGGCAGCCGGCGGGGCGCAACAGCTACTGCCCCCGCTGGCGCTGCTCGCTGCGCTGCAGGCGCCGCCGCTCGCCGCTCCCCCTCCGGGTGCCTCCCGCTCCTTATCTGCCGCGGGGGCCGTGCCGGGGCCGGAGCCCGGGCCTGGGCCCGAGCTGGAGCCCGGGCCAGGCCCGCTGCAGCTCCGGGGCAGCCCGGAGGCCACGACCCGCGAGTAGATGTCCCGAAAGAGGCTCTCCATGCAGGCGGTCAGGTAGATAGCTGCGTGTTCGTGGATGCGCAGCGCCACGCGGCTGTCCACCATCCAGCGGTACACGCGGCCCACAGAGAAGGTGAGGCCGCAGCGCGCAGACTTGCCGCGGCCCAGGCGGTCGCCGCCGGCACTGCTCATGTTGTAGAGGGACAGCGCGGCCAGCGCGGCCGCCGTGCAGTGCGCCGCCAGGCCCCAGGACAGCACTATCTCCATGGCGCTCTGGATCTCGTACTTGGTGCACTTAGCGAAGCGCAGGCTCAGGCGCTGCGCCTCCTTGGCGATGCGTACCAGCGCCCGGCTCACCAGCGTCGACAGCTTGGCCAGCGCGTCTTTGGGCAGGCCGCCGGGGGCCGCCGGGCCTGCCCGGGGATCCCGCGAGCGCAGCAGCAGGACCTCCAGCTCCTGGAGGGTCCAGGGGACCTCGTCGAGGTCCGGCAGCAGCCGCGAACAATGCTGACCAGAGCAGTCCAGCCCCTCGGAGTCTTCCACCAGGGCAGTGTTGACGGTGTCAAAGCTGTTGTGCCGGCTGTGCATGGAGTCAGCTAGAGGCGGCCAGCAGCTCCCGCCATACGGGGACGCCGGGTGCGAGTCGGAACAGCACAGGGACAAGTTGGAGGAGCGCACCGAGTCCGCCGCGCCACCATAACCCGAGTCCAGCGTCAGATCCTCCAGCGTCCGCACCACAGGCTTCTTACCTCTCCTGGCCATCGCTGCGCCACTTCATGCTGCGGCCGCCTGGGAGCCGAGGGGAAGGAGCAGCGAAAGCGGCGGGCGCCGGCGCGCGGGAAGAGCCCAGTCCGCGCTGCCTCGGCTCACTTTTCCACCAGCCGCTACTACCAAGTGTCACTACTTTCGGCTGCCTACCCGAACCGCTGCCGCTGGTAGACGCCGGGCAGACCCCGAAGTCATCTTCCAGAGCCCGAGCCGGAGCTGGGGCGCACTGGGGAGCGAGCTAGGCGGGGAGGGAAGCTCTAGCCGGGACTCGCCCCTTTCTTCCCAAATAAAATAAAGTGTCCGACTCGCTCCTCCCTGGGCCCTGCAGGGCGCAGAAGCCGCCGGCCGCCGGCCTCAGTGTTCGTAGGACGGAAATGGACTCGGATGCCGCCGCCGCAGGAGCTCTGCTGGCAGCTGGCTCCGGGCTCCGGGCTCCCGGCTCCCGGCTCCCGGCTCCCGGCTCCTGGCCCGGGGTTCGCTAGGCGCCGGCCGGGCACTGAAGCGCCGCAGCTACGGCGGCGGCTGCAAACCCCGCCCAACCCCGCAAACCCGGGCAGCCAGCAGGGCGGGCATATGTAAAGCAGGGCCGGCGGAGAGCCAATGGGATCAGAGGATGCTAATTACCTCGCCTTTTTTTAAATTTATTCCTCAGCTCCACGTAGCCCCGCCCCTCACACACGCCCCCGGCGGTGACCAGGGTTGCAGGAAGCGGGGGACAGCGGCCTGGGGATTGGGGGGCTAGTAGCAACGTAGAGACGCGGATGTTATCTCCCTGCTGCTGTCGCTGCCCCTCAGGTTCGGGGCTTTGGTACCAGAATGGGAGGCTGGTAGGTTGAGCAGGTGACCCCCGCCACACACACCAAGGTGTGCTACTGGCCAATAGTAGCACAAGTGTGGGCCTGGGGTCGCTTCCTGCCCCTGAGTTTCGGATTTCACTTTCCTTTTTCTTTAATACGCAAAGCGTGTTTTTTCTCCCTTCCCCCTTCCCCCACCTTCGGGTCCCCAAACCAGTTAAGGTAGTCCTCTGTCAGCCCTAGTTTTCCTCTGTGTGGAAGCAAGGTTAGAAACCAGGCCAGTGAGCCCAGTGGCCACGGCGCTGAATACCGCTGGAAGGCTGAAATCTCAGGACATTAGCCACCTGCCACCAGGGCACATTAACTAGGTTCTTTTCGATAGCCAGGAGGACAACACTGCACCTATCCTTCAAAGGCCTGGGAGGTGCCCCTGGAGGGAAAGCTCATGTCCCACTTTGGCAGCTTGGTGCCTCTAGTGCCAGATAGTTTGCCCTTAAAAAGGGTAGATTTGCAGGGAGGAGTATTCTTTGACTAAAGAAAGATATAACAAAGATATAACTGACTGGCGACTTGGCTTTGGTGTCAAATGACATTGTCTTGTTTATGTGTCTCCACCCACCAGGGGGGAAAAAAACCCCTGTATTTTTTCACCAGGGGGTTCCCAGCTCCCACAGAGGCCTCTGCCTGAGGTTAGGAATTTTTAGCTTAGAAGTCCCCTCCAACAGAAAGGTAGCCCAGATCCTCCAGTAACTGCCTGGGTGCTTTACCTGCCCATTCCTCTTTTGAAGCTGCTGATTTCTGGGCCCTTGTGATACTAGATAGTTACAATATGATAATGTGTCTGGATTGCACACTGGACTAGGGGTTCACCGTGCATAGACCTCTCACAGAGTAGGCACACAGTAAATAATTTGCTATAATTGGGTGGATGAAGGAAGGACATGCTTTTGAACTGTTGGTTTGAATGTTCAACAATGGACTTTCCCAGATAACGCCATAGATTATCTGTCATCCCCAAACTACCCACTCCTTCACCCCCAGTGAACCACTCCCCTCTGTACCTATCATCCTAGTACCCATGAGTACATATGCTCAGCACCTTGCACTCTATTATACTGTTCTACCAACTGTTCGCCTTCTCCCCTGCCTCTTCTGTCTCCAAACCATACAGTCCAGGACCTTGAAAGGCCCAGTTCTGATCTTGTCATTCCTTCCTTCAAAAAAATTCAAAGGCTCCTCATTGCCTTCCAGATAAATAAAGTTTATACTGATTAGCTGGCCTTCAGGGATCTCTCCAGTCTATTCCCAGACTGTCTTTCCATAAAATTCCAAACCTTTTAATAAGGGAGTGTGATGATTAATTTTATGTGTCAACTTGAGTGGGCCACACATGCCTAGTTTAAACATTGTTTCTGGATATGTCTCTGAGGGTCTTTTCAGATGAGATCAGAATTTGAATCTGAGGACTCAGGGAAGTAGATCGCCCTCCCCAATGTGGTTGGGCATTATTCAATCCAAATAGAAGAAAAGGTAGAGGAAGGAGGAATTTGTTGTTGTTTTTTCCCACCTCACTGATGGAGCTGGGACATATCTCTTCTTCAGCCCTCCCATGGGGATATTTACACCACTAGCTCCCCCCCAGGTCTCAGGTCTTTGGACTTGGACTGAATACCACCAGTTTTCCTGGGTCTCTAACTCACAAACATCAGACTGTGGGACTTCTCGGCCTCTATAATTCATATGAGCCAATTCCTCATAAGAAATCTCTATATATTTGTTTTCTCTGTTTTTCCAGAGCCTCAGAACCAATAGAGTGTGTGTGTGTGTGTGTGTATCTGATTCTCTGGAAAACCAACTACCACGTGGTCTTTAATGACATGAAGTGTGCCTTCCTCTCCAGGTTATGTATCATCACACTGATCTCCCGAACATATATTCACATTCACACTCACATAGACACACACACACTCTATGCTTTAGCCCTACTAAAATCACTTGCTGGTTTTCCAAGTTACCATGTTATCCCTTGTACCCCATATGCTTTTGCAGATGTTGTTCCCTTTGCTCCGGCCACTTCTCCACCTGGCAAACTTCTCATCCTCTAAGGTTCAGCTCCAAGATTGTTACCACTGTGAAATTTTCCCCATGCTGCCTATTCTCCACCCAGCCCAGACCTGGGAAGTTATCTTCATCTCCGTTGCTCGTTGCTTGGGCTTTGTTCCCAGGGCCCTTTTTCTTCCCCTCTGCATGTTTCCCTGGTGATCTCACCCACTCATATACCTTCACTTACCACCTATGTGCTGGTGATGCTTGAGTGAGAACGCCCAGGGGTGCAGAGGACCGGGAAAGCCTTGTGCATCGGGGCGGGGGGAGGGAGGGGACTGAAAGAATGAGCTTAACACCGATTTATTTTCTTCTGTAGCACCAGGTCAACTTGCATTCCAGGACGACTTCTGCCAGTTCTCCAATCACGTACCCAGTGTTCTCTCATTTCATCTTGTATTCTCCCTTTCTTTGCCTTTGAAATGCACAAAATAATCACGGCCACCTTTAGAGGGTTGCTGGGGGTTAAGTGAGATGTTTCCATGTGAGGATGAAACACAGTGTTCCATATGTGATAATAACCCTGGAAATGTCTGTTGTCATCTTATACATTTTCCAATCCTCTACAACAAACACCTATCTTTTAGAGAGTCAGCGGGGAGAATGACAACTGTTACATACAAAATCCAACTTCTTCCAGGATGCGCTGAAATACTACCTCCCCCAGAAGGTTCTCCTGTATCTCAGCAGACATGCTCTTCTCTCTTATGCTGTAGATGTTGAGCATATGCCTTCTCCCACCTTCCTGGAGTGCACCCCTTGAGAGCAAGGACCTGGTCCCTAACACAGTGCCAGTACTAATGGGCATATTCCTTAGTGTTATGGATAAACCAAAGCATATGTCCATTTAGTTCACTAAAATAAATGCTTAATGATAATGTTATGCATTTGTGGGTGAATGACCTCTAAACAGTAGGAATAGTGAATGCATCAACCAGATGTTAAAAATTAGCTCCTGTATTAGAAAATTCCATGTCTCAAAAATATATGAAGAGAATTGAAATAATCCAAAATCCCACCTTACAGAGACCCTCTACATGAACATTTCTTGTATTTCCGTCTAGTCTAATTTCTTTCCCATCTTTTTTCTTCTAAACTTAAAGTTTAACAGTTAGAATTATTCTGTAAATTATTTTGCATTTTGACTTCTTTCCTCAAAAAAATTCCTCAAACTTTATAATACAATCATTTCCATATGCTATTAGATATTTATCCAAAATATTCTTTTTTGTGGGGCTACAAAATATTCCAACACATGTTTATATCTTAATTGGTGTGTTGGTTTCTCCTCTGGTTGTTTCTGTTTCCTAACTGCATAAGTAATGCTGGGATGGACCTCTTTGTATATAAATATACAAAATTTTTATTCTGGTTTTGAAACCAGAAGTCTTATATATGTTATCCTCTAAAAAATTCAGATGGACAGCAAACATATACTTTTATTTTAAATTTTATTAAAATTTAAAAATATTTATTAATATTTTAAAATATTAAAAAATAAACAAAAAACCCAGGAAATTAAATTCCTGGGGTTATTTTGCTTATCAGATTAGCAAAGATTTATAAATTCGGTCATGATGAATGTGTGTCATGGTGGGGCATACACTGGGGCAATCTTTTGAGAGGGCAATTTGCCAATATGTATCAAAATGTCAGTGTGCATTCCTTGTGATTTCTCAGAAATCATATCTTCTGATTATCCAAGGTGATTCTTATGAATTTTTCAAAAGTATACAGGATGCTCTTGGTAATGTTTTCACATAGGCCTTTGGGAAACAATCTAAATGTCTTTCAGTTAGGTCTGATGAAATGTATTATAGTAACTCATACAAGGTAATACTAAGCAGTTGCAAAGAATGATGGTGGTGATCTTTAGTTCCACATCATAGAGGTGAGTGAAGAAATTTTTGAAAATAGGTTTTGGAATTGCATATATGATATGATCCCATTTGTGTAAAATGCTTGATATAGAGCTAAATATGTATGTAAGTATGTAAATATGCCTGAAAAGGATGGAAATAACAGCTATGAATAGTTTGTTGGATTTCTGGAGGGGTTTTCTTTTTTAAGGAGTTTGGTTTATTCTGGTTCTATCCCCTTTTCCCTTCTTTTTCTCCTTTTTTTCCCCTCATGATTTTTAACTTTCTGAACTTGGATATAATGTCACTTGGATATATGTCACATCAAAATACATATCATTTTTACCAGAGCCCAGAAAGCTACTGTCAAAAGAAAATTAAATTGTTTTCTGCCTACTATTCTGAAGCCTACCAGTTAATCAAAGTAGTAACATAATCCTTTGTCCTTCCGCATTCTAGAAGCCAAACAGAAAGTGTAGCGACTAACCCAACAGCTATAAGGTGAACCAGCTTCACTTGGCTGGATTCACATGTGTTGGGTGCTTCATCACGTGCTTCCCACACATCTACTGTGCCCGAGCAGCAAGGCCACTTAGATTCGAAGTGCGCTCAACTATCTACCAGCCATGTAAGCGAATCCCTCAGCCTCTCCATGCCTCAGTTTTTCATCTTTAATTGGGGATAATAATACCACATGTCTCAACGTTTGGCTGTGAGGATTAAATGAGATCAGTAGAACATTGTCGCCCCACCCTCCCAGAAGATACTAAGGACGTTATTTTCCACCTGAAACACTCCATCTCCTAACCACATTATCTGGTGGAGTTCTCCAGGCAGTGACTCTAGGGAAAATGGGCAGGCCCCTTCTCCCTAGTGGCTTGTTGCTGCACCAAAATCTTGTACTAAAATATAAGCTCCAAAGGAAAGGATCACTGCTATAGCCTCATCACCTAAAAAAGTGCCCAGCATTGACTAGGCACTCAATTCATGGTTGTTGAATGAATGAGTGAATGAACGAATGGGTGGATAGGTGGAAACTGCACCATAACCCAAAGCACGAGGAAGATGGAACTAGAGCTCCTTTCCCTTCCTTGTGTCTCTTCTCCTTTCAGATTCCATGCAAGGGAGTTAATGAAGATTATCATTGGGATCCAAGGCTAGGAATCAATCAAATCTTTCTTGAGTGATTGCTGTATCCCTCTTCTTGGAATCGTAAACATGGAGAGGGGCGCCTGGGTGGCTCAGCTGGTTGTGCGTCTGCTTCAACTCAGGTCATGATCTCAAGGTCCTGGGATCGATCAGGTCCTTGCTCAGTGGAAAATCTTCTCTCCCTCTCCCTCTGCCTCCTCTCCCTTTCTCATGCTCTCTCTCTCTCTCAAAATTTAAAAAAAAAAAATCTAGAAATGGAGAGGTACAGTCCCTGTCCATTAGGAACTCCTGCTCCAGGTGGAGGATCCAGCCGGAAACAGACGCCACTCTAGGTGTTTCCATCTGAAGGAATCTGATATAAAGAATCAGTTACAGAGAAATGGCAGAGCTGAGGAGCTACATGGGACAGGAAGGAGACAACCAGGATAGTAGCATCAGCAAGAAGATGCTACCGACCCTAGGACTGGTGGGGCAAGGAGAAGACGGTGTTAGGAGACCTCAGAAGCCATGTTGAGTTGGACAGGCTCTAGAGCCAAATGGAGACTGAGCTGGAGTGGTTGCTCCATGTTGGGAGGGGATGTGGACTCAAGGATGAGACACACAGCTGCCAGGAACAACCTGGGGTGGACAGAGAGGGAGTAAAAAAACTCTGGGCTCTCCATGATCCCCCTGCTCCCTGTCTTCTGCCAGTGCCTCCCATGAGCCAAACCCAGCACGAAGCTGGAGGGAGTCTGCCAAAGACAGTGCCTGTGATACAAAGGAGACAAAGAAGGTCAGGAGAAGGGCAGGTATGGAAATGAACATAAACAAGCAAAGGACCAGTTTAGGAAAACTAGAAGATTATTTCTAAACATGTTTCTATTATGGAGTGACCCAACATAATGCTACACACATTCAGAAGAGGAAGCTTGGATTCTGTCCCCTCTTCGTTCTCACTGTCCTTACCTGGTAAAATAATTCACCCAGTCTCATTCACTGCCATCTACCCTGGTTACCTTTACAAACTAAGAATAGTTTCTTAAATACACTATGTATTTTCATTCATGCTATTCTCTCTGTATTGAATGCCCCCCCCCCTTTTTCCCCATTGGATTCCTATGCATCCTTCAAGGCCCATCTCAAATGTTACCACTTGGTAAGAACTACCACACTCATCCTTTCCCGCCCTATAGAACTAGTGTTTCTCTTTGCTCTGCTTCTTTGAAATAGTAAGCACATGCTTCCATTACAGCCCTGACGACTGAACATTATTAGCTATTGATATCATTATCAGCAGCTACAACAGCCTTCTGCTCTTTTCTCTGTGCAAAAGAGCAGTAACTAAGAATGTAGACTTGAGGTCATAAAGATCCATGTTTGCCAGTGGCTGGCCATGGTTTTTAAAGAAGTTTTTAACCCTTAAGTTTCTATTAATTTTTTTTATGTGGGGAAAATCATGATGCCCCATGACCTCATAGAGCTTTAGTTACATGAAACAATGCATGTAAATATTTAGCACAGTGCCTGACACACAAAAAGGCTCCATCCAATAAATATCAGCTACTGTTATGTAATCCTAATCTTCAAGCTAATAATAATAATGATAATGAGATTATATTGTACATGTTGACTTGTAAACCACTTTTTTCATTAAAATATATCACTTTCCCCTGTTCTCGAGGTTTTTTTTTACATTTTTTACATTTTCTCAACTTTTAATTTGGAAATTTTTTAAAGAGAAAAGTTGACAGATATACACCCCATCCTGTGTTTACCCAGATTCATTATGGCTAACATTTGCCTTCTCTCTATTTCTTTCTCTGTGAAAGGTGTGTGTGTGTGTGTGTGTGTGTGCGTATGATATAATGTTCCTTTCTTCATGAACCATTTGAAAGTAAGCTGCGAAGGTCATGACATTTCAGCATATATCCCCACTATATATACTACATTCTCCTACAAAGCATATCCAAGAAATAGCACTGATGTATTAACATTATCTAACATATAATTCATATTTCAGTTGTCCCCTAAATATTCTTTAGAGTGGTTTTTCCTTACATCGTCTGATGACTACAGAGAATTCTACTGAATGGATGTCCAAAAATTTGTTTAGTGAATCTATTATTTTTGGACATTTTGGTTCTTTCCAGTATTGCATCGTGGTACACAGCTCTGGAAAAAAAAATCTTGACAGCTATTTTTTAAGTATATTTGACTTACTTCTTTGGGAAACATTCCTACAGTGGAACTTGATCCAAGGCAATGCAGCATTCTAAGAGTCTGGTGCAGGATGCTAACTTTCCCTCGGAGAAGATTGTACCACTTTATGCCCCCCAGCAGTGTACAAAAGGGCATCTCCACACCACTGACACCACTGCTAGTATTATTTCTATATTTATCAACTGAATAAGAGAAATAATAACTAACATTTATATGACATTCCTAATGTGCAAGCCGCTATTCTAAGAGTCCGACATACATCAATTTGCCTCACCCTCGTCATTACCCTATAATCTTCGCCTTACAGATGAGGAAACCGAGCAGAGAGTTTCAGCAGCTTGCCCGAGGTTGCACAGCTAGGGAGCAGCAACCTTGGGGGCCCGAATCCAGAGACTGTGTCATGATATACCTTATACTATTACCTTTCAGTAGAGTGTCTAACTTATTTATTTGATCACCCCTGAAACTGAATTTTTTCACATATTTTTCTTTTATACCTTTGCTTATGAGAATATCCGGTCTAAATCATTTTCTCTTTTTTTGGAGGGGGAGGGGATGTGGGGTAGGTCCCGAGGTGTTCATCTTTTTCTTAATAATTTTTAGAACAACTTATAAAATAAAAATATAACAGTTTCTCTGTATTGTAGGTAATTCTCCACAGCTTGACATTTTCCCCTTTAAATTTATTTGTTTATTTATTTACTTCTCTGTTTATCCTCTAGCATAAGTTTTTCTTTATTTTTTAATAGTTAAATCAGTCAATTCTAAGTGAAAAAACTGTCCTATTTTCTACAGGATAAACATTACCCTATATTTTATCTCATATCTTCACATTGTACATTGAAATCCTCAGTCTACCTCATTTCTCTGCACCTTTGCCAACACCAGCTCTGCCTTTTTTCTAAGGCAGACCCCATATACCTTCCAGGGGTAGAGACGGGACATTGTTTGCTGAGAGGTCGGCCCAGGGACATTTACTATTTTATTAAATCTGGAAAGGTCACGTGCATTCCTAAGGGACAGTATGCCAAAGACAAAATAGGATTGCCATTTCAATCTGTTTCCTAAATGAGCTACCCTTTTCCCCAACTGCTTTCCATCCCAAATATGAAACGCTTGGTATAAGTTAGACAGTTAAGACAAAAGCCCTGTTTCTCCCGCCTTCTCTGAAGAGGGCTAGATGGGGAGAGCAGAGGTAGTTGAGGGAAAAGCATGCCAAGAATTCATTTCAATTTGAAAGACCTTTTCAGGGCTTTATTTATTCCAAGAGTTCTTTAAACATTTTAAATACAGTCCTATGAAGTGTTTCAGGCACTGTTTCAATAACGATTATGTCTCCTCTCCTTGAGGACAATGCCTTGCTTCAATACACATTAGTGTTTTCAGCAGACCTTTGATTTTAACATTAGCCAATCCCATTCTTTCTCTCCTTTGCTCTTTGCCCAAATATTGTGGCTGAAACCATACTCACAAAATGAAAAATTAGCGTATTTCCAAAAATACTTCATTAGAAATACAGCAACCCCATCACCCAAGCAACAATTTGGTACTTTGCAATGCCTTACAACATAGTAGATAATCAGTCAGCGTTTGCTAAGCAAATTAGTAAAGTGTGCATGGAGTCCAGGGAAAGAAGAATAGCTATTAAGTCTATAATGAACAAAGGGGGCATACTCTGAAATTTTTGCAGGGGAGCTTACGCCTTCGAAATTACAACTTTAATTCATTTACTCATTTAGCTAATAGAGAATTTTCCAATGTGTGTCCCATAAAACATTCGCCCTATGAAATGCAGAGGAAAAAAAAGTTGAAAAGTTACAGACCCATTCTCCCTCTCACAGAGATTTAGGATGAATATTTGCATATTCAAAGCTCTGTCTCTTCCCACAGCATAGAAACATGTTTAAATTAACTTAAACCCCATAAGGGCAGAAGTCAGGTCTGTTGTGCTCAATGTGTCCCAAGAGCTTCATATAATGCCATTAGATATTTATAGAGTGAAAAGAATGTTCTAGATATCTATTGCTGATAAAGAATTACCCCAAAGCTCTGAGGCTTAAAACAACAAACACTGATTACCTCAGTGTCTGCGGGTCAGGAATCCAGGTTCAGCTGAGGCCAGTCCTCGGCTCAGGGTCCCACAGGCTGCAGTCATCTCAAGCCTCATTTAGGAAGGACCCACTTTCAAGATCACTCACTTGGCTGTTGCTGGCTTCAGGTGCTCACTAACTATTGGCTGGAGACGGCAGCTCCTTGTCACGTGGGTAGCTCAGATAACAGCTGGTTTCCTTCCTCTGAGCCAAAGGCAGGAGAAGGTAGCCACAAGAGAAGGCAAGACGGAAGCCACAGTTTTTTTATAACCTAATATCAGAATTGACATGCCATCACCTTTGCTATGTTGTGTTAGATATGAGTCAATAAACCCAACCCACACCCAAGGGTGTGATTACTGGCAATGGAGGATATATATGAAAGATTTCCTTACTTATTTGACAGAGAGAGCGCATGCACGCACGCACGCATGCATGCATGCATGCAAGGAGGGGGATGGGCAGGCAGAGGGAGAGTGAGAAGCAGGCTCTCTGCTGAGCAGGGACCCCTGACGACATGGGGCTCAATCCCAGGACCCTGGGAGCATGAATTGAGCTTAAGGCAGATGCTTAACTGACTAAGCCACCTGGATGCCCTAAATATGTATATATATTTTGAGGACCTAGCACTGTCTCCTTGAAGAGCTTAGCGTTTTGCCACTATCTGAGAATCCGTTTTAGAACATATCACCTTGGGAAAAGCACACTTAATGGATCACCAATACAGATTCCAACCGAAAAAGAGGGGGAAGAATTCTGTCATGGTTATGGCCTTCTGACTGACTAGCTTGTGCCCTCCACCCCGTGCCTTCTTGATGGAGCACTGGACATGACCTAACTTAGGCTGGAGGGTTGCTTCCACCAGGATTTTGAACGTTTTTTTAAGTGACCTCTACACCCAACGTGGGGCTCAAACTTACAGCCCTGAGATCAAGAGTCGCATGAGATAGAGTCAGCCAGGCACCCCCAGATTTTGAATTTTAAGAGTCACACATAATACAGAGCTAGTGAGCTAGCATTCGTGGTGGAAGTGGCATTGGAGCTTGTGAAGTCATCAAAGCTGATCATGAATATAAAAATTCTTATTTATGGGTACTTCATAGAATTGCATTTCCTACGCCCCTCCCCCCAAATTGGGCATGGTCATATGCCTTGCTCTGGTCAGGGAAATGGGAGGGGACGTAGCATACACCACAACAAAAAGAAGCTTTAAGAGCTGGTTCAATTGATGGGCTGCCCTTATCTTTCTCTTTCCCAGATTCTGGGATCATGGAAGCACAAGGCCTTCATTGGCTTGGGCCCTTGAATGACTCTGATGAGCAGAATCACCCTGCCCACCCCTGTAGAGATACAATGGGAATAAGAAATGAACCTTTGTCACTTAAGCCATTGAGATATTGGGGTTGTCACTCCGGCACAGCCTTGCTGGCCCAGGAGTCCAGCAATGGTAGATGGAGCGTCCAGCCATGGTGGTGCCAATGTTATCAGCCTAAGAAGCCATGACTTGGGCTGTATTTTTTCTGATTTCTCTTCATTCCCTCCTGGGCTACGAAGCTGGCTCCGTGAGCTATTCCTTTCCTGTATCCTACCCTGCGTATGAATGAATCCCTCTCCTGCGTACTTTACTCAGAGCAGGTTTCTCTTGCTTGCAGTCCAAAACTTTGCCTGATACTAATTCTGTTTCATCCAACAGGAATCTCTTGAACCCAGTGTGGCCATCATTGTCCTAACAGCAGGCAAGTTTAAGATTGAAACTCAGTAATGAATACGACATATTCCTTAATACTTGATCTCAAGTAATTTATAATCTCATTAAACAAATAATATGCACGTGAATGAAATTTGGTGAGAAATTTAAAATAAGCCTGGGGTGACACTGAAGGCTCTCGGGTGAGTTCTTTACCTAGGAAACACACAAATTAAAAAAAAATAGGGCGTATCTATTTTAATCTCTCTGTCCTACCCTTCACTGGCCAAAATTTACATCTTTCGATTTGAAAAATGTTTTCCTGACATAGGAAATATGATTATTGCAACAGTACTCGGCACACCAGAAGCTGTAAGTGAGCAGGAGCACGCGGGCTTGTGCTAGAATGTGTTAGAATCAGCAAACTAGGGTTCAAGTCTTGCCTCTACCTATTTATTAGCACGGTGCTGCGTCTCTTAAAGTCACTGAGCTTGGAAACAGAGACTTCTATAATCCTCAGCACGGAATGGAGATGCTAGTATAGGTTTCCCAGGATTGTTGCCAGAATTGAAATTACATGATGGCATAGAGAGAGCCTGCAATAAATGGAAATAGGCATTTGGACACCCACATCTATGTACCTACGTGTGTGTGTGCATACACTCTCCACAAGGCATTTCCCTTTTATTTTATTAATTCGTGCAGAAATGGTCACATAGATTTTATTCATTCATATAGGAGCATAGAAATAGAGTGTCTCCCATATGCTGCACGCAGTGCTAATGGCTGAGACTCAGCAGTGGGCAATGAAATAAACCTTATGAGGAGGAGGATGAATGTCAAGGGACATTCAGGGAGCTAAGGCCATGCGATAGGGAACATTGGCACTGACCTCTAGTAAAAATCAGCCTGTGGCAATTTGCCAAAGTCTTGGAAGTTCTCCCAGGTTTCACCCTCTAAACTTCTCCCAGCTGAGGGAAAAAAAAAAATAAAAAAATAAAGGCCAGATATGACAGATGCTGTAAGTCACCTCTCCAATATCTACCTCTCCTTTCTCCTACCATTAGAACTTTAATTTCCGGGCTCCTGGGTGGCTCAGTGGGCTAAGCAGCTGCCTTCAGCTCAGGTCATGATCTCAGGGTCCTGGGATCGAGGCCCCAAATGGGGCTCCCTGCTCAGCGGGGAACCTGCTTCTCCCTCTCCTTCTCTCCCTGCCCCTCCCGCTTGTGCTTGCACTCTCTCTTCCAGATAAATAAAAAAATCTTAAAAAAAAAAAAAAGGAACTTTGATTTTCTTCAGGATAGTCACATGTCCTGCTAAAAGACCGCATTTCCTAACCTTTCTGGCAGCGGAGGGTGGCCGCGGGGTTCGGTGGTGGTCTAAGGGATGCAAGGAGAAGTCTGTGAGGCATTTCTAGGAAGGATTTGCTTTCTTGATGTGAGTGTCACCTCCTTTTCACCCTCACTTCTTTCTTTTACCAGCCCAGAACATGAAAGGGAGGCCTAGTGTACCCACTAGGACACCATGGGGAAAAGAAAGCCGTCCACCACAGGTGGCAGAAAGGAAAGTTGGAGGAGCCAAGGGGTCCTGATGGCATCGCGAGCTGCCCTAGTGGCCCGACTCAGCCGACGCTGTTTGGGTCTTCAGGGCAGCAACAGATTTCCGAGCCTTTAATGTTATGTGTGTTTGACAAACATTTCCTGAGCATGTACAACGTACGAGATATGATTCTAGGGGTGCCTAGGTGGCTCAGTGGGTTAAAGCCTCTGCCTTTGGCTCAGGTCATGATCTCAGGGTCCTGGGATCGAGCCCCGCAACGGGCTCTCTGCTCAGCAGGGAGCCTGCTTCCCCCCCTCTCTCTGCCTGCCTCTCTGCTTGCTTGTGATCTCTCTCCTCTCTGTCAAATAAATAAATAAAATCTTTAAAAAAAAAAAAAGATATGATTCTAGGCTTTAGGGATAGAGCAGAGCCAAAAGATACTGAGGGGAAGAATATTCCCACAGGGAGACCAGCTGGTGCCAGCGAAGGGCTGAGTGTGGAGGGAGCACAGTCAGCAAAGAGGAGAGTGGGAGGAGATGGGGTCTGACAGGTGACAGTGGCAGTGGGGAAGAGAAGAACCATCTAGAGAAGGAGTCAGCAAGCTTTTCCTGTAAAGAGCCAAGAGATTTGAGCCTTTGCAGGCCATGTAGTCCCCACCGCATGGAGACTGCTCAAGAAAGCAGTCAAAGACATCATGTCAACAAAGGGTGTGGCAGTTCCAGAACTTTCTTTGCAACAGGCAGCAGGTGGCTGGGTTTGGTTGGAGGGCCATAGTTTGTAGAACCCTAATGCAGGGCTGTATAGATCAGTGTAAGGACTGGGACTTTTTCTAGAAGTAATGGATTCGTTCTTGGAAGGCTTTGAGTATGGGAGTGACATGGTCTGGAACACATCTGAACAGGATCACTCCGGGTGTTGGGTAGAAGGCATGAGGGAAAGCCGGGAGACCAGTTCAAAGATTAACAGTCCAGGCTCATGTCACATAAAATATTTCCTTGGTTTCCCAATCATTGGTGAAAGAATGACAGTGTTCCTCAAATGATTTATTCAGCCTGCCATCCCTCGTGCAGAATTAATGATGCCCACCTTCCCTCCTGAGGGGAGGACCCCCAGTGCTCGGCAACCTGATTTGCCAAAGCAGAACATGAAGAACTTTGTACCTAATTGAATCAGTGGGGGGAGATTTTAAACAGGCAACATGCAATCAGCCAAATCAGAATAGACACGGGACACCAAGGCTCACACACGCACAAAAATCAAACCAAGAGCAGCCCAGCCCCGAGCTCAGGCGATCTGCAGGGAACCAGACCTGGGACCAGGGCATTCTGTTGACTTCATGGTAGAACATGCTCATCACAAACACTGAGATTCAGACAGCAATAATGGAGAAGTTATCTTCCTCCTGTCCACTGCACATACGAGGCTGGCTTTGGGGACAGGGAAGGCTCATGACAAAAAGCAGCCATGTCGGATTCAGGTCTGGCTGAGACGGACACGTTCAGCAGCCACCTGTTGGTACAAGAGCCCTGTCGGGTGGGGAGGGGGAGGGGCTTGACTGACACTGTTGTGGCCTCCCCATCGCCATTCCTTCCTTCCTTCCACTGAGAAGACTCCTCGCCTTCGTTCTCCCTGCTCTGAGTGGCCAAGTCCCCAGGCATGCCCTTCCCCCCCTCACCCCAGGGGTGAAATCTTATTGGTCTGTGCCAACTATGGGGTTCTCTTTCTCCTTCCTAAATGCAGTGGCCATGAGAATGTGCCTCTGAGCTCTCCTACTGTAGGGAGTGTAATTGGACGTCAGTCCATTGGCTGTGCTTGAAAATCCGTCCCAGCCTGGGCCATGATTCACGTTTCCCTTGGGCTGCTCCCAGCCAGTGACAGAGAGTGGCAGGGATACTAAGGCAGGCTTATTTCTGGGAGACAAGGGACTCCTCCCACAGGTTACTGCCCTGTCTTGCCAAGTGCCCCGCAGAACATTCCTTAGGCTGCACTGCGGTGCATTCTTCACCCGGCCTTCCTCCTGCTCTCTCTCCTTCACTCAGGGTCAGACTCACGTTACTGTCTGCTGGCTACCCCATCCCTTCCAGCTCCTCCCCATTTTCCATCACAGACATTTCCCCTACTATGTTTCCAGCATGTTCAATCCTATCCCGACGTCTGCTTCTTAGAGAACCTGACCCAACATACCAACTAACTATTAAAGCATGAGCATGTCTGATATGAAGAATTTGAGAGGCGGGGCAGGGGGTCATGGGGGGTGGGGAAGAGAAATGAAACAAGATGGGATGGGGAAGGAGACAAACCATAAGAGACTCCTAAACTCACGAAATAAACTAAGGGTTGCTGGGAGGTGGGGGGGGTAGGGATATGGACATTGGGGAGGGTATGTGATATGGCAAATGCTGTGAAATGTGTAAGCCTGATGATTCACAGACATGTACCCTGGGGCAAATAATACATAATATGTTAATAAAAAATTAAAAAAAAAAAAAGCATGAGCATGTGTTACAATTTGGCCAATGAGATGCAAAGGAGAGTGTAGGGAGGGGAGCTTCTAGGAAGCTTTTCTATTGTCTTAGAAAAGGGACCCAGGTTAGGACAGGTTTTTGTTGTCATTGCTATTATTTTGTTTGTTTCTTCACTGCCTCAGTACCAGGGGTGGGTCAGGATTTTGTGGGGCATAACACTTATACAATTTGAAGTACCTTCTTTAAGTAAGAAAATGCACATACAGTTTCTTTCCAAAAATTTCACAAAGGTATATGGTCACCTGAGCATCCTGTGAGGCCTTGAAAGGGTCTGTGGAAGTGAGAGACCTTGAAGCTTAAGTTTCATTAGCTTCATGGAAATCTTCCTCTGCTTTTGATGTTGCCATCAGCATGAAATGACTGGAGCTGGGGCATCCATTCTGGGATCATGAGCCAACAAAATGGAAGGAACCAGTGATGGTTCCACTGACAATACCAAGCTACCTGAGTCCCCTACTCTGCAACCACCCTACTTCTCAATTTAAGGTTATGAGAACTAATGAATGAATAAATGTCCTTATTCTTTAAGCCAAATTTAGTTGGATTTTCTCTCATTTGCAGTCAAAAGTATTTTGACTGATTTCAGATTTATTTCTGAAAAGGTTTCTTCTGCCCACCCCATCTCATGTTATACACTAGATGATGAAGAGTGATCTGGGATGAGAAAAGAAAGGAGATGAGGTAGCAACCCTAGCAACAAGGTCTCCACAACTGATGTTTCCTGAGAAAAATCCAGAAATTCTTCTAAGCAGACATAAGTGAATGAGTGATTGGGTTAGAGAATACACTCGATCGACTGTGGGAAAACAGTGAGTGTCCTGACAAAGAGGAAAATGTTAGAGACATTGGTTGTGATCTGGAGCTGTGAGTCACTGGAGAGGCAATGGGAGGTACCCAACCACACTGAAACTGCTGGGCTGTTCCAGCTCTATCACCGTGGAATACAATGAGAATGTCTCAGGGGACAAAGCACTAACATTGAACCACAGGGTTTCACAGCACACATAAAATCCTTCTACCTGAGCCAACAATACTTTAACCAAAAAAAAAAAAAAAAAACCACCCAGTTATCTTGATGGCTGCAGGTAATGATGGCCTAGGACATGAATTGAGCCCTGGCTTTATGCACTTTACGCAGAGCATTTCATGTAATCCGCATAGCAGATTTAGGATAGAAGATCTCATATCCCCATGAACAGATGAGGCAAGTGAGGATCAGAAAAGTTGAGTTGCTCAAAGGCACACAGTCAGGAAACGATGGAACCAGAATCAAATCCCAATAGTGCGGATCTAGCACTAGATTTTTCTTGCCTCATTTTTCCTCTTCTCAAGACCTTTGCAATTTCCCCCAAACTTTTTATATACAAAGCCAGATCGTAAATATTTTCAGCTTTGTGAGCTGGACAGTTGCTGTGGCAACTACTACTCCACTCTGCCCTTGCAGCGCAAAACCCGCCACAGACAATATGTAAATGAGTGAGGGCAGCTGTGTTCCAATAAAACTTTATTTGCAAACACAGGCAGTGGGCCTGACTTGGCCTGTGGGCCATAGTTTGCTGACCCTTGTCAGCAAGGGTCACATCATCATCACTCACTTATATCTATTAGTGTCCTGTGCTTGCTACCACCCCTGCTCTGCGATGCCATTGCCAGTGACATACAGATGTCAGGGTAATCAGCTGACTCCAGATTAGCTGTGACAGCCCCCGGGGATTGCCATGAGGTTCCTGAGGCTTCTGCTACATAGGCTCATTTATAACGATTTCTTCTAAGGCTCTGGTTGGGCCCCTAGCAACGGGACTGCATATAAATGAATGAATGAATGAATGAATAAATAAATCATTTGCCTGAGGAAGATCTTTCAATAATACTTCCTCTCCCTCCTAGTTTTCTTCATGTCTGGTGGCATGGAAGTGGTGATGGGCATTTTGGAGATCTGGGCTAAGAGGAAGCACTTAGTTTGAATCTGGTGGGATGTTTATGCTGTTCACAGTCAGTGATGTGTCTGGTTAGGCTATTGCTTGCCACCATTGCGGAAATGGTTTCCAAAGCACTCCTACAACCCACTGTGACTCTCAGCCATTGCTGTAACCTGAAGGTGCAGGGCTAGAGAAGGCACAGTACTATCAAAGTGTCCCACAGAGCCTAGCTCTGGAAGGAAGTGGGTGGAGGGGGAGAAACAAGGTTTAAGATGTAGGGAAACAGAACTCTGTGGAAAATTCCTTTAAGCATCAGACATGTAAATTCCTAAGTGGAGGATTGGGTTCTCATCCATGCCTAATCAAAATAGAATTTCTCTCTTTTCAGGAAAATACTTGATTATGCAGCATACACGACTGTGAATGCACCACACATTTTTTATGAGTACTGCACAAAATAGTACGGCACTTAGTGAATGTTAGCTATTTTATTTCATTTTCCCTTCATTGTTCTATAAAAATGAGTGGAAATAGAAAATGGATAACATTGATATTAGTACTAAGAGCTATATCTCTCAGAAATGTAACACTGTTAAGAACCAAGAGGGAGAACAAGAAGCAGACATTCCGTCAATTTTTAGGTTGAGTTGGACACTTAACTGATATAATCTGGCCAATCGTATTCATTTGTGATGGAAAAGAACAAAATGAAAGAACATGTAGCAAGTATAGGAATCACATCATCAAAGATGATGCATAAGTAGGAATTCTACTGTAAATTCCTTATAACAAAGAAGCCTCCCCTCCTTCATCCCTTATAACATTTGATTTATATACACATTGTCAGTAGCTCATTTGTTATAAGTCAGACACTGACAAAGGACACCTCATGGCCTTGAGCCTCAGTTTCTTGATCTGTAAAATGGGGATAATGCCATGATTACTGTAAGACCTCCATTAGGAAATGTTTGTGAAAGTGCCTGGCAGAGGGTCATGTCCCAGCGAGTGCTCAATACAATGAACTCTCTTTCCCCCATCAGCTTGTTGAACATGGAATGATGAGTTAGGCAACGTTGAAGGCCTTGTTTGCCAGTTTGCCAATGTCCACACCATTTCCCAGCCTGGCCATTGGCTTAGGGATGATGCTGAGTAGCCGCCTACACTTGTTCAGAAACAACTTCAACCATTGGCATTAGAAATAGATCCTTGGTGTGAAATGAGAGTGTCTGGCAACTCCGTGCTGCTAGGAATGGGCCCAGAGTGATGTGCACTCCAGAGGAATGTGGGAAAGAAGACAAGTACCTGCATCCTGTTTGCAAAAGAGGAAATAATGGGGAGCCCATCTTTATTGAACTGGCCTTGCACTGGGTCTTCCGAGAGATGTGTTCATGCCATGTACATTTCACCCTCACACCAATCCTGTAAACTGGCAATAATTATCCTCTTTCACTGTAAGGAAACTGAGGCACAAAGATTCTAGGGAACTTGCCCAAGGATACATGGCAAGATATGGCAGAGAAGGCCTAGAGCCCCAATTCCCTGAATCCATCTCTAATGGTCTGTGGCACTTACTCCTCCCCCATCACAGATTCCATGGCTCTTCCAAAGCTTTGGGGTGGCTTCCCTGGTCCTGCTCTGCTTCTACCCCCCATCCCCCACCAAGCAATAAGAACATTCTGTGATGTTGCTCTTACCAATAAGTTAAACATCTAGAAATTCTAAGGTCATGGGGATATCTCTAAGGATGCCAGACCAAGAATTCCAAATCCAGAGAGCTCTACTTTTAGTTTACTTGCAAGAAAACACTCTATCTCAGATCTTCATTCATTCATTCATTCATTCATTCATTCATTCATTCATTCCTATGTGAATTGAGTATCCACTATGTGTCAAGTGCTGTGCGGAGTGTATGGATACAATGGTGAACATGACAGTTATGGTTCCTCTCTTCCTAGACCTAGCATTCCAGTGGAGAAGACAGGCAAACAGATAAAGAATATTACTGCAAAAGGTGGTGAGGGTTATGGAGGAGTCCAAATAGGAAGTTGAGATAGAGACAAAACTTTGGGTCAGGAGTTCCAGGAAGACCCCTCTGAGGAGGTGACATTGAATCTTACTTCTAAAGGCTGAGGAGGATGCAGTCAAACAAAAAGTGAAGAGTAGGGATGGTAAAGTGGTCCAGGTAAAGGAAACAGCATGTGCCAAGTCCTGAGAGAGGGAAGTTGGGCCTTCTGGAGGTACAAAGATGGCCCATGTGGCTGGAGCACGGGGAGAACTGGAGAGAGTAGACAGAGTTGAGTTGGAAGAAGTTGTCAGGGTCCAGCTAATGGAAGGCCTGGTAGTCATGGGAAGGAGCTTGAAATTTTACTCTAAGTGCCATGGGCAGTCACTGAAGTTGAAAACCATTGCCTTCTAGTTGTATTTTAATGGAATAGTCAATCTGTAGAAGTAAGAAAATCCCAATTTGGATGTTCATCCCCAAATGATAGGCTGACTGCATTAGTGGTCCCTATTCTTCACCCATCCCTATAGCTATGTCCTTTGCCATGGCCTTTTCCAATTCTTCTCAATAAAGATTCACCTAGAATCTGGACTAGATGGGCGACTTACTTTGGCCAAAGGACTGTAAGCAAATGCAATACAAGCAGAGAGCTGAAGAAGCACTTGCAGGTTTCTACTTCCTCTGCCATTACCATAAATCGTATCTGGCCTCCCTGACAGAAGAAAGACATGGACCAGAGCTGAGACCCAGCCATGTCATTTGAGGCCATCCTGGCCTCAACAAGCTAACTCCTATACCTGTGAGTAAACGTAAGTAAATCAGGTAAACTGATAATCCCAAATACAACTGATCACAGGTACAGGTGAGCCCATCCAAGATCAGCCCAGTCCAGAATACATGGACCATGCAGACTTGGGAGCTAATGAGTGTTTATTGTTATTGATCACCAAGGTTTTGTGGTTGTTTGTTATACAACATTTTCATGGCAGTAGGTAACTGACATACACATCAAACTCAAACTGCTTAACTAAATTCCTGAAATCTCAAAATCCATAGTTCAGATGCAATATTTGAATGGCTTAGCTCCTTCCAGCATGAACTCCGAACTTTGCATCAGAAATCTTGGACTCACATCTCAGGTCTGCTGTTTATTGCATGTCGATGCTTGCACAAGACACTTCACTTCCCCAAGTTTCAGTTTCCTTATCTGTAGGATGGGTTTAACGATTCTACCTACTCCATAAGACTGTTAGAGGAATCAAGTGAAAAAACACTTTGCAGTGATTAAATACTCTCTTTGCAACCCTTAGTTGTAATCATCATCTTCATGGATGGAGAAGAGAATAAAAGGAAAAGGAAAATGGAAAGCATGGCATGGGAAGAGATATAAGAGTTTTCATAGAGCCTTGAGCTAAGAGTATGCTGTGGTTAGTAAGTTGAATCTGTTGTAGGGAAGGACCAGGGGACAGTGTTATCTGGGGTATAAAAGTTTTGGTTGTAAATCACTTTTCAGGTGATGGATTCAAAAGGATAACCAGAAGCCAAGAGAGAGTCCGACTAGTGTAACCAGAAGCCCAGAGGGGACATCCTGGGCTGGCACTGCTCAGTGATGTTCCATTTGGTGGATATAAATGGTCAAGGTGCCCTACCAATTAGACATGGTCCTGAGGCTAACAGTGGCTGCTTCAGGTAAAGATGGCTCTCCCTGGTCAGGCTACAGATCTCCTGTGCTCTGATCCCACCTCTTCTTTCCGAGGAGGCCCTGCCTCATTGATTCCTCTCTCTCTTCCCCCTTAAAGCCCTGCCTGACGCTGTATCCTCCTTAGAATACAGAGTAGAATACAAACATGCTCAAGCCCCCCTATTCTGAAATCATCTCTCCTCCTGCCATGCTCTCCCTACTCTTGCCTTTGCCGCCGCCTTCTTCACAGTTGTCTACACTTCCCACTCCCTAACTCTCCACTTACACCCTTATTTCTCAGAAGCATTCAGTTCAAGTTGATTTTTGGCCCCCAGCAACCAATGCTTATAAAATATCAGAGACTTTACGTCCTAAATATCACCCACTTCCATTGTCCTTTGTCGTTCTGATGGCTGTGACCTTGGTTTTGATACCTATCACTTCTGATTTAGAAAATTACAGTAATCTGG
>CM052807.1:107111101-107170679 GCA_028533885.1 Nasua narica | reverse complement strand
GGTCTCTCTCTTTGCATTCTGCAGCATTTCTAGGCTCTACTCTGAATCATACCTCTGAGCCTGGCTCTCTCTTGCTCCAAATCTCTCAGTGGCTCCCCACTGTCCACAGAAATAGTTTAAACTCTCTCAGGTGCTTCAAAAACCTTAATGTTTTGGTCTCATCCAGTTTTTTTTTTTTTATTTCCTACCACTCTCAATCATGAATCCTATACTCCCATCAAACTTAATTATTGATCATTCCTTGTACATACTGGATACTTGAATACCTCCATGCCTTTGCTCATGCTGTTCCCCCTTCCTAGTCCATCTCTGCGATTTCTACACCCCTGAATCATACCAAATATTCACAGCCCAGCATAAATACTTCCTCCTCTATGAAACTTTATTTTATCTTCTCAGGAGAAATAAATCTTTCTCTTCTCATTCCCTGGAAATTGATATTTTGGGGCATTTTTGTATAGTTTTTGCACATATTATATCTCCCTTCTTGGACTGCGGACTTCTTGAGAGCACAACTCATCTACGTATCACCATAAATACTCGGCCCAGTGTACTGCACACAGCAACTAGCATTTTTGAACAAATAAATGAGTGTATTTCAAAATATCATTGACATAAAAATGATAGCCATAAATCATAATCACCAACAGTAATACCATATACTGAAGTCACATTTATGGTACTAGTTAACTGAGGGGTTGAAAATTCAAAAGTTTATCAGGGTCAGACAAGTACTGCAGATTGTAAAACAGGCTTGAGTAAGTTCAGGGGCAAATGTTATAGTATCTGTCACATCTAATGGGGGGACCAGGGAATCATTGGCAGTTGGAAGTATGGGCCCAGCATTACAGGTCATTTGATTATCATAGAGATACTAGAAACACAAATACTTATGTAAAATCTTCCAGTTTTTAAAAGTTGGCAACTAGCTCAGTTTTTTAACAGTGGGGCTGCCTATTTGCAAGTTCTGGTTGGAGAACGCTATACTCTGTTTAAGTGAAAACACTTGTTAATTGACTTACCAGATATAATATACCCCATCAAAAGCAACTGGCTCTCCAAGAATTAGAGCATCCTACAATGCATTTAAGGCTGGCTCCATGGTTGATTCAGAAGGTACTTTGTGGCTTTGCCATGTCTAGGCATCTCATTTCTAACATCAGTCATCATCAGGGAAAACAGAGAAGAGAGGGAGCTTTCTGGGAGCTGAAACTCTCAGCTTGTCTGTATTCTAGAGACAACTGCATTGCTTTTTTATGACTGCATCTATTTGCAAGCCTGTGCACATTTCCCCCCAGTCTCTTGCACTGAGCGATCGCTCTGCTGGCCTCTGAGCAGGTATCAGAGAACTGCGAGGCCAGCTCTCCCAGCCCTTCAGACTTCATTCAGCCTCAGTGGTTTGGCAGGGCCCAGACCCAGGGAGCTGAAGGCCAGACAAGAAACCACCACACTCCCCCAGCACCCCGGATCATCTGTTTTGCACTGTTCTTATAGGAATTATTAATACCTGATGGTAACGATGACTATGTATTGACCCCCTAAGCTAGGCATTTGACAAGCTTGGTGAATTGCTGAAACAATCCTGCAAAGTAGATAACTGAACAAATTACTAGGAAAGTTAATGGTCATAACAAGACAACCCCTGAAATCCAGTGGTTGAACACAAGGAGAGTTTATTTCTTGCTCACCTCACAATCCAATGTGGTTTGGGTTAGGTGAGGAGAGCTCTGCTCCATGGAGTTCTTTGAGGACCAAGGATCCTTCCACCTTCTGGCTGGACCCTCCTCTGGGATCTCAGGATTCTCTCTATTCAGCTGGAAGATATAGGAAAGAGAACAAGAATTGCACATGGGAGATGTTCATAAACTGGTTCTAGAAGAGGCTCCCGTCATTTTTCCTCCTGTTCTATGGAACAGAACTCAGTCATGTGGCCATACCTAACTGCAAATATAGTCAGGCATTGTGCTCAGGAAGAAGAGGGGAGCCAGATACTGATGAGCTCTAGCAGTGTCCACCATGGCAGTCATTCCCATTTCCCTGCCGAGGAAAACAAGAGTCTAAGAAGTTACATCACTTGCCTAAGGTCTATGTGGCAGAGCTGGGCCTCCACCTGGGCTGGCCTGGCCCTGAACTCTTTTTTTCACTGCTCCATTTGGTCCTTTTTGCATCTATGAATGTGACATGTCCACTCCCATAAGACCACTGGCATCTGAAGAATGTTGGCATATCCCTGTAGGATTTTGCCTAAAAAGGCCCTTAACTCCTAAATATTTGAACTTTCCTAAAGAAGCACAGATGGCTTTCTTCTAGGATAAAAAAATAGAGGGAGTGGGCCACAAGTGATGTGTACTACACCTGTTCATCAGGGTTTACCTGGGGCACTCTCAGACTAAAGGTGTTCCACTTTGTATTGCTGATTAGCTTATATATTGCTTCCCCTCCCCTGGTATCTTGACAGCACATTGAATCTCATATTTCCATACTTATCAGCACCTATTCATGTATTTCGGTTGCTTAATTTCTCAGAGTTAAGGTAGTTTAAAGGTTCATACAGATGTGACAGTGTTAGTTATGTGATAGAATTTAAGAGTAAAATTAGTTAGCTACAGATAGGAAACCTCTGCATTACTCTTTTCAGAACTACTTTCCCACAAAAAAAAAAGGCAAAAGCAAGAACATAAACAAAAAACAACTTGACCACGTGATCCTATTGCACACTCTCCCATTACTCTGTATTCTCATGACATCGTCACAATTACAATTTTTAAGATCATTGAATAATCTTTGGTTTAATGTCTGTCTTTCTCTCTAGACTATAAACTCCATGAAGGCAAAAATCATGTCTTTTTGGGGACACCTGGGTGGCTCCATAGGTTAGGCGTCCAACTCTTGGTTTCAGCTCAGGTCATGATCTCATGGGTGATGGGATCAAGCCCCACGTTGGGCTCCATGTTCAGTGAGAAGTCTGCTTAAAAGATTCTCTCCCTCCAACCCTCCCCATCTTCTCTCTCTCAAATAAATAAATCTTAAAAAAATAATCATGTGTTTTTGTTTACCACTTGTATTCGTTAGCTAATGCTGTGTAATAAATAATACCCAAACTTAGTCACTTTCAACAACTCTTTACAATCACTTACATATTCACAGATCAGCTGGGGTTTGACTGACTGAACTTGTCTTCACTGAAGTTGACTCCAAGATGACGGTTTCTTTCTTATTCTTTAGAGCCACTGGCACGTTTCTCTCACGGCAAAGACAGAAGTGTGAGAGGCAGTGAAAGCAAAGTTGCTTAAGGCCCAGTCTTAGAACTGGCCAATTCGGTCCACACTCTGTTGACTAAGGTGAGCCGCTTGGCCAAGCCTGACCTTAGTGGAGTGGGAAAGTACACTTTGCCTCTTGCAGGGCACCTGAGAAGTCACAGAGCATAAGGTGCAAACACAGGGAGGGGGGAATAATGCAGCGTTTCACGTGGCTGTATCTGCAGTAGGTGGTGTACTTCATTCCACATCAGAGAGTTGAAATGAATGTTGCTTGAATAAATGTAGAGGGTATTCCTATAAGTTAATCTCTCTGGGTTGAAAAAAAATCCCACTGGTTGGTAAGGATTGACTAACACAGAAGGATAATACGTTAAAAGATTGATTTGTATCTGTTCCTTCTAAATCTTTCCCTTCTTGTAGCTTGAGCAGGAAGCTGGTGGACTTCATGTGTCTGCTTAAAGGGTGGAAGAGTTGAAGCCAACCAGAGCTAGTTTTTTCCATCTATTGTTCAAATCTCAGCCATGTGAAGGGGAAAATGTCAGTCTCCCCCCGCCCCCAAAAAAGGGAGGGAGGAGAGACTTTTGAGAGAGGAAGACTTAGCCAACCAGGAAGAGGAGCACTGATAATGGAGTGCAGCAGAGCCCCATATATGCTCTGTGGTCAAGTCTGAGAAGATGGAAGAGCTTCAGGGAGGACAGCTGTTCAGGGTCCCTGAGACAGACAGACCCTGGACCCATCCAGCCAGATCCCCAAACCCTATGAATGGTCCAGAAGCAAGTACCTCTGGACATCAGAGTCCCCTCAGTTTGGGACAATGAGAACGTCTGACCTGTTGAGCCTCCCACAGATCCCGAAGGAGGCCCCAGTCCAGTTGGAGATTAAATGTCCCACATTGGGGGTCATTAGCTCTAGGGTCATAATTAAGATGATTTAAATGAAATAAATAAAATGCTATTTCCTATACATGTGAGTTAGAGAAGAGTTATTCACACTCATTAAACCATGAAAATTGTAGCTGGGAATTGGCAAAACAAGGCTCTTTGAAAGCTTCATGTAAAAATAATATTTCAATATTTTGAGGACATTTGTTACCATTTTCAAGTGAAACCTTACAAATCTATACAAAGTCTGCACAGAGCACCAGAGGAGAGATGCTGATAATAAAACCAAGAACCTTTCCTCATACCTTGCAGGGTTTGAGGGCTTTTTTGTTAAACCCACACAATCCCAGACTGTGAAGTTAAATTAGCAATAATGTTTAAATTATGCAGGCTCTCAGCTGTGCTGTGATGTTTGCACACTTTCTAGGAAGTGACTAATTATAATTAGCGCTTAAATACAAAAGACATACCATCACTAAAAGAAAAGGAGAAAATAAATCTTATGTGTTTAGATCTTTGTCTCCCAGCATTGGCTATATTCATTCGCTTATGCTGGGATTGCTAGCTGAAGGACAGGAGGGACATGTTGATTTCCGCACTACATGTGAGGAGATGGATTTAAATGTTTGTGGGTCAAGCGAGGACACCAGACACAAAACAATTTCCAAGACTAAGAATCTGATGTCAGCTGGTCACTTCACCAGGAAGGGAGGGTGGAGCCAAAACCAGGAGTAAGCAATCAGCAAAGCTGGGTTCTTGTCCCAGCTCTGTCCCTCAACATTTGTGGAAGGTCACTTAGCTTCTCTGGTCTCAATTTTCTGATCTGCAAAGTAGGACCAACAATGCCTGCCCTGAATGTTTGGTGAGTTGTGTGTGTGTATGAGAGGGAGAGAGAGAATATTCTTTTCCTTGAGACAACAGCCATTATATTTTGAGGCCTTATATGATGCCAGGCCCTGGGATGGACCCTATGGATTTGCGGGTAAAGAGGATACATGGCACCTCCCCTCCCCTGCCCCACCAGCCTCCCTACTTATCTTTATTATGGTGGTTTTCCCTTTCACCATTAGTGACAGGATCTAGATCTTGGTCCCACTCCCAGCACCTACCATTGTCTGCACATAGTAGACACTCAATAAATATTATTTGGAAGAAGGAAGGAAGAAAGGCACTGACAGAGAATGGCAGCACCCCGTGGCTCTGTGCAGGCAATTGTTCATATGTTTCCATGAATACTAAGTGAGTCCCTACCCTGAAGAAGATTCCACAGAGGGAACAGCACTGAAAACACAGCCACCCATCCTGCCTCGTGGGACTTAAATTAGAAAGATGGCAAGGAGAGTTCAATTGTTACTGCATCACCTAACCAAGAAAAACCCAACCACAAATTGTGAACCGTAAGTAATGCAGCAAAACAAACACTAGTCACTGCCTATTGGGGATCAACCCCCTTCTTTCTTTGGCTAACACAACGCTGAATTTTTTCAGGAGCCATATCCCCAGTCCAAGTGGCTCAACAAAATGTAGATGGGTTAAACTAAACTGTCAGGATACTTCTATCAGGATACTTCTATTTCCCTCGGCCACTCATTGGTCTGGAGGGGACATGTGACCCAGTTCTGGCCAATAGGCTGTGAGGAGGAGTCCACTGGTAGCTTCTGGAAAATATTTTCCTCCCTAATAGAAGAACAGCCCTTTGGCCCTTTTTCCTATCCTTCCTGCTTGGGATGCAGTCATGTGACAATGTGATATTTGTAGATATTTGTAGCTGTGGCAGCCATCTTGTGACACTAAGGAACACATTGTTGACACAGGGATGACAGCAGAGCAGCCATACTTGGATTCCTAATTACATCTGTTGGAGCCTCTCAAGAAGCCTGATGAGTAGCTTCCTTTTTCCCATTCTGAGTTCTGAACAGATTGAGAAATCAGATAAAGGAGAGAGATGAAGAGAAAAATACCTTCTAAGTGCCAGGTATAGGATGTAACTTAATGGGACAGCCAGTTGGGTTTGAGCCCCTAAGTCAGCAGACTTGGCACTAGTTACAGATCACACCCTTGTGGCAGAGACTGAGTCCTGTAGGTGGCACACTGAGCCCTAAGAGGAGCTTGGCCAATTTACCAAACCAATAAGCTACTCTTCCTCCCCAGGGACAGAGAGAACAAAGGGAAACACCAGGAGTTACAGTGATTGAGCTTCTTCCCCATAGAAGGAAGGGTCACAAAACTCCCCTCCCCAAACACAAAGCTGAGCCACGGCACAACTCTAGAATTGCCTTCCATTCTTCTATGAAATGAGACTCGTAAACCTCTGTTATTTACATTACTTTCAGTCAGGTGTTCTGTTCATCACAGCTGAAGCATCTTAAGGGTCTAAGCACCATAAAGATAAAGCAGAGGACAGTGAAAGGGCTTTTTCCATTTTCATTTGGACAGGGGTGCAGATAGTCACGGGAAAGCATCTCCAGATTCGTGTTTAAGCTGCTCCTGAAGGATGAGGGGCAAGGCCTCACAGACAAGGAGAAGTGAGAAGACCCTGACACATCAAAAGAAGGTCCATGTGGCTGAAGTGGACTCGGGGAAAGGAAGATTCATGAGATATGACACCAGAGAGGGAGGCAGGTGCTGGATCATAGCTTTATAGACAGGATGTGGCAGGCTGGGCTCCCAGGAAGCAGGAACCCAAAAGGTTTGCATGCAAGGATGTTTATTACGGAGCATCTTAGGAACTCTCAGCTGTGAGAGAGAGGGAGGAAAAGCAGCAGATTGGGCAGAGACAAGTTGAACTGTGATGTAAGCCCAACAGCAGCCTCAGTTGAACCCTGGGGGAGTTGTGGATACAGACTAGCCTTCAGAGCTGTACCAAGATAGGTCAGGACAACCAGAACTTTTTCCTCCCCCACATGGATTTGTCATTGCATGTGGGTTACCTGGGAAAGGGGGCACTTAGCTGGGATAATACCTGATAGGGCTGACAGCTGAGGGGAAAACTGCCCACATAAAGAACCACTGTTGGAGCCGCTGACATGTGAATAATTTGCATAAAAGCAAAAGTACATCCTATGTGGACTTGGCCTAATTGTTCAAGATCTTTGGGCTTCTGTGTGGGGATAGGGTGGGAGTTGGGCTTAAGGAATGCTTAATGACTTCTTAGAGGGAGGATTAATGATTCCAGCAAGACTTGCACACCTTGAAAACCTGCATAGGTACAAACACCTCCACTGCCCTTTAGCCTGCTCACAAGCTGATCATTTACTGGGCTTGATGAGTTTTGTGAAAAAAAGCAAGATCACAGCTACCAGTCTTTCTGCTCTCTCACTAAACGGATTCATTGTCTTCCCTTCTGGCATTTTCCTCAGGCTTCTTATCAAGGCTGACTCAGCCATTGCCTTTCTTCAGAATTCTCCACCTAGCTTTGGACTCTGAGTCAGGCCCCTGCACATATTCTCTGTGTCTTTATTAATATGCTTTGTGTCAACCTCTGCTCCTGCAAAGAATTAGCCACCCAATTTCTAAACCATTACCTCCATGATAAGAAGGAGCTCTCATAATTGGAAGAAGTTCCAATTATGGGGGAATTGGGGAAGCAAAGGGAAGGGAAAGGGAAAGCAAAGGGAAACAAAAACACTTAGACATTGGAGACCGAGTTCTGTAGTTGGCATCTGATGGAATTTGGGGTCTCCACGGCTCCCCCTTACTCAACTGTTAAGTGTTCCTCCCATCTTTGGGGAACCACCCTTGGTTTATGCTATCAGTCATGTTCCCTACTCTGGCCTCTGGGGCTGCCAAGGTCAGGTAAGATGGACCAATAAGAGGCTCAATTTTTTCTGATCATAGTGATTGGTTCGATGAATGAGCATGTGGCCTCAGCCGAACCAATCTCTGCTCAGCTCCTTCCATTCTAGTCATAGATTTGTATGAACCTGGAGGTGCTGGTGGCTAGCTACCCCACCAGAGAATAAAGCCCACACAAGGAGAGATAGCAGAACAAGGAGTAGAGAGACATGACAACATATGCGATCCTTTATGACAAATGTCCTGGAGGCCAACCCATCTAACTCCTTGATTAGGCAGGGCCCCAAATTCCATATCTCTCCCCACCCCAGGCTTTAAAACTTTTTCTTAAATGAGTTTGAAATGAGTTTCTGTTATTTACAGGGAAAGATTTCTGACCAATACAGATTAACTAAGCTGTGACCCCCATATTTGTAGTCCTATCAAATATGAGCACCAAATGATTCATTTATTCATGTAATCATTCAAAAAATGTTGGTCAAGTGCCTATGAATTTGAGGAGTTATAAAAATAGAAAATTAGGGCGCCTGGGTGGCTCAGTGGGTTAAAGCCTCCACTTTTGGCTCAGATCATGATCTCAGGGTCCTGGGATCGAGCCCCGCATCGGGCTCTCTGCTCAGCAGGGAGCCTGCTTCCCCCTCTCTCTCTGCCTGCCTCTCTGCCTAATTGTGATCTCTGTGTGTGTGTGTGTGTCAAATAAACAAATAAAATTTAAAAAATAGAAAATGGAAGAAGAGTACGGGCAAAATCTCATAGAGAGCTCTACATCGTCTAAGTCAGTGCCGGCCATTTTCTCTGCAATGTCTGTGCTACAGGAGATGGTAAGTTTCTTTTCAATGACATATCCAAGCAGAGAGCTAATGGCCATTTGGCAGGAAGAAGATGCTATAGATATTTGCAAGCGTCAATGGAAAACAAGATTCAATGAGTTTTAGGGTTTCGTTCAGTCATGACGTTATAGGGTGTGGGTTTCCATGTCTTTTACACTTTCCACTAGAGAATCTTCCCAAACCATTTCTGATTCTGTCCAGTTCCAGCTTGTGGAATGAGGACATTCTGCATGGCTCAGTGAATGGTGGGTAAGTGTTACGTGGGAACCTCTTTTACCCTTTGCTTCAAGTTTCCAGGTAGAGGGATTGCCATTAATACTTTTCCCCTCTTTCCTCAGAGGAGTAGTGCCTTACCTGATTGGTGACTTTAAGCTGAAGTGAGCATCTTCAGCTTCATCTCTCTCTCTCTCTCTCTCTCTCTCTCTCTTTGGGGACCAGATGCTCACAAAACATTCTCATCAGCTCTAAGCAGATCTATCCCTGCAGGAGAGGCCTACATTTGGGGAATTAAGTTCAGTACTGGAAGTGGTAGCAAGCAATTTGACCAGATCTAAACCATGCTTATTGTTGTATCAGCAATAAAACTGACATTTTTATCTCCATCTGCCTGACTCCTTGGGGGTTTTTCTCAATTAATTAGGAACCCGGGCAGGGAACAAGGTGTCATCTATTCGCTCCCTAAATCCCAGCAGAATGATCTTACTTGCAGACAAGACCTTCTCAATTTGGTTTACCCACCTTGTGAGCCTCTTCCCACACTACCTCCTGCCCTCCTTTCTATTCTCCAAGAGCATCAGGTTGCTTGTCATTTCTTTCATACTTCTTGCAATTTCGTACTTTTATGCCTTTGATTACGTTATTCCTTCTGTGGGATATCCACTCACCCCCACCACACTGCTTCATCAGCTAATGTGTACCCATTATCTATCCATAATGCCTCATCTCAAGGTACACCTCATCCAGGAAGTCTTCCCTGGCTGTCACCTTCACACCACTGTGGGCTCAGTTTGATGAATACTCCATCATATATATTTTTAAATGTCAGTCTCTCATCACTAGATTGTGAGCTTATTGAGGTGACTGTGATCTTATTATTCATCACTGAATCCCTCAGAATTCAGAACCTTTCACAGAGGACATGCATGGTAAATGTGTGTTAAAACAATACATAAATTAGACAATAGTGGACAATACCCATTCTTGAGGCCAGGCAGAACTGGGAAGGGTACTTCCACCAGCCAGAGGTCAGGAGCAGAATCAAAGTTATAGCCAAGGAGACAGGGCCAAGCATTTAGTCCTTAGGGCAAGGCAAGGCAAAAAAAAAAAAAAAAAAAATGACAAAGTGAACAGAGGTAAAAAGAGACAGGTGAAAGAAGAGACTGAAAAGAAATACACTACAAGGAATGGGCCAGAGCAAGGAATATAGAACAAAGGCTGTTCAGGGCAAAGGAGCCTGGTACACTCACCTATTACACAGTGCCAGGTATGTGGTTGAGGGAAGGGACAGAAATCCCTAAGATCACAAGCAAAGATTTGATGACAGTGGAGTGCAGGGGAAAATCACAAGAGCGGAAGAATGTGGAGCCTGATCCCAGCTCTGCCACTAAATACTCAGGTGAGCTTGGACAAATCACTTTCTTTTCCTATGAAAGAATTTCCTCATCAATAGTCCTGAACAGCATGTCCTAGATCACTTCTCACTTCTCTTCCAAGTCAAATGTATTGTGACTCTTTAAACGCTATTCCGTAGTATGATTACAGAGGATTCTTCTGTTACATAAATAATATTTAGTCATCATGTTATTCTTTATATTCAATCTATCAAAAGGACTATGTCTATTTTGATCTCAGTTCTGAAATCAAGGAGATTAGACCCAATTATTTTGTGAGCCCTTCAGAATATTTGCTGTGCTGTAATTTTCTCCATTCCTTGAGAGAAACACACTTTTGTCTCTCTCTGTGCTTGGCACTGTGGCACTCTCTGTTCTGAATGAATTTATAATCTACTTGAAATAAGATTAACATCTTCAAAGTGATTGAGAGCGAAATCCAGGTCATTGTATCATTTAGTGCTAAATAATGTGTTAAAAACTATAAGGAATTGACAGAAATGGGAGGATCAAGAAGGGTTGAAGATATCGGGGAAGATTTCCTGGAGGAAGTGGGCCTGCAAGGGTGAATTAGACATAGATCGGAAAAGGGAAGATTGAGATGGACAGATGGATGAATGGATGGATGGACAGATGGATGGATGGGTGGATGAAGTAGGACATTCTTAAGAGGTATAGCCCAAGGAAAAGCAAAAACTTAAAGATGGTCATGATTTTGTGTGGGACTCACTATGGAAACCTATCCTGGTAGAGTAAGAACAAGGAAAAGGGAGGGAGGTTAATATTGCTTGTGCTTCTACTGTATGCTGGGTATTTGTAAGTGAGATGTTTGGTGTCTCCGCTCCCAACAGGCCCTCACTCTAGGAATCACCTCCATACAGAGCTGAGGGGGTGTGCTTACCAAGGGCTCACACCCTGATCCAGATAACTAGATCAAGGGTGGACACTGGACCTAAACTCAGTCAATCCAGTTTTTCTTGCAGAAACACAGTATTGGACACAGGAAAACTGAAGAGGACTTTCTGTGGCAAAGCTGGGGTATAGAAAGGTCGAGAGAAAGGGAAAATAGAGATGGAAGGGATCTGAGGAAAGCTAAAGAAACCAGGCTGTGGAGAGCAAAGAGGGGGAGAATATGCACAGAGGAAAAGTTGGAACACCCTTGACAGATTTGATGGCTCCTGGAGAAGAAACATGTACCTGGATTCTGACAATCCCATTCCTCATTCCTCCCCTCCTGAAAACTCTGTATTTTATTTCCTGTTTCTTGATTTCCGCCAAACCAACGCAAGTGGTTTCTTGTTCTTCATAATAAAAAGAGCCTTTACTAGGACAGTCTGCTCACAAACATTTTCCCCAGTGAATCCTATCAAAAATTTAATGAGATAGGCATCATTTCCAATTATTAAAATGGCTACCAAGACTTAAAGAGGCAATATGCCCTGTGTAAGCATTCAGCTTAGTAAGTGATTAAACTGGGGTTGGAACCCAGGCCTGTCAGCCTCCAGAGACCTTTGACTTCACCACACACCATCCTGAGGGACGTTTGACAGTGTCAGAATCAACACCTAACGCAAGAACACTTTCTCTGAAACCTGCACCAAACATCTCCACTCTAAGGGGTATGTTGTGTTTATTCACAGGCCAGTTCAATAACTTTCACTAATTCAGAGATTCTCCTGTGGTGACCTAGAAAGCTTACTTAAAATACGCTAATTCAGAACTTCTGAAAAAATTAGACCCTGTTATTTGTGACTCTTAATGAGCCAAATTTAAAGCACTCTTGTCCTCCAAGAATATCCACAGTCTAGTGAATAAAGAGAAGCTTGTTAAAATTAGTGGAATTTTTCCAAACTAAGAAGATTAAGAATTCCCTTAATGTGGGGTTCATTCATTCTAAGCAATATTCATTCCGTGGTAGCCATATCTAATTCTTAAACTTTAATGACCCATGACGAATACACCTTCATGCCATCTACATTCTAGTCAGACTCAATTCTTCCAATCCTCTCAAATACCATATTACTCCAACCTCCATGCCATAATATGTGTGAAAATTCATTTCCTTCTGCCTGCCCATCTGGAATACATCCATTCTTCCTTCAGGATTCAGCTGAAGAGTCACCTCCTCCACCGAGCTCTCCTGGCCACCAACTTTCTGCCCCATGCAGGTCAGCTATTTCCTCTGTGACCCAGGAGAGTCTGACCTCAACTCTCATCCCTCTGTGTTGTGACTGTCTCTTTGCTGAGGAGGTGAGATGTTCTCGCTCCCATGCTGAAACCATGCCCCCCACAGGGTTAGTGATGTTGAAACTAGTGGAAAAATTAAAGCTTGTGTGTCAGAGAACTGTTTTTCCCTAATCAGCTATTGTGTTTCTTCAAACCCAACCAACCAATCCACTAGCTGTCTCTGCAGAAGCCTGGACTCAAGTCAACTGATAGAGTTCCAGCCTATGAACAAGCACGGCCCTGCATTCCTACCAGAGATAGTGAGTCCCATCCAGTTTAGTGACTCTTGGAGTATGTTCATAGCCCCTTTGCCTTGTCCTAAGATAACTTCCTGAGGTCAGGGGCTGAATTTTGCCTCTTTTTGATGTTGTCTCTACTTAATGTATGTCACGTATATGTTTGTTCAATGTACATGCTCTATCCTTCTTCATAAGAAGTTATGTTTCCCTGCACTTTTCATCAATATGTGTGTGATCTCAACCTCCACGACTACAAAACACTTATTCTTTTCCCCTTTGAGGAGGTGATTTGAGGCTTGCCCTCCTGTATCCTCGTTTGGCTGCCTCTTGAATACATCCCTTCCTTGCTGCATAGCTGATATATCAGTGATTGGCTTTGCTGAGCACCAGGCACACAGAAATGGGCTGGGTTAGGATGACAGAGCACCTCTTTCTTTTCCAATTCCCACCTTTCCACCACCCCTCCGTGCATCCTCCACCTAATGGGAAAGTGATTACTAATCTAATGCACTTGAGAGGTTGATTAGGCCACATTTCACTAGTGAGTGAGGTCACCATGGTCAATCAAGACCTTTCTTCATGAAATAGTCTAACTGAGGGATTCTCAACCCCAGTTGCACGTTGGAACCACCGTGCTCACCAGAAATCCCCAATTCTATTGTGAGGCTACATTTGAGAATGGTTGGAAAGGAAAGCTGAACCATTCCTCTCATCCCACACCAACCGAAGCTGTGAGTTCTGCTATGCGGCAGTAAAACAGAAGCTTCAGGAATCAGCAGATTTAAGTAAAGCTCTGGGTGACTTTGACTTACTGCATCTCCTGTGCCACAGACCCACCATCTGTGAAAAGAAGAGGTTTCTTCAAGAGTTCAGTTTTTAACATTCTGGAAGTCATGGGCACCTTTGAGATTCTCATTGAACACTCTGGACATCTCCCCAGGAAAATGACATTGCCCCACACTCATATATTTGCATATGGCTTCTGGGGTGCTTGGACTCCCTAAAATGCTGGCCTAAAGGACATTATTCTGGCTTTCAGGTCCATAATCTCAAACTCTTCAGCCTCTGCTAGGGAGGATCACTGGGCCAGCCCAACCTCATTCCCTTTCTATAATGATTCAAAACACACATGCTCATCACATCACATGCCCTCCTCAATTCCCATCACCGGGCGCCTGGGTGGCTCAGTTGGTTGGGCGACTGCCTTTGGCTCAGGTCATGGTCCCGGAGTCCCGGGATCGAGTCCCATATCGGACTCCCGGCTCTGCGGGAAGTCTGCTTCTCCCTCTGACCTTCTCCCTTCTCATTCTCAGTCTCTCTCTCTCTAATAAATAAATAAAATCTTTAAAAAAAAATTAAAAAAAAATTCCCATCACCAAGTTACCCCATCCCCTACCCACCTCTCCTCCGGCAACCCTCAGTTTGTTTCCTATAGTTAAGAGCCTCTCATGTTTGTATCCCTTTCTGATGACTTCCCATTCAAGTTTCCCTTCCTTCCCCTATGATCCTCTGCGTTGTTTCTTATATTCCACATATAAATGAAAACATATGGCAATTGTCTTTCTCTGATTGGCTTATTTTGCTCAGAATAATAACTACAGTTCCATCCACATAGATGTAAATGGTAAGTATTCATCCTTTCTGATGGCTGAGTAATACTCTATTGTATGTATGGACCACATCTTTATCCATTCACCTGTTGGTGGACATCTCGACTCTTTCCACAGTTTGGCAATTGTGGACGTTGCTGCTATAAACATTGGAATGGTGATGGGTACTGAGGAGGGGATGTATTGCATGGAGCACTGGGTGTGGTATATGAAAAATGAATCTTGGAACACTGAAAAAATAATTTAAAAAATCGGAATATAGGCGCCCCTTCTGATCAATACATCTATATCTTTGGGGTAAATACCCAGTAGTGCAATTGCTGGGTCGTAGGGTAGCTCTATTTTCAACTTTTGAGGAACCTCCATACTGTTTTCCAGACTGGCTGCACAAGCTTGCATTACACCAACAGTGTAGGAGGGCTCCCCTTTCTCCGCATCCTCACCAACATCTATCATTTCCTGACTTGTTAATTTTAGCCAGTATGACTGGTGTGAGGTGGTATCTCACTGTGGATTTGATTTGTATTTCCCTGATGCAAGTGATGTGGAGCATTTTTTCATGTGTCTGTTGGCCATTTGTTGGCTAGTTGAATTTAAATTAAAAAAAAAAAAAAGGGATACAGGCTAAACTGATCTAACAAAGAGACACCAAAATACAATGTTTAAACTAGGGGAAAAAAACCCAAAACCACACATGCTGTATCTTTCAACACCAGCATCAGCAGGATGCCCACACCAGGAGCTGTTCGCAGCTTCTGATCACAATACCGAGAACAGCAGAGCCAATTTTTGATCAAATATTGAGACCTACTCTAGGCACCAGGCTCAGGGAGTCGTGGTGAGGAAAACAAAACAGAATCCCCACATTCATCCCCGATGGGGGATTTGTATGAGGACAAGTGCTCATTGAGTGGAATTCCTCACTCTATTTAAAAATATGTCTCTGTCTCTTTCTCTCTCTTGCTAATCGTTTAAAAAAAATGCATAGTTGGCTTTTTATAAGAAAATGCAGTATTTTCCTCACCACCAGACAGGGTGACTCTACCTTTGGCCCACACTTTTGAGGGTCCTGTTCTGACCCTTCTCTGCCCCTGCCCGTCTATGCAGAGTGAGGAGTCCACGAGGCTAAGAACCTATATTCATTCAGAGGCTTCATGCCACCCTCCCACACCATGCACTTGTCACCCATGACCCACATCCCCTACTGCAATGTCCCAGAGTCCATTCCCAGAGCCTTGCCATCATCCTCTCCTCCAGACCTGTCCTCCCTAAGCTGGACCACAGGCCGGGCGGCCCTGGGGCAGTGGTTCACTGGGGCTGTGGAAAGAGCCAGCATGTCCAGGCTTAGGGAGGTCCCTCACAGAGATCCAGAGATGCTAAGAGAGGTAGGGTGACCCACACGCTGGGGGCTGGGAGCTGCCCCTCTACAGGCCATTACTTGACAGTTCTAAGCTTGGAGAGAATGGAGAATTCTAAATTCTAATCTGGCTTCCAGGCCATAGAAAGGTAGATTTCTCAGAGTAAGAAATAGAATATATTCTAGTTAATAGTCTCTTAGCCTGATTTATAACTTTTAAATATTTATATAAATGGTGTTTGGGCCTCCGTATGTAGCCTTGTTCCAGGCCCCTCAAACATGAGGGGAGAGTCTGAGGGAAGACATCTGTGGTATAAATCCACTCAGGCTGCTTTGGTTTCTCATGGCTTTCCTTCACCAGTCCCTTATAATAATGACGATTATAATAGCTAACCTTTTAGAAATAAAATTGTTAAGCTAACATAACACAGCTTCTGAAGTATTCCATTTTTCTCATATTCCATTTTTTACTGGTATCAACTATGCTTCAATAAAAAAAATAAAATTCGGACTGAAACATAACATGCTTCCAACTCTTACTGAAGCATAACAAACATACGCAAAAGTGTGCAATCACAGGGTAAACACATCTTTATACAAGAAACTGGATCAAGACACAGCATCTATGTCCCCTTCCAATGACACCTCCCTCCCTCCTTCCCAAAGGTAACCAATTTCCTGTCTTGCTTTTGCCTATTATTGAACTTTATATAAACGGAATCATGCATATTCTTTTATGTCTGGCTCCTTTCCCTCAATATTATCTTCATGATATTCATCCACGTTACTGCATGTAGAACTAGATCATTCAATTTCATTGTTCTCTAGATTTCCACCAAATGAATATACACTCCGGTGCATTCGTCTTATTGCCGATGGACATCTGGATGGTTTCCACTTGGAAATGCTAAGAATAATGCTGCTATGACCATTCTTGTTCATGTCTTTTGGTTTCCATGTAGACTCATTTGTGCTGAGTATATATACTCCTAGGAGTAGGGTTGCAGGGTCTTAGGGTATGTACAGATCCAGCTTTACTAGATACAGCAAAAGGTTTTCCCAAGAAATTGTACCAATTTCCATCCTTACCTGCAATGGATGAGAGTTCTGATTGTTCCATATTCTTGCCAATTACTTGATATAATCAGGTTTTTTCATTTTAGACATTTTGGTGGGTATATAGGGATATTTTGTTGTGGTTTTCATCAGCATTTCCTTTGTGAATATTATTATTATTTTTTAAAGATTTTATTTATTTTTCTGACAGAAAGGAGAGAGATCACAAGTAGGCAGAGAGGCAGGCAGAGAGAGAGTGGGAAGCAGGCTCCCCTCTGAGAAGAGAGCCCGATGCGGGGCTCGATCCCAGGACCCTGAGATCATGACCTGAGCTGAAGGCAGAGGCTTTAACCCACTGAGCCACCCAGGCGCCCCTCCTTTGTGAATATTATTGATAAATATGTAATAATAACGTTTTTGTATACTCAGTAGCTATTTGGATATCCTCTTCTTTTGTAAAGTGTCAGTTTAAAAGATTGGGTTCTGCTTTTACTTTTTGATTTGTAGTTCCTTATATATTCCCAGATACAAGTGCACTGTTGGTTGTATCTAATACAAGTATCTTTTCCTATTCTTTGGCTTGCATTTCACTCTCTTAATGGTGTCTTTAGATAAACAGAAATTGTTTATTTCAGAATAGTTCAATTTATTAATCTTTTCCTTTATGGTTAGTGCCTTTTGTGCCCTGTTCAAAAAACCTGTGTCCATAAAGACTATTAAGGTCTAAAAGCTTTGTTTTAGCTTTTCTATTTAGATCTATAACCCACCTGTAATTGATTTTTATGCGAAGTGGAAGCCTAAGATTTTTTATATGCAAAACTCCTTGATAGAGCTTGACCATTTATTAAAAAGCCCTTCCTCTCCCCACTGCTCTGCAATGCCACCTTTACCATAAATCAAATACCCACACAAGTGTGGACGTGTTTCTGAACCATTTTTTTCTTTTTCATTAGTTCATTTGTCTATCCCTGTGCGAATTACCATACTGTCTTAGTTACTGTAGCTTTATATAAGCCTGGATATATCAATGTTGTTGTTCTTCTTCAAGATTATCTTGACCATGCTGAACACTTTACATTTCCACATAAATTTCAGAGTCAGCTTGTCAAATTCCAGAAAGAAAAAAATACCCTGCTGAGGTTTTGATTGGGATTGTGTTGACCCTGTTGATTGATTTTCAGAGAATTGGCATCTTTATAAGAAGGAGCCTACAGGGGCACCTGGGTGGCTCAGTCCATTAAGTGTCTGCCTTTGGCTCAGGTCATGATCTCACGGTCCTGGGATGGAGCCCCATATGGGCCTCCCTACTCAGTGGAGAGTCTTCTCCCTCTCCCTCTTTCCCTTCCCTGCTTATGCTCTTTCTCTTATTCTCTCTCCCTCAAATAAATAAAGTCTTGAAAAAAAATGAGCTTACCAATTCATGAAAAGGGAACATCCTTCTATTGGGGCATTGTTTACTTCCTTTCAGTAATAATTTGTACTTTACAGCAGAGAGATCTTGTACTTCTTTCCTTCCATTTATTCTTAGTATTGGATAAATATTTTGGTTCCATTGTAAACAAAAGTTTAAAAAGCAATTTTTATCTGTAGTACAGTATATAGAAATATAATTTATATTATACTTGTTATATTTATTACATTCAATGAACTTGCTAAATTCATTTGCTAATTCTAGGAGGTTATCTGTAGATTCTTTCAGACTTTCTATGTTCATAATCTTGTCATCTATGAAGATGACAGTTTCTTTCCAATTCTTACATTTTTATGTATTTTTTTCTTTTCTTTATTTTGTACATTTGTTTTTTTTCTCTTTCACTAGACTTGTAGTATGTGTTGAATAGGAGTAGTGATAGGGAACATCCTTGTTCATTCCTGATCTCAGGAGCAAAGCTTTCAATATTTCATCATTAAGTATGATGTTTGTAGAGAGATTTTTTTATAGATATCTTTATCAGATTCAGGATATTAACTTCCATGATACATGGTCCCAGTTATTTACTCCTGTGGCAAATGAACGTGGTAGAATCCATACCTACCGAATTTTACAGACCTTTGGTATTGCCTCAAGTAAAACAGAGTGCGTTTCCACCCCTCTTGGATTGGGGGTTCACCACGTGATGTGCTTGGGGTTGGCGATGTGGGGTGCCTTGACAAATGGGATGTTAGTGAATGTGACATAGTCAGAGACTTGAGAAGGGCTTGTGCTATGATCTTGCATTCCTGTTCTTCTGCCATCACCATGAGAAGAGCATACCTGGGTAGCCTGAACCATAGAATGGGACCAGAGGAGCAGAGACACCCCTGCCCATGCATGGACCCATAATTTCAATCATAGCTGCTCCACTCAACCCACAGAGGTATGAACAAGAAATAAGTGCTTTATGTTTTATATCGCTAGTATTTTATGGTTGGTGGTTACCTAATAGTAGTTGGTGAAACATCTTCTATACCTACTTTGCTAAGAGTTTTTAACGTGAATAGGTGTACAGAAGCAAATTTCTAGTTCAGCTAATGAGGCTTCATCTTAAGGATGCCTCACTTCCAAGGACCCTCTCCAGGGCTCTGGGAGAAGCCCAAGCAGTGTGTTTACATGAACAGATATTTTGCTAAATGTGAAAAAGATATGCTTACTACAGTTAGGTAAGATCACTGTGCTTTTCCACCCTAGCTTACTCTGATTACATGTCAGGTAGCATGTAAGTGGCCATGGGCATTTTGGGGGGACCTAGTGAAAGAGAAACTGAACTGAGGATACTTTTAGTTTTGTGCCTGGTGGGATATACTTATGTAGTTTTCAGTCATGTCTCTGAATAGTTAAGTTCTTACTTGCTGTCCTGTTATAGGAGTGATTTCCACAAATACTCCTATTAATTAATGAATGTCACCAAAATTTAAGACTACTTGCAGATAGCCACTACGCAAGAAAATTTTACAGAGTTTGAAATGTTAGAGCTCATGTACAAAAGAAATTTGACAGATTTCCCCAAAATTGACAACAATCCTAAATATTTACATTTCATTACCAATAACAAGTGGCAAAGATAAAATACATTTTTCTAAATATTTAATAAAATTAAAAAAAAATAAATCATGCTAGAAAAAAGACCAAGTTATCTTTTCATTCCCTCTATAGAAAGTATTACAAAAAATAATTATCAGAAAAAGTAGTGACTGAAGATTTATTCAGCCAAAAAATGTAAGGAAAAATACTATAGCGTTAGGTCAGACAAGTAATAAAAGTAATTTGTTATTATTCTGGCCTTTAGGATCCTGTGGAATTTATCAGCTTTTTACAATTTGCAACTTATTGGGACTTCTTAAACTGAATAAACATTCACTGCTGTGCCTTTTATATTTTGCATTGGTAATTTTGCATAATTTAATGAATATATTAGAAATTGAGGGCGACTGGCTGATTTAGTTGGTAGAGCATTGTGACTCTTAATCTTGGGTTCATGAGTTCAAGCCCCATGTTGGGCATGGAGTCTACTTAAAAAAAAAAAAAGTAAATGTATCAGCTTTATGTCTCCCAAAACCTCTAAACACTTCTGGATGTTTTAGCAAAGACTCCCTCGGTATCTATTTGATGCTCCTATGATTTTTACCCCTTCATTCTGTGGACATAGCAAATTACTTTCATTACTTTTCTAATGTTAAATCTAGCATTCGCTCCTGGAGTAAATCTAACTTGGATGCAACATCCTAACCTTTTATGATGTGGCTGGATTTGATTTGCTAATAGTGACTTAGGACACATCAGGTGGGCCTGATGCCTTACATTAAATTCACATTTTACTTGAACTAATCTGAGTGGGTTTCTGGCACTTGGACTCAAATGATTTCTGACCAGGCTATCTGGACAAGCCACCTTTTCCTCCAAAATGCTTCCTTAGAGTAAAATGCAATAGTATCATTTCCCCCCAAATAGATATTGCTTTTCTTCCCAGAGCTTCTAATTGGTTAACTTCCCCACGATTTCATTTATTTCCCTTGTTTTTATTTTTTTTTTAATCTTTTTTTTAAAGGAGGGGTGTGTGTGTGGTGAATCCACCGAGCGGATGTTCGCTCGTTAGCCCTGGAATGTTCTTTTTTTTTTTTTTTAAATTTACTTATTTATTCGACAGAGAGAGAGAGAGATCACAAGTAGGCAGAAAGGCAGGCAGAGAGAGAGGCAGAAGCAGGCTCCCTGTTGAGTAGAGAGCCCAATGCGGGGCTCGATCCCAGGACCCTGAGATCATGACCTGAGACAAAGGCAGAGGCTTTAACCCACTGAGCCACCCAGGTGCCCCTATTTCCCATGTTTTTAAAAAGACACTCACTGGACAGCTCCCTCACACCTGTGGTTCCAGCAAACCTACCTGGAGAAGGACACATTCTGGCTCCAAGTAGGCAGCCTCAGTGAAGGAACGAAGTCCCCTAGCGAGGTCAGAATTCCACCAGGCTTGTGTTCTGAGGCCCAAAGCACAGCTTGAGCTGTAAGGTAATTGAGCCAGCTGCTGAGAGGCAACAGCCACATCCCCCAACTCATTAATCTGCCTCCCTCAGCTCGGAAGAAGACCTGTGGCTTCCATTTCAGCAGCATGAGGGAGCGCACCATTTTCATGCATCGTTCCGTAAAAATCCCCTCCTGAAGCACTTACCTAAAAAAATAAAAATAAAAATACTCAAGGAATCAGCCTCTGCAGTCACACCTAGGTTTTTATTTAGCAAATTTCACCTCATAAAATGTATCCAGCTGTTTATTTTTCCCACTCTTGGCCAATCATGGTATCCAGTGAGGGATTCTTTTGGTCAACTCTAGTGGTCCACACTGGGACCCAGACTTCAGGAAAAGCCCATAGAAAGGGGTTCACCTGTGACAGCACTGGAGGCAAGAAGAAAAGTGTCATTAGGGAAAATGACCTTCAACCAGGGTGGCAACAATTCCTCTTTGTCAAGGTAGAACGAAGAAGAGGTGACAGGTACTCATCTTGTCCAATGGATCTGCTGTTCCCTGGTATTCAGAGAGAAACCTTGAGATTCCCAGGAAAAAAGGAGTAAGAGTCCAGTAAGAACTTATCAAGGGCACCAAAAAGGATTTAGGCTGCTTGTCTCAGGATTCCAACAGAAACTCTCCCAACTCCTGTCCTAGTATGATGATGGGGATGTTGGGGATGATGAGGATGATGGTGACGACGGTGATGATGGTGGTGATGATGATGATAGTTTATTTGATTGGCTGTTTTGTCTGTGGAAAAAACCAAAATGCCCTTCAACAGATGAATGGATAAAGAAGATATGGTCCATATATACAATGGAATATTATGCCTCCATCAGAAAGGATGAATATTCAAATTTTGTATCAACATAGACGGGACTGGAAGAGATTATGCAGAGTGAAATAAGTCAAGCAGAGAGAGTCAATTATCTTATGGTCTCACTTATGTGTGGAGCATAAGGAAAAACTTGGAGGCCATTGTGAGAAGGAAAGGAAGGGTGAATGAGGGGAAATCAGAGGTGGTGATGAACCATGAGAGACTGTGGACTCTGAGCAACAAACTGAGGGTTTTGGAGGGGAGGAGGGTGGGGGGTTGGGCGAGCCTGGTGGTGGGTATTGAGGAGGGCACGCATTGCATGGACCACTGGGTGTGGTGCATGAATAATTAATCTTGTAACACTGAAAAAATAAAATAAACACATTTTGGAAAAAAAAAAGAAAAAATGGTTGGCTGTTTTGTGCCAGATGAGTTGTACACATGATTTCTAAGCAATCTGGAAGGCAGGTCTTTCTCTTCTAATTTTACAGATGAGAAAAAGAGGTTAGAAAAGTTACATAATTTGCCCACAATTACTCTGTAAGTGGCAAGGCTGTGATTCTAACCTAAAGCCCGTGCTCCTTTCAAAATACCACCCTATCTTCCAACTTTGCTTCACTGTCACACGAAAATGGTAATGAATATTGTAAGATGAGGTTGACTCTGCTTTATTATAGAGTAACTATTCTCCCACAGAGAAACAAAATAAATGCTGTCAAACTATTAACCATATGACAAGATATTAAGTGGGAAATTCCCTGCTTCCTGGAATTGACAACTAAGAGAGAAGAAGGGTTCCAAATACCCAACCTTCTAATAGAGCCATAAACATCTAGGCCGTATATCCACTTGGTTCTCCATAAAAGCATCAGAAGGACTAGCAGAGAGATTGGGGGGGTAGTGTCTGGGTAGTTACAGGCCTAGTGGGTCCTACTACATTGGGGTCAGAGCCTTTATCTTCTATAGTGGATGGGAGGGGTGCTTCCCCATTTCATAGCATAGCAGTTCTCAAATTTTTTAGTTTCAGGACCTCTTTACATTTTTAAAAATTATTGATAACCCCAAAGAACTGATGCTTATGTAAGTTCTATATATGAACATCCACAGTATCAGAAATAAAAATTCAAAATGTTTAAGTTATTTCCCTAATTCATTTAAAAATTATAATAAATGCATTACATGTTAGCATAAATAAAATGTTAATGAAAAGTACATTTTCCAAAAATAAAAAAAAATTAATGAGAAGAGTATCAGTGTTCTACACTTTTGAAAGTTTCTTTAATGTACAATTTAATAGAAGGCAGCTAGATTCCTGGGTCTGCCTCTGTATCCTATCTGTTGCATCAAGTTGCTTTGATCAAAGAACATGAAGAAAATCTGGCCTCACACAATTATGCAGTTGGAAAAGAGGACTATTCTAATAGCCTTTTACATAACTGGGAATATTCTTCTTTGATATTATACCAAAACTCAACAAGTGGTAATTTCTTAAGAATTTGCAATGTGGAATCTGAAACCAAATCAGTCTTTTTTAAAAAAAATTTTGTACTTTGTTATATTAAAATCCATTAATCTATCTTGTACTCAGAACAGATTTTTTAGCCATTTCTTATAACATCATTCTTTAATCGACCATTTGGAAATATTAGTTCACTGAGTTAAGCAGATATTTCAAATCAACCTATTCCATCATACTAGTTAAAAATCACATTTGTTATCACCACCCATAACGCCATCAGAAAAGTCTTTAAATATAAGGAACTACCAAACTCATGGTTTCAGATGCAAACCTTGCAAAATTCCAATTTCTTTTTTTTTTTTTAAGATTTTATTTATTTATTTGACAGAGAGAGAGAGAGATCACAAGTAGGCAGAGAGGCAGGAGGAAGCAGGCTCCCTGCTGAGCAGAGAGCCCAATGCGGGGCTCGATCCCAGGACCCTGAGATCATGACCTGAGCCGAAGGCAGAGGCTTTAACCCACTGAGTCACCCCACCCTGCAAAATTCTAATTTCTGCTTGAAAACTCAAATTCTGTCACTGGTAACAAATCCTGTCAGCACTTTTCCCTGGAAGTGCCTCTCTGTCTTGGTACGTTTCAAGAGTGGCCAGCTACCCAAGTCAGGATAACAATTGTCTGTACATCAGTCATTTAAAAAAAAAAGATTTCTTTATTTATTTCAGAGAGAAAGAGCGAACACAAGGGTAAGGGCAGAAGGAGAGGGAGAGAGAATCTCAAGCAGACTCCATGCTGAGCCTTGAGTCCCACGTGGGGCTCAACCTCATGACCCTGAGATCACAACTTGAGTGGAAACCAAGAGTCAGATGCTTAACCAACTGCACCACTGGGCGCCCTGCCAGTCAACCTTTTAAGTAAAAATGGTGTTCCATGAAAGAAGGAATTAGTTCAACTCATGACTCAGTTGCAAGAGTGTTATTTTCTGAAGATAACCATCATATTTCAGCACGTAGGAGACGGACCTTGTATGTACTTTCCACTTTGTCGAACAGAATTTTATTATAATGACATATGTCAAGGGTTGAGGTTTACTCAATTTAATCACTTTTACCGCTTCATCAAGACACTCTTAAGTGACACTGGAACTTGTTTCTACTGGTGTGTGTGTTGTGGTGAAGAACTCAATGACTACTAGTACATTCTCGCACATTCGGGAGCCACCAGCAGTTCTACCCACCGTTTATTTTTGCACCATCAGTGCAAATGTCAACACAATGAAAAAGGAAAATACCATTTTATTGTGAAAATAATTTTGACCTTGTGGCTTCCTTGAAAAGGTCTTAAAGACTCCCAGGATTCCATAGGCCACACTATAAGAACTACCGTCTTAGCCAATTGGGAGGAGGTAAAACTCCCAGAAAGGGGGGTGCTTGCAAGAAGAGAAGACTGGTTCTCTCTCTAGATGCTTGCAGCATTGCAGCCACTATACCTACCCTGAAGGGATTCTAGGGCGAACCTGACATGTGTCCCCTGGAATCTGGGGGAGCCACAGCATAGGACTGTGCATTTTTGCCTTGCATTAGGCTGCCTGGTGGACGGGATGACTAGGGCTGAGGAGTAGCAAGAAAGGGGAACTTTCTGGTAACTGATCCACTCAAAGAGGGTGCTTTAAAAAAAAGATTTTATTTATTGATTTTGAGAGAGAGGCTGAGTGAGAGAGAGAGTGAAAGTGAGAGGAGCAGGGGGAGGAGCAGAGGGAGAAGTAGACCTCAAAGAGGGTGTGTTCTTTTTTTTTTTAAGATTTTATTTATTCATTTGACAGAGAGAGATCACAAGTAGGCAGAGAGGCAGGCAGAGAGAGAGGGGGAAGCAGGCTCCCCGCTGAGCAGAGAGCCCAATGCGGGGCTCGATCCCAGGACCCTGAGACCATGACCTGAGCCGAAGGCAGAGGCTTTGACCCATGGAGCCACCCAGGTGCCCCAGAGGGTGCATTTTTAGGGTCTGCACAAGACACCATGTGTACTCAGTGGCAGCTCTGGGTGGGGACATGTGTGTACCCAGGGGCTTCTCACCCAGAGATTTGTGAAGTTGGGAGGCTGGCTGGGATAGTCTTGACAGGAGGGGGAAAGGCTCATGGATAATGTCCTTAGGAAGAAAATGATGCATCTTCTGCCCTGTCCCAGCTTCATGTGGCCATCTGAGAGTGTCACAGAGGAAGTCAGAGATTCCCAGGGCTCCAGGTCAGGCAGCAGGGGGTCCAAGGAAGGGGTCAGAAGATGTGGGTGGTCCAAGGCTGCCAAGAGAAGGGATGTCCCACAAAGGGAGGAGCCATTGTCAGGGGATTAGAGTGTCAGGGGCTGCAGGGGTCGAGATGAAGCTCAGGACGGCCCCTAGCAAAGTGTACATGTCATCTACACAGAGAGCACCTCATCAAACAGGAGACTTAGGGCATCTCCTCGCCCTCACCAGCTCATCTCTTCACCCTGATTCTCAATATCCTACAGGGAAGAGTCCCAGAAAAGAGAGGGGAAGGAAGTAAACTAGATGCTGCTCAAACCCTCCTCCCTTTTCCCCCAACGCAGCGCACAATTCCCACAGTACGAAGATAAAGGAAAAGCAGCAGCTCACCATCCTCTGTCTGGGAAGGGGCGGCCAGAGAGTTAGAAATGGATATTCAGAGCAAGAGTTTTAAATTGGACTGAACAGAATTTCAATCATCGAATGTGTCAAGCAAATTATTGGATCATCTCATGCACTTGAGAAGGGATCTACTACCGAGTAGGGAAGAAAGATTTAACACAGTATAGCTGGGGACAGTGAACAGAATAAATAAAACTGTTATGTGCTTATTCCCTGAAAGAGCTGAGACTCCTCAAACCAGTCACAGTTAGACAAAGAAAATTGGCTGAAAGGAACAATGACCATGATTCCCTTCAACCACACCCCTAATGAACCCATGCAAATAAAAACAAATGTTCCTTGCTCTGCCTGCCATTGGCTGGAAAGGCTCCATGGTGTAATGAAGGGAATACTGGTTAAAATGAAGAGACACGGCTTCTTTCCTCCCTGCACCCTTTTTTCCATTGTCACTGTACAGATTCCATTTCTTCTGGTGCTGGTGGACTGTCAGTTGCATTGCCTTGCTTTTCCTCTGACTGTGGAAGTGGACATGGGATTCAGGCTTGGCCAGCAGTAACACCCTATTGTGTTACAACTGTTGGTATAATGGGGGACGGGGAGAGACACAGGACCAAAGCAGGCTAATCAGGGCTCCTCCAAGTAATGTGATCTATGGTTGCTAGGAGAGGAAGTTGCTTTATGTTTTTTTCTAGAATAACAAAGTTCTAAGGATGGTCTAGCTTACTGCTGATAGAGGCCATCTTTGGTGGATGGAACCTGCAGAAGCATGAAGAGCTGAGAAGCAAACAGAGCTGAGGGATGGAGAGACAGAGACAAAATGCTGGCCCCATGGTGCCAGCTGTACCTAGAATGAGACCCACCCCTGGGACTTCCAAGCTCGGGGCTATTTGGTCTCATCGATTAAGCTAGGCCTACGTGGGGTGTTATTGTCTCATATGATCAAACAGAGTCTAAATTCACGGGATTCTAGATTTGGCTGTTTTACTTCCTAACATTTAAGCCTTGGCACATTACTAACCTGTCTCTTCAATCTTTCATTTATTCATTCGTTCACTTATTCAAGTGCAAGATCCTGAACTTGGCACCCAAGGATAAAAGATGGAACTATTTGATCCTTGTCTTTAAGGATCTCAGAGTCTTCTGGGGAGACAAAACTGGGGGGAAAAAAGTAACTACAAAAACAATGAAAAAACTGTTTTAAAATTCAAGGGGTGTATCGAGAAAGCACATAAGTCTGTCTGGAAATATCAAGCAATGCTTTGAGCTTGAGAGTTGCTGCCAGAGACAAGGACATTCCAGATGGAGAAAGAGAATCCACAAAGGCACAAAGGCAGGAGGGGTTAGTATCAGACAGCTCTAGCATAGCATGTGAGGTGGGGAGTGGGCCTCCATAAGGCAGGTGGACAGGGCCAGGTCATGAATTATGTCATGCAAAGGGTTTTAGTCTTGGTTCTAAAAGTCATGGTGAGGGGCACCTGGGTGGCTTAGTCGTTAAGCAGCTGCCTTCAGCTCAGGTCATGATCCCGGGGTCCTGGGATCAAAGCCCCGCATCGGGCTCCCTGCACAGCGGGGAGCCTGCTTCTCCCTCTCCCACTGCCCCTGCTTGTGTTGCCTTTCTCGCTGTGTCTCTGTCAAATGAGGAAATAAAATCTTTTTTAAAAAATTAAAATAAATTTAAAAAAATAAATAAAAGTCATGGTGAACCCACTGAAGGATTTTCAGTATAAGAGATGGGACAGGACTTGAAAGATTAAAAAATCCAACCAACAAACAACAAAAACAATTTTAGATAATTGAAGGAGGGCAAGGGGCACCTGGGTGGCTCAGAAGTTAAGTGCCTGCCTTCGACTCCGGTCTTGATCCCAAGGTCCTGGGATAGAGCCCCACTTCAAGCACCCTGCTTGGCAGGAAGCCTACTTCTCCCTCTCCCACTCCCCCTGCTTGTGTTCCCTCTCTTACTATCTCTCTCTCTCTCTCTCTCTGTTAAACAAATAAAGAGGGCGAGATGGGAGACAAAGAGATGAAGTGCTGGTTGCGAGGTGCGGGGGAGGTGGTTGTTGAGGCCATCGATGTGTAAATGGTGAGTGGTTTGGCTAAGGCAGGAGATAAAGCAATTGAATAGCCAGATCATCGTGGCTCTTTGGATGTGGCTCAGCAGGGTGAAGATTGTATACTACCTTCTCTGCTTCTGATGAGAATAGCTCTTGCATTGTTGAGATTCCCAGCGTTATGTGAGTCCTGGATCCCTTGGGAGAATTGTATGACATCTATGTACTCTCTTCCCAGAAATATTAAGATCCCAGAAGTATTAACATAGCATAATAATGACAGCTAACATTTTCTAAACACTTCCTATGTTCCAGTCGCTGATCTAGAAGCTTCGTTTATATAATCATCACAGCAAACATAGGTTGGTACTAACTTAGGTTCATTAACCTGCCCAAGTCACATGGGAAGCAGCAAGGTCAGAATTTGAAGCCAGGTCATCTGACAAACTCAGTGATTTAATGGCTATGCTTCACTGTTTTTCATATGAGGGTGCCTGTGTTGTGCCTACAATTCAAGAGGGTCATAGACTCCTCCACCCAAAGCTCATCCACCATCACTTAAATGTCCCCAGATCTAGTAGAGCTAAGAATGCCTGCTGTATATGAAAGCTCTTGGTAAATTCTATGGAGGAAGATCAATGTCAAGGTTTCTCATTATTGATCTTGCATTGCTTCAAACCCACCTTACACCTCACTGTGGCCAGAAGAGGCCAACTTTATGTTCTAACCCACTGTTACTATGGCCCTATCTAAGGAGAATCCAAAAAATTTTTTTACTGATATATTCCTCTGAAATGTTAATAATATGAATATACTATCCAACTGCTGGTATCCATTATAGTGCTATAGTGGTTGGCCATGGACCATGACAGGGTAGGACCAATGAACTTGATAAACCGGTGGGGACAGGATTGTTGGGAGTTGGAGTACTCTAGAAAAAGACCTTAGTGGCTAAAGAGTGGACACAAGAAATCAAGATTAGGGATGGAGGGCAGTTCCAGGATGTGGCTAGGAAGGACAAGGATAGAGAGAGGGTGAAGGAGAAGGTCACTGAGGGAAGAAGTTCAAGGAACTGAACACGAAGGTGTTAGGTGGTGATGGTGAGGGGAATCATCTATATTGAAATTGTAACATTGAGAGATAATAGGACTACAGTCCTAGATTACCAAGGAGGCCATTAGTGAACAGTTGTGTTTTATTGTGAATCATTTTAAAAATCTAGAACAGCAGCGCCTGGATGGCTCAGTCAGTTAAGCGTCAGAATCTTAGTTTAGGCTCAGGTCATGATCTCAGGGTCATAAGATCGAGCCCCGTGTCAGGCTCCTCACTCAATGGGGAGTCTGCTTGTGATTCTCTCTCCCTCTGCTCCCTCTCCCCTGCATGTGCTCTCTCTCTCTCTCATATAAATAAATAAACCTTTCAAAAATAATTTTTTAAAAATCTAGAACAAAAATAGGCAAAGGGGAAAGAAAACTTAGTAATGGCCAGTGCTATTCTAAGTGCTTTATGTCCATGAGCTCATTTAATCCTCACAATGCCGGGTGCCTGGGTGGCTCAGTTGGTTGAGCTACTGCCTTCGGCTCAGGTCATGATCCTTGAGTTCCGGGATCGAGTCCCACATCAGGCTCCCAGCTCCATGGGGAGTCTGCTTCTTCCTCTGACCTTCTCTCCTCTCATGCTCTCTCTCACTTCCTCTGTCTCTCAAATAAATAAATAAAATCTTAAAAAAAAAATTCTAATCCTCACAATGCCTTGGAATGGTAGGTACTGTTATTATAGTATTCCCCTCTTACAGACGAGGAAGCTGGCGCAGAGAGGTTAAGTACCTTGCTCCCGAATCACATTGCTGGAACAGGTGGGGTTTGAGCCCCAGCAGTCTCGTCTGGAGTCCCTCCTTGGCATCACCAAACTGTACCGCTTCTCCCTCTCTTCCCTTCCTCAGTTCCCTCTTCCCTAGGCAGTTCCTAAGGCACCTGGGTCAGTGCTACACAACTTGTCATGTAACAATGTTGTCTTGAATTAATCACTGTGCTTGCTTGTGTGTTCGTCTTGTCCATAACTAACGGCTGAGACACGTGTAATTCTCACTGTGCTCCTCCTCGGATCCCACGTGCATGCACACCCACACTCCTGTGCACGCACACACACGGGCATATCCCTGTGACGCAAAGCTGGATTCACAGCTGAGGGCCTTCCTGGGGAAGGGGGACTAGGACAGCGATACGAAGGGGCTCCGCTGCCCTACATTGGCTGTGTGACCTTGGGCTAATTCCCTAGTTCTGCTGAGCCTCAATTTCCCAATTGTGAAAATGGGAACTCCAATATTCCCTTCCATGGGGAGCAGTTGTGAAAATGAGTGTGAATCATCTACCCAAGCCAGTGTCCAATACAAGTTGTTGTTGTTGTTGCTATTATTACCGTTACCTCCTTCCTGCCCTATCACTCTCCCCTTCCAGGCCATTGGCTTTCTGGTAATTTCTTGCATCTGTCAAACCCTGTCCTGCCCAGACCTTTATACTTGTTGTGTCCTTTGCCTAAAGTATTTTTGTTCCACATTCTCATGGCCATTATGAGATTTCCTATGATTTTCGTGAGATTAATTTTCCTTTGATTCAGGTCTTTGCTTAATTGTCACCTTGTCAAAGAGACCTTACCTGATTATTTTAGCGCTCTCTCTCTCTCTCTCTCTCACACACACACACACACACAATTCACTCTTTAACCTTTTACCTGTGCATCAATATCTGAAATTATTATAATGTGTTAATTGCTTATTGTTTGTCTCCCCCCCCCCCCTGCCCGGAATATAAGTTTCAGACAGGCAAGAACTTTGTATCCCTTGCTCATGGCTATAATCCAGTGCTGGGTATAAGAAAATAGTAAGTAATTCTTTGCTGAATGAACATTGAATAAGAAGTAGCCACAGATGCTTATAATAAAGTCCACCATAAATAGAGTGTTTGTTCTGTGCAAGGCATTGTGCTTGATGCGAATTGGTTCATTTAATCTTCACAAATAGCCCAAGAAATACATATAATGGTACCCAGATCTACATAAAACACACATGAGGGGCGGAGCAGCTAAGTGATACTCTCAAGGTCACACAGTAGATAAACGGAAGAGGCTTCAAATCTACTATTCTTTAGGCAAAGCCTACAGTCTTGACCACCATGCCTTTCAGGTAAAAGGCTCTCCCAGTCCTTCCTTGCCAGAACATTCGCTCTCACATTCCAACACAGCTGCTGATCTGGCATGGAGACAGGCTGCCTTCAGATCCACCAGGGAGTATCTTGGAAAAAACTCAACTCAGCTCCTTGGAAAGGAGCCCCAGCTGGGCTGGGAGCGCCAGGCCCTGTGAGGCCACTGCTGGCTCACACCCTCCCTGCCGCTGTCTCCACATGTCGGTGATGACTCTAAGGAGAAGCCACCAGGTATGGGAGTTGCTGATCCAAGGGTCTCAACAAGCTCCTATCCTTCATAGCCTACAATTGCCGGCCCCCTACCTTCTAGCTGCATCAGAATATTTGGTATTTCCAGAAGAAGCCAAGCTGTATCACTACCCCTTGCCTCAGAATATTCTGCCCCACCCCCATGCCTAGCATGTCCTCTCTGCCTCCTTGTCCTCAAGCAAACTCCTGCTCAACCTTTAAGACCCAACTCAAGAGTCACCCTCTCCGTGAAGCTTTCTCTGATCTTCCCCAGGCACTGTGGTCTGCCCCTCCACTGATTCCCCTCTCTGCGCCATAGAGAGGAGGGATTAATAAGGTGGGCCTGGAGTGAGGCAAATTAGATTCACACATTTGCTTCTCTGCTGGTGATCTGTGCGACCTCAGTAAATTACTTACACTCCCTAAAATGTGGCTTTCCCATCTGTAAAATGGGAACAATTAATAGTACCTACTTCACAGTTCGTGTGAAGCTTAAATGAGATAACCCCTGTAAAGTGCCTAGCACATACTGAACCTTCAATAAATATTAGCAGTTATTAATTCTATCTATTTTATAGGACCTACCAGTCAGTATTGAAACCCATGTGTCTATCTCCCTCACTAGACTGCAATCTTTTTTTTCCCCCAAATACTTTTATTTTATTTTTTCAGGATAGACTGTAATCTTGGGGATACTGCCTCATACCCTGAGCCTTGCCCTGGGCCTGGAACACACCATGTGCTCCAAAAAGATTTGTGGAATGAATCTGGCAATTTTTAGGAAGCATACATTGAGGGACAAGAGAAGAGAGTTGTTGGGCCCCTGGGTGGCGCAGTTGGTTGAGCGACTGCCTTCGGCTCAGGTCATGGTCCCGGAGTCCCGGGATCGAGTCCCACATCGGGCTCCCAGCTCCATGGGGAGTCCGCTTCTCACTCTGACCTGCTCTTTCTCACTCTCTCTCTTTCCTAATAAATAAATAAATCTTTAAAAAAAAAAAAAAAAAAGAGAAGAGAGTTGTCTTACCCTTGAGAAGCAACTGGATCAACACTGATTTTTCTCTCATTTTTGTAGTTGTTGGCAGGACCAGGGTTGTCTTGTTGGGGTTTGGATAGTAAGGATGGCAGAATCAGGAGGTGACAAACAGACCAACCAACCTCTGCAGCCTCTGTGCCTACTCTCAGCCGATAGCCTCAGTTTCTCTCAACTCCTTAGCCCTAGCATCTACAGTGGGAAAATCTTGTTGGAGGATGGTTGCCACAGGCATCTCAAAAAACCCAAAGCCCAGAGAAAGTTTCTGGCTCCTCTTCACCAGGGTCATGTGCCCAGATTATTTCCCGAGGATTTCCTGAGAATGTGTGTAATCAGATCCTTGATTGCCCCGTGCTGGGGAGACAGGAACAATGTTCACCTACAGGCTCCTGCTGGGGCTCAGGTTTCGTCTTGACTTCCTGTGCATTTGCTGGTCAGGGCTTAACTGGTGATGAATGATCCCATGACTCAGACTCTACATCACAATGGGGCTCTCTGGGCTTAGAAGGGGGTTCCCTATTCCACACCCCTCTCCTCACCGCTCTCCCTACAAGGGGTCAGTGCCCTGACTGCAGTGGGGGCACCTACTTCCTAGCATTTCTTCCCCATTTCTCCTGCCTCTTCTTATGTTTACTTTTACTTGAATAGAAATCCTACTTGGAGCCAAAGTGCTTTCAAGAGAACTTCTTATAAAAAATACTCTACATTAGTATAGTACGTTAGAGTCTTTCTTTTCTTTAAAAAAATAATCTTCCCATTATAGAAGTAATGAATGCTCGTTATAGAAAATGTGGAAAATGCAGGGGCAATTTTAAAAGAACATTTAAATCACCCATAATCTCAGAGCCCTGAGAAAACCACAAATAGCATTTTGGCACATTTCCTTCCAGACTATTATGTATGCTTATATATACATTGGTACATAATTAATGCCAGACTACATATTAAACAGAGATGTATGCCATACACTTTGCATTTATTTAGATCTCCTGGCTTTCCATGACATGTTCCCATCATTTCTTTTTTCCCTGGCTACCATCATAAAAAGGAAAGCAGATGTTAGTGTCCTGGGATTCTGGATCCAGGAAAACTCCGACCTAAAGAAATAAAGTCACTTTCTCAAGGTCACACAGATTTCTGGCACAACTGGGATTGGAGCTCGGGTCTCTTGGATCATGGCCAAGTCTTCTTTCCACTGGACCAAAAAAAGAATCTGCCCCAGGGTACCAAGGAGAAGAGTCTTAAGTACTGATGCCAAATTTATAAAATGTAGAATCAGAGTTCTTAGGTTATTTACATTTTTACCCAAAGTCCAAAGATAGAAAGTACTGCAATGCTTTTATGAAGCAAATTTGAAAATGTGCTGTGGTCAGTGAAGGAAGAGAGAAACCCCTGCTTGGCCCTGACCTTGGCACTCTCATCTCTTTTAGTTAGGGTTTTAATTTATGAATTGAAACATATTTACTCCTATTTTATGCAGAAACTTAAAGTATTCAAGGATATTAGGTTCATCACAGAATCTCCAGAAAGACTACAGAACCATGTTTGATATCCATGTAGATAGAGACAACCAGATCTAGGGGTAATTGTCAAATATTTGACAACCAAGTGACACAGGCTCCAATTAATCAGAATAGTGGGAAGTGGTAAATAACCTCTAGAGTTGTACTGGGGCGAACTCACCGAATATCAGCCCTACCCAAATCGACCTTGGAAGTACTCCAATAGGAATACTGTAGTAATTATGCTTCCTCTTTGATATGCCATATAACAATAGATTATTCTCCTATCTTAACAATGAACATTTTATCTTATCTTCATGGGTCGGGTGTGGTTTGGCTCATTTTACCTGGGCTCAGCTGAACTTAGTTGGGGTTTGGGTCCAGAGTTTGGGCCAGGTTCAGGTCTATTTCAGGTCTATCTTCACTCTAAGATCCAGGGTGAAGGGACAATGGCTATGTGAAGCATGTTCTTCTCATAGTGAGGGTGGAGACTCCCACTAATGGAAACTTGCCATGCTTCTTAGATCCTCTGACTAGGTAAAACTTAGACACGTCCTTTCTGTCTTCTTTCTATGTCTCAAAATAAATCCTACAGCCAAGCTCAAGGTCAATGGGTCTGGAATGTGGTCTCTGTCTACTACCATGGGAAGCATTGCAAATCACATATCCACAGGCATGAATTCCATTGTACAGAGAGAGTGAAGAGTAAAGATAGGTATTCATCTATGATGCCCCTACTGTGATGCCCCTCCTCTATGATCCCTAGACATAGCACCTTCAGTTTACACACCAATCTAGCTGGGCACTAGATGCTACTGCTACTGCTGGATCCCTACCGCTTCTTGTAAATGAAAGTGTTTGCCAGCATCTTCATCAGAATGGACTCTACCTAGAAACTTCTTTTCTGCTTCACTAGTTTCCCGTTCATTTTCTTGAGCAGGTGCATCCCATTGACTGTATCGTGGCTACCAGGAAGGCTGGAAAAACGTTTCTGGCTTCAACTAGAATGTAGATGAGGAAATCGATTCAGTTATAATGGCTAAAATTAACAGGACAGAAAACAACAAATGTTGTTGTGGAGGATGCGGAGAAAGGAAAACTCTCCTACACTGTTGGTGGGAATGCAAGCTGGTAGAGGCACTCTGGAAAACAGTATGGAGATTCCTCAAGAAGTTAAAAATAGAACTACTCTATGCCTCAGCAACTGCACTATTGGGTATTTACCCTAAAGATACAGATGCAGTGAAAAGAAGGGGCACCTGCACCCCAATGTTCATAGCAGCAATGTCCACAATAGCCAAACTCTGGAAGGAGCCGAGATGTCCTTCGCAGATGAATGGATAAAGTAGATGACGTTCATATATACAATGGAATATTAGTCGGCCATTGGAAAGGATGAATACTTACTATTTGCATCAACATGGATGGAACTGGATGCTAAATAAAATAAGTCAATCAGAGAAAGACAATTATTATATGGTTTCACTCATATGTGGAATATAAGAAACAAATCAGAGGACCATAGGGGAAGGGAGGCAAAACTGAAAGTGAAGAAATCAGAGATGGAGACAAACCATGAGAGACTCTTGACTCTGGGAAACAAATTGAGGATTGTGGAAAGGGAGGTGGATGGGCGGATGGGGTAACTGGGTGATGAGCATTAAGGAGGGTATGTGATATGATAAGCACTGGGTGTTAAATGCAACTAATGAATCACTGATCACTACATCAAAAACTAATGGTGTACTATATGTTGGCTGGTTGAATTTACATTAAAAAATGGGGGAAAAAATCCTTGATCTATAGGTACAGTGCAATCCAAATAAAAACACCAGCCGGTTAATTTATGGATATCAACAAACTGAAGTTTGTTGTGGAGAGGCAGAAGATCCAGAATAACCAACATAAAATTAAAAGAGAAAAGCAAAATTGGAGGACTTATGTTACCAGACTTCAAGACTTACTATAAAGCTAGAGTAACAAGCCACTCTGGTATTGGTGAAAGAATGGTCAAATAGATCAATGTAACAAAATAGAGAACCAAGAAATAGATCCCCATAAATACAGTCAACTGATCTTTGACAAAGGAACAAAAGCAATACAGTGGAATAAAGATAATCTTTAAAAAAAAATGCTGGAGGGGCCCCTGGGTGGCGCAGTTGGTTGAGCGACTGCCTTCGGCTCAGGTCATGATCCCGGAGTCCCGGGATCGAGTCCCACATCGGGCTCCCAGCTCCATGGGGAGTCCGCTTCTCACTCTGACCTTCTCCCTTCTCATGCTCTCTCTCACTCTCTCTCTTTCCTAATAAATAAATAAATAAATAATCTTAAAAAAAAATGCTGGAACAACTAGACATCCACATTGCAAAACGGTGAATGTAGATACACCCTTCACAGAAAAATAACTTGAAGTGGATCACAGACCTAAACGTAAAATGCAAAAATATGTAATTCATAGACGATAACATAGGAAAAAAACCTAGAGGACATTGAGTGTGGTGATGCATTTTTAGGTAAAACACCGAAGACTGATCCATGAAAGAAATAATTGATCAGTTGGACCTCATTAAAATTAAAAACTTCTACTCTGCAACACAATCTCAAGAGAATCAGAAGACAAGCCACAGACTTGGAGAAAATATATGAAAAAGATACATCTGATAAAGGACAGTTATCCAAAACATACAAAGAACTCTGAACACTCAACAGTGAGCAAACAACCTGATTATAGAATGACCCATTATATAAATGACCTTGACAGACACCTCACCAAAAAATACAGATGGCACATAAGCACACAAAAAGAGGCTTCACATGATATGTCATCAGAGAAATGCAAATTAAAACAATGAGATACTACAACACACCTATTGGAATGGCCAAAGTCCAGAATACTGAAGACAGCACCAAATGCTGGTGAGGATGTGGGGCAGTAAGAACTCTCATCTGTGGCTGGTGGGAATGCAAGATGGTACAGCCACCTTGGAACACAGTTTGGTGGTTTTTTTGTTTGTGTTTTTGTTTTTACAAAATTAAATACACTCTTACCATATGCTCCAACAATCTCATTACTTGGAACTTATCTAAAGTGAAAATGTATGGTCACGCAAAAACCTGCTATTATAGTTGTTTATAGAAGCTTTATAAATAATCGTCAAAACTTGGAAGCAACCAAGATATCCTTAAGCAAGTGAATGGATAAAACGTAGTACATCTAGACTGTGGAATATTACTCAGTGCTCAAAAGAAATGATCCATCTGGCCATGAGAAACATGAGAAAATCCTGAATGCATATTACTAAGTGAAAGATCTGAAAAGCCTACATTCTGTATGATTCCAACCATATAACATTCCGGAAAAGGCAAAACTATGGAGATAGTGAAAAGATCAGTGGTTGCTGGGGGGACGGATGAATAGGCAGAGCACAGAGGATTTTTAAAAAAGATTTATTTACTTATTTGAGGGGGTGTGGTGAAGGGCAGAGGGAGAGGAAGAGAGAGAATCTCCTCAGAATCCCTGCTGAGCACAGAGCCCAATGTGGGGCATGAGATCATGACCTGAACTGAAATCAAGAGTCGAACACTCAACCCACTGAGCCACCCAGGTGCCTCATCACAGGGGACTTCTAAGCAGCAAAAATACACTGTTTGATATTACGATGATGGATACATGTCATTATACATTTGTCTAAATCCAGAGAATGCACAACACCAAGAGTGATCCATAATGTATACTATGGACTTTGGGTGATGATGTTGTGTCAATGTAGGTTCATCCTTGATGAAAAATGTACTGTTCTGGTGAGTGATGTTGATAATGGGGGACAGTAGGTTTGTGCGAAGGCAGAAGTTACATGGGAAATCTCTGTACTTTACTCTTGATTTTATAGTAAGTCTAAAACTGGTCTAAAAAAATAAGGTCTTTTTGAAGAATGGAACAATATTGCACTCAAGTATCTTACAATTTAGTGAAAAAGAAACAGGGACAACCAACTAATAAATGCAAAAAAGAGTGTAGGCAAAATGCTAGGAACACTCAATTCCAATTGGAGATAAAAAGGCAGAATAAGGCCCATTTCTGGGTTTTCTATTCTGTTCCATTGATCTATGTGTCTGTTTTTGCCCCAGTACCATACCGTCTTGGTAATTACAGCTTTGTAATAGAGTTTGAAGTCTGTAATTGTGATGCCACCAGTTTTGGTTTTCTTTTCTAACATTTCTCTGGATATTTGGGGTCTTTTCGGATTCTATACAAATTTTAGAATTATTTGTCCCAGCTCTGTGAAAAATGTTGATGGTATTTTGATAGAAAAAAAAGACAGTCTCTTCAACAAATGGTGTTGGGAAAATTGGACAGCCACATGTAGAAGAATGAAATTGTACCATTTTCTTACACTATACACAAAAATAAACTAAAAGTGGATGAAAGGCCTAAATATGAGACAGGAGTCCATCAAAGTTCTTAGAGGAGAACACAGGCAGCAACCTCTTCGACCTTGGCCACAGCAAATTCTGGCTAGACATGTCTCCAAAGGCAAGGGAAACAAAAAGCAAAAATGACTATAGGCACTTCATCAAGATAAAAAGCTTTTGCACAGCAAAGGAAACAGTTGACAAAACTAAAAGATAAATGGGAGAAGGTATTCGCAAATTTCTTTTCAGATAAAGAGCTAATATCCAAAATCTGTAAAGAATTTATCAAATTCAACACCCACCCTTAATGGGCATAAGACACGAACAGACATTTCTCCAAAGAAGACATACAAATGGCCAACAGACACATGAAAAAGTACCCAGCATCACTCAGCATCAGGGAAATACAAATCAAAACCACAATGAGCTACCACCTCACACTTGTCAGAATGACTAAAATTAACAAGCTAGGAAACAACAAATGTTGGCAAGGATGTGGAGAAAGGGGAACCCTCCTACACTGTTGGTGGGAATGCAGAGTGGTGCAGCCACTCTGGAAAACAGTATGAAGGTTCCTCAAAAAGTTGAAAATAGGGCTATCCTATAACCCAGCAATTACAATACTGGGTATTTACCCAAAGGATACAAATAAGTGTTCCAAAGGGGCATCTTCACCCCAATGTTCATAGCAGCAATGTCCAAAATAGCCAAACTATGGAAGGAGCCTGGAAGTCCATCTACAGATGAATGGCTAAGGAAGATGTGGTTCATATATACAATAGAATATTACTCAGCCATCAGAAAGGATGAATACTTACCATTTACATTGACATGGATGAAACCGGAAGGTATTATGTTGGCCAAATAAGACGATCACAGAAAGACAATTATCATATGTCATATGTGGAATTTAAGAAACAAATCGGAGGGTCATAGGAGAAGGGAGGGAAAAATAAAATAAGTTGAAAGCAGAGAGGGAGACAAACCATGGGAGACCCTTAACTATAGCAAACAAACTGAAGATTGCTCGAGGGTCAGTGGGCAGGGGGATGGGGTAACTGGGTGATGGGCATTAGGGAGGGCATGTGATGCAATGAGCACTGGGTGTTACATGCAACTGATGAATCCCTGAACTCTACCTCTGAAACTACTAACACACTATATGTTAATTAATTGAATTTTAAAAAACAAAATTAAAGAAATACAGAATAAAAATGCAGAATAGCCAATTAAATTTTATTTTCAGATAGACAACAAATGAATTTTAAGTATGTCCAATGAAGTATTTGAGACATGCCTGTATTATAAATCATTCTTGTGTACCTGAAATTCAAGTTTAACTCAATATCCTGTATTTTTACTTGCTAAGTCTGGCAACTCTAAACTTGAGAGGATCAAGGGAGACCTCAGGGGGGGGTCTGTGAATTTGAATTGTGCCTTAAGGGATAATGAATAGGATTTCAATAGCTGGATTATGTAAGGCTATTCCAGTTGAGAAGTCACCAAGAACAAAGGATGAGAGATTGAAAATGTCTGGACTATCTCAGTAACTATGCGTTACAGTTTGGTGATTCAACTAATGTGGCTATCATTTTGGTGGATCTAGCTAATATTGAGCCTAGCGGCAGATATAGAGAAGTGTGCAGCCATGTTGCAAAATTCAAAAACTAAGATCTGGGATCCTTAGCACTGTGACCATCTAACAGTAGATGTCCTGAATTTTGAAAGTACAGTTAAATCAGGAAGTGGAGAATTGAAAGAAGAGTGTAGTGGGAGAGTAATGACTTTCTATTTAAGAATAGGAATTGCTACCCAGGCCTTTCTTTGCAAGACAATCATAGTATGTGTTATTTGAAGCTTCTGCTCAACTCATAAGCACCCTAGCCTGCCTCCCCACCCACAGTAATGACCTCCAGGCAACCATGTATATTCTATGAGGCCTCTGTCAATGTACCCAATGTTGACTGACCAACTATGAATATGTGACTCACGCTGAGCCAATGAGAATCCATATCCTGGGTGTTTAGAATTGGTACTAGAAGATTCTAATTCATTCTGAGTTTATCTCTTGAAAGGAGGAGATTTACAGTTATTAACTATAAATCACTGACTATTCCAGTAAAGTCTTTTCTCCACAATGCCTCAAGAATTCAGCTCACTGGGGGCATGCCTGGGTGGCTCAGTTGGTTGAGCATCTGGCTCTTCATTTAGGCGTGGGTCATGATCTCAGAGTCCTGGGACTGAGCTCCCCGCCACCCCCAATAAGAGTCTGTGCTCAGTGGGGAGTCTGCTGGAGATCCTCTCTCTCTCTTCCTCTCCCTCTGCTCCTCCCCCAGCTGGTCCTCACTCTCTCTCAAATAAATAAATAAATCTTAAAAAAAAAAAAAGAATTTGGCTCACTGGGTATAATGAGACTAGAAGCTGGAAGCCTGGAGACTCTTCTCTTCTGAATTTGATGATCCTCAAGCTGGAAAAGTTCTCTGCCTCATGCTAAAAATTGATACAGTGTCACACTGTGAAATGTGCAAACAGGCTGATAATTTCTTTTTGCTCCTCACTAATTATTCCTCAGCTCTTGTCAGGGTGGGCCTGGGACCTTGGTCAAGGTGCTAGTTGCAGCCGGCTCTCTGGATACATGCTGGCCCCTCTCCCTATTTATTCTCCGGAATAGGAGTAGAGATGTATCCTGATCCCTAGGAGTTCCTCTGCTCTGAGCTGTGAGGCCTGAGTTTTGCATTATTGATAAGGAGGCAGAGAATCTGAAAGGTCAACAGAGCCTGCCTCTTAGACCTCGCGCCTGCACAGGCTTGCACGCCACGCCCAACCTCACGATTCTAGTTTGGGGAGTCTGGGATGTAATGAGACTCGTCCGGGGCTTGAACTGGCTTTGATTTGGTCCTTCGGAACTCCCGAAGAACCAACAGAGAGAGGAGATGAGCTCTCTCTGAATGAAAGTGAATTGGCTACAGTGTCTTGCCCTCATGATCGGTGGTCAGGAAATAAATTATTAAGGAATTAAAACGGCAGGGTGATTTCTCTAAACCTACTACCTCGTGTGTCCTTGAGCCTCATCGGCTTTGGCGTAACCGTGGACAGAGGATGTTTTGAATTGAGAAACTAGGAAAGGCCACAAAGAAAGCATCTGTTGGTTTCCCGGGGCAGAAAGTAGAGCTTGAAGGATGTCTTTCTCTAGCCTTCTGTTGAAACTATCCCATTTCAAAAGTCCTCACTAAAGAATCTCAGTTCAGTATTGTTTACAGTAGAAACATCAAACTGGGGACTATGTTATCAAACTCCAAATCACTCAAGGTGCTGGACAGAAGGGACTCTCACAGCCGGGGCCTGGGAAGGCATAATCCACAAACCCAGCAACCCTATTACATAACCGGCTCAGCTAGACCAGCCAAGGGCACACAGGGCTCTCGCCTAACTGGCAAAACCCAAGAGGGCTTCGTGATTAAAAAGGTAAAATGTCTTCTTGGTAATAACAATGAAATCCATTGTAAGGGAATAGCCCCCCGCTCTCTGAACTGAAGTAATCTTTTATCGGTGTCCATGTTTAATGCCTTTCTGGGACGACAGGGTTTTTTAATACTTTGTATTTCGTGTGTGAGATTAATCTGATGTTCCATTTCTCATACAAGGCTCTAGGGAACAATAGTAATTTTCCACTTTGTAAAGCTTTCTTTCACTTTTCATCCCATTCAAAGGCAGCTGTTCTAAATTTTGAGCATCTTTTGTATAACACGGGGATTCCTGGGACTCTTACAGATGGCTTTTTAGAAAAGTCACTTCACTCTGGCTCTGCCAGAGAGACGGTCTTATCACATGGAGTTACATTCCTTCCGAGGGCCGATACTCCGTGTTTTATAGACTCAACCACAAACCCTGCACTTAATCAACTGTCCTTTATATGCCTGCACATTAGACAGTAAAGCTTTCCAAATTATCAATAAATCACTAAAACAGGACCATGCAGAAAGGAGCCACAGACATTTCATTCATTCAGGAGTTCCCAGAGAGAGGAGTCTTGTGAGAAAATAGCCCAAAAAACTCCCACAGGGGAAATAACCCCAGGATATGAAGAGGCGCCCCTCCTCAGCTTAGGAACTGGCGACAGAGTGTGCTTCTCAAAGCACAGAGAGCGGGTAGGTGGTTGTTTTACCTGCCTGTGCACTCACGACCCAGGCTGGAGACAGACACATCCGGGCTCCTGGCCCAGCTCCACTGCTCCCTAAGTCTGTGACCAGAGACAAGGCATTTTAACCTTCCTCTGCCTCAGGCTCCTCGTCCATAAAATGAGGATAATAATAGCATCTGCCTGATAGGGTTATTAGTTAAATGAGATAGTGATATTAATATCAGTGGCCAACTCTTCCAGTCAGGAAGAGGAAGGAAACACAGACCCCCTCTGGGTCTTTCACTCAAAAGGAATTTAATATAGGAAATAGGTAATAAATACAGGAGACAATAGAGCTGAGACCCCAAATAGGTGCCCATAAAGTGGCTGTGGGATGCTGTTGAGATGGGAAGGAGAGCAAGAGGCTGTCCTGCAGGAGCTGAAATCCTAGCAGGGTCTGAGCTGGAGCCATGGAGGGGATGCCGCAAGATGCAGAAGAAAGGGGAAGAAATACTCTGGCCTTTCCCCAAATCCCGCTTCCTGGTTTTCCACCAGAACTTCCTATGGCTGAAGCTCCCTTGGGAACTATAGAGTCAGGGAGCCCAGGAAACATGACTCCCTCAATACAGAGCAGAGCACGGGAAGGGCAGGGACAGGTGGGGGTGCAAACAGGCGGTTAGGAGCAAATGCTGACCCTTACTGAACCCTCCCATGAACAAGGCACTGTACTGAGTACTTAATATGGATTAATTCCTTTAAACCTGTGAACCAAGGTTTGAAGTGCCCGATAAAACCTACGTTGAAGTACCTGAATGTTACTGAATTGTTACCCATGAAAATAATGTCATGTGGGTGCATCCGCTAGATTGAAACCAAATTGGGAGGAGGGAAACATGTCTTACTCATCTTTGGGTTCTCTGCACACTGCAGGTACCCTACCTATAGTGATCACTTGACTCATATATGTTAGTCTAAATGAAATTGCCGGTAATGAAAGTATGAATCCGTGAAGTGAGTCTGCTATGAGTAAATGACTATTTCCCACCCTTGCTAGAAGTTTGAGTTTTGTGGTTGCTGTACCATTACCATCATATCCCATCAATATTTTGGCATTTTACTTTTTTAAAATATGAATATTTCATAACCAACCCAGTAGTATTGAACATCCCTCACACCTCTATCATGGGCGCTAATCGTCATTTCCCAAGAAAAAGGAACAAGTCTACTTGGAGAAATGGCTGATTCTATGTCTGAGAAAGAAATATGTAGATGAGCCTGGGACATTTTGTAATGCCAGAAAGCAAGAACTCTATCAAAAAACAACTGTGCAACATCTAAAAGTCACGGAAGCCAAATTTAAGAATCTCCCACTTAGTCAAAGATGAGACAATTTGAGCATCAATAAGAATAAAAACTATGATAGGTTAAAATATATCAAATATGTTAAAATCTGTAAGTTCATAATGATACTAAGGGGGGAAAAATCCCTCATTGGTTATCTTTGGAAGAATGCAAAGAAACCAATTATCACGGGCTAAAATGTGTCCCCCTAAATTTCATGTTGAAGTTCTAACCCCCGCTATTTCAGAATGTGACTAAATTTGGAGAGAGGGCCTTTAAAGAGGTTATTAAGGCTAAAGGAGGTCGTTGGGGGTGAATCCTAATCCAGTATAACTCATATCCTTAGAAGAAGAGGAAGTTAGGACACAGACACACACAGAAGGAAGACTGTGTGAAGATACAGGGGGAAGACGTCATCTATAAGCCAAGGAGAGAGGCCTGAGCAGAAAGCAGCCCTGCCAACACATTGATCTTGGACTTCCAGCTTCCAGAACTATAAGAAAGTTAATTTCTGTTGCTTAAGCCACCCAGTCTATGGTACTTTTTGTGGCAGCCCCAACAAACTCGTCACCAGCTCGTCATTCCAAAATTTGGGAAGTAAAAGGAAAGACATACCTCAGGGTAACCAAATAGTTGATGAGGAAAAGTTTCTCTTTATGGATATATTCCAACTAGTAAAGAAGGGATGAAATAATTTTTTAAAAATCACTAATTTGCAAGGCCCATGAAGATACCATGGTCCTAGGCAACGGTCATCAATAGCAGTTATCTTCACATAAAAGGGTCAACTAGATATCAAAGCTCCCAGTAGAAATATACAATGCTATCTATAAGTTACTTTTTGCCAAAACTCAAACCTGAATCAGACCAGTTCTTTATATATAACTACTACGTCACAGAAAATACATGGGACAGAGGAACATGTTGAGCAATGAAGGGATGCAATCAGCGAAATCCAGGAAATGAGAATTATGATGACAAGCGACCTGGTTTCCTTAAAAAAATAAATCACAAACACTTAAAGAAGGGAGGATAAATCTGTAGATTTAAAAAGAGGCTTAAGATACACATCAAGAAAATTCCATATACAGATCTTTAGATTGTCTTTCAAACAAACCAGTTTAAAAAAACAACTTACACCAGTTAGAATGGCCAAAATCAACAAGACAGTAAACAACAAATGTTGGAGAGGATGTGGAGAAAGGGGAACCCTCTTATACTGTCTGTGGGAATGCAAGTTGGTGCAGCCACTTTGGAAAACAGTGTGGAGATTCCTCGAGAAATTAAAAATAGAGCTACCCTATGACCTTGCAATTGCACTACTGGGTATTTACCCCAAAGAAGCAGATGCAGTACAAAGAAGGGCCACATATACCCCAATGTTCATGGCAGCAATGGCCACAAATGCCAAACTGTGGAAAGAACCAAGATGCCCTTCAACAGACGAATGGATAAAGAAGATATGGTCTATATATACAATGGAATATTATGCCTCCATCAGAAAGGATGAATACCCAACTTTTGTATGAACATGGACGGGAATGGAAGAGATTATGCGGAGTGAAATAAGTCAAGCAGAGAGAGTCAATTATCTTATGGTCTCACTTACGTGTGGAGCATAAGGAAAAACATGGAGGGCATTGTGAGAAGGAAAGGAAGGGTGAATGGGGGAAAATCGGAGGGGGAGATGAACCATGAGAGACTGTGGACTCTGAGCAACAAAATGAGGGTTTTGGAGGGGGGGTGGAGGGTTCGGTGAGCCTGGTGGTAGGTATTGAGGAGGGCACGTATTGCATGGAGCACTGGGTGTGGTGCATGAACAATTAATCTTGTAACACTGAAAAAATAAAATAAAAGTATTTGGGGAAAAAATTAAAAAAATAAAACAACATTATGAAGCAAGTAGAAAAACAGACAATGACTGGATATTTAATATTAAAGAAGAGTTTAGGTATTATAATGATTTTCTGTTATGTTTCATAAAAATGTTTATCTTTTACAGATACATACTGAAATATTCATGGGGAAAATGATGTGATGTCTGAGAGTTCCTTAATCTAATGCGGGAGGCAGAGTAAGCAGGTTATAGATGAAATCTATCCATCCATGGGTTGGATGTCATGAAGCTGGATGATGGACACATGGAGGTTCACTGGAGAATTCTTTTACTTTCATGAATGCTTTATGTTTTCAATTATTAAATGGTTCTTAAAAAGAGAATGTTCAAATGTTGGAGGTTATCAAACAGAGGCAAACATGCTCATTCCTATTAGTAATTCAAGAAATGTACAGAAAGATACATTTTGGCCTATTGAATTGGCAACAGTTTTATTTTAATGGTAGTTCCTAAGGTTAGGTAGTTCCTAAGGTAATTTCTAAGGTTAGGTGAAAAGACACTTGTATGCATTGTAACAGGAATATAAATTGGTAGGTACGGCACTTTTGGAAAGTAATTTGGAAGCATGTAGTGAAGATATTAAAAGAAACATTTCTATCCTATTTAGAAGGAACATATTTTTAATGTTCATATTTCTTAAACCAGTAATTTCATAGAATAGTTCCATATCCCCAATTCTTGAAATAAAGAGGGTAAAAGCTTTATAATTAATAAATATGTTCATTTTACCACTATACCATTATTTATAATAGGGAAAAAACTAGAAACCAACATAGATCCAAAACGAGGTAAAATTAGTTAGAACAAAATATTATCAATCAAAATGTTTAAAGGGTGTAAAATTTGAGGCAAGGCTTATATTACAATAATTTTTTAAGATTTTTTTTAAAAGATTTTATTTATTTGAGGGGGAGAGTAAGCACGAGAGAGAGAGAGAGAGAATGAGAGCGAGCACCAGCAGGAAGAAAGGCAGAGGGAGAGGGAGAAGCAGACTCTTCACTGAACAGGGAGCCTAATACGGGACTCGATCCTGGGACCCTGAGATCATGACCCGAGCTGAAGGCACACATTTAACAGACTGAGCCACCCAGGTGCCCCCACAATAAATTTTTTAAAAGATAGGATGAAATATTTTATGATTATAACTTATGGTGCACTGGATTTTCCAAAGCCGGAGATGGATGGATGGCCAGACAGATGACAGATGAATGGATGAACAGATACTTTTCTCTCAACATGAAATTGACCCTCTTCCCTTGGTAGAGCTTAGTAACTGCCTCTACGAATAAAAGTGACAGAAATGCCGCCATTGACTTCCAAGGTTGGCTCATAAAAGACTCCTGCCTTGTTCTCTATTTTGAGACAAGTCGTTTTGGAATCCTGAGCCCCATATGGATGTCAACCATGTTTCCAAAGCCCATGCTGGGAAGATGTGTGGCCAGATCACCAAGAGAAAGAAAGATAATTGAGGAGACCCAGCTACTTGGGTCTTTAAGCCTGGGCACCAGACCTGAGTGTAGAAGCCACTGAGAGGAGTCTATCCCCAGACCCAGCCCAACGGCAATCACATGAACCACGCCAGCCAAAACTCCCACGTGAGCCATTCCAGAATCCCTGACCCACAGATGATAAAATGACTACTACCATTTTAGGGCACTGAATTTTGGTGTGATTCCTCATGCAGTAATAGATAACTAATAAATATGTATGTAAAATATATAACTGTATATATTAACAGCAGAAGATATATTAGAAAACAAGGGAAAAATACCCCCAAATATTAACAGTGATCATCTCTGGTAGGATTATGTGTGTATATTTTCTTTTCCTTCTTTTTGAATTTTTCGAATGATTGCATATTTCTTTGCAAAATTGAAAAAATAAATTTTATGTTGGAAAAGCATTTAACAATCAGGTTTTTTGGCATCCAGGCTCCTTCAACCAAGTTCAAATGTTCCCCCAGGGTTTCTGGAGGATCGTGTACAGGTGCATGAAACTGAATACAGCCAAGTCCTTGAGGGGCATTAGAGACCATCTCCTCCAGTTCCCTAGCTACTCAAAGCCTCTTGTATGCACGCCCATTAGGCAACTGTCATTCAGCTTTTCTGTAAATTAAATGTCACTCCATGACAGGATTTATCCCACCCAGAGCTAGTTCTTTCCATCTTCGGATTCCAATGACGGGAAGTCTTTCTTTCTAATGAACTGAAAAGTGTCCCCCTGTAGTTGCCACTCACTGGTCTTACTCAGGAAATATTCATGAAGTCTTCATCAAGTGCCTACCGTGGGCCACACATTGTTCTAGGTCCTGGGATACAACAGAGAACAAGACAAATAAAGCCCTTATTTCCAAGGAGCTTAGATTCTGGTGAGGGAGATGCACAATTATGAATACACACACACACACACACACACACACACACACACACACACACACACAATATATATATACATTTACATATATACATATGTATATACTCATAAAGACAGTACTAAGTGCTATCACTTAGTGATAATCAAGGTAAATGGAGTGAGAGTGAGAAGAGTACATTTTTAAATTTATTTATTTATTTATTTAGAAAGAGTTTATTTATTTGACAGAGAAATAGAGAGCACAAGTAGCAGGGCGGCAGGTAGAGGGGAGGGAGAAGCAGATACCCAGTCAAGCAGGGAGCCTGATGTGGGACTCGATCCCAGGACCCTGGGATCATGACCTGAGCCAGAGGCAGCTGCTTAACCAACTGAGCCACTCAGATGCCCCTATTTATTTATCTTTTAAAAATTTTATTTATTTGAAAAAGAGAGAGCATGAGTGGGGGGAGGGGCAGAGGGAGAGGGAGACAGACTCTCAAGCAGGCTCAACGTGGAGCCTGACCCAGGGCTCAATCCCACAACCCTGAGATCATGACCTGAGCCAAAATCAAGAGTCAGATGCTTAACTGACTGAGCCATCCAAGCACCCAGAGAAGAGTACAATTTAAAAAAATTTGGTCAAGGAAGGCCACCCTGAGGAGGTGACCTTAAGGCCTGTCTGGAGTGAGAGCACCTTGTGCATATCTGAGGGAAAAACATTCCACATGGAGGGGCATCGAGGGCGAAGTCCTGCAGCAGATGCCCAGCCGGCGTATCTGAGGGACAGTGTGGAGGCAGAAACGGCAGAGAGTGGTGAGTCTGGGAGAGAAAGTCCTGAGAGCAAGGTCAGGGAAGGCAGACAGTAGAGGTCCTGAGGGCCATGATAAGGACCCTGGATTTCACTCTAAGTGTGATGGGAACCCACTGGGGGCTTTCAAGCAGAGGAGTGATGTGAGCTGATTGATGTTTCCAAAGCAACACCCGGCTGCTGCATGAGGACAGGAGAGGGAGAGAAGCGAGACCGGCTGGGAGGTGGCTGTCGTCGGCCAGCCAGCGAGTGGGTTAGAAGTGATCGGATTCTGGATATATTGTAAAGGCAGAACCAACAAGACTTGTTGGATTACACGCAGCTGTGAAGTGGGAGGAAAGCCTAAGACAGCACCGAGTTCCTTTTACACAAGCAACCTGACATCAGCAAATACTTGTGTAAGATGGTGGGGATACATCTATCACTGTTTCATGTGCTTCCCAGTGAGAGAGACAGACACATTCCCAGGGCATTTTAATCTATTCAGGCCCAATAGATCAAAGACACTGTAGTTAGGCTAAAAGTTATAGTGAACATACCTGGGCACCCAGAAAAGGGGTGGTAAGGGCTTCTGGGGGAAAAGTGCCTCTCCGAGGCTTGGAGGAGCAAGAGTGGGCAGGTGAAGCTCTCTCTGGGGGTGGGACCAGCCTGTCTGACACCTGCAAGCAAGAAATTGCTTGCAGTGTATTGAGGAAAACACTCAACACAGGCTATCACTGGAGGTTAGCCTGCAAGATGGAACACAGAGGGAAATGAGGCTGGAAAAATCCACAGAGATCAGGCTGAGAAGGGTCATAGCCATTCTAAGGACTTTGGTTTTTTATCCTGATGATAGTTAGAGCCACAGATGGGTGTGAAACTAAGGAGAGATGTGGGCCTCCGAAAGATTATTCTGGCAGCCAAAGTGTGGAGGAAGGAGTCAAGATCAGACTGGAGGCCAGGAGGCCAAGGAGGAGGCTGGAAAGTAGTCCAGGGAAGAAATGCCAAGACATAGTAATGCTAACAGTAGATGGAGGCCTAGAAACACAGGGAAGATGCATTAAGGAAACAGAAGGTAGGACGGACCTTGAGGGCATCTTTCTAAGTGAAATAAGTCAGAGAAAGAAAAATACTGTGTGCTCTCACTTATGCGTGGGATTGTAAACAAAACAAAACAAAATCCCAAACTCACAGATCCAGAGAACAGATTGGTGGTCACCAGATATGGGGGGAGGGGTGAGCAAAATGGGTGAAGGTGATCAAAAGGCACAGACTTCTAGTTACAAGACAACTAAGTCCCGGGGATGTCAGGCACGGCACGTGACGACAGCTAATACTGCTGTGTGCTGTGTTTGTACGTTGATAAGAGAATAGATCTTAAAAGTTCTCGCCGCAAGAAAACCAATATGTAATTCCGTGTGGTGAAGGAACTTAAACATATTGTGAACATTTCACAAAATACATACATATCAAATCGTTATGTTGTACACCTTAGATAAATACAAGGTTATACATTAGTTATATCTCAATTTTTTTAAATTTTGAAAACTAATAAATAGAAGGTTAATTGGGCAGGTCTTGAGGACTGATTGGGTGTTGGGGTGACTGAGTGTGGTCTAGGATGGTTCCAAGTTCCCGATGTGAGGGACTGCAGTGGAAATTAGGGGAATGACAATGGGGGCTGTACTTGGACATTCAAGGTTGAGTTGCCTGAGGGACACACCCAGTGACTGGTCCAGCAGGCAGATATAGAAGTCTGAAGTTCAGGGGAAATGTCAGGGCTGGAAATAGAGACAAGTCCATGTCGTTCTGTTCCTTGGGGCTCTACTAATCAAGTCTGATTTTCTTTTCCCATGGAGGCCCTTTAAATACTTGGGGACAGCCATGACGTTCTCCAACGTCCCTGTGCTGAGCTGCCTGGAGGGAAGACACTATTCATTCCTCTCAACACCACTCACTTTGGGGTTGGATGAGTAGAGGGGTTGGACGTCTTTCTGCTCGAAGTGGTGTCCACGGACCCGCAGTATCACCTGGGAGCCATGAGAAAGGCAGACTCTTACACTCACCCCCGATCTACTGAATCAGTGTCTGTGTATTAACAAGGTCTCTTGGTGATTTGTGCATCACACTGGTTTAAAGTACAGACTGGATTCATCACTGCCAGGCTTCATACTCTGACCCTGACGTCCATTGGCTGTGTAGGGGCAGATTAGTTAAACTCTTTGTGCCTCAGTTTTTCTTTCTATCGAACGGGGATCATTTTTTGAACATTTACTTATTTGAGAAAGAGAGAGAGAGAGCATGAGCAGGAGGGGTAGGGGGAGAGAGAGTCTGAAGCAGACCCTACACAGCACAGAGCCCGAGGCGGGGCTTAATCTCATGACCCTGAGATTAGGACCGGAGCCAAAACCAAGAGTTGGCAGCTTAAACTGACCTAGCCACTGAGGCACCCCTCTATCAAATGGGGCTGATTTTAAGACTTATTCCATAGGCTTAAATCAAACAATCCCGGTAAAGCACTACATCAGGCCCCAAGTAAGTAGGACTTTATTACTGATGACAGGGCTCTGGCCCCTTTTACTGTACTAACCAACCTTCTCTGAAATGCCTCCAATTTGCCTATGCCTCTTTTAAAGTAGATCATCCAGGGCTGAGAACTACCTCTGACTGTGGGCGGGCTACCCTGGGTAAACCAGACTCTTCATTCTAGAGGTCCGCTTTTACACCTGCTGCCTTCAGGTACCACAGGATAGAGTATATGGCACACGGGGCGGAGAATTAAGCTAGGGAGCCAGACTACCTGCTTTCGAATCCTGTCCCTACGACACAGTAGGGACATAGCTGGGTGCCCTAGCACAGGTAACTGAACCTCGCTGCCTATTTCCTCACCTGTAAAAATGAGATAAAAACGATACCTACTTCATGAGAGTAGGGAGCTGAGGTACGTCACCAAGGTGTTGTCCAACGCTCACTTTGGGAACCCCTTCCGCACCCTCCACAAGCCCACCTACTTCTCAAGGTGCCTCGTGCACTTCCCGGACCTCTACATGGCCTCCCTCTGCCCTATTCCCATGTGGACCTCCCCTTCCACCCACGCTCGGGATGGACCAGCTTGGCAACGGCTGCATAAGTGTACTGTCCCTTGGCAACATGGCCCACATCTGCTGAGGGCACCCTCACTGTCCAGGACAGGTCCTAACCCCTCCTGCTCCACCCACACTGGGCATCGGTCCAGGGCCGGCAATAAAAGTGGTCTCCCTCCTAGAATTAAAAAAAAAAGAAAGAATAGTACCTACTTTATAGGGTTATTTTGAAATTTACATGACTTAGAATAGGACTCATGGCATATAAAGTATTCAAGAAATGAGATAATCAGTAAAATCTCCATATAATGCACCTTGCAAAATCGTGACATTTGAAAGGTCCAGAAAGGTTAAGAGACATGCCTAAGCCACACAAGCTTGAGACTGGCTCAAAAAATCAGGTCCCTTGACTCCTCTCTGTGACATCGCCTCACCGCAGGCACAACACAGGCTATGTGGGTGGTATCCTCACCTAGCCCTGCTTAACCTCACGGCGGTACCCAGTGGGCCTGCCCTTTCTGTGCCCAGAGCATTAGAATCGAGCTGCTTTCCTGGGGGCTCCAGAGAGAGGAAGGGCCCTACTGTCGACACTCCCAGAATCTTAATGCCTTTGGATTTTGCTTCAGGTAAGAAATGGGTTCCATAATTATGACTTAAATTGTGGAGTAAATTTTGGTGAGAAATAATTTTGATGTTTTCCCCCTCCCTGATGGCCCTAAGTCTTAAAAAAAAAAAATGTTGATGGCAAGGATTTTGCTCAGGAACCTGATATTGAATGTATTCATTTCTTCACCTTGTCCTGTAAGTGCTGGCCAAGTGACAAAGAAATAAGCACCATTTTGGGGGGCTGGTGGTGAGCTGGGGTTTTGTTGTTGGCTTTTTGAGTTGCTGAGCCAGCACCTGAGAAGCAAGGTGCTAAGCCAGGGGCAATGGGACAGCCATCAGTGAGAGTGACAACAGGCTTGTGGACCCAAACTCTAATGAGCACCAGAGGTTTCATGCTCAAAGCCCTCCCCAGAAAGATGGCTCAGTGGGTTCAATAGGGTCCAGGAGCTGGCCTCCGAATAGCCTTGTGAAGAACATTCACACTGAGAAACACTGAAGTATAGTGCAGCTTAAGGGAATTATCTTTGGAGTTAGAGAAGGGTGGGGTTTCCTCTCGAGAACCTCTCTGAGCTTTGGTTTCCTTTAGCATCAGCTGACAAGCGAATCCACCTCACAAAGTTCTTGTGAGGATTAAATGAGCTAAAGCGTGGGGCACCTGGGTGGCTCAGTCAGTTAAGCATCCAACTCTTCATCTCAGGGTTATGAGTTCAAACCCTGTGTTGGGCTCCATGCTGGACGTGAAGCCTACTTTAAGATAAGATCAAATAAATTAGTAAAGTGAATAAAACACTTAAATTTTGTGACTCAGTAGTCAGGGAGCTCAACAAAAGTGAAGTCGTTCTTCCTGAAGAAGCAGTTTAGCTTTCTGGGTATAAGCACAGGTACTGGAATCCAATACATCCGGTCTCACAATCCTGGTGCACACGCAATTTACAAAGTGTGACACTTTGGCTTCTCATATTAAAAAGATGGGTCTAATACAGTTCCTCCATCATGGAGTTGTAAAGATGGAGAACACAGGAGTCAAGAACTTAACACAATGCCTGGTATTACCCTTAGTGCTACTCCCCAGATATTTCTATGTCTCCCCCTTCCAGGCACACTATAGGATTGCACCTTGCCAATGTGAGGTTAAATATGGCCATATGACTTGCTTTGGCCAGTGGAATATGACCAGAACTGTGATGTCACTTCTGGGCAACAGGTTTAAGAGATGCTGTGCGATCTGCCATATCCCCTTTGCTCTACTGGGAAGACTGTGGGGGCACAGGTCCCTTTGTCAGTCTGGATCCTGGGAGTCTCTGTGGAGCAGAGGCTGCCCGATGATCCCAATGGACAAGTACTGTGAGCCAGCAGAAAACTCGTGTTGTGTTAAGCCACTGAGATTCTGAGGTCATTTATAATTGCCTCACAAGCCGTCCACCCTGCCTGAGAAACCTGCTCAGTGTAGACTGCCTGCTACACTGTCACCTCTCCAATTATCATCAGCTATGATGATTATAATAATGTCCTTGAGTGGCTTCCAACTCATGTATAACAGAAGGAAGATTCGAGAAAAATGAAATATTACATTATAAGCTTTCACTGCCAATAAGAAGTGCTAAATAGGGGCGCCTGGGTGGCTCAGTGAGTTAAAGCCTCTGCCTTCAGCTCAGGTCATGATCTCAGGGTCCTGGGATCGAGCCCCGAATCCGGCTCTCTGCTCAGCGGGGAGCCTGCTTCCCCTCCTTTCTCTCTCTGCCTGCCTCTCTGCCTACTTGTGATCTATCTCTCTCTCTGTCAAATAAATAAATAAAATATTTTTTAAAGTGCTAAATAAATGAAAAATTTCAATCTAGTGTATATTCTAGAAAGCAGTGAAGAGAATGAGACTGTGGCCTCCAATAATAGAAAAGGTCTGGTTTATATGAAGCCCAGATTTACTGAGGCTTTAATTTTTGTTCTAGCTAAAATAAAAAGAAATTTAATTCCTGATGTGTCTTGTCATATAACCTAGACCTTGAGTTCTTGGAAGAATCTTGAATTGAATATTTAAGCAGTTAGAGCAACCAGGGCCTCCTAGAGTGTTACCTGCTTTTATTAAATCTCAATTTCCAAGACAAATGTCTTCCCTTTTGGGAAAGAAAAAAAAAAGGAAGGAAGGATGGAAGGAAGTATAACAAATAGCTATGGGATAAATTGGTGCTTTGTCCTTTATTACTAATGGCATCCTCCCCTTGGGTGCTCCCTTTGCTTCCTCCCTAGTTGGAAGCAGTCTAGGCTCTGGTCTGTGGTCCAAATCACTAGCATCCAAGGTCTAGGCAGTAGGACTGGGATGAGAAGGCTGCAATAGGGAAGCTGTGCAGGGGACCCCAGTTTCCAGCGCCAGGCACAAGAGACCAAGTGGAAGAAGCCAGAGCACAGAGCAGAGGGGGAGCCACACCCCACAGAGTCAGGGCTGTGAACCTGGAGGACAATCCACATCCACTGTGGGAGGAGAACCCACAGCCTGTGCAGAGACCTCTCCCTGCCCCCATGAGGCTGCCTCAGCTCCCCACTACACCCAGATGCCTTCTTGGGAAGGAGGTGGTGGAAGAAGAAAAAAAAAACCCTAACAGGAGTGTGAACTCAGAATGGACAAAGTAAACTAATGAGGTAAACCGAAAGAGACTTTCCCCTCTGGGTGTGGGAATTCCAGAGCAAGATGAGATTAGCTGTAGAAAACCAAAGTCCTATTCGTCACACCTGGAAAAGTTTTGACTGCACCATATATTTATTGATAATCATATGCAGTGAGATTATGATGACTGTATACTACCCACATCTGAGCAAGGGTGAAAAGACGAACTCACTAGCGATGGGGTGCCTTTCCTGCAAGACCCTAAAACAGCATGCACTAATCCAGTAGCTGTCAGATTTAAAGCATGCATCAGCATCATCTACGAGCCTGGTCCGAATACTGATTACTGGATCAACACCCGGAGTTTCTGATTCAGTAGTTTTGGCGCAGGGGCTTAGGACCTGTATTTCTAATGAGTTCCCAGGTGCTGCTGATGCCGAAAGTGCAGGGACCACAATTTGAGAACCATCCACAGTAATTTGTTTAAGCCCAGCATTCAGCCAGGTCTTCCTTTCTGTGGTTTCTCAGTTGATATTACCTACTGGCAGATGACTACATAACTCAGCTGGGAGCACCGTGTTACCACAGTCACTGTCATCACCATCATCTTCATCTTCATCAGTACATCATTGTCCCTTACTAAGCATTTTACTGGGAGTCGAGCCCTGTCCAGGGTGCTTTATACAGCTGATCTCATTTAATCCTCACACATTTAATCCTTACAAATACCATTCCTGTTGTTTTCCAGGTGAAGGAACAGAGGCTTCAAGAAGTCAGGGAACTTTTCCAAGGTTCTAGTTGTGCCAAATGGCACTGCTGAATTTTCCATTGAGCAGCCAGAACCCAGAGTCCGGTTTCAAGCCATGGGTGCTACGCTCTTCTTCTGGAATAATGATCGTTATAATGAGGTTATTGAGGGGGTCACAGAGTGTGAGAACTGGTTTAAAAACCCAAAACAGGACAGAGGAGCAAGATGGCAGAGGAGTAGGAGGTTGAGATAGAGTCGGATCCCAGAAGTTCAGCTAGATAGTTATCAAACTATTCTAAAATCCAGCATACTCAACAGGAGAGAGAAGAGAGGAAGAACAGCAATTCTAGGAGCAGAAAATCGACCACTTTCCGAAAGGTAGGATATTTGGAAAAGTGAATCCAAAGCCACGGGAAGAGAGACTGTGGGGGGGAGGGGCCAGCTCCCAGCAGTCACAGAGCAGCAGAGCACAAAATCGGAACTTTTAGAGTCTGCTCCACTGAGGGACATTGCTCCACAGGCTAAGCTGGGGGTTTAGCCCTCACGGGAACAGTGTGATTTTAGGACCCATGAGGTCAAAAAGGGACTGGGGGTGTCTGAGTGCGGCAGCGCTCCCAGGTATTGGGGCGGAGAAGCTGGTGGCAGAGAAGGAGCCACGCAGTGAGCTATCAGCTCGGGCTTACGTTAGACCATGTCCGAGGCACAGTCGGGCCACAGCTCTTCGAGCAGGGACCCCGCAGGAGGCAGCTCCAAAGACACCCCTTCCTTCCCCCTACCAGAGGAGTGGCGCAGAAGCGCGCAGCAGGAATCTGCTGGGATTGGAGACTCCAGACGGGGCCATGCCAGAGATACAGGCGCTCCACCCGGGTGGCTGAGCTCGGAGCTTGGGTGGGGACAAGGGAGATGGGAGTGATTGACTGCTTTCCACTGAGGGCGCACTGAAGAGCTGGGCCCCAAGCGCTCGGCTCCTCCAGCCAGCGACTGGGAGGCCGCCATTTGCATTCCCAGCCTCCAGGGCGGTATGGAAAGCACTCAGGGAACAAAGACTCCTGACAGCGAACCTGAGCGAATTGCTTGGCCCATCCCCGGTCGAGGGCAGGGCAATTCCGCCTCAGGCAAAGACATCTGAGAATCACAGCAACAGGCCCCTCCCCCAGAAGATCAGCGAGAATATCCAGCCAAGACCAAGTTCATCAATCAGTGAAAACTGTGGAACTCCAGAGTACTTTTCTCTCTCACTCATCTATTCTTATCTCAATAAAATGACAAGGTGGAAACACTCATCACCAAAAAAAGAACAAGAGACAGTACCGACGGCTAGAGACCTAGTTAATATGTACATTAGTAATATGTCAGAAATAGAGTTCAAAATGACAGTTATCGAGGTGCTAGCTGGGCTCGAAAAAAAGCATGGAAGATATTAAAGAATCCTTTTCTGGAGAAATAAAATCCCTTTCTGGAGAAATAAAAGAACTAAAATCTAACCAAGTGGAAATAAAAAAAGCTATTAATGAGGTTCAATAAAAAATGGAGGCTCTTAATGCTTGAATAAATGATGCAGAAGAAAGAATTAGTGATATAGAAGACCAAATGATAGATAATAAAGAAGCTGAGAAAAAGAGAGACAAACAACTATTGGACCATGAGGGGAGAATTCGAGAGATAAGTGATACCACAAGACAAAACAATATTAGAATAATTGGGAACCCAGAAGAAGAAGAGAGAAAGGGGTGGAAGGTATACTGGAGCAAATTATTATAGAGAATTTCTCTAATCTAGTGAAGGGAACAAGCATAAAAATCCAGAAGGCACAGAGAACCCCCCTCAAAATCAATAAAAATAGGTCTACACCCCGTCATCTAATAGTAAAACTTACAAATCTTAGTGACAAAGAGAAAATCCTGAAAGCAGCTCAGGACAAGAAGTCTGTAACATACAGAGGCAGAAATGTTAGACTGGCAGCAGACCTATCCACAGAGACCTGGCAGGCGAGAAAGGACTGGCATGATATATTCAGAGCACTAAATGAGAAAATATGGAGCCAAGAATACTATATCCAGCTAGGCTGTCACTGAAAATAGATGGGGAGATAAAAAGCTTCCAGAACAAACAAAAACTAAAGGAATTTGCAAACACCAAACCAGCCCTACAGGAAATATTGAAAGGGGTCCTCTAAGCAAAGAGAGAGTCTAAAAGGAACATAGACCAAAAAGGAAGAGAGACAATATACAGTTAACAGCCACCTTACAGGCAATACAATGGCACTAAATTTATATCTGTCAATAGTCACCCTGAATGTAAACGGGCTAAATGCCCCAATCAAAAGACACGGAGTATCAGAATGGATTAAAAAAAACAAGATCCATTGATATGCTGTTTACAAGAAACTCATCTTAGACGCAAAGATACCTTCAGCTTTAAAGTGAGGGGGTGGAAAACAATTTACCATGCTAATAGACATCAAAAGAAAGCTGGAGTGGCAATCCTTATAACAGCTAAATTGGATTTTAAGCCAAAGACTATAATAAGAGATGAGGAAGGACACTATATCATCTTTAAAGCGGCTATCCAACAAGAAGATCTAACAATTGTAAATATCTATGCCCCTAACGTGGGAGCAGCCAATTATATAAACCAATTAATAATAAAATCAAAGAAACACATCAACAATAATACAATAATAGTAGGGGACTTCAATACCCCCCTCACCAAAATGGACAGATCATCTAAGCAAAAGATCAACAAGGAAATAAAAGCTCTAAATGACACACTGGACCAGATGGACATCACAGATATATTCAGAACATTCCATCCGAAAGCAACAGAATAAACCTTCTTCTCTAGTGCACATGGAACATTCTCCAGAATAGATCACATCCTGGGACACAAATCAGGTCTCAATTGGTACCAAAAGATTGGAATCATTCCCTGCATATTTTCAGATCACAATGCCATGAAATTAGAACTCAGTCACAAGGGGAAAGTTGGAAAGAACTCAAATACGTGGAGGCTAAAGAGCATCCTACTAAAGAATGAATGGGTTAACCAGGAAATTAAAAAAGAATTTAAAAAATTCATGGAAACAAATGAAAATGAAAACACAACTGTTCAGAATCTCTGGGACACACAAAGGCAGTCCTGAGAGGAAAGTATATAGCAATACAAGCCTTTCCCAAGAAACAAGAAAGCTCTCAAATACATAACCTAACCCTACACCTAAAGGAGCTGGAGAGAGAACAACAGAGAAAGCCTAAATCCAGCAGAAGAGAAATAATAAAGATCAGAGCAGAAACTAATGAAATAGAAACCAAAAGAACAGTAGAATGAATCGACGAAACTAGGAGCTGGTTCTTTGAAAGAATTTCAAAGA